>CM028130.1:1416457500-1417057500 GCA_016271365.2 Neoceratodus forsteri
ATCCCCGCAGATGAGGAACAACAACTGAGTGGAAGAGCCTTTGGACTGTCTCTAGTATGCTCTAAGTAATGAAAGATGGCTCTTTTGACATCAAAGCTGTGGAGCTTTTGCTCGCCAGGAGTGGGTGGCTCAGTAAAGAAGACAGGCAGAGTAATGGACTGGTTCAAGTGAAACTCTGAAACCACCTTTGGCAGAAATTTCCTATTTGTCATGAGCTCAACTTTATCGTTCTGAGGAATGATATAATTTGGCTCAGTGCACAGGGCCTGTAGCTCTGAAATCCTCCTGGCAGACGTAATGGCTACCAGGAAGACAGTCTTCCAAGTTACAAACTTGATGTGGGCTGTGGACATAGGCTCGAAAGGTGGATTCATGAGCCCATGTATGCACAGGTTCAGGCCCCAAGGAGGAACAGGTTACCTGGTTGGAGGCTGGAGGTGCAAGAGGCCTTTGACAAACTGTTTAAAAATGTTGTGGGAAAAAACTGATTTCTTCTTTCCCACCGAAAGGTAGGCTGAAATTTGCTGCCAGGTGTAGCTTGAGTGAAGATGGTTTCAGGCCTGACGCCTGTAGGTGTACCACATAGTCTAGCAGCTGAGGGTCTGAAGCTGATAGGGGTTCGACCTTTTCGCTCTTGCACCAGAGGGAAAACCTTTTCCATTTGGCTGCATAAGTCTTCTTAGTGTTCGGTTTTTTAGCCATCCTCAGTATCATAAGGTCCTGTTCAGAGTACTGTGAGGATGGAAACTCTGACTCAAGAACCAGGCCTTGAGGTGAAGAGAGTGTATGTCTGGGTACTGCACTACTGTCTGAGGAAGGGTTGGCAGGGAGCGAGTCAGAGGCAGGCGAATGGGCCTGTTGCAGGACATTAAAAGAAGGAGAGGGTACCAGGCTTGTTTGGGCCAGTCCGGAGCCACTAGGATCTTCGGTGCAGGCTGCTGAGTTTCAGCAAAACCCTGAATATCAGGGGAAAGGGAGGAAATGCGTATAGGAACCTCCCTGACCAGTCCAGGATCAGGGCATCCAGAGGAAGTGTTCCCAGAACTGGGGGCCTGCAACAGTACTGAGGAAGCTGAAAATTGACAGGAGAGGCAAACAGATCCATGTCTGGTGTGCCTCACCACCTGAACACTGTGGCTAGTACTTGCTTGTTCAGTGTCCATTTGCTCTGACTTTGACTGATGCGGCTTAGGGCACCCGCCAGAATATTGAGTTTGCCTGGGAGGTGAATAGCTGAGAGGATGACTCCCAGGGAGAAAGCTAGAGAGCAGAGCTTCAGAGCTTCCAAACAGAGTATTCCTGATCTGGTACCACCCTGCTTGTTTATGTAGAGCTTTGCAGTGGAGTTTACCAATTTGAACCGCCTGCCCTTCTATGCTGGGAGCGAAAGCTTTGAGAGCTAGTAAGACTGCTCTGAGTCCAAAAAGATTTATGTGTAACTGTGACTCTTCTGGAGTCCAGTTGCAGCGTACTGAGGCACTGTCTAATTGAACTCCCCAGCCCAAAAGGGAGGCATCTGTAGTGATCACCTTTGTGGGAAGAATATGCAGGGTTCTTCCACCACAGCAAGTTTTGGAGGAACTGCTCCGACGTGGGTATCAACTTTGAAAATATGTTGCTTCTCTGAGACCAGCGAGCTCTGAGGCTTGCAGGAGTCTCATCCTGTACCTGACCCCTGGGACTACTGCAGTCCTAGAGGCCATATGTCCCAGAAGTTTGAGGAAATGTCTGGCTGGTCTTGGCTGTCCCTGGGTGAAAGAATCTGCCACTGAAAGGAAACTCTGAATTCTTTCCTGCGGTAGGAAAGCACATCCCTTCTGAGTGTCCAGCTGGGCCTCTATAAAGGTGAGCAGCTGGGTGGGTTCCGGGTGAGATTTCTTTATATTTACCAGGAAACCCAGAGACTCCAGAGTGTGTTCTGTGAGGGAAAGAGATTCCTTAACCTGGCAAGTAGACTTTGCTACTATGAGCCAGTCATGCAGATAGGGGTAGAGAGCGGCACCCAGTCTCCTGAGATGTGCTGCTACCACTGCGATACGCTTGGTAAAGACTCTTGGAGCTGAGGACAGTCCGAAGGGCCTTGCGGTGAACTGATAGTGACCTGAAGAAAGTTTGAACCTGAGAAACTTTCTGTGAGATCTCCTTATGAGTATGTGGAAGTAGGCGTTCTTTAAGTCGAGGGAGTCTAGCCTGTCACCCTGCTGTAAGGACTGTATGACCAGTGACAGTGACCATTTTGAATTTGGGTTTTTTCAGATGTTTGTTTAAATATCTGAGATCTAAGATAGGTCGCCACTCCCCAGTTTTCTTTTGTCAGAAAATACCTGGAGTAGAGGCCCTTGCCCTTCTCGTGGGTGGGGACCCTCTCCACTGCTCATAAAGCCAGAAGGTTTTGTACCTCCATTTCCAGCAGCGGTATCTGTGTTGGGGATAGAGGTCTTGACACCTGGGTACGCTTGAGGTCTGGCAGCTGCTTGAACTGTAATGACAGACCCTTCTTCACTATCTCCAGCACCCACTTATCCAACATGATGAGAGACCAGTGCTGAAGATAGTGAGAGAGTCTGCCTCCAACCAAAAACGGGGAGGCGACTTGGACACTCGCATCAGGACTTAGACTGAGAGGCAGATGGCTGTGCAGAGGTGGCTCTTCTTTGGCTCCTTCTGCCCCTGCCTCTGAAAGACCCCCTGTACTGGCTAAAGTCAGATTGGGGGTAGGGATTGTAAGGCCTGGGAACAAAACTTCTGCCCCTACCACTCCTGGGACGGGATCTCTGAGGGGTGGGTGTTTAGGCTTGGATGAGTGGCTCTGCCAGGAGGCCTTGTACTCATTGACTTTTTTCATGTAGTCAGTGGTTCTGTAATCAAGCAACATGTTTTGATCACAGGGAAAATCCATGGCCTTGTTCTGATTGTCTGTGGTCAGACTGGTTGTTCTAAGCCAGGCGAAGCGTCTTGAGAGATGGCATAGGCCATCACTTTAGAGGCTGCATCATTGTCATCTGCCTTGTGGAATTGGTACATAGTAGCTTCCTGGGCAGTTTTTTGACGTGTCCGCCAGCTCCTGCACCATAGAATCTGATCCGTTGCAGACGATAGCCTGGACAGATTTCCAAAGGAATTTCTAACATTTGGCTGTGAATGCCATGTAAGAAGAAAGCCTGAGAAGTAAGGAAGCTGTGGCATACATTTTCTTTGATATAAAGTCAGTTTTCTTGGAATCCTTGTCAGAAGGAGAGGGTGACAGAGACTCCAGCTTTCTCACAATCTGCCTGCTGTACTATGCTTTCGTGGCTAGTGTGTGCAGACAGGAACTCTGTACCATTTTTAGACAATTTATATTTTCTCTCAAGCTGCTTATCAACCCGTGATACTGAAGTGGGATGTTGAAGCACCTTCATGGTATTTTTTTCTAAATGCATTATAGATGGGGACGACCAGGGTCTTTGAGGATGAAAGACCCTTCATCTCCCTATAATCTTCATCGACATCCTGGGTGGTTTCCTGCATAGGGAGGTCCCGGGTATCAAGCATGTTTTGTATAAATGTAAACATAGAGGAAGGATCCTCGTGGTCACCTGGGAGTCCCCAAGGTGAGGGTCCGGGGACTCCTGGGGGCTCAAGGCCCTCAAAATTCATGTCAGGGGCATCATAAAATTGATCATCTGCGACACCCTCATAGTCTACAGAAGAGAGAACTGTGGAAGAGTGCTTGCCAGCCCCAGTAAATCGAGGACCCATCTTTTGAAGAGTCTGAAACAGTTGCCATGCTTTTTCCATATCTTGCACTGATGGAAAAACCTGCGCAGTTTGTAAGTGTTTTGTTTTTTCTGTATGCTTTAAGCTGCCTGTTGTCTCGCTATTGGCTTTCCCAGGAGCAACGGGAGCATATCTGTCTTGACAGAGTTTATTTTTAGCCACTTCATCAAAGGCTTGATTAGGCTTCCTTTTTTCGTCACTCTTATTATTTTTCAATTTGTGAGGAACTTCATCTTTGGAAGCTTTGTTTTTGGCTGGGATCTGGAGGGTTCCTCAGCATGTCTGCTTTTGGTATAAGTACTTTTGAATGGCCCCTTGTTGGAAGCCTTTGATTTATCCTCAGCCATAATAATCAGAGGTTTGTCTGCTATGTCCAATTTAATCAAAGCAAACCAATTCTGGACCTACGAACTGAGTGCAGATTTCTATGAAAATGCCACTGGCCAGTCCTGCCCCAGTTAATAAACTCTGTCTTTTGCTAGTGCCTTTTTTTTTTTTTTTTTGGTTTTAAAAGGGGGATCTATACCAGGCTTAATAGAAACCCAGTAATACTCAACTGCGCACAGGTGGCTGCTGGACCCTTACGGACAGTCCTGACAGATACCAAGGTCCAGTAATATAACAAAAAAGGTTTCCTCGTAATTGCCAATCTAGAGAGAAAACCCCCAGGCACTATTTTAAATCTGAAATCTTCTGCAGGTGCCTCGTGGTAAACCTCGCGAGGTCTGAGGTAAAAAAAAACAAGGCAGCTGTCCCTAATTAGATTGTTCCCACAAGAATTTGCCTCACAAATGAAGGAAACTGTCGAAAATAAGCACCTGCGATAAAATTAGGCTTTAAACTAAATGGTCGCGGTAAAAATAGTCAAAATAGTGCCGTCGCTCTAAAAATTAAAACATTTGCGCAGCGCTAATACTAACCTACTAAAATGCCAGCAGAATAGGCCTAACGGTCTTTCATGTCTGCACGTTAGGTCAGCCCCCACCCTGGGAGCTGACCTTACTGTCTCCCTCTCTGACTTCTCCCTTCCCAGTCGCGGATATTCTCGCTGCACTGGTTTTTGCTTCCAGAACCCTTCCCCTGTACCTGTCCCAGCCCCTCTTGAACCCCTCCACCGTTTTCTGCATTCACCAGCCCCCTGGGCAGCGCATTCCATGGCTTCACCACCCTCTCGGTGAAATAGCAACTCCTCCTTCTTTCTCACCTAAATCCCCCAGCTTCCAACCCATGCCTCTATTTGCCCCCCTCCTTCCTTCGGAGCACCCTGACTGCTCCTCCCCTATTTACCCCCTTCATGTACCTGAAGACCTCTATCATGTTCCCCCCGGTCCCATCTCTCTTCCAATGTGTACTATTTAGCTCTTAGAGCCTCTCCCCATAGGTCCTATCCCGCCAAGCCCCAAATCATTTTGGTTGCCCTCCTCTGGACCGTCTCCAAGAGTTCAGTGTCCCTCTTTAAATGTGGCCTCCAAAACTGCACGCAGTACTCGAGGTGCAGCCTCACCAAGCAATTATACAGTGGGAGTATCACTTCCCTCCTTCTGGAGATGATCCCCCTAGCGATGCATCCAAGCATCCTGTTGGCTTTGCCGCTGCCCTCCTACAAGTCTGAGGTGTTCATCTTGAATCCACCACCACCCCCCGGTCCTTTTCAGTCATCGAGACTTGTAGCCCCGGTGTACACGTGGCCCGGGTTTCTGGCTCCCAGGTGCAGTACTTTGCATTTTCCTGCATTGAACCTCAGCTTCCGCTTTCTAGACCACCTTTCCAGAGCCTCCAGGTCCCCCTGTAGGGCCACCCTCCCCTCCTCCCCATCAAACTGAGACATTGAAACACCCAGAGTTTTTACCCCACAGAGGATTTGATACCATAACCTCTGATTTACAAGGAAGTGTCTTTATCCACTAGGTCAGAAGAGGAAGAATGAAAAAGTAAAACTTTCACTCAGCACACTAAAGGAAATAATTTATCAGGAAAACTTTACCCAGATAAGCACTAGGAGGCTGTCAACAAGGAAAGTTGGGAGACACCTCAGAGGCAATATTGCTCAGTCCAGCGGAGAAAAAATTCTGAAGCATTCCACAGCTCTCACCCCTCCTGTCTTTTGATTGGCTTGGCCCTACGCTCATTTAAATATCTCTTAAATGCACACCTCTAGGGTAGTTGCACCTAGCTAGCTAAGTGCAAAAAATTACTGATGCTAAAGGACTCCTGGGGTAAGAATGGGGAATTATGCTGCTGTTAAACAGAGTGAGGAATCCCTTTGGAAGAAGCAGCATTACTATGGTGAGTAATTTTTTTTTTGTTTTAGTTTTTGGCTGATAATGTGCATCTTATCTTCCAGTTACTGCTCCATGTACGACTGCATTATGGATTGGGAGAAACCATGTTTCAAATGGTGGTTCAATGTAGACAGAAAATGTCTGCCACAGATGGCCATAATACTTGACTCTGTTGCCTGGGGGTCTGCTATGATGTGAAAAACTGTCCTTGCTGCCTAGTGTTGCATCCTTCATCCATTGATAAGTGTAGGGCATGCTTCCTCCAAGGTAGGTCTCAAGAAAGAAATGCCTCCGCGGCTGGGGATACAACAATGTAGCTTCAGGCGATGGAGGAGTTGGTGGCAATGGAGACGTCGTCCTCCCTGACGTTGGTTTCAGTGGGACGTACCATTAGATGGATGCATCTCCAGGAGCACCTGTTTCTAGATCTTAACCAGAAACTATCTAAAAGACAAAAAAGCAATGTACCCGTAGTAGAGGTGTGTAAGTCAGACACTTGGCCTACAGTACACACCTTCACTTCTCAGTAGTGTTTGAATAACCGTACTAAAAGAGATGTTAGTTTTGGTGGCACTGTGCTTCTGAACCTTTTTCCTTAACAAGATTTTGGACCCTGCCTCTCAGGGCACTACTTGGAGTCTGTATGATTTCACGAATACACTCTTGTTGCTAGAAAAAAAATACGTAATCATGGTGTTTCTTCTAGAGGGTGTATACGAGTCCTGCAAGCCCTCCCTGCCACCTGTTCTAAAACCTAAATAAAACGGGTACTTCAACTCAAGTCAGATGTTTTTAAAAATGTCTTGCAAATCATTTTACAATTTGTCGTATTGTGAACTGTCTTGTGTTATTGCATTCCCATTTGTTAATACAGGCACTTCCACTTATATTTATTTTATTTGAGTTTCACCAGGAAAAACATACTGAGCTTTAAAATAACTTGTTTCCAGATCTGTCCTGAGGGGAGGGGGGAGAGGGATAAGTACAGAGTTTAAATTTCGTGTTCAGTAGTACAGTAAAACAGATTAGACATGTTTACTATAGTACACTAATAATCAGCAGTTACACATATTCACAATAGTACAGTAATTATACATCATGTACAAAAAAGATACAAGGTCACAAGGGAGTAAGTATTAACAGTGCATGAATGCTCAACAGGTTGCAGGAGCACCAGGCTCACACAGGACATTTTATTATAGTTAACCAGGTCAGGGCATGATGGGGGGATGTTGGGAGGACTAGTATAGGAGGGGTGGAGAGTGGAAGAGGGTAGGGGTTGGCAGAGGCCAGAAGTAGGTGAGAGCAAGAAGGAAGAGTTGGTGATGTGGTGGTGCCATTTACCAGGGGCACTTACTGGAGGGGGGAAGTGAGGGGAGGGGTATGTGGTGGTTGAGGCGGGAGTAGGTGGAAGCGTGAAGAAAGGGAAGGGTTAGGCGGGGCAGTTAAGTAGGGGCAGTTACAGGAGCGAGCGGTGTGGACTTGGAGAAGAGAGGATGGAGAGCGTTCGGAAGAAGTAGAGCAAATGGTTAAGGGGGGAGAGAGTTCTAGAGTTTGAGAGCAGAAGGAGAAAGCAGCCTGACCAGCAAGGGATCTACGAGAGAGGAAGAAGAGTTAGGGGTAGCTTGGTTGAAGGATGGAGGGAGTTGGGGGCGGTAGGCTATAGAAGGAAACTTGATGGGGTGAGAGAAGCCAGACAGAATTTTGAGATGAAGGCGGTGCAGGGTAAAGCAGCAATCTTCCAGGGATGGGAAGGAGAGAGCAGAATATAGAGAACAGTGGTGGGTGCAGGGAGGACAGTTCAAGGCAAAGTGGCAGAAAGAGTGGAGCGTGGTTCCAGTCTGGCCAAGGTAGACCATGGAGCAGTACCATAGACTGTCAGTATAAGCAAAGATGGGAAGGATCATCTTGGTGATGTCACAGCAGGCATGTAGTGGGATGCAACTTTTGTGTCTAAAGAGGGCTCCAAGCTTGGGGTAGAGTTTTGTGAGTGGCGTCTGTGCTGTGAAAAGTCAAACCGGACACCAAGGTACTTAAATGGGGACATATCAATTGTGCCCCCAACTAGTGTGTGGAAGGAGGGGAGGGATGGGAGCTCTGAAGGCCTCGGCCTAGTGCCAAAGCACATAGAGAGTGTGTGTGTGTATGTGTGTTTTTTTTTTTTTTTTTTTTTTATTTGTTAGAATTTAGGGAAAGCTGATTTGACCTGAACCAGTTCTGGACAGCATCAAAATTTGGCTGAAGCTTGGATATTAACTCAGCTGGAGAAGACCCAGAGATAAACAGGACTGTGTTATCTGTGTACATGTGGATGGCTGCAGATGGACAGGCAGAGGGAAAGTCATTGAGAAAAATGGAGAAAAATAGAGGGCCAAGGACGGAGCCTTTTGGTGGGGGTGGGGGGGAGACACCAGTGTGAATGGGAAGGGGTGGGGATCGGGTTTCTCCAGTTCTCACTGATTGCGATCTACTTATTGGGTGAGAACTGAACCAGTTTATCGCGTAGTCAGAGACCCGCTGACTTCAGTCTGTACAGAGCAGAGGGTGGAAGACCGTGTCTGAGGCTTTCGCCAGATCGAAAAAGATTGTGGCAGTGACGAGGCCCTGATAATCCCTGTGTGGATGGCATCGGTGATCCTGAGGAGGGAGGAAGTGGTGGAGTGATGTTTGTGAAAAGCAGGATTGGAAGGGGGTGAAAAAGGAAGAGGAGTTGAGGAAGGAGGAGAGCTGGGATAGAGCTATGTGCTGTTGGAGTTTGGATAAGTTTAGGAGGAGGGAGATAGCGCAGAAGTTACCAAGAGAGGAGGAGTTACCTCCATTTGGCAAGGGTAAGACAGTTTCGTACTTCCAGGTGTCTGGGACAGAGGCAAGAGAGGAGGACAGTCTGAGAAGGGGGGAGATGGGAAAGGTAATGGCAGGGGCAGAGAGGTGTAAGAGCTTAGGGTCTAGCCCATCAGGGCTCTCACCTTTCTGGGGGTTGAGAGCCAGGAGGGCTGTAAGAGAGACGTGATAACTGGTGTGAAGGAGAAGGAACTGCAGGAGTGTCCATGGTGGGGGGAAGGAAGAGAAGAGTGAGGAAGCACAAGTGGTAAAGTAGGAGTTGAAAGCAGAGGAGGATCAGAGATGGAGTCTCCTACCTTGAACAGGAGGGTGGACTGGGTTGGGGGGGTGAGGAGAGGGGGGCACAGATGACTTTCCAGAACAAGGAAGAGGTGGTTAAGATTTTTCTAGAAAGAGAAGGGAAATAACTCTGCCTTCGCTAGACTGGTGGCTCTAGTACAAGTATTCCTCAAGGAGCGGTACCTGCTAAAGTCTTCCAGCAAGCCAGTGGATTTGTACATCTTCCATGCCAGGTCGCGTACCCGGAGACATGCCAGAAGTTCAACTGAGATCCAAGTGAGGTGAGAACCTCTGCCCCTGGTTTTCCGAAGTGGAGCATGCTGATCCCAGATTAATACAAAGTTGGAGTGGAAGTATTTGAAGGCTAGGTTTATGTTGCTGACCACAGAGTTAGGGGACCAGTCAGTGGTTTCCAGATCAGTGTGAAGTGAGGATATGTCAGTTAACCAGAAGGACCTTGTTTGGATAATTTTCCGGGGAGAGACTGGGGTGGTGAATTTTGCACATGCAGTGTAACCATGTGTTGGTCACGGAGTGCATCAGGGAGGATGCCGGCATCAGTGATGCAGTGTGGGTGATCTGTCAGTACCCAGTCCAGTAGTGAGTGGTTTGGGGGTTTAGAATTGTGGTGGGTCGGGACTGAGAACTTGAGTAAGGTGTAGAGACTTAACATATTGACAGAGTTTAGAGTTAGAATGGGAAAGCCAGTTAATGTTGAAGTCTCCCATATGACAAGCTCACTGGAGATGGTAGTTAGGAGTATTTTTTTTTTTTTTAAATATAACTTTTTGTTTTATTTTTATACAAGACATTACATTCATATTCAGAAATTATGCAACACATTGGCTGTAATGATTCCTTAAAACAACCTAAAACATCAATTAATTTACATAGGCAAGTCTGTTTATCATGTCTCAGGCAAGGCTTCTTATTTGATTTCTCCTTATTGCTATAGGTCCAAGTTTGTTTCCAGCATATTATATGATAAAATATACAGTATTTCAAAGATTCCCTGTATTCTGGGCAAGTCTCCTCCCAGCTCTGGGGGCGCCTCCAGGGAGCAGTCAGTCCAAATAAGGGGGACCTATTCCCACCTATGGGCATTTCATAAGATGAATAGGCTTTATTGTCTTCCATCATGGAACAAAATCCTGGTAATGCTCCAACTGATATGCCACCCATTTGCCCCATCTGGTGTTGAAAGTGTTCACCCTGTTGTTTATTTTATGTGAGAGACGTTCTAAAGTATATACCTGATAGGTGTTTTCTCCAGGTTGTTTTGATTGGGGTTGTCTTCATGAGCCAAAGTCTGGTTATAGCTTCTTTTGCTATTAAAATTAAGAGTGAGATGAGTTTATATTGGGACTAGTTAATCTGGCTGCTCAGTGGAGGCGTCGCCGTCAAGACAAACCCCGGGGTAAGCAACTGTGAGATAGAAAATACATTATCGAGTTCCATAAGAATGTCCCTCCAGTAGTCAAATAGGAGTGGGCAAGACCATATTTGTATGTTCCTGACCTGCGGGTGAGTATCCACAACCCCTCCAGCAAAAGCTCTTATCTGGTGTCCCAAACCTGGCCTGGATATCTGGGGTTCTAAAAAAATCTAACCCTGGCCTTCCAGGCAAATTCCCTCCAACAAGATGTCAACTCATTTTTGGAGTAAAAATGGGTGGATTTTGACCAGCTATCTGAATCCAGTTCTGTGTTGAGCTCTTTAGCCCATATGACTCTCACCTGGTTGAAGCCTAGTGCTTTGGCTGGGCGTAGTGCCCCATAAATATTACTGATAATGTGCTCTTAAGAGCCTCCTTTTATAGTGTGAGTAATAAGGTTCACTATTTCAGATGGAGTTTCTGCTATTTTAATTGGGGTGTCTGCACACACAAGGAGTAGAGTATTTAGTGCCAAAAAAGTTGGCAACTCTCTCCGGGGTAACCCATATAAAGATTGTAAGTAGGGGAAAGAATGGATCCCTGAGGGACCCACTAATTGGAACACATATCTAATAGAGTATTGTTCCCATTTTAAGAGTTGCTCTAGAGAGGGTGGGCAAATATCTGTATTACACGCTAGGGCAGATATAAAGTGTTTCTCAGAAGTGGTCAGCCCATACCGTATTGGGTGAAACCAGGTTTTAAGAAACTCTGTAGTGGCTTTCATGAATCTGGTTAGGAGAGAGCATTTGGCAGGGTCTCCTAGTAAGTAAGAGGGGAGGGATTCCAGACCATTTAGGGTTATTTCTATTGCCTTCCAATGGGCCTTATAGGAAGGGTTCAAGAGGAAAAAGGCTGTACGTATTTGTGCCGCTCTGGCATAATTTCTCAAATTGGATAGGTTTAACCCTCCCATTGTCCTTGGTAGTTGTAGTAGAGTGTATTTTACTCTTGGTGCCTTCCTTCCCCAAATAAACCTGGAGATAAGTTTATCCCATGACCGTACGTAAAAGTCTGAGGGGAATTTAGGTAGGGTTTGTAAGAAAAATAAGAGATGAGGGAAAACATTTTGTTGAATCACCTCTACCCGGTTAAGCATCCCCAGTGGCAGCTGTGTCCATCTGGACATATCAGCCGTGATCTGTTGAGTGATTGGCTCCAGATTTACCATTTCCAAATGTATCAGTTTGGCAGGGATTTTAATTCCCAGGAATCTCATCTCAACTCTGTGCCAGTGGAAAGGGAATTCTGATTTCATTTGTCTGAATGGGGAGGAGAAAAAGTTAAGTACTTCAGTATTAGAACAGTTTATTTTATAGCCCGGAAGGTTGCCAAAAATCTGTAATTGTTCCCAGACTGCAGGCACAGAAGTCTCTGGGGAAGTCTGGGTCGAAAGGACATTGTCCGCAAATAAAGAAAGTTTATATATTCTTCCCCCCACTGGGATCCCTTCAGTGTTGGCCTGTGCTCTCAGGTTGGTAGCAAGGGGTTCTAAGAAAAGTGCAAAAAGGAGTGGGGATAGTGGCCACCCTTGTCTTGTTCCCCTGAATAGGGGGAAATGGTGAAGAGAGTAAGCCATCTAATTTAAGATATGCTATAGGAGAACGGTACATAGCCTGGATTTGGGATATGAACTTTTCAGGGAAAGCAAATTGTTGTAACGTGGCCCATAAAAAGGGCCACGACACCCTATCAAAAGCTTTCTCTGCATCAAGCCCGAGAAGGATTAAGGGGATTTTTCTCTCTATGGCATGTTCGGCAGTTCAGTAGTAAAACTCGTCTTACCGCGTCATGGGCTTGTCGCTTCATGATAAATCCCACTTGATCTCTGTCAATTAGCTGGGGTAGAATTGTGTCTAGTCTGAGAGCCAGAACTGACATAAAGACTTTATAGTCGCGGTTTAATTTAGATATGGGGCGATAAGAGGCGACCAGAGTAGGGTCTTTGCCAGGTTTGGGAATGGCCGTAATTTCAGCATATCGCCATTGGGGGGAGGGGGCCTCCCTTCTGGATTTCCTAAAGGCCGGTAGCATAATGGGTATAAGTAATTTCCGAAAGTGCTTAAGAAACTCTTTCGGGTACCCATCAGGTCCCGGAGCCTTTTGGGTCTTGGTTAGTTTTAGGGTGGCTGCAATTTCTTGTTCAGTAATGGGACATATTAAGTTCTTGGCTTGCTGGGCATTTAAATGGGGTAATTTAGTATTCTGGAGATATAAGGCCAACTGTTGCGGGGTTGGGGAGATATCCTTTGTGTATAGAAACTTATAGAAGTCTGCCATAGTTTGTCTGATGGCCGTGGGGGTGAGACAGGAGTTGGTTAGTTAATGGATTTCACAGTTTAGCAACTGTTGCCTGGCTCCTGGAGCCTCTAAGGCGTCTTGCCAAGTTCCTAGCTCCTCCGGGGGGGGCGTGGGCTTCAATCGATTTAAGTTTTAAATAGAGCAGTTGTTGATCTATTTTTTAGTCAGTTATTTTTTGAAGTTTCTGTTTAGTGATCAAGAGTTCAGGTTTAGCAGAAATGTTACCCTGATATAACCTTGTCTGTAGCACTATTAGTGCTTCCAGTAATTCCCGTTTTTTTTCTTTTTTTTTTTTATATGCAGTGTATTTAATAATATCACCTCTGAGCACCGTTTTTAGGGTGTCCCAGTTGATAGTCGCAGGTATATCAGGGGAGACATTGTCTGCCTGAATAATTGGTTTGCGAGATTTAACAATTTGAATAAATTCTGGGTCCTGTAGGTGAGATACATTAAGTCACCAGAATTGTTTTTTAGGTTTTTCTATATCTATCTTTAAGAATATAGGGAAATGGTCCTATAGGATAGATGACCCCACATGGATATCCCTAATAGATTCGAGGTATTCAACAGAAGCTAAGAAGTAATCTAATCATGCTGAGATGGTGCTTTTAGGAGAGTAGTGTGTGTAGGCTCTTACTGAGGGGAAGAAGTGATTCCAAACATCTATAAGCCCTAACGTAGGGAGAGTTTGTTTTAAATATTTCTTTAGGGCCGATGCCTTATGTTTAGAGGGATTAGAGGAGTCTAATTTGGCATTAAAGGTAATATTCAGGTCCCCTACAATAATACACATGCCCTGTATTGATGGTAGTAATATAAAATTCCTTAACCTTATAGAAAATAAATGCAGTATAATGCTTCTCAAAGTATTAATCCTACAGAAGTTAACCACAATTATCGTAGTCATTATGACTACCCAAATCATAGAAGGGTCAAAAGTAAAATTTATAGAAACTTCTAAGGTAGGGGAAACCATCTCTCGTTTCCCTTTAAACACTGGGTGCGTCTTGGTGGAATTCGAATCAAATCCAGTGGGAGGGTTAAAATCAAGGCCTATCTTTCCTCGGGCCCTCCGTGAGCTGATAAGGCTCAACATTAAGGAAAAAAAGAGGGTCAGTCAGAAAAGAAATCACCCAAAATATATTGGTAGGAAAATGACTAAAAGAAGGTGAAAGTCCCATCAGGTTGTTGTAATGGGTGGCCCGGAACCTTCATAGCACATATCGATGATTTCCCTATATTACTTCGCTTATATGTAAGAAAAGTCAAGCAAGCAAGGCATAACAAGTCTCCTTAGCCCAGGCCTAACCATTCGAAATGCTTCGTGTAATTCTAAAAAGACAGTTGCCCTACAAAAGCAATCTTGTGGACAGGCAAATGGATCAGACAAATGAGACATAAGCAGGAAGTCCACCCAGAGGTAGTCTTAATTTAAAAAAAAAAAAAATAAATAAAAAAATTCCCCCCCCCCGGTCTCTCCTTGCAGTCCCGTAACTCCAGTATCAAGAAAGGCACATCAAGGGGCATCGAGTGTTCTTTTCCAGTTTTAATTAAGTATATTCCCAAAGTCTGTGTGGGGGATTATGGGAGAGGGGGTACATCGGGGCAAGGCCTCTGGCGCAGTCCCCGGCAAAAGCCCTGGCATCTTCCAAATCCAGAGGGTTTAACACCACAGGCTAGAGTCAGGGGAGTCTAATGGGCCAAGCCCAGGAGAGGGCCTGTTTTTAATCATGGCCTCCTCGTACCACCCGCTTCATCCCCGACCTCCTCCCCCCTCGGGCCAATAGTCACTGGTAAGTCATTCACAGTGTACCTTAAGCATTTTCAGACTTCCTTGGGGGTAGAAGTGGAATACTCTCCGACGAATTTAGCCAGTTGCTGTTCGGGGTCATGTTCATTTACTGAGTGTCTGTTGTCCTCAGTGGTAGCACTCGCTGCTTGTATTTTTTGCCAGCGTGGAGGTTGAGTGGTTTGCGGTGCACCAGCTGTAGTTCTACCTGGGAAGGTCAGTCCCCTCGCCGTCAGGATCTCGCCGGCCTCCTCCGCAGTAGAAAACTCCACTCTCCTCTCAGATAGAAAAAACACAAGCTTCGCCGGTTAGGGAGTATTAAATTTAATACCTTGGGCCTTCAGTGTTGGGAGTAGTGGAAGGTAGGCTCGCCTCTGCTTCATAGTTTGGGGTGCATAATCGTGGTCCAGATAAAATCTAGTTTGCCCAAAGAAGATCTTCTGTTTGCTCCAGGCTGTCAGCAGGATATGTTCCTTAACTGCATATTTGTTGAAGCAGGCTATTATGGATCGGGGAGCAGCTGTCGGAGAGGATGGCCTCGGAGTCGAAGCTCTGTGGACTCTTTCTGAGTTAAGGGTGTAGTCCTCTGGAAGGTTGAGAGCTGATCGGAGAAGGTCTGAGACTAATTCTTTTATCTTTGAGCCCTCGCTGCCTTCTGGAATGCAATAATGTTGTATGTTTTTATGACACGCTCTATTTTCAGCATCTTCTTGACGTGCTGCTAAGAATTCCTGCTGTTCTTGAAGTTGTTGCACTAAATTTTCCAACTCATCCACTTGGTTTTCAGTTGCCGTGATTTGGCGCCCAGAATCGTTGGCTTGTTGTTCCAAAAGCTGCACGTCCCTTCTAATTTCAGTGTAGAGCTACTTAATGTCCACCCGGAATGCACAAAGTTCATGGTAGATCGTGTCTTAATTCGATGTAATGGATTAGCTGGGGATGGCGCGGTTTGCGTTTGAGCAGATTCCAGTTCTGAGGCCTCAGATTATGATCTGGCTTCATCCTCCAGGTAGTAGTCTATTTTCCTCGACTTTGCTGATGATAATCCTTTATTCCCCCTCTTATTCATGTTTTATTTAGCTTATTTTGTAAATTTAGGATGTAAGAGGAGAAATTAGCTAGGAAGTGGATCGAAGCGAGTTCCTTAGGCCACAGCCACCATCGGGGGCGGAACCGGAAGTCGATAGGAGTTCTGAGGTAAGAGAAGCAGACAATCCAGGGCAGCAGTAGGTGCCTGCCACTAAAATGGGATGGGAGAAAGGGAGAGAGAGTTTGAGGATGAGGAGTTTGTATGCAGCTGGGGAGGTGACAGACAGCACTGTGGTAAACTGAATAGAGGAAGAGAGGTAGATGGTGATACTGCCACCCTTTGTGGAATGGTCTTGGCGTGTAAAGGTTTAACCAGGGATGGAACTAGCAGAGTTGGGGGGGGCAAGATACCAGTACTATCAGAACATCAGGGAGGACAGAAACCAAGAGGGGTTAGAACTGATCAGTTTTGGGCAGGAGACTACGGATGTTGATGTGGGCCATCTGGAGTCCTTTGGGGACATCAGTAGGAAGGGAGTGGGCAGGGCTGGGGTTAGGCTCTACATCACCAGATATGAGGAGAAGCAGAGGTAAGATGAGCTTGATGGGAACTAGGGAGCGATGATGATGCAGTGGAGATGATTTTGGGGAGGGGGTTTGATGGATGCCAGGTGGAATCAGGAAGAGTCAGATGGGAGGAGGAACATCCTGGAAGCCAGGGGAGTTGGGAGGGAGGAGGCAGGAGGAGAAGGAGGGATTGAGGGAAGGGAGGACAGAGGAGGAGGGAGCAGGGAAGCTGTCGGGGGGGGGAGGGGTTGTTGGAAACGGAAAAAAACTAGAAAGTTGCATGATTGGAAGAGGGGGTGGTAGCTAGGAGGAGACAAGGAAGGGGGGTAGGTAGCTATGAGGAGTTACAGCAGTGAGGCAAAGGACAGTCAGCTGCAAGAGGTAAGAATTTAACAGTAAAATAGGCTGCAAGGGGGCTGTAGCATTTGGTGAAATGACTACAGTTTGTAGGTAATATATAGTATCTGTTGCTAGGTGATAAAAATATGTAGGGAGGTGTAGAAGCTACAATTAAAGAGGGACGCCAGTCAGTTTCTGGCAACCTAGTTAGATAAGTAGTTGGGCAGGATGCAGTGCTCAGAAGGCAAACATTACTGTCTGGGGACTAGGAGCTAATTAGTTTGCGTGTTTATGCCCTTGTGGAGCCTGGCTGCCAAGGCAACGTACTGCCGCAGCTTCACCTTCCCCTGGCATACGCCATGACGCTTCTGTCGGCAATCTCCAGCCTCCGCCAGAGGTCGCTTCTCGAGCGGTCATCTCCCCAACCCTCCCCGGGAAGGGGAGAGCAGTTCTTTGGATGCTCAATCCCCCCCCTCCACTGACCACCAGCAGCCCGGGCTCATTTCCAAAACTGGGTCGCCGGTGTGACGTGAGGTGTGGCGTCCAGCGCCTCAACCCTCAGCGCCACCAGGCCGGCCCTGAAATTACTTTCTAAATGAGGTACAGCTGGCGGTAACAAAACACAGCATGATCTTGGGGTGATCATTGCAAATGACCTGAAGGTTAGCAAGCAATGTGAAAAGGTGGCACAAAAGGCCAGCGGCATCTGGGGATCTTGCTTTGAGGGGGCTCTTGCCATAGGCAACACTGTTAGGACTTGGCCGTCAGGACCACACGGAAAATTTCTAGCCAGCAGTCTACAATGGTGGACAGCCACCTGACATCGGCATGTTGATGTCCGCTCTGGTATGAGAGGGGCGGTACCCGACGCCCACCTCAGTTCTTTTCCCGCAGTCGACCTGTGCTTGTCAGACCTTTTGGATCACTTTTTCAGTTGACCGCCAGTTTCTCTAACTTTATTATTTTTTCTCAGAGTTCATAGTTAGCTCTTCAGCTCCATGTCATCACTGACTTCTTCTGCGGATTACTGCTAGTCTGTGTGCCTTCGGCAAGCAGCTCCCCGATAAAGATGGACACACTGCATGCGTCATTTGTTTAGGCCCGGACCACGACACCGAAGCCTGCCAGAAATTCAACCAGGTCACGTGCAAAAGATGCCGGAAGGTTCTGGAGGCCCATCTACTCCAGCAAAGATTTGCCGCCTTGAAAAAGGAGCTGCAGACCAGGGCCACAGCAGGGACTTCAGAGACTTCCTCATCTAAGAAACATAAACAGCACCAGGATCGGTCCACTACTGAGCCACAGTCGCCTTCGGGGGCCGTGGCAGATGCTGGGTCTTCCCCCTGCAGGGGGTCGACCCCAGCGGGCCTCTACAGCCCTCCTGCCTTTTGGGCTGCCTCTGACCAAGCCTTCAGCCGCCCCTGTTGCTCAGGCCAATTCTCCATCAAGGTCCTCAGCCAGATGGCCAGGATGGCTCTTTGGGTGATGCTTCAGCTAACACCACCCATTCAGCCTCGGCGTCTTCGCCAGACCGTGGTTTTGGGCCCGACTGTTTATCTGCGACCACCTCCTGCCGCCCGCTGCTTCAGGGCCGTAGCCTGCTTCCTTGGGGTCCTCCCCCAAGGTGCCCTCGGCTCCTCAGCTGCTGCCGGTGGTCGTCTCTCACCAGGTGCTGGGAGGGCCTCCCTTCTCCGGTTTCATGCCTTTGGACCCGGCATCGAGCGGCCCTTCAGAGCCACCTTGTCCTCCTTCTCTGGATCAGGCACCCCCAGTTGATCTGCCTCAGGGGACCTCAGTTCCCTGGGAGTCTGTTCATACCTGTGATCTGAGACATTACCCGATCAGCAGCCACCGCCAGGTCTGATTTCGGGGGCCCCCCACGACCTGGGCCTGGACCTCCAGTCCGTGCCTCTTGGACGTACGACGGATCCATCTGGACTGGCGTCAGGCCCTGTCTACGGCCTTCTGACGCATTATCTGGTGCTGGGTTCTTTCCACCCGATGCTCCTCTGTTGGACGTCGGCGGATTACAGCGCACTCCTTACTGCGTGGTGGATGTCTGCTCAACACCTGACCCCTACCCAGTAGGCACTGGTGCCGAGCCTCTCCCCCGATGAGACACTCCCCTTCGTCCAACATGGAGGCTCCCCCTCCTGTGATGGAGCATCAGTTGGGTGTCAGGATGGTCATGAACTCCAGCCTGTCGCCATTCCCACTCTCTGCTTTGGACTCTGAGAGATCATTGCATGTAGTCTCAGATTCCCTCAAATCCCTGATTTCCCTCCCTCACTTGCCCCTGGAGGAAGTGTGGATCAGGGACACTACAAAGTCTCCACCGGAGGATCCCCCTTTTTTGGCTGTGGTGAAGTCAATCCAGGCTTCCCAAGGGTGGCATACTGAGGAGCAGGATCCTCAAAGGCACCATCTGGCACAGCATCTGCGCCTCTCGGAAGTAGTCAGTAGTTATCCCCCCCTTTAGTGGTACCACACGATGATGTCTCTTCTACAGTCTGGCAACAGCCGGCATCAGTCCCGGACGCTCCAAGGAAGGCCGACTGACTATACCATGGCCCGACGGCAGGCCTCACTTTGATTCCCACCCCAAGGCTGACCCCTCTGTACTATCGGGAATCCAGAAGCAGTGTGGTGAGAGCAGATGTTGGGCTGACTTCCTCCAGAGAGGTAGTCCTAAGCATTTTGACCATTTGGGACGCAGGGTCTTCCCCTCTTCGACCATGGCCTTGCTGGCCCAGAATGGTTTAAGGCTCTGAGCTGCAAATCTGGAGACCTGGGTTTGAATCCCACAGCTCCCAGTTGCATACTGTGCGACCCTGAGCAAGTCACTTAACTTCTCTGTGCTCCCAGGTTATACCTGGAAACAAGCTTTCAGCTTAGTATGCCACTCCTGGTTAAACAATTGGAGGAAAAAAAAACCTACCTCGCGCACATGCTGGTACATCAGCAGTCTCTTTTAGGGCAGGTAGGAGACCTTGTCCAATATCTGTCTGAGTCTTCAGCTTGGTCTCAGCTAGAGCATCTCTTGGGCTCTGCCTCTGATGTGTGCTTTCATGCTATCCGTGCCTCATACGACATGGTGGATGCTGCTGCACGGCTTCTGCTGTCTGAATCAAGTGTCATGGCTTGACTTTGCCTGTCCAATTTAACCCAAGAGGTACAGGCTTCCGTTATGGATGCCCCCTTCCGGGGCCCTTCACTGTTTCGGGAGGACGTACAAGCGTTGCTGTCCTCCTTGCAAGAGTCTGGAACAGTCCTTTGCACTGGTTCCCGTGGCCAGCGGGGTGGGTAACACCTTCCAACTGCCCGCCATCCTGGGTAGCGACCCTGGCATCCTCTGCTCTCCGGGACTCTGGGCAAGTGCCAGGCCACTTCAGTCCTGGCTACCCTGGCCGTCAAGGCTCACAGGGCTGAGGCACTTTCAGCACCTGCCGCCACCTCTTGAAACTATCATAACCCGCCTTCCCCTTTGTAGGGTATGGGGAACAGGACGGAGGGGCACAGGTTCCCCTCTTTCCCTTTTACTCTCTTCAGGTCCTGTTTCCATGGTTTATGCCCTGCAGGAGATATCTCGTGGAGGGGTTTTGGCCCAGGGTTCTGCCTTGCGGGTGGGTAATCCGGGCTTTAGGTAAAGTAGATTTCTCACCTTGCCTTTTCTTTCCATTTCTGGAGGGTTGGGTTCTATGTTCCTTCCGCCTTGGCTGTCTGGCCTCTAGCTTTTCTTGGCACTCCTTTTCATGCTGTGCTGTTCCAGACCCCCTGTTCAAGCTGTGGTAGGGACACACTACTACTTGCATATGGAGCCTTCTCCCACATAACTCCCTTTTACTCTTTCGGATGACAACTCCCTCAATAGAGGTTAGATCCGGGGAGGGACTCTGTCTGTTCCCCCCCCAGTGCGCCAAACCAGGTGTTAGTTTTCGGTGTTCCTCTAAGCCTTTCCAGGGCCTGCTATTCTCCACTGGAGCCCGTCTGGGCCTGGCCAGGCCTTCGCCCCTCTCATTGACCCTTTTATTGGGGTGCAGCACGGCTCTGGGGTGGCTGGGCACCAGCCTCTCCTCGCAGAGGAGGATACGGTCGCTTCAGGAGCGAGCTACAAGGGGTTCTTTTTTATCCTCCTTTTCGTAGAGAGGCTATCCTCTTCCCTGTCCTCGGCCCCTTTCGTTAGGGGCGTGACTAGCACTTGCTTAGTCTGGCTCCTCTAGGACTCCCTTCTTTCCTTGGGGATGGCTTCTCGGGGTTTCGCAGACCGGAGGTGGTTCGGCCTCGGCCTTAGTTCAGCCTTCTATCCCTGGTCAGGGTCCCACCCCCTCACCCCGAGTTCTCCCATCCACTCTAGGAAGGGAGAGGCTTTGCATGCTTGTTGCGCTTTCCTACTCCTGATCTCCTTGGGCACTCCTACGGTGGTTTGGTAGGTATGTGAATGCCCTGGAGCCTCTCTCGAGTAGGGGACTCCTCATTTGGGTTCTCTTCCCTTGGGACCGGACATTTTGGGGTCTCTGGCCCTACGGTGTGGCTTTCCTCCATCTGCCTTCCCAGTGCCTGATACCCAGGGTAGCCTGCCCAACCATCCCTGTTTCTTGTTGGGATACTATCTCTACAGCCCATCCCCGCGTCTGTTTTGACAGGATCTATGGCCTCCTTCAGCCCGACGTTGTGGGATAGCCTAGCATTTGGCTCCACCTCTTGTTCAGTGGGAGTGTTCCTGTGTTGTCCGGCATCAGATGGCTGACAGTGAGACCCTTCTCCTTTGGGCTTGACGCCAGTCTCTGTTACCCTTGTTGGAGTCTTTTTTTTTTTTTTTCTTTCTGCAGCCCTTGTAGGGAAGCGGTCCGACCTTTTGCCTATCACCGTTCCCCAGGGCCCCCCCGCCTACTTCCTTTGGAGGGGCAGTAGGTCTTCCGGGGGCCTCCTTTCTGGGGGGCAGAGATGAGAGGAGCACCTCTTGCCTTGATTACTTGACGGGAGAGGTTCCTTCTTTGATATTCTCGGCCCCTTGTCTTTCCTTGGTGAGTGAGTGTCAGATCTTTCTGGGGTCTCCCAGAGTCATTTTGCAGAAAGGTCCCTTTGTCAACAGCCCTTTTCTCTTTCGGAGGGACCTCTCCGCTGGAGAGACTCCTGCGCCCTCAGGACTCTGAGGTCCCAGGAGGGGCCTTGATTTTCTTCTCCACAAAGTCCTTTTTGGCTTTGTACTCCCTTTTCTCAGTTACTACCTCGATTAGGGTTAAGAAGTCCTGCTTCGTCCCTCTGTCAGGACAGACTCCTCCAGGAGCTTTCCGGCCCTCTGGACCAAGCCATGTGGCATCCTTGGGTCTTGGTTTTGCCTCCTGAGAGGAGCCATTTTGGCTCCAGTTGGTGACTCACTTCATGGGACATCTCCTTGTCCCGGTTCTGTCCTCCTCTGGTTGTTTTGTCTCCTCAGAGGGGCTGGGGGGAGGTGAGGCTGCATATTTTGCAGCTCTCAGGATCGGGATGCTCCTGGTTTTCCTGCCCTTTGGCTCTTTTAGGCTTTGCCCTAGTCTTATTTTAGACAGGGCATTCTGGCTGCCACCCTCTTCAGAGGACTAGTTTTGGGCTAAGGGCCTTCTTGAGCTTCCTTTTCCTCTTTGCAGGCTGCAGAGTTCCTCCTTTCTTTCTCCCCAGGGTTCTTGCCTTCCTTGTGGCACTGCTTGTGACTCAGTCCTAATGATGTAGCCTACTGCAGAAAAAAACTCTTAAGTAAGATAGTGCAGTTAACGTAAGAACTTGCTGTAACAATAGATCTTTGAGAGGAGTTATTGAAGTAAGCAGGTTTTTCCCTACCTCCATCCCTCTGCTGTCTTTCCATATTGGCCTTTCTTGGCTCCAGGAGTCCTCCTTTTCTCCTGTTGGACCTTATGTCAGTGTCTCTGGTGGGGGGAGCCGAGGTGGGAGAGGGGACTGCCCCTGTTATACCAGAGTGGACGTCGACGTGCCTACGTCAGGTCTGGTCCCCCATTGTAGACTGCTGGCTAGAAATTTTGTGTGGTCCTGGCGGCTAAGTCCTAACGGTGTTGCTTACTGCAAGAGCTCCTCTTGAAGATCTATTATGGTAAGTTCTTGCGTAACTGCACTTTGCATAGGGTGGGGCATAAGCAGTGGGCAACGGAGGTGATTATGCCACTGTACAGGTCCCTGGTGAGGCCTCACCTGGAACACTGTGTCCAATTCTGGAGGCCTCACATTAGGAAAGACGTAGAAAGACTAGAGACTATACAAAGAAGGGCAGCAAAGATGGCGCAAGGTCTGCATCAAGAGCCATATGATGCAAGGCTAGAACAGCTCAACATGTACTCACTAGAACAAAAAAGGGATAAGGGGGACATGATAGAGACGTTTAAATACCTGAAGGGCATCAACAAGGTACAGGCACAGTATCTCCTTCAGGTAAACTACGCCTGGACCAGAGGTCATGACGTGCATCTAAAGGGGGGGGGGCAGGTTCAGGAGCAACACAAGGAAGTTCTCCTTTTCTGAAAGAGTCGTGGAGCCTTGGAATGGCCTCCCCCCACAGGTGGTGGGGTCAGAGAAGGTCAGAGAAATCGAGCTGGCATGGGATGGACAGACAGTGTGGAAAACTTAACACAGCAGCCTGATTCTTTTTTTTTTTGGGGGGGGGTAGTATACATGGGCAGACTAGATGATCCACATAGACACCATCTGCAGACACATTCTATGCTTGAGTGCTCAAGTAACGCATTATAGGGAAAATCGGAAGTTGAGTAGAGGCAGTCAGCCATGTGTTTAAGGGGAATTCTGACATGGAGTAGAGGAGATAAATATGACTGTATTATACAGGGAAGGGTTTGGTGAGGGGCTCAGAGTAAAACTGCAGTTGGAGAGCAGTGGGGAAAGCAGCACAGAGTTGTAGGGAGGACGTTAGAAAGGTAAGGCAGAGAGTGAGTAGGGGAGAATTCAAGGAGGATGGAAACAGTTGCAAGAGTCCGATGATATATGGTGTGCACGTAACATCCTTTTGAAGCAGACATGAGTTGGAGTTGAGAGCCTGATCCCTACAGGTAGTGAGTTCCAGAATTGGGGTACAGCATGTGAAAAGGCCCGGGTTCCCATGGTCGTTTTGCATCTAGGGACGCTTAGAAGAGTTTGGTCCCCTGAACAAAGATTGTAGCAAGAGTTTGAGTCAGCATTTTAGCAAGAGAAAAGGGAACACCAGAACGAATGATGCCATCTCTAAGGGACCCCAAGGAGAGAGAGAACGGTTGGCTGACAGAGAGGGCCAGTTCAGGTCACTATAGAGCTGGCAGTGGTGAGTGAGGAGAGGCTAAGGTGTAGAGGCAAATGCTATTATAGGTGGCATCCCATTTGAGAAGGCTAGTTTTGGCGGCTCTAGCATAGGTCACTGAGCCATAGGCAATGGCAGTTCTAGCAGAAGGATTTAAGGCATAACTGGTTTTATAGGCAATACCGAGTTTAGAGTTGACAGCTTTGCAAGTGTTGGTAATGTGAAGGTCAAAATCTAGTGAGGGATCAAGCGTGATACCAAGATATCTGAAGAAACTAACATTCACAAAAGGGGAACCATCAGCATTGTTAATAGATGACTTCTCATTACGATTCCTTTGTCTGGTGGCAGTACGAATAACATGGTTTGTGTTTTGCTGGTATTTAAGACCAGGTTGTTTTTTGCAAGCCAGCTTTGAACAAGGGGGAAGTCTGATGAGAGAGTGGTGCTTGGGTCAGAATTAGATGTAGTGTTATGATAAAGTACTAAATCATCCGCATATAGCAGTGACGAGCAAGTGGAGGCAATTTGTAAGATGTCATTAAAGAGCAGGTTTCGATGAAGCACAGTACCCCCCCCCCCAAAAAAAAAAAAAACAAAACACATAGTTTGCTTACCCTCCAGTTTAGGGAATATTTCCAAAACAAATTTTTTTCTCTGGATGTATATTTCAAAAAATCCCTCATAAACTAGCTCTGTGGAGCTGCTAATGAAAACGCTTCCACTTT
Organism: Neoceratodus forsteri; assembly: GCA_016271365.2. Taxonomy (NCBI): domain Eukaryota; kingdom Metazoa; phylum Chordata; order Ceratodontiformes; family Ceratodontidae; genus Neoceratodus; species Neoceratodus forsteri. The sequence goes on from CM028130.1 coordinate 1,416,482,129, forward strand.
CTTACTCTGAGCTGTGCCCCAACACTTTTACATTTTGTAATGTCAGTACCAGAACGGCATGGGGTGCACTCTATAGACTTCAGTGGGGGCACTTTTTGCAGGTTTTTTTTTTTTAAACTTTTAAGTGCCAATTTTTTCGAAAGGAAGGCCATCGCTTGACTAACAAAGTCCTTGTTAGTTGAGCAGTGGCCTTCTGTTCGCAAAATCAGCACTTAAAAGTATTTAAAAAACAAAACAAAAAAAAAACCTTATAAAAAGTGCCCCATTGAAGTCTATGGAGGTGCTTCCGTCTCTGGTACTGACATCACAAAACGTGAATGCGCGTACAGCTCCGAAAGTAAGGAAGTGAGCGCTGTTGGCACCACAGAGCTGGTTTACAAGGAATTGTTTGAAAAATACAGCCAGAGAAAAAAGTTTGCTTTGGGAATATTCTCTAAACCGGAGGGTAAGCAACACTGTATGTTTGGGGGGGGAATGTGCTTCATCAAAACCTGCTCTTTAATAAAGATGGTAAAAAGTAGGAGACCAGTGATAGGTGTTTGGGGGCCCACAGTGTTCATGGAAGAAAACCTGGAGACAATAGTGTTAAATTTAACTCCTTGTTTCCTATTAGACAAATAGCTGCCAAACCAAGTAGCAACGTGCTGGTGATACTTAAAGAGCACCTTTTCTAGTGCTCAGTGCAGAAACAATGCCCCAAAGTTACCTGATGCCAAAATTATCTGTGGCCATAATTCGGGATTGAAGGGATCGTAATTTGGCTCCGTGGAGCTGAGCACCCGATCCCTTCCACTTCCTGATTCTGAGACATGCCCCACCCTGTAATGTTTTCTGGTATAATACTATGGAGAGTGTAGGGGCACGTTCCATTGACTTCCTGGGAGCCATTTTTAACCCCCTTTTTATGGCTGCAAGGGTGGAACCCTGCAGTCGTTTTGGGAAAGTTAAGAGAGAGAGAAAAAGAATGGTGGAAGCACGTGACTGAATAACTCTCCGACGTGCTTCCAGACTGCTGCTGTCATGCCCACAGCCTTTGCCGTCCCTCCCCACCGCAGACCTCACAGGCATCCCCCCCTTTCCCAGGGCATTATTTTTCCACCCATAACTTCTGCAGTTGCGGTCGAAAACAAGAGGCCACCGTGCCCAAGATGGCTGCCGAAAGATCACTGTGCATGCACGAGTACCATGCATGCGCGCTTATGTCATGACTGTCATCTTGGGCACGGCGAGCTCTTCATCACTGCACATTCGCGAGTGGACTCTGTGCTTTGAAGCAGCCGTGTTGGCTCTGACCAGAGTTTAACATGTTAAAGTTCCGCTTTTAACAAATCATGGCCACTGCTTACGTAACAATGGCCTTATATTTCTGGGGGAAAAGTAAAAATGAGCAGGAAAGGTGCTCTTTAATAGCTCACCCCGTTCACCTACTCACCTATCACCATATCTAAAAGAAAAACTCCATCCCTTGCTAACATTTTTTTATGTACAAAAAAATTAAATCTTGAATAAAGAAGCATTTGTAACGCTGCATATTTTCCCCCATTATATTATATGCTGCTTGTATATTTGTATGTATGACGTACTACTGCTAATTAGTTATTAACTTTTTGTAACACGAAGTATAGCAATTCCTGTTGCATTCCATTTCGGTTATATGCACAAAATGAGGCTGCCCCAACCTTGTGCATGTAACAGGAATTGGCTGTACATGGCACAGGTTAGTTGAGTGGTTATTGCCCTCTGCTGCCTTTCAGCCATAAATCTGTGACAGGGAGGGACAGATCAGGTAACCAGTGGCCACTATAAGAGTTGGTTTGGCTGCCAGGTTTTGAAAGTTACCGACCAACTGGTTACTTGCCAGTGAAGTGATCTTTGAGCCTTTAACTCATTATTTATTACTTGGGCGGCCACTTTGTGTTAGGTAAACAATGGATAGTTAGGATATCATACGAATCTATTGGAAGCAAAATGCTGGTGACTAAAATATTAGTTTGGCTATCAAATTTTGAAAGCTAGTGGCCAAACTCACCACCAGCTCACAGACTGATTTATCCCACCATGATTTGACGTTTCAACACCAGGTGGAGTGTGGCCTCTCTGTAGAGTTTGAACTTTAACATTCTAAAGTTCTATACAATATATGTATGTCTTGTAAATACACCCTGTAGAAGAAATAACTTTTTTGGTAATATTTTCTTAGGGCCAACCTTCTACATATGTTGTAACAGTAGAAGTGTTCTGATGTTTATAATTATTTTTCACATTTTTCTTCAGTCTTCACTAGGTACTTCAAATTCATCCCCATTCCAGTCTGTGGGTTCCTATGCTCCTTTTGGCAGAATCCCAACTTACAGCCAGTTTAGTCCTAGTCCACTGGTAGGACAACAGTTTGGTGCTGTCGGAGTTGGTATGTACGTCTCCTATTCCATGACTTCAAGGTTAGATTTTATTATGCAGTTTATACTTAATTGAATTTTCCTGTAGAAGAAAAGTTATGTTGTTTGCGGTTTATATCTAGGCAATGAGACCACAAAATGAAAGCATTACAAAGCCCCTAGTCTAAGCTAGTGATCAGAATAGCTGCCACGGTAAACATTAGATTACATACCTTTGCAGTGCAAGCAGCACCATGTGTGGCTATTCAAACAACATGAAGTCTTGCTATATTATGACTATTGCAGTTTGCCCCAGCCTTAGAACTGCTTCGGAGGTGAAAGTTAACTTCCTTGCAGAGCATGGAGCTTAGAGCGCGAGCTCGGTTCAGAAGCTCTGTTTGGCTGGTTTCAAACCAAAACCGTCAGATTCTTTACTCTGCCTCACTGAACAGTCGCTCGGAATTCCTCCTGTTGCTGGTTCATTTCTTGAGTTTAAAGCGCTATTTCTGATTTAATTTAACATGATTTCATTATTTTAACATGAAAACCGATCGGTTCAGGCTCTGTCTGTGGTAATCGTAAGTAATAGATAGGGTTTTTTCTGTATGGAACTTGTAAAAGTATTATTGGGTCGGTTGAACCGATAGAGTTGTATTTAAATATAAGTTTAAAGCCTTTTAAGGCTTTTTAGAGTGTGGTTCCCGGTTCTTATCGGTTCTAAAAAAAAAACGGATTTCATTGCGGTTTTTCCAGGACCCGTGACACGGTTTGGAACCGATAAGGGTGTCTTGCCTGGCACTGCCATCAAAAGGGCAAGTTGGTTGGTTAGGCTGGCATCATGTCTGAGAAACCCAAAAGAAAACCGGCCCACTGGGTTTCAACACTGTAGTGTCTGTGGGAAGCCTTTGCCAAGGCTGACCCACACACTACATGTGTCTGTGTCTGGGTTTGACCACCTCAATTCAGACTGCCAGATTTGTAAAATTTCCTGCAGCCATCCTGGACAAGAGGTGGGCAGGCTCAGGGAGCAGAGGCCAAAAAGTCTGCTGACCCGATGGCCAGCCGGTTCGGTGCCAACCGAACCGGAGGAATCCCTCTGACCAGGGTGAGACTTCCTCGGCAAGCGAAAGCTGGCTCTGAGGCCAGTTCCAGCAAAGAAATCTAAAAATCAGCAGGTTTGGAGTCCAAATTCTTCTCCAACTGCTGCTGAGATAGCCAGGGCAATACAGATTGTCCAGTCTGTCCTCAGTTCCTCCGAACCGCCACTGTCTGGCAAAAGGTCGGTTCGCTCGGTTCCAGTGGTTCAGGATTATGATATAGAAGAGTTCTATGAACCAGAGGAGGGATGAGGATTATGATCAGTGTGAATGTGATTTTGAAAGTCTGGATATGCCCATTGAACGGACATCTCCCCAGACAGACCTTCAGGTGAGTCTCCCCTAGGCTTTCTGAGTCCCCTTCTCATTTTAGTTTTATAAAAAGTTGCTGAGACCCTCAGCTTCCCTTAGAGGAGGCGTTGGATGAGCAAGAGGAGCCTGACTATGTGGAGACGATGGATATCCCAGAGTCCAGGAGGTTGTCCATCCCTTTACATAAATCCTTTAGAAAACAGTAAAAATTTTAAAAGCTCCTAATTCTGTGCCTCCTGTGGATAAAAAGATGGACAGGAGGTACACTTTGTCAGGTCCTGATACAGATTTTCTTTCACAGCAATGCAGTCATGTTTGGGTAGTTCAGGCTGCAGCCTGTGATAAAGCTAATATTCCACTGGCTTCACATCCTCCTGACAAGGATTCCAGGAAGATTGATGCCATGGCCAAAAAACAATACATGGCAGCATCCTTGGGACTCAGACAAGCTAACTATATGGCTTATGTTGCAAGATACCAGAAATCAAGATGGGATACTGTCATGGCCTTAGCCAAACAGGTCCCTGGCCAGCTTGCAAAGGAGCTGGAGCAGGTGGCTCTTGATGGTACTGAGGCATCTAAGGTGCAATTCCATGCCGCAGTGGATTCTAATGATGTATCCTCTAGAGTCATGGCTACATCTGTGGCTTTTCGCAGATTGGCCTGGCTCAGGTGTACTACTTTGTCACAGGATACCCAGTCTAAGGCTATGGATTTTCCTGTGGTGGGAAATTCTCTGTTTGGGGAGCAGACAGAGAATTGTATGAAGAAAATGGATGAATATAGAACCACTTACAGGAGTACACAAGCCAAGGAACGGCAAGTCACTCCTCAGAGGCAGCCCCCCAGGGGTAGGGGTAGGCCTTTTCACCAGATTCAGGCCCCCTCCTCTTCAGCCTATGTACAGAGGGGGTTCTTCAGAGGGAGAGGCAGACGGAGTTCGAGCAGGCCTGCTCCCACCCCTCAGCCTAAAGCCCCTGCCAAACAGGCACCCTGATGGGATGCCCAGGGTCGACTCTCCACTACCTGTGGGGCAGGTTGGCTCACTTCGTCCAGGACTGGCAGTCTTTAACTTCAGACAGGTGGGTCCTGGAGTAGTGAGCCAGGGTCTGGTTTTCAGCTTCAAGAAATTTCCAAAGATGAGAGCCAGATCTTTTCCACCTGCAAACCATTTAGAGACTCTTGCTTTGGAAACAGAAGTCTCAACCCTCCTGGCTCTCAGAGCTGTAGAAAAGGTTTCTCCCCTTCACCAGGGCAAGGGTCTGTACTCCAGGCACTTCCTTACCCCAAAAAAGACAGGAGAGTGGCGGCCTATCCTGGATCTAAGATATCTAAACAAGCATCTTTTAAAGCCAAAGTTCAAAATGGTGACACTAGGAATGATTTTATCCTCCCTAAGGCCAGGGGACTGGCTAGCCTCCCTGGACCTCAAAGATGCCTACTTCCATGTTCTTATCAGAAGCTCCCATCGAAAGTACCTCAGATTCGAACTGCCCTCAGGCCATTATCAGTTCAGAGCAATGCCCTTGCTACTTCTGCCCCAAGGTGTTCACAAAGTGTCTGGCAGTAGCAGTCGCTCACCTAAGAAGGCAAAGATTGCCATTTTCCCTACCTGGACGACTGGCTCATTGTGGGTCAGTCTCCAGACCAGGTCAGAATCACACCTGCTAGTTACCCAGCAGCTGCTTGCCTCTCTGGGGTTTCTTCTCAATCTTCCAAAGTCAGTTTGGAACCTGTCCAGGTACTCACTTTTATAGGCGCAGAACTGGATACAAAGCAGGCCAGAGCCTTCCTTCCCTTGGAAAGGGTAAGGACCTTAGTGGCCCTGGCGCCTCCTTCCCTCTGCAGGTTTCTCGACCAGCAAGGCATTTCCTGCAGCTCCTAGGGCACATGGCTGCCTCCACAGCCGTGGTGCAGGAGCAAGATTTCAGATGAGGGACATTCAGTTCCATTTGAGAGCTTTCTGGTCTCAAAGAAGAGATCCTCTATCCAAATTAATCCCAGTGACTGAACCCTGATCCAGGCCCTTCAGTGGTGGCAGGATCAGAGCAATCTGAGACAGGGGTGCCTTTCATCCCTCTGTCCCATTCCTTGACCCTTACTACAGATGCATCCCTCTTGGGATGGGGAGCTCACATGGGCGACCTCTCCACCCAGGGATTATGGTCCCCTCAGGAATCTCTGCTCCACATCAATCTGTTGGAACTCAGAGCTGTTTTTCTAGCACTTCAGGTTTTCTCTGCATCTGTTCAGAACAATGTGGTACAGGTCAGAACAGTCAACACCACTACAATGTGGTACATCAACAAACAAGGGGGCACTCGGTCTTCGGCCTTGTGCACCGAGGCAATGAAGTTGTGGTCTCTGGCTTACTCCTGAACACCTCCCTCATAGCAGTTCACCTCCCAGGCAAGGACAATGTCTTGGCAGATGCCCTCAGCAGGATTTCCCAGGGCCATCACGAATGGTCACTGGATCCCCTAGTACTGGGGATAGTGTTTGCCAGATGGGGCACGCCTCAGATAGATCTTTTCGCAGCCCCAGACAATTATCAACTTCCACTGTTTTGTTGCAGACCCCCAGTGTTGGGCTCAGTTCCCCTGGATGCCTTTCTCCTCGATTGGGAAGGGAAGTTTCTTTATGCCTTCCCCCCCTTCCCTCTCCTGTTCAAAGTACTAGTCAAAATCAGGTCTCAGCCCTGCAAAATGATCCTGACTGCTCCAGACTGGGCCAGGCAGCCCTGGTACCCACTCCTTCTGTCCTTAGCAGTCCATCCTGTGTCTCCCCAGGAACCGCAATCTGTTAACCTGTGCTCAGGGGAGAGTTTGGTATCGAAATCTCAAATCCCTCAACCTCAAGGCTTGGCTCTTGAGCAGTTAGAGTTTGCTGATTTGCAGCTTTCTCAAAGTGTTCTCGAAATCCTGAAGGCTGCTAGGAAGCCTTCCACCAGACTACCGATAACTCCAAGTGGAAAGGTTTTCCATATGGTGTTCGGGAAGCATGTTCCCCAGAATCTGCTGATCTACCTACTGTATTGGACTACATGGTCCATCTTAATTCTTTGGGACTGAGACCAGCCACCCTGAAAGTGCACTTGGCTGCTGTCTCTGCCTTCATTTCAACAGGAAGCCCTCTTCTCTCTGTTCATCCTGTATTTTCAAATTTTTTTAAAGGATTGCTGCACACCAATCCCCATTCAGGGACCCTGCCCGGCTTGGGATCTTAATGTATGCATTGCTCAGCTAATGCAACCCCCTTTGAGCCTCTGTCTGACGAGAGCTTAAGTATTGACTTGGAAAACTGTATTTCTGGTAGCCATCACTTCTGCCAGGCGTATAAGTGAGTTACAGGCTTTATCAGTAGAAACTGACTTTATTTCCTTTCACAGGGATAAAGTGGTCCTCAGGACTAACAGGAAGTTTTGCCTAAGGTGGTTTCAGATTTCCTGCTTAACCATTCTGTTTCACTTCAGTGTTCTTCACTGACCATTCCTCCTCTGGTGAGAGGAGGCTGCACAACAGATGTTAAGGGCCCTAAGTTACTACATAGGCGTACCAAGGGTCACAGGTTTGACTCCTCCAACTGTTTCTCACTTATGGTGAGGTTGGGAAAGGGAGACTTGCCACTAAAAGATCCATTGCCAGGTGGATCGTTTCTTGTATACAATTTTGCTATCAAAAGCTGGGTAAGGTTCCCCCCTCAGGCCTGAGGGCTCACTCTACCAGAGGTACAGCTGCATCTCTAGCTGCTGCTAGAGACATCCCTATCTTGGAGATATGTCAGGCAGCTACTTGGAAGACAGTACACACTTTCACCAAGCATTACTCCTGGATATTCAGGCCAGGAGGATGCTCGGTTTGGCACAGCCGTGCTTCAGAGCCTATTCCCTAAGTAGGTTCTGTCCCTCCTCCATGGAGGTACTGCTGTGTAGTCTGCAATAGTCATAATATAGCAAGGCTTCATGTTGTTTGAAGAAAAAAATTACTCACCTTAGTAATGTTGTTTCTTCTAATGGAGTCTTGCTATATTATGACCTCCCCCCCAGCCTGCCCCTCTCAGAACTCCTACTTTGGGGTATGGGGTGGGTAGTCCTCTGTTGGCATTTATTGATGCCCTTTTTCATGTTTGGGTGTTGTGTTCATTTAGTTATTATATCTTAATTTTTCTGGTCCACTGACTTGAGTCTTTGTGTTGGGACCAGTAAAAATGTGTTAATATATTAGTAGCCAGTTGGCTAGTGTAGGTTACAGCTTCCACACAGAACCTTAGTGAGTTTTTGCTCGTAAAGATCTGACTGTTTCGGTTTGAAACCAGCCAAACAGAGCTTCTGAACCGAGCTCGCGCTCTAAGCTCCATGCTCTGCATGGAAGTTAACTCTTTCACCTCCGGAGCAGTTCTAAGGCTGGGGCAAACTGCAATAGTCATAATATAGCAAGACTCCATTAGAAGAAACAACATTACTAAGTTGAGTAATTTTTTTTTCTATTCCTCAAAATTTTTCCTGAGCAGCTCCAACTAGTGGCCCATTGGCAGTGCATCAGGCTGCCATGTTGGCAACTTGGGATCTTACTTCGAGAAACCGCTCTTGCAGCAGGCTACACCATTGGGACTGAAGCTGGCAGGCGCCAGGACCCCACGGAAATTTTCTAGCTACCAGTATTCAGTGGGAACCGCCCCCGACGGTCCCGCCCCCAACGTCAGGCACAGTACATAAGGGGGCGGTTCCCCAGAATCCCCAGATCTTACTTCGAGAGGGCTCTTGAAGTAGGTAATTACATATAGGACTGACGCCGGCCGGCGGCAGGACCCCACGGAAAAATTTCTAGCTAGCAGTCCCTGGTGAGGGACCGCCCCCACACACGTCAGGTGACCGGCGTCATGCGATGTCGGTATAAAGGGGTGGTCCCGGATGCCCGCCTTCCAGTTCTTTCCCGCTGTTAGCTCGTGCAGTGCCTCATGGTAAAGTTCGTGCTTAGCAAAGCCCTGTTCTTTCGTCGGTTTTACTGAAGTTTTGAGTATTTTTTCTTCTCATCGTCAGGTCAGCGTCGGTGTATGTCGTCCCCTATACCTTCCAAAAACAAGTGCGACTCGTGCGGCTCCCAACTGCCACACAAGGACGGCCATTCTCTCTGCCTTTTTTGCTTAGGCCCCGACCATCCGGTCGACAAGTGCCCGCATTGCCTGCACTTCAACGCGGCTACCCGCAGACGACGCCAACAGTCCCAGGAAGCCCATCTGCTAAAGAAGATGATGTCTTCAATGGAAAAAGAATTGAAGAAGCTCAGGCAGGCGTCTACTTCTCCTGAAGGGCATCGTAAAAAGCGGGACAAAGAAAGGCACCGGGAGAAGGCCTCCTCGCCCGCGACTCTGTCGAGTCGCGGCCCAGGTATCCCCATCCGGGACCGTCCGGCAGCCTCAAGGCTTTGGAGGAGGCATCGCCCACCCATTGGCTCGCGGTCGGCTTCGCGGGCGCCCGGCAAAAGGAGGCCTCTGCCTCCAGTACGCCGCAGGCTTGCGGCCTACTGGCGCGGGCACCTCCCTAAGCCGGACGGCGGCTCCTCGGCGTCCGCCAGGGAAAAGGTTGATAAGGCGCCCGACCCTTGGGCGGTGCATGACCTCGTCCCTCTCGGACGGGCTGCTTCCCTCTCGGCCCGCCTCGGCAGGGGCCCCCATAAAATCGGACGCCCGGCTCCTCGGCGCCCGCCGAACCAACCCCTAAGCCGCCGCGTCCGGCTCCCCGGCGGGCGACGGAACCTACGACGGACCCTCCAACCCCCGTCGTACCCGGTTCCCCGCAGCCTTCGCTGCCGTCCGGGGAGCCCGAGTCACCCCAGCCTGACCCCGGGGACTTTTCTCCACCGTCCCCAGGTGATGCGGGGGATATTCCAACCCCATCAGACCCTCCTAGGGAACCGGATCTGACGCCGGTCCCAACGCCGGCCCCACCGACGCTGGCGGGGGATATTCCCCTTCTGTCGGGCCTGGGCCTCTCAGTGTTGACCCGCCCGTGGGGTCTTCTTCCGGGCCATCTGCTCCGGCAGCTCCTCCGGCACCCAGGTACCCGCCGTCCTATCCGACGCCGTCTTACCGGGGTCCGCAGTACCCGCGCAATACCGCTACGGTTTCCGCAGCCGGTTTCGGATACTGCACTTACGGATACAATCCATATACTTATCCCTCTCCTCCACCCACCCCCCCCGGCCGCCGGTGGATCTGCAGGAGACTCTGGATTCCTGGTGGGCTGAGGCCAAGGCTCAGCTCACCAAGGAAGTAGAGAGCCACCCTACGGCGACAGTGCCGCCCCCGTACGCCCGAGACGGCACACTCCCTCACTGCCTCCGGATCCCAGAGCCCTTCCCTCTGGATCCCGAGAGGGGCAGGACACGCGTCCAGGGATCCCCCCCTAAGGAACCCGTTCCTCCCCCTAGACGTGCCAGGGAGTCTTATTCTGCTTCTGATTCTTCTTCTTCTTCGCTCTCTGATTCCTCCGATGGATGCTCCGAGAGAGATGACAAGCCTCGCCTCCGTCCAAGCCCTGGCCAAGGACTCCTTGAAGTCTCCTCCGAGGATCCTTCCTTCACGGAGTTGCTCAGGAAGATCCAGGAAGTACATCAGTGGCGTTCTCTGGAACCAGATCCTCAGCGGTCAAACTGCGAACATCTGGACCTGCCTCACGGCTCCTACTTTGAGTGCGCCCTGGATCGAGCCTCATGCCCACCTTGTTTCCACTATTTGGAAACAACCGTCGGCTTTAGCCCCGCTTCCTAGGAAGTCCAACAGGCTATACCAGGCTCCGGAGGGTGTAGAATTTTTGGATTCTCACCCTCGTGCAGACTCGGTAGTGATTAGCGCCGCTCACGGCCGGTCAGCACATCCTAAACCTCTAAGCTCGTCTCCTCTGGATAAGGAATCTCGCCTCCTGGACCAGTATGGAAGAAAAATATACGCCTCTTCCACACTGGGAATTCGGGCCCTGAATTGTGTAGCTCATATGGGGGATTACCAGAAAGCCATCCTTACCCAGGCGGAATCCAAGATTGACTCCTTACCTGACTCCTAAGTCAAGCAGGAGTTAGCTGACTTAATCCGTTCTGCTTGTTCAGCCAGTCGTCACATCCTGCGGACGACATACGATGCAGTGGACACTGCCGGACGGAGCTCCGTGTTCACCGTAAGTCTTCGGCGTCATGCCTGGCTCCGCGTGTCAGGTTTGGTCCCGGAGGTGCAGTCGGCAATCCAGGAAGCACCTTTCAGGGGTTCTGTGCTTTTCGGCGGTGATGTCAAGGACATCATCACCGACTTGCAGGAGAAGGGGACGGCTCTGAAATCCGTGGATTCCATGTACTGTCCCCATCCCCCACAGCGCTGTCCTTTTCGCAGACGCAGTCGGCCACAAGCGAAACCCCAAGGAAGGCGGGCCATTAAACGCTGGGCCCCCACAGCTGCCAGGCCCCCACCGCCAAAAAAAGCAGTGGGTGCCCCAGGTGCGGCGCTGCCCCACACCACCTGACTCCTCCCCTATCCCACCGCTTTCGGACACACCGGAGGAACTGGTAGGAGGGAGGTTCTCCCTCCACCTTCTGGGTTGGGAGAGCATAACACCGGATTCTTGGGCGCTTCAGATTATAGCGGAGGGGCACTCCATAGAGTTTCTACAGAAACCACCCCGCCACCCCCCTGTGAAGTCCTCCTATGCAAGGGGGACCATCTTCCTTTGGTCAGAGAAGAAATATCTGCCCTTCTTGCGAAGCAGGCCATAGAACCCGTTCCTCCTCACCTTCAAGGGACGGCTTACTATTCTCATTTCTTCCTGGTCCCAAAGAAGACAGGAGATCTCAGCTCCTTGAACCTTTACGTGGAATACAAAAAGTTCAGGATGCTCTCCCTACAAACCCTTCTGCCCCTTCTTCGGCCGGGTCAATGGCTTTGTGCGCTGGATATGCAGGACGCATATCTGCATATCCCCATTCGTCCCTAGCATCGTAAGTACCTCCGGTTTGCTTTCCAGGGGGACCATTACCAATTCCGGGCACTCCCGTTTGGTCTTTCCTCGGCTCCCTGAGTTTTCACCAAATGCCTGGCAGTGGTAGCGGCCCACCTGCGTACTATGGGAGTTCAGGTGTTCCCCTACCTGGACGACTGGCTCCTGGCGGCCTCGTCCAGGGAGGAGCTCCTGCATTTTCTCTCCCTCAGCCAGCAGGTTTTCACTTGCCTGGGTATCACCATCAACAATTCCAAGTCTCATCTGGATCTCTCCCAGAGACTTCAGTTTATCGGGGCTATCCTCGTTACGACAGTGAGCAAGGCCTTCCTTCCTCCGGACAGGCGGCCTCTCTTCGATCACAGATTTCCCTGCTATTAGAACGCAGGAAAGTTCCGGCGAGGTCGGTTCTCCGTCTCTTGGGGCTCATGGCGGCCACCATCCTCACAGTTCCCCGTGCGCGGCTCCACATGAGGATATCTCAGTGAACTCTCCGCTCCCAGTGGGATCAACTCGTAGACGACCTAGATCATCTGGTTCTGATCTCCTCACCGATGACAAGAGACTTGCAGTGGTGGATGGTTTGAGAGAACCTGTTTCGGGGGGGTCCCCTTCTGTCATCCTACCCCCTCCCAGACTCTGACCACGGACGCATCAGGCGAAGGTTGGGGAGCCCATCTGGGTCCTCACCGAACCCAGGGTTTATGGTCCAGATTGGAGCTAGCTCTCCACATCAGTGTGCTCGAGCTACAAGCAGTGCTGTATGCTCTCCAAGCCCTTTACCAATACATCCTTCCCGGTCACCTTGCTGTCCAGACGGACATGTGCGTGGTGTGGTACATCAACAAGCAGGGAGGGACTCGATCCTACCCTCTATGCAGGGAAGCAATGAGGGTTTGGGACTGGGCAACACCTCACGGCGATCCATGTTCCAGGAGTCGACAATACCCTGGCAGACAAGCTAAGCCGCTCCTCTGCTCTGCCACACGAGTGGGAGTTGGACCAAAAGGTTCTAGACAACATCTTACAGCTTTGGGGGACTCCTCAGATAGACCTGTTCGCCTCTTCCCAAAATGCAAAACTTTCCACCTTTTGCTCGCTCGCTCCAGAGTGAGGCGCTTTTTGGAGCAATGCTCTGTCTCTAAACTGGAAGGGAAGATTCGTCTATGCTTTTCCCCCAGTTCCTCTGGTCCCTCGTGTACTGCAGAAACTAACAACGGAAGGAGCGAGAGTGATTCTGATTGCTCCTTTCTGGCCCAGGCAAATCTGGTTCTCTCTTCTACAACAATACTCAGAGGTTCCTCCTCTTCCTCTTCCTTTCTCTCGAGGATTGCTGACCCAGGATCAGGGGACCCTGGTCCATCCAGGCCTCAAGTCCCTACAACTTCATGCATGGCTCCTGCAGACCTAGCCCAGTCTCGCTTTGGTGTCTCTCCAAAGGTGGCCGAGATTCTGGTGGAGGCTAGAAAATCCTCGACTAGGTCCACTTATGCCATGAAATGGAAGAGATTATCTATTTGAGCCGCCTCTAAGAATGTGGAGCCTTTCTCCTGTCCAGTGGCCATTCTGCTTGAGTATTTACGTCATCTCTTCGACCTGGGTCTCAGTCATTCCTCCTTGAAAGTGCACATGGCCGCCATTTCAGCTTATCATGTTCCTTTCGCTGATAAAGCCTTTGCCCAATTAGAGGTGTCTAAGACTTTTCTTAGAGGGGTCCTTCATCTGAGGCCCCCTGTCTGGACTCCTGCTCCCCCTTGGGACTTGAACTTTGTTCTCGAGAAACTTACCCTTCCTCCCTTTGAACCTGCGGCATCCGCAGATCTGAAGTTTCTGTCGTGGAAGACGCTCTTCTTGGTGGCCATTCCTTCCTCTCGAAGAATTTCCGAGCTCCAGGCCCTTATGTGTAAAATCCTCTACTTGATTTTTCACAAAGAACAAGTAGCTCTTCGCACAAACCCTAAGTTTCTGCTTAAAGTGGTAGCGGAGTCTACCTTAAATCAGTCTATAGAGTTACCTGCCTTTTTCACGCAGTACTCCAACCAAGGAGAATATTTGCTCCATAGCATGGATGTTCACCGGATTCTGAGATACTACACCGATAGGACAAAGGATCTCAGAAAAACTGACCAGCTGTTCGTCTCTTTTGCTCACAAAAGGGAAGGCAATGCTGTTTCCAAGCAATGCCTATCGAAGTGGTTGGCTCATTGCATCACTTTCTGTTATGACAAGTACAACAAGACCCTTCCGGGTCAAGTCAGAGGTCACTCCACTCGTGGAGTAGCAGCCTCTTCGGCTTGTTTCAAGAATGTGTCTGCGGCAGACATCTGTGCTGCCGCCACCTGGACTTCCATCCATACCTTTTCGAAACATTACAGTTTGGACATTGCCTCTCGCCGTAGAGCAGCCTTTGGGCTAGCTGTTTTGCAGGGCCTCCTGTCTTGAGGCCTGCAAGGCTACTGCTACTTTCAGGAGTAGTTCCTCCTCCCGGTGCCTTTTTATTTGTTCCAGACTGCTTGGGATTCAGTCCTATATGTAATTACCTACTGCAAGAGCCCTCTTGAAGTAAGATAGTACAGTTACATAAGAACTTACCGTAACAGTAGATCTTCGAGAGAGGCTCTTGCAGTAGGTCATACCTTCCCGCCCTCCATCCCCCTAGGCTTCTTCAGCTCCTTTCCCATTGAGGGAAATATCTGCTTCTCTCTCGTCCGGGCCTTCTGGGCCTGTGGTGGGAAAGAACTGGAAGGTGGGCGTGTGGGACCGCCCCTTTATACCGATGTCGCATGACGCCGGTCACCTGACATGGGGCGGTCCCTGGCCAGGGACTGCTAGCTAGAAATTTTTCCGTGGGGTCCTGCCGCCAGCCGGCGTCAGTCCTATATGTAATTACCTACTGCAAGAGCCTCTCTCGAAGATCTGCTGTTACGGTAAGTTCTTACGTAACTGTACTTTCTTTTCCCGCCGTCAACTCGCCAGCATCGGCCTCTTGGTCTCTACCTAGCGCACGACGACTTCGAACTTCCAGAGCTTCTACTTAACTAATGTCTCTCCAACTCCTTCATTTGAGGGTCACCTTTCAAAGTGTGCCTGCGGAAAACAGATCCCTTTCAAGGATCCTCACTCTTCCTGCATGCGGTGCTCAGGCCCGGACCACGACACCAAGTCTTGCAGCTTTTGCCAAGGGTTCAACAGCTGCACCAGGATCCGCCGTCAGAAGGCACTTCAGGCTTACCTGCTCGAGGAAAAACTTAGTAGGATGGACAAAGAACCTTCCTCCAGGGACGATTCTTTCTCCAAGGTCCACAAGCACCGGGAGAAGGCAAGGTCCAGGTCCCCGAACCTGGCCTCGGATTCGCAGAGCTCAGGCTCCACCCGATCAGACCGCTGTCCCTCCAGGGCTAGGTCTCAGCCGCCTCCGGTGAAGGTCCGGGCTTCCAGCGGCTCTTCGACTCTTCAGCCCATCAAGACTTCCAGGCCCTCGACTTCCTCTACTCCCTCTCGGGCCTCTTCCAAGTCCTCTGAACGCCACAAATCTTCCTCTTCCACCTGACATCGGGACCCCGACTCCAGGTCGGTCTCCCAGCCCCCAAGAGGCCTGGATCCTCCACCCAGGAAGACGAAGGACCTGACGTCCCTCAAGCAGATGACTGACCCGACGTCTGCCAAGCACCCAACGTCAGCCAATTATCTGAAGTCGGCCAGGCGTTCGCCGGAGCCGAGAACATCAGCCAAGCACCAGAGGCCGGCCAGGCATTCACTGGACCCAAAGTCATCGGCCAAGCGACCGACGTCGGCTTCACCGGAGCCGAAGACTGTCACCGGTAAACACCGGTCACGGGGACTCCATGGAGGAGGACACTGTGTTTCCCGAAGACCAGGTGGGCAACACAGAGGATGCCTGGCTTCTGTGGGAACCTTCGCTCACCCAGGAGACACCTGAGGACCCGGCGACAGACCAGCGGCGCCAGGCCCGTTGTCGGGCATGAATATTCAAGAAGTAAAGGAACTCTTTACTTTCTGGTGGGACACCATCCGAAAAGATGTGGTCCCAGTAAAGCCTCCTCCCCCTCCTCCTACTCCTTCACCTCCTACACCCCCTTCTCCACCACAGGTGCCAGCAGGACGACCACCAACCCCCAAGGAGCAGACTCCACCTCCTAGGGGTAGATCCCAAGATCGGAGAAGGCCTCCCTCAAGATCTCCATCAGGGTCTCCCAGCCCCAAGTGACCCAGACGTCGGTATTCTCTGGGGGGAGGACTCCAGATCGAATACCTCGGATTACTCCAGATCTCCTTCTCCACTCAGCATTTCATCACCTGATCCACATGACTTTCCCAGGTCTCCTCCGGATGATCCCTCTTTCTCTGAGATCATGAGGCACATCTAGGACAACATGGGGTGGGATGCTGAAGACCTCGACCCGGAAAGGCAGCGCCTTGGCCGTTATCTTCGGCAGAAAGACCCAAAGCCTGTGGTAGTGCCACCCTTGGTGGACACCTTTGTGGACGTCACCAAGGCTGCGTGGAACCGTCTGCACTCTATTTCTGCGGTGCTGAAGACAGCTGACCGGCTGTACAAGGCCCCGAGAGAGGACCAGTACCTGGCTCAACAACCTCTGTCAGACTCCCTGGTCATTACGGCCTCACATGACCGGTCCCAAAGACCAAAGCACAGAGCACACAGCCACCGGACCAGGAATCCAAACAATTGGACGCCCTGGGGAGACGCATGTATGCGGCCGCTACATGCTCCATCAGGTCCCTGAACTACCTAACCCACATGGTACAGTTTCAGAACGCCCTATGGGAACAGGGCCAGGACCTGGACCTGGTCGATAAGCTTCCGGATGGCGATCAGAAGGCGGCGCTCCTAAACCTCCTCCGCACAGGGTCTGATGTGGGGACCCAAGTATTACGAGCCGCATATGATTCTGCGGACTCGTCCGCCAGAGCTGCAGCTTCAGGCATCTGTCTCCAGTGACACTCTTGGCTGTGTGTCTCTGGCTTCACCCCGGACGTACAGAAGAACATTCTTGATGTCCCCTACAACGGCGAAGTACGCTTTGGTGAACCCTCAGAGAAGGTGATCACCAAACTCCAGGACGCTGGGAAGGCAGTCAGGTCTGTACAGGCCATGTACAGACCCAGGCCCTGTTCCTTTCGTAGTAACCAGAGCCGTTTTCGCAGCCGGCAACAAAGGCAGCAGCCACGTTCCGGCCAGCAACAAAGGGGCATCTTTCAGCTTAAAGCCCAGGCTAAGTCGTCCCCAGGCAGAGCCCAACGCTACACTAAACCGGCCCAGCCTGCAGGGACCAGTGCTGCCACAGCATGACTCCTTCCCGGCCCCTCCTCTGGATCAACGGGCGCAAAAGGTCAGGGGTCGCATCGCTCGCCACTTTTCAGGGTGGCAGTCGCTTACCACTGACCGGTGTGTTCTCCAGTTGGTCAAGAAAGGCAACTTCGTAGAATTTCTCTACCACTCACCGGCAAGACCTGCCCTGCTTATACAGCAGGAGGTGCTCACGCTCCTGGAAAAAGAAGCGATGGAGCACGTTCCACGGAACCAGAGGGACGCAGGATGATATTCTCACTTCTTTCTGGTTCCCTAGAAAACAGGGGACCTCCGTCCGATACTGGACCTCGGCGACCTCATCGAGTCGGTCCTGTACAAACGCTTCCGCATGGTGACCCTCCTAGGTCTGATTCCCATGCTGAAGCAGGGCACCTTTCTAGCGTCCTTGGACATGCAGGACGCTTACTTTCGTATACCCATTGCTTAAGCGTACAGGAAGTTTCTGCGCTTCGAGTTCCAGGGCCACCATTATCCGTTCCGAGCCCTCCCTTTGACTGTAATCGGCACCTCGGGTATTCACGAAGTGTATGGCAGTCGTAGCGGCGACACTGAGGAGGCAAGGACACTACGTGTTCCCCTCCTGGACGACTGGCTTCTCATGGCGCCCTCTCGGGAGGCCTTGATGTCCACCATTCATTCTACTAGGTCTCTGTTCGAGGCGCTGGGCATCTTGATCAGTCAAGAGAAAACATGTCTGGTTCCGTCTCAGACTCTGCAGTTCATAGGCGCAGTTCTGGACACCGTCCAAGGGAAATCCTTTCTTCCCCGGGGCAGAGCGGAACACATCAGATCCCTCATCAGGGACATTTCGGCAAAGAAGACCGTTCCTGCCAGATTGGTCTTTTGCCTGCTCTGACACATGGCTTGCGGCCATTGCAACAGTCCCTCTCGCTCATCTCCACATGCGGGTCACCCAGTGGATGTTACGGGTCCAATGGGAACAAAAGCAAGACCATCTGCAGCTTCCAATCCGGATTGGCAGTGGTGGCTAGATCCGAAGAATCTGTCGGCAGGGGTCCCCTTCATTGCGCCGTCTCGGATTGTGACACTCTCCAGACGCCTCAGGGCTCGGATGGGGAGCACACGTCGACGGTGTCCGGTCTCCGGGCTTGTGGACAGCCCAGGAGACTCATCTCCACATAAACATCCTGGAAATGAGAGCAGTTCTTTACGCCCTGCAGACCTTCCAGTCGGGAGATTCCACCGGGTACTCTTCTGTTACAGACAGACAATTCCACGGTGATGTATTACCTCAACAAACAAGGAGGCACCCATTCCTACTCGCTTGCCTTGGGATTGGGCTTTTCAACACGGCGTAATCCTCATTGCTGTTCATGTCCTAGGAGTGGACAACGTCATCACAGACGGCCTGAGCTGCTCTCAGGCCAGAGTCCATGAGTGAGAACTACTCCAGGAGGTAGTAGAGGATCTGTTTCACAGATGGGGTACACCAGAGTTAGACCTTTTCGCATCCCCATCCAACACAAAACTGCCAAATTTTTGCTCGCTAGATCCATGGCCTGGTGTTTTCTGGCGAGACGCTTTGTCCCTCTCCTGGGCGAGCAGATTCCTCTATGCCTTTTCCCCCTTTCTGTTGATCCGGAGGGTTCTTCTGAAACTTCGCAGAGAGCAGGCAACGCTAATACTCATGGCGCCGTTCTGGCCCAGGCAGATCTGGTTCCCTCTACTACACCAGCTCTCCCGGGAACCTCCGGTGCCTCTGCCAATCAGCTCTCACTTGTTGTCTCAGGAGGAGGGCTCCTTGGTCCATCCGGACCTTAGTTCGTTGAGTCTGCATGCTTGGCTCCTAGAGACATTGCCATTTTGCGACACGGGGTCTCGCAAGAGGTAGCTGATGTCCTGGTGGCTGCAAGAAAACCGGCCACTTATGCCATGAAATGGTGCCGTTTTTGCCTGTGGGCTCAAGCGCGGGGGGTTTTGCCTCTAGACTGTCCACAAAAGTCGGTCTTGGACTATCTCCTGTCTCTTTTTCAGACAGGCTTGGCCTACTCCTCGATCAAAGTACACATCTGTACCATATCAGCCTATCATTATCCTATAGGCCAACGCACCATATCTCAGGTGGACACGGCACAAGCCTCCCTGAGAGGTATTCTCCACCTTAGACCTCTGATTAAGGATCCAGTTCCGCCATGGGATCTACCCTTTGTCCTGGAGCAGCTTACGCTGTCACCCTTTGAACCAGCCGCAGATTGCGAGCTGCTACTTCTCACTTGGAAGACGTTGTTTTTAGTTGCCGTTACTTCGGCCAGAAGAATTTCTGAACTCCATGCACTCATGTGCAAAGAGCCTTATTTGGTTTTTCACCAAGACAGGGTATCCGTACGGACTAATCCCAAATTTCTGCCTAAGGTGGTCTCAGCTCTCACCTTAATCAAGACATCGATCTACCAGTGTACTTTCCCAACTATTCGAATCGAGGAGAGGCCCTGTTGCACACCCTAGATGTGCATAGGTGTCTCCGATACTACCTGACCTGACCAGAACCAAACACCACCGAAAATCGGACCATCTGTTTGTCTCCTTTGCCCACAGGATGATGGGAGCTCCTGTTTCCAAACAGTCGCTGTCCAGGTGGCTCATTCAGTGTATCACGTTCTGTTACCAGAAGCGCAACAAACCCTTACCGGGCGTGGTTAAGGGTCGGTTCAGAAGGGGGGTGGCTACCTCCTTTGCGGCCCTTAAGAATGTGTCCACCTCGGCCATCTGTGCTGCAGCTACTTGGAGCTCCGTACACACTTTCATCAGGCATTATAGCCTCGATATTGCATCGAGGCGAATAGCAGGTTTTGGTCTTGAAGTCCTTCAAGGACTTCTGTCCTAGGCTTTGGTTTCATTAAGGATTTCTACCTTCCCTCCTCCCAATGGCGTGGGATTTCCATTATTGCTTGGGAATCCGTCCTAATGGTGTAACCTGCTGCAAGAGCTGTTTCTTGAAGTAAGATAATACAGTTACGTAAGAGCTTACCGTAACAGTAAATCTTCAAGAACAGCTCTTGCAGCAGGTACTTTCCCTCCCACCATCCCCGCTGGAGGTAGATTCTAGTGCCAACATCCTTCTCCTCGGATCAGGTGTCTCGGCATTCCTCTGACTGCCATTTGATGGCGGATCCTCAGTCTTCTCTTCTGATGTCATCCAGCGGCCAGGAGTCTCCGGCGGAAGAACTAGGGATTCTGCGGGACCGCCCCCTTATGTACTGTGCCTGACGTCGGGAGCGGGACCGATGTCCGGGGCAGTCCACGCTGAATAATGCTAGCTAGAAAATTTCCGTGGGGACCTGGTGCCTGCTGGCTTCAGTCCTAATGGTGTAACCTGCTGCAAGAGCTGTTCTCGAAGATCTACTGTTACGGTAAGTTCTTGCATAACTGTACTTTCAGGAACAGTTTTGGGAAGCTGCCGATAGGGTAGCTGACTGGGAGCTGTCACTTCCTGGGGTATGACGCATTTCACTACTTCATCTACATCTATCAGTGGACTAGACAGCCCGCTGTCCCAGTAGGTGCACACTGCTTATACATGAGGCTGAAAAAAAGGCTGCGTGCACTACCACAGTGTTAGGGATGCCAGGGGAGAAACCGGAAAAATCATGGTGCTGAGCATATGGCGGTCATTGGTGCTTTTGGGCCTTGTATCTCTTGACAACCACGATGGTGGGGATAACAGTCAACATGGCTGAGAGGTCTCCAGAAGAAGCAGATCAGTGATTTAAAGGGGAACTGTCAGCAATAAGAGCTTCACACCCAAGTGTGAGGCTGATCCCAATTAGCCCTTTGTGTGCAAAAACACTTCTTTTTTTTTTTTTTTTACCGAATGATTACTGCAGTGTAGTAGATTGTATCAGGCTAATTTTATTGACTTGTAAGCTGACATTTTCTGTAACCAGAAATGCCAGACTCCCTTCCAGCTGACATCAGAGGAGGACTGCAGCAGTGGGAGATTGAGTAGCCTACAGTGAATGTTAGAGTTTTTTAATATGATCTAATTTTCTGTTTGTTGGTCTGCTGTTCTCCTGGGGCTAATACAATCACAGAGGACTGTACTAAGCCCCATTAGCACAGCAGGACCAGCAAACGTCTGATTTTTAGCTTACAAAATCTTTAACATGTATGCTGCGGGCTATTGAATCTCCCAGCTCTGCAGTCCTCCTCTGATGTCAGTTACAGGGGATTCTAGGATTTCTGGTTACAAGAAATGGAGTCTTAAAAGTCAGCATAATTAATCTAATGCATTCTACTATACTGCAGTAAACAAGTAAAAAAAAAAAAAAAATTTCTTTACACAAAGTGCAAATTGGAATCAGCCTCACACTTGGGTGTGAGGTTCTTATTGCTGACAGTTCTCCGTTAAAAGAAAGAAGAAAAAATCCCTGAGCATCCACATTTAGCATTTATAACACAAATATCAGCATGCCCAGGCCTGGTAGTGCCGCCTGTAGTGTGTTGCCCTACCATGTGGAGGACCTAGATTTGCTGTCCTCAATGACGTGTGTTTGTAAAGAAGGTGGTTTTGGGGGTAATACCTGTACAGGAGCCAGTGTCAGTGGGTGGTAGTGGTACTCAGAATTGCCAGAATCTGATCCAGTAGGATATTTAATAGAATTTTGCAAGACTGGATTCCAAATTGGAATCTGAAATTCTAGCAGACAAAAAGCACTTCTTGCATGCAGTCAAATTTGGATTTATAAAAACGATTCTGAATCCAATCTGACAGTTTTTAGGATTGAGGATTTTCAGACTTCAATTCCAAAAATCCTAAAAACAGAACAGAATCCAACAAATCCAATTCAGTTAATCTGATTTGTAACAATCCTAATGGGTGGTTTCTGATTGCATTTCAGTGTGCAGTAAATTTTGTGCCAGAATAAGGAAAGTGTTGTGGATCTCTGGAAGATTATTTTATAGGTAACAGCTATGCTAGAGAATGAACACTAAAGGAGTCCCCTTACAGGAGATGTTATTTCTTTCTCTGCACTTTCGCAGTAATCCATCTGGTATTATAGTACAGGGATCTTCCCTCTGTGGCTTCTGTAGCAGGGAGAAAAATTGGCATCAGCAAGATAGGAAGGCTCCTTCCTTCTGAGCCCCATGCTTTTTTTTTTTTTTTTTTATATAGCAATTAGTTTTGTGTACCTTTCACATTAACATAAAAGCCAGTGTACTAGTAGTATTTAGGTTCTGTAATTTGAAGTGGGAATTTGCAGCACCATTTTTACAAAATCTGTTTTTACACCAAACGAGCAAAAAGACAATGCAGCAACAATTACTGCCACAGTTATTTTCTGTTTCTCTGCTCAGCATTGTGCGTTGCTATCTACTTGAAACTGAGCAGCATTTAAAACTGGTTTGCATTAATCTTGAGAGTGTCCAATAAAATGACTCTATCATAAAGCAGCCTATAAATGTGCGTTTCTAGGGGCGTGGATATGGTTCACTTATCTACACATTGGCAATTCTTCCTTAAGAGCTGATTTGTCAGAATGTCTAAGTAAAGTTCCTTCTACGACATGGGTGGTATATCCCTTTGCGCTTCGCCCTGTGACAACAGATCTTCCTTTCCGCTGGAAGAGTTCGGGCTCCTTCTTCGTAACTCCGTGCGTTGTAGGGCCCATTAAGTGCACCATTGGCAGACTTGGTGACTTTTCTCTTTAACTTTTGTGTATCTTCATTGGTACGACTCTCATTGTTTGATCGAATGATGCAACAAGAGGAAGCGAAGCCTGCCTCTGGCTTAAAACAGTGTCATGTGCCTGTAGGAGATGTCACAAACAGACCCACACGTATTGTGCCTGTACTGCCTAGGGACAGCACACGATGTTGTGGGTTGTGGCCTTTGCCAGACAATGCTACCATCATTGCTTGAAGACCGTAAGGCTTGTCTTCTCCTTGGGCCAGCTGGCCGAGCGAGACCCAGAATTGCGGCCTTAGGGTGGTTGCAAGGTGGCCTCCTGGTCGGTGGGGGTCAGTGGCCACAATGGAAGAGACTGTGGTGAAGGCCCTGGCGGCCACCTCATTGTCCTCGGTGCTGCTTATAGCTGGGGCAGCATCGGGACGTCCTTCACTGGGGCCCTTCAGACCTTTGGGGAGAGCCTTGCCTGCCATTGTAAGAAGTATAAAAGCAAGAAGCACTGTCTGTCGTGGGAGCAGGAGCGATCACGCTTCTCCTGATCTCTTGAAACCACTGACTGCATGAAGACTCTCAAGCGCTCAGCTTGGTTGAGCCAGATGGGGTGGGGCACTTGCTCCACAGTACTGCCATGAGGCTTGACGACCTTGACATCTGTCGATTTGCTCTACCCTGTTGACCAGTTGGAGGGGGTCAGGGATGAGTCTATCTCCAAGACACTGGTCTTCCCCGTCCTCACTCAGGAGGATGTGGGGCAGTCGGCAGCCCCAGCTGCTGTCACCCGGGCTGAGCCTCTGATGGAGGTTGTGCAGTCAAACCTGGTGCATGTCATGTATATGGCACCTCTGTCTGCGTTCCTTTGAAATGGGCCCCCGGGTTGTCGGTCGAGGTACAGGTTGAGGTGCTCCTAGAGTTTTCGATCCTGCTTGACCGGGAGATGTCGCTGTCTACACTCCTCATCCTCTTCATCCTTGGATGACTACAGGCTCTGCCGGCAGGTACGGTGACGCTACTAGAGGCTCCTCTGCCAGCAGTGGGCCTTGGGGCGCAGGGTAGGGTTCTACCCCCAACCCCTGTGTTTAATTGGCCAGTGCTGGTCAAGCCCAAGCCAGTCCTTACAAGATAGCTGTCACCGACATGTCTCTCTCCACCCTTGGTGGTGGAGCAGCCTCCCCAGCACCCTGCCTGGGAAACACCTACTAAGGACTTGCGTCTGAGGACAGGCTTGCTAGACTAGGTATCTGTGGAAATTGCCCACTTTGATGACTCGAGTGGTTCATGGCAGGAAATGGTTGAGGGCCATCTTTGATATGAATCCCCTGACGACTCCAGTGGATCCTCTATGCAATCCTCAGATGCATACCTTCGCCTGGGAATCAGTCAAGTAACTAATCACCGACCACGGTTCAGTTTTTTTTTCTAGTGGTCTCCTATTCATGACCATGTATGTTCCTTTGGAGCCAGTTCAGAAAAGGGCTACCCTTTTATTTGTTTAGTTTTGTTGACCAGGAAAGGACGACTAGGCCGTTCTACCTATTTTCAGTCTCATACTGGGGGTGGGGGGTGGGATACAAATGGAAGCCAACTGAAATTGAACCAGATTGAGCTGTTGTTGGTATTTCTAGTGAATGGGAAAATCTATCCTGGACATGGGGAAATTCCTGTACTCCTTTATGCCAAGTGTCATGGGACCTTTAATGTCCACCTGAACAACCACCAGAACAAGCAGACGGGACCTCCGTTTAACATCTCATCTGAAAGACGTCCCCTCAGGAGTGCAGCACCTCCCTTCATGCTGCAGTATGGTGTCAGTACTAGGATTTAGCTTAGATGTGTGGTGTGGGGATGAAACCCACAGCCTTCCAGTCTTCTGGCCTCGGAGGCGAATGTGCAACCTGTTGAGCCACTGACACTGAACTTTTACCGGCATCCTAGATAAAGACGAATCTCTGGGGCTTGCCTTTCCCATGGCTGAGACCATAATGGGACCAGCTCTGGAGCCTTGTCAGCATCCAGCATCCTGCTTGGTACTCTCTGCCATATGGTTTGTAAATATGTGGATCCTAACAAATATGTGGACCCTAACAGCTCTCAGTTCGGATTCTCTTATCACCCTTTGGCCAAGGGCCTGTTCTGTGATTCAGTCTTCTGGAAATCTGGGAATATTGGGGATGTGGACAAAGCCCCCCCCAACAAGGAGCCGAAAAAGCTTGACCTCTTAGCTAAGGTGGTCTATGCTGTGTCCTCTCGTGGTCTCCACCAAGCAAGTTACACCCTGATGATGGCTGTGATTGGTCTCTCATGGCTGGGAGTGCTTGAGTGTCCTCCCTTACCTGCTTGCTGATCAGCAGCTACCTATCAAAGTCGTTAGAGAGCAAGGTCAAGCATTGGCTAAACACCAGCTCCAGGCTACCTTGAACATAGGTGATTCCTGTGCCGTACTATGGCAGCGGCTGTTGTGATGTGTCACAGGGCCTGGCTGAGGATCTCCACCTTCTTGGTGGATACTCAGCATAAGTTGGCCGATGTCCTTTCTTGGTCACCAACGTCTTTGGCCCAGGGGTGGATTGGCATCTCACTAGGATTGAGAAGTCCAGTGCCACCCTAGATTCTGTGGCTTCATCCAGGAAGGACCGGAAAGGTCAGAAACAAAGGAAAAAGACCCTTCAGTTTTGGCCCTTTCAGCCACAGCAGTCTTGGCAGCAACAGCCCTAGCAGGGGCATTTTCAAGCCTGGTGCCCCAAGGCCAAGTTCTCTGGCCAGGGGCCCATGAAAAGCAGAGGTAGTGGAAGTGTTGCCTCTCCAGCCTCAGTGGCAGGTGCCCCCTCCAGAGCTGCCCAGTAATGGGTTTTGGGGGTTCACCTCCCACCTGTCTAGTCCCTGACCCAGCTCCTTGTGGGGGGTCGACTTCACCACTTCTGGCCTCACGGTCCGTCATTACTATGGGCAAGTGTGTTCTCGAGGTGGTCGGAAGAGAGTTGCCTCTCAGCTTTGAGGATCCCCCCACCTTAATGGTCCCACACTCTGGAGTCCTCTGTGTCGCAGGACACACTGTCCACCCTCTGGGAGGATGTTGCTCATCTCCTCATAAAAGGAACCATAGCCTGTGTACCAGACACCCTGGCAAGTCAGGGGTATGTGGCCAGGTACTTCCTGGTCTCAAAAAATGTGGGGAGCTGGTACCTCCTACAAAATCTTCACAATCTAAATCCGTTTCTTAAGAAGCACAAGTTCAGGATGGTCACACTGAGCCAGATTCTTCCATCTCCGGAGCAAGGTATGTGATTCTGCTCCATGGACCTCCAGGATGCAGTCTTTCACATCTCAATCAGTCTGTCCCACTGGTGATACCTCCTGGTTCTGCGCAGGACTGCTGTATCCGTTCCATATCATGCCATTCTGCCTCTCCTCTGCACCCAGGGTCTTAACAAAGTGCATGGCAGTGGTGGCAGCCTTCCTGTGGTGCAAGAGTTTCAGTATTTATCCCTACCTGACTGGTTGATATCAGGGCCATCCAAAGAGGCAGTGTTGCAGTCCAGGGACCTGGCCCTCCAGACCTGCAGAGACTTGGGCCTGTTGGTCAACCTGGCCAAGTCCGAACTGATCCCCTTGCAGGTTATTCATTTCATTGGGACTGAGCTAGACTCTCTGTGGGCCAAGGCCCACCCTTCTGTGGACTGGGCATTGGATCTTAACTCCTTTGCCTGATCATTATCAGTTGGATGCTCACACCCCACCCAGGACTTCCCGAAACTGCGGAGGTACATGGCATCCTGCACCAGCGTAGTGCGGTGGGCTCGCTGACAGATGCAGCACCTGCAATGGGGGTTGGGCGATTAGTGGTCCCAGCGCCTAGGACACCTGAACCAGCTGGTCACAGTGACCCACACGCTGTGGGATGCCATAGAGTGGTAGCTAATCCCAGATTATCTGCAGGAAGGAGTCCTGTTTGTCCACCCTGAACCAGCCGTCGGTCTCGCAACTAACATGCCTCTGGGGTGGGGAACACACCTGGTGGACAACAGGACCCATGGGTTCAGGTCGCCAAGAGCATCCCATCACCACATCAGCCTGCTGTAACTCCATGCAGTGCTGCCAACTCTGACGTAATTTGCTCCTGTAGTTGGGTCAGATTATGCAAGTCCAGATGGACAACACCACGAACATATTCTACCTCAACAGTCAGGGCAACATGCACTCCGTTCCCTTTTATCGGGAGGCCCTCCACACCTAGACCCTCATATGCATTCTGAGTGTAGATCTCCTGGTGATCCATATCACCAGAGCAGACAGTCAGCTGGCAGACTCTCTCAGCCAGGTGGGCAAGATGTCGCATGAGTGCTCCCTTCATCAGGAGATGGCAAGCCACCTGTTCTTCATGTGGGGCACCCCTCTGGTGGACCTATTTGCCTCCTGGGAGAACACCAAACTAAGGCTGTTCTGTGCCCACTAGCTGCATTCCAGGACAATGGTTGAGGATGCCTTCGCGAGGCCCTGGACCTCCTGTATGCTTTTCTTCCCTTTCTCCTGATCCACAAGGTGGTGGTCAAGGTACAGAAGGACAAGGCACAGATGATCCTGATAGCTCCGGGCTAGCTTTGCCAGTTGTGATATCTGGATCTCCTAAGCCTCAGCAGCAGACTTCCATGGCAGTTGCCTTTTCACCTGGATCTGTTGACCCAACAGCAGAGGAAGATCCTGCACCTGGGCCTTAAATCACTGCATCTCATAGCCTGGTTCCTGAGCGGCTAGAGTTTTGGCTTTGGGTCTTTCAGAGAATGTGCTCCATGTTGTGGAGGCCTCTTAGAAGGAGTCGACTTGCCAGTGCTATGCCTTTAAATGGAAACTGGTTTCGATTTGGTGTCAGGGCAAGGAGCTTGAGCCCCTTGCCTGCCAATGGACTAGTATATTTGAGTACCTCTGGTCCCTGTCCCAGCTGGGACTGCGATCAGCGACCCTTAAGGTGCACATGGGAGCCATCTCTGCAAAGAGAGTGTGGGCTGGTATGCTGACCATGGTGCAAGCGAGGGTAGTCTGGTGCTTTTTTAAAGGCCTTAACCACTTGTCCCTGCTTGTGCATGAACCTCCACCACCTTGGGATTTGTTGGTTCTGGCTATGCAAACCTTTTGAGCCTGTGCACAGGTTTGAAATGTCACACCTGTTGTGGAAGACAGCCTTCCTGGTGGCTGTCATGTCAGCCAGAAGGATCAGTGAGTTCCAGGCGCTCTTGGTGGAGCCTCCGTACCTGGTCTTCCACAGGGACAAAGTCATCCTTCACCCCATCCAAAGTTCCTTCCGAAGGATGTCTTGAAGTTCCACCTTAGCCAGGTGATGAACCTTCTGGTCTTCTTCATGAATCCATCTTTGAAGGCGGAACGCAGGCTCCATACTTTGGATTTGTGGCAGGCACTCTACTGTGATAGAGTTTGGGGTGAGGGCTTGATGGGTGTTTGTGACATACGCTGAAGCCGCACCTGGCAGACCAGCAACTAAGAGGACTATTGGTAGGTGGATTACATCCTGCATAGACCTCTTTTTTTTTAGGTTGGCTGGTAGTGAGCCTTCTGTAGTTCTCAAGGCTTATTCCACCAGACACACCACTCCCTCAGTGGCTTCTTCGAGGGACATACCTATCCAGGAGATCAGCAGGGCAGACACCAGGAAGTCAGCACCCACCTTCATTTCCCATTAGGAAGTCTGCACCCACCTTCATTTCCCATTACAGCATTGATCTTGAGTCTTGTCAGGATGCTACATTTGGGACCTCGGTTCTCCAGTCTGTGTTTGCCAGATAGGGGTGTATACCTTGCTCCCTCTTCCCGGAGAACTGCTGGAAGTCTGCCAGCGTGTGGATAAGTGAACTGTATCCACGTCCTTGGGTTACACACCTGTAACCGTAGCTCTTCCACGGAATGGTCTCTTGCAGTAAGTCATTACTTCTGGGAGTATCCAGCAGAGGGCACTGTCGCACAGCAGCTTCTTCTAGTGGTTTTCACCAGAGACCACCCACACATGCCATCACATCCTGTCTCCTATATGTGTGGGTGGTCCCTGGTGTCCTCAGTTCACTTTCCTGCCGTCTTCAGCCCACGCAGCAGCTAGTTCAACTTCTGTGCAGCAGTCGTCGACGAGAAATTGGATTCCAGACGAATGTGTAAAGATTCTTCATCCAGACGAGCGCTATTTCGTTCCTGTTGTGGCAGGAAGATTTTTCGCTTTGACAGCTATCTGCTTTGTGTGAGATGCCTGTGACCCTCGCACATTAATTCCTGTAAACATTGTCAGTAATTTAATCAGGCTACTCGTCGTCAATGAGTGCTTGAAATTAAACATCACATTGCGGAGCAGAAAATGTGTCTGTCACAGAACCATGCGGTCTGTACCAAGGGCTCCTCAGGCTCTCATGTTGGGCGGTGTAAGGAGAGGGTCAAACCCCCCTCTTCCTCCCGCTCTCGATGTTCGACAGCCACCATTTCTATGGTCACACCATCGACGGAACATCAGAAACATACCTCCTTGTCGACGAGGGCTCTTTCGTTGACTGGCTCAAAGCATGCTTCCTCATTGACTGGGGCCCCTCTCTCTCATCGGCACACTTTGGACAAACCTCCTCATCGACGGGAACCATTCTCTCGTCGTCGATGCTTGCCTCTGCTTTAAATGTGGTGCAGGAAATACCTGCTCCATCGATGGCGTTATTTAACCCATCGTCGTCGACTCTTTCAAGCGACTTTTTGGCAGCAAAATCCACTGTTTCTCCGTCAATGGGGGCTTCTCCCCATTGACGTTGACAGAATTTTTGCATGATAATGCCTCAACGGGATCCTCTACAAGGTCCCAATGACCTCAGGGTAAGCTGCTGACTTTTGCCCTTCAGCATGCCCCTCCACCAACACAAGTGGGCTCATACAGAGGTCCATCAGATCGAGTCAGGGACCTTGGTTACTACCACCCAGGCTCAAGACCTGCATATACTGCACGTCCTATCCTCTCCATCATCCCCATTGTTCCCCAACCCCCCGCCCCCTTCCTAAGAACAACAGGACAACACTAACATTGTGCAGCAGGTCTTGCATAACCTGCATTATGGCCCCCTACCGATCCAAGAAGGGGGCATAGTCCCTTTTCATCTCACAAACGTAGTCATGATGACGACTCTGATATTGAACCTGCCTATTCTCCTCCGCCTCATACGGAGGATTACTCTGATGAATGGGAGCAACATCAAAAGCTCCCTGATGACCTGAATATGGAGTTCCCTGGCTCGTACAGTGGCGTGAAAAAGTATTTGCCCCCTTCCTGATTTTCTCTATTATTGCATATTTGTCACACTGGATGTTTTCAGGTCTTTAGACAAAATGTAATATTAGATAAAGGGAACCTGGGTGAACAAATAACACTTGTTGTTTTTTTTTTTTTTACTTACAGTATTTCATTTATTTAATGAAAAGTTAACCAACACCAACTGGCACTGTGTGATAAAGTAATTGCCCCCTAGTTAAATCAACCCAATTAAAGGGATAATTAGAGTCAGCTGATTGAACACAGCCAGGCTTGATTACAGCCAGCCCTGCTCAATATAAACCTCACTTATTTTGACCCTTACCATCAGAGTCACGTTGCCAGCACAAAGATTCAACAAGCACATTATGCCACGATCAAAGGAAGTTCCTGAAAAGATCAGAAAAAAAGTTGTTGCTATCTGTCAGTCTGGAAAGGGTTACAAAGCTATTTCTAAGGCTCTGGGACTCCATCAAACCACAGTGAGAGCCATAATCTCCAAATGGAGAACACTTGGAACAGTAGTGATTCTTCCCAGGAGTGGACGGCCTGCCAAAATTACTCCAAGGGCGCAGCGTAAAATTATCAGGATGTCTCAAAGGATCCTAAAACAACATCCAAGAACTGCAGGCTTCTCTTGCCTCAGCTAAGGTCAGTGTTCATGACTCCACAATCAGAAAGAGACTGGGCAAAAATGGGCTTCATGGGAGAGTAGCAAAGTGGAAACCACTGCTAACCAAGAAGAACATAAATGCTCGTCTCTCATTTAAAAGCACCTGGATGATCCACAAGCCTTTTGGGAAAATGTTCTATGGACAGATGAGTCCAAAGTGGAACTTTTTGGACGACATGGATCCCATTATGTCTGGCGTAAAGCAAACACAGCATTCCACAGAAAGAACATCATACCAACAGCTAAACATGGTGGTGGTAGTGTGATGGTGTGGGGATGCTTTGCTGCCTCAGGACCTGGACGACTTGCCATAATTGAAGGAACCATGCATTCAGCTCCTTACCAGAAAATTCTTAAGGAGAATGTCCTGTCATCCGTCCGTCAGCTGAAGCGTAGTTGGGTCATGCAGCAAGACAGTGATTCAAAACACAAAAGCAAGTCCACATCAGAATGGCTGAAAAGAAGTAAAATTAAAGTTCTGGAGTGGCCTAGTCAAAGTCCAGACCTAAACCCAATAGAGATGCTGTGGCAGGACCTGAAACGAGCAGTTCATGCTCGAAAACTTACCAGTGTTACTGAATTAAAGCAGTTCTGCGAGGAAGAGTGGGCTAAAATTCCTCCACAGCGATGTGAAAGACTGATATTGAATTATAGGAAGCGTTTGGTTGCAGTCATTGAAGCTAAAGGTGGCGTAACCAGTTATTAAGTGTAAGGGGGCAATTACTTTTTCACACAGTGCCAGTTGGTGTTGGTTAACTGTTTTCATTAAATAAATGAAATAAGTAAAAAAGTGTTATTTGTTCACTCAGGTTCCCTTTATCTAATATTACATTTTGTCTAAAGACCTGAAAACATCCAGTGTGACAAATATGCAATAATAGAGAAAATCAGGAAGGGGGCAAATACTTTTTCACGCCACTGTATTTCCAGGGCCCGGGTTACCCTTTTTCAGCCATCTGCTCTCTGGGCGAACATTTGCCTCCTCCAATGGCCACCTCTCCTCCAGATGATTCCACCTTTAATGACATGATGCTTCAAATACAAAAGGTGATGGGATTTTCCTCTATGGAACATGACAAATACCGTAAGGATATGGCATAATATTTAGAATTGCCAGAGGAACCAGTGTTAGTGGTTCCACCACTAATACCTACATATCAAAATGCCTTATTGGCTGCTTGGCATCAGCTTTCTAACATTACAGCGGTTCCTCATAAGGCTAACCAACTACATCAGTCTCCTTTAGACCACCCATTCCTCTCCACTGTTTCAGAGGCAGATTCCATGGTCATTACTTCCACTCATGATTGTACTAAAAAAACCTAAACACATGAGCGCCTTACCTCCTGGTAAAGAGTCCTGAAAAATAGATTACCTGGGGAAAAAGGGTTTTGCCTCAACTACTGTGAACATACATATTTTAAACTACATGGGTCACATGATAAAGTATCAGCGTACCCTGGGCACTTCCATTCTAGAAACTGGCAATAAACTTCCTCCTTCTCAGGAGAAAGACCAGTTATTGGCAATGATCACTACTACGAATGCCATCTCTCGCCACCTTCTCGGATCAGGCTATGATGCTGTGGATACCTCTGCCCGCCTTTTTAGCTACTGGTGTAGCTCTACGTCACCATACTTGGCTTTGTGTGTTGGGGGTTTACCCCTGACGTACAACATAAGGTAACCAATGCACCCTTTAATGGGTCCAGGTTATTCGGGCCAGGTACACAGACCCTCTTAGATGACTTACAAGCATCTTGTAGGACCCTTCGTATGGTTCAAGGGATGTACCATACCTCACAATACACCAGTTTCCTTCCTACACTAAAAGAGGTGGAAGATACAAAGCCTGTAACGGGTGGTTTCAGAGGTTGTAACCAACCTCCCAGAGATGCTCCCGCACACGTCCTTCTTGAGGGGCTGGTCAGCCCGTTGCTCCGTGAACTCACCAGCCCCCCCCCCCCCCGACCAGGCCTCGGAGGTGGTCGGATGTAGTTTTGCTCTCCATCTAGAGGCTTGGCAGATGATCACTTCGGACAAATGGTTATTCCAAATAATCCAAATGGGACATACTCTGACTCTGGAGTTTATCTCTGTCCCTCCTCCCTCCCCTCCCTGGACAATTAAATACCCTTCACAACATGTTCCTATTCTCCAAGAGGAACTATTAGCTCTTCTAGTCAAGCAAGCCATTGTACCAGTACCACCTGTGGAACAACAGAGAGGGTATTATTCCCATTTCTTTCTAGTGCCCAAAAGAACCAGAGATCTCAGACCCATTTTGGATCTGAGACGTCTGAATTGATACATTCAGTACAAGCATTTCTGCATGGTCACTCTACCAGCTGATATGCCTCTCCTAAAACAAGGAGATTGGATGCGTGCCCTGGATATGAAGGACACTTACCTACATATTCCTATTCACCCTGCTCATCACAGATTTCTGCGCTTCCACCTCCTAGGCCAAAACTACCAGTTTCGGGCTCTCCCGTTCGGACTTTCATTAGCCCTGAGAGTCTTTACCAAATGCCTAGCAGTGGTAGCTGCAACCCTAAGGGGAAAAAGGGCACTACGTCTTCCCATATCTAGACAATTGGCTGATAAAAGCAGACTCCAAAGAAGCTCTGCTATCCTCTCTGACCGCCACCCTCACTCTGTTTCATGACCTAGAGGTAACGGTCAACTGGCCAAAGTCCAGTCCACAGCCAACCCAGATTCTACAATACATTGCCTGAACGGTGTCCAGAACAGCTCCAAAGGCTTTCCTTCCGTCCTCCCGTCAGGATACTCCTGTCTGGCCTTACACATACAGTCTCAACCAGTAGTCATGGGCAGACAAATGCTAAAATTACTGGGCTGCATGTCCACCGTTATTCTCGCAGTGGCATTCGCCCATCTGCACATGAGACTTGTCCAGTGGACTCTACAGAACCAGTGGTCTCAGAAAACTGGACAGTTCGACTGGGTTCGGGTCATTCCCTTCCTAGTGACGGCCCTTTCCTGGTGGATAATCAAAACCAATTTGTGTCAGGGAATGCCCCCCCCCCCATCCCACGCAGATGCCAACCACGGATGCGTCCCTGGACGAGTGGGGTGCCCACTTGGGTCCGTATCAGACCCAGGTTCGATGGTCCACCTTATCTCGTATCAGTCTGTTAGAGATTAGGGCGATCCATCTTGCCCTTCAGGCATTCCAACCCTACCTCAAGCCAGGACCGTTGCTGATTCAATCAGACAACATGGCAGTAGTCTCATACCTGAACAGGCAAGGGGGCACGCATTCCCATACCCTCTGCAGGGAGACCATTGCAGTCTGACAGACAGCAATCAAACAGACTAACACCGACAGCCGTCCATCTCCCAGGATGGTGCAGTCAGTTGGTGGACCGACTGAGTCATCAGCACATGAATGAACACTTCATGAAAATGTTCTATGCGACGTCTTCACGCTCTGGGGGACTCCTCAGCTGGACCTGTTCGCCTTCCCAGTCAGTCAGACTCCCCAGTTACTTCTCCATTATCCTGAACAACAGGGGGAAAGTCTATTGATGCCCTGTCCCAACCTTGGACAGGACTTTACTTATATGCTTTCCCCCATCCCGCTCCTGCTAAAAACTCTGAAACTTCAACTGAGCTGGCCGTCATGATACTAATAGCACCTCTATGGCCTTGGCAACCATGGTGTCCTCTCCTCCACCAATTGTCGGTGCGGGATCCCATTCCATTGCTGTCCAGACCGGACCTCCTGACCCAGAATCAGGGGTCCCTCCTGCATCCCAGCCTCAAGATGCTATGTCTTCATGCCTGGCTCCTGAAGACACATTCATAAATAGACTACAGGTGTCCTCTTATGTTGCCAGTATTCTCCCAGCCTCTAGGAAGCCAGCAACCAGAGAAACCTATAACTCCAAATGGAAGAGGTTTTCCATATGATCTGCCTCTCATACCATGGACCCTTATTCGTGCCCACTTACGACCGTTCTAGATAACCTTGCCTCGTTATCGGAGTCAGGCCTCAGTTATTCTTCTGTCAGAGTTCATTTAGCAGCCATCTTGGCCTTTCATGAACCTCTGGATGGTAGAGTACTCTCAGCATCATTTATCTAAAATGTTGTTGAAAGGAATGCTTCATCTCAAGCCTCCAATTCGATGACCCACTCCTCTGTGGGATCTCAACTTCATCATAGAAAAACTGACTCTCGAACCTTTCGAGCCTGCAGCCACTTGCGATCTTAGTTTCCTTTCACGGAAAATATTATTTCTGGTGGCTATTCCTTCCGCTTGGTGTATTTCTGAGCTACATGCCCTTATGTGTACGGAACCTTACTAGATTTTCCATAAAGACCGGGTGGTACTATGTACTTAACCCTTCCTTCCTACCAAAAGTAGTGTCTGAACCAGATCTTTTAATCAGTGGAGCTCCCGGTATTTTTTCTGGAGCATTCCAACTGGGGTGAACATCTGTTGCATCTAATGGATGTTCACCATATCTTAAGATACTACACTAATTGTACCAAAGACATCAGAAAGACGTCTCAATTGTTTGTCACCTTTGCCTCCGGCAGAGAGGGACTTCCCGTTGCTAAGAGAACTCTGTCCTCGTGGCTGGCAAACTGTATTACATTTTGCTACAAAAAGTACAAGGCTCTTCCTGGGCCAGTCCAAGTCCATTCCACAAGAGCACTACTGTAGCCTGTTTCAAGGGTGCCTCCATTTCAGAAGTCTGTAATGCAGCCACTTGGTCCACAATCCACACTTTCACCCGACATTACAATCTGGATGTGGCCTCGAGGCGCAAGACGGCTTTTGGCCGTGCAGTCCTACAAGGTCTCTTGTCATAATTGTCCACCCTTGTGGACATAACTGCTGGGTAATCTCCCAGAAGTAATGACTTACTGCAAGAGACCATTCCGTGGAAGATAGTGCAGTTACGTAAAATCTGACTGTAACAGTAGATCTTTGAGGAATGTCTCTTGCAGTAAGTATAATCCTGCCCTCCGACCCCCTCCTTCTCTAACAGAAGCAATTTCATGCTCCACAGAAGTAGGAGTGGGCTCCTTGGTCCCCTTGGTCCTCACCTTTGCGAACTGAGGACACCAGGGACCACCCCACACTTGTATAGGAAACAGGATGTGATGTCATGTGTGGGTGGTCCCTGGTGAAAACTGCTAGAAGAAGCTGCCATGCAACAGTGCCCTCTGCTGGACACTCCCAGAAGTAATGACTTACTGCAAGAGACATTCCTCGAAGATCTGCTGTTACGGTAAGATTGTACGTAACTGCATTTTCTAGGAGTGGTATATGGTTCACATCCATACCATCCACCCAACCTTCCCTGGAAAGTGGTACACAGATCTGTTTCCAGCATGCAGAGATATGACATCACGAGGTGGAGCAGAGGGATATACCACCTGGGGTGGGGGGTGAGGTTGTTTAGACATTCAGATGAATCAGCTCTTAAGGAAGAACTACCAGTGTGTGGATGAGAATCATATACCACTCGCAAGAACTACGATACAGGTGAGTAACGTAATTTTTTGTCTACTCTGAAAGCAGGTAGCTCCTTGACATCCTTTGGAACAGAAACTACCACTTCAGCAGCACTATCCCAGAGCAGTACAGTTGGGTCTGCCTTTGCACCTGATGCACGCTCTCTGAAAACACAGTTATCTCAAGGTAAGGAATGCATTTGGTGTTAAGTATAATTGAACTGTGTCTGTTGCATACTTTTGGGATTGGTTACTGAAGATAGTGAATTTAAGTGCTATATTTGGCTTTCAAGACTGCAGTATGAAGGAGACTGTTTGGTTGTTTTCAGGTCGTTCAAGTCCTCAGCTGGACCCTCTGAGGAAGAGCCCTACAATGGAGCAGGCAGTACAAACAACAGCACCAGCCTCAGTGCCGGCTTCAGCACCGCTGGGTAGAAGAAGCCCTGCATCAGCCAGACCTGCACCGTCAACTAACCAAAAAGTAGTAGAGAACCAAGAGCAAAGGAGAGGTTAGAGCTTTTACAATTTCTCATCAGATATATAGCACTTTGTAGTACAGTTCTTTTTACTGACTAGTTGGAGCGAAGCTGGCCCTTCAGGCTCTGTATAAATTGGATCTTGTAAAGTATATTTATAAATACAAGGTAGAGAGGAGAAAAAAAAATCGTAGTCTGCACCACCCCGGATATTTGGTACAGGCAACCAGTTGTAGATATTGTGCACCTGTGGTACAACTTGAATCATAGCAACATAGAATTTGATGGCATATGAGGGCTGTTTGGCCCACCCAGTCTGCCAATTTTTCCCCCATCTACAGTATCATCACAGACCATACTTGATCTTCAGCTCCACCCCTTCTTTTCCACAAAGATTCTGTTATGCTTATACCATGCATTATTGAACCCCACCACTGTTTTTACCTCCACCACCTCCACTTGAAGGTGGTTGCAGGAATCCACCACTCTTTCTGAAGATGTACTTAGTCGCATCTCTCGTGAATCTACCCCCTCAAGCTTCATTGCATGTCCCCTTTTTCTTGAACACCCTTTTTTTTTTTTTTTTTTAAAAAAAGACTTTCGCTCCTGTAGCTTATTTTCCCTCATGAGGTATTAAAGGTCTCTGTCTCATCTTGTGGGTCTTCCATGGTGTACATATTGAGGTCCTTTAGCCTCTACTCTAGCCGTAGGGCTTTTGATGCAGATCCTGCAGCATTTGAGTTGCCCTTTTCTGGACCGTATCCACTCTATCCTTCTGGATATATGGTCTTCAGAACTGGACACGGTACTCTAAGGGGAATGGATTACTATCCTGAGTGAGCCCTGAGCTCCAGCCTCCCTAGTCTGGGGGACCTTCTCTGAGTTTGGCACTCTGACTCGTAAGTGGGAATCTACAGAGAAGATGGATTCTTGGAAGATAAAAAAGCTATTTACTACTGCTTGGTGAAGCCAAATATGTGCAACCAAAAAACGGGCAGATTGGATGTAGCACAAGATGGAACATTGCCATGCACTGCAGCTCTGCAGCTGTGATTTACACCATTGTAGGCAGAGCTCCACATAAGCTGTGTACTGGCTGTTTCACAAAAGGATTTTGAGCTGGTTAAGCTAGCTTATCTAGTGCCTTTCCTACAGGAATGTGCCTGTGGTGATTTGCAGCTTCAAACCTGGAAGAAGTATACACACGTGTTTAGATGTGGAGGAGGCTGGATATGTTGTTGAAGGAAAAATCCATGAGTCAGGCCTGCTGCCCATTTTTTATCTGGCGCACTGATTATTGGTGCTACAGTAATAGTTTTGACATTTGTTAAAAGTATTACAGGTGGATGAGCAGTAAGTATAAACTAAACCATACTTGAGTTTGAGCTCAGAATAATTTCAGTAATACTTGGTGCCATGTATTATTAAACTTCCAGCTGTGCATGCTGTTGTTCCATTTTGAAGTTATCCATGTATTTTGACATAACAGTTGCGCTTAATGAAAAGTCTTTAGTAATAGAGAATAGAATGTCTAGAAATTCAAGATCTTACTTCGAGACACAGCTCTTGCAGCAGGTTACACCATTAGGACTGAAGCCGGCAGGCGTCAGGACTCCACGGAAAAATTTTAGCTAGCTATCTTCAGCGGGGACCGTCCCCGACGTCGGTCCCACCTCCGACGTCAGGCGTGGTACATAAGGGGGCGGTCCCGGCAGATTCCCCAGTTCTTTACCGCTGTCGACTTGCATGTCTCGACCCTTCGGTTTCAGTCTAGCGCGCGACGCGTGGTTCAGAGCTTTCCTCCAGGAAATTCTTTTTTCTTCAAGCAAGATTGTTGCTGATGTCCTCTCCGACCTCCGGTCATCCCTCCAAGTGTGCTTGCGGGAAACGGATCCCCTTCAAGGACCCCCACACGGCCTGCGTTAAGTGCCTGGGCCCAGACCACGATACCCGGGCCTGTTCGTTTGCCAGGGTTCAACAGCGAACCAGGATCTGACGTCAGAAGGCCCTCCAGGCTTTTTGTTGGAGGAAAAAC
Organism: Neoceratodus forsteri; assembly: GCA_016271365.2. Lineage (NCBI taxonomy): Eukaryota > Metazoa > Chordata > Ceratodontiformes > Ceratodontidae > Neoceratodus > Neoceratodus forsteri. Next base: position 1,416,520,849 of record CM028130.1, read on the forward strand.
TGAAGACCATGTCCTCCAAGGGGGAATCTTCGTCCAAATCCCACAAGCACGCGGAGAAAAGAAGGGAGAAGGCCCCTTCCAGGTCCTCGTCCAGGGCTTCGGAGTCCCGCAGCTCCGGTTCTCGGTCCGACCGCTCTCCTTCCAGGGCCAGCTCTCAGCCTCCCCCGGCTGCGGTAAGAAAGCCTTCTGGCTGCAAGAATTTTTAGCCAACCTTAGAACAGATAGAACCATAGCTAGTTTACAGTATAAACTTCCTAAGTTTAATAGTGTTTGGGGTTCCTTATATACCTTTTTTTCTGTTCCTCTATGATTCGCTTTGAGATCTTCAGTCAGTCTATACCTGAGTGCTGTGCATTGGGGATTTTCTTTTGGGGTGGAGGGGTTTGGGGGATGGGGGGTGGGGTGGGATGGGACTACATCCTGTGGACTTGCTCTCAATAATGGCATGTAACTTCTCTGTTATACTGTTTTTCTCTCTGGATGTGGTCCTTCGCTGGTGTAAAATTTTCAATAAAAGTTGAATTGAAGAAAAAAAAAAAAAAAGCCTTCTTCTTCTCAGGCCAAGTCCGCCAGGCCGTCGTCGTCTTCCTCTTCCAAGGCCTTGGCGAAGTCTGGGGAGCGCCACCACCATCATCATAAGTCGGGTTCCCGCCCTTCGGCTCCCGACGTCCGGTCGTCTTCTGTGCCTCCTCGCAAAACTTTGGAGCTTACACCGTTGAAGAGACCCGTGGACCCGACGCCGGCTCGACCATCGTCAGCCGTATGTCATTCCTCCCTGGAGCCGTCGTCGGCCAAACCATCCCAGCGGACGCCGGTTGGGGGCGACGTCCGTTCCTCCTGAGAAGAGCTCCACGCCTCCGACCGATGTCGGTCAGGAGGCGTTGACTGGAAGGACTTACGCAGCCGAGGACCAGGCAGGCGACGCGCCTCGCCGAAACTCCAGGGCCCCTCGCCTTACCCAAGGCCCCTGTGGAGCCGGGCGGGACCTGACGACCGCCCACCGCGCCTGGCCGTCATCGACTTTTCTGTAGCGGAAGTGAAGGATCTCTTCACTTACTGGTGGGACACCATTAAAGGGACATAGCCCCACCGCTCCTCCTCCTCTCCCCACCTTGAGATTGACAGGCTGCTTACTTCCCCCCCGGGAGCCTGGATCCTCTCCCAGGGAAGATCAGAAAAACGGAGACCTCCGTCGAAATCCTCTTCTGGATCACCCAGTCCCAAGAGATCCAGGAGACACCAACGTTCGCCGTCGACGGAGACATGGGATCAGTCTACTCTTCCTCTAGATCCCCATCTCCTCTCTCCATCCCTTCTCCGGACCCACGTGAGACACCGAGATCTCCTCCGGATGACCCTTCGTTCATGGATATTGTGCGACATGTCCAGGAGAACATGGGATGGGATGCAGAAGAACTAGACCCCTCAAGGTTACGCCTTGCCAAATATCTTCGGCAGAAGGACCCCAAGCCTGTGGTGGTACCACCCTTGGTGGACACTTTCGTGGACGTCACCAAGGCAGCGTGGAAGCATCCACATTCGCTCCCGGCAGTGCCGAAGAAAGCTGATCGTCTGTGCAAGGCTCCTAAGGACGACCAGTACCTGACACAGCAGCCTCAGGCCGACTCTCTGGTCATCACAGCCTCACATGACCGGTCACAGAGGCCGCAACATTTGAGCACCCTGCCACCGGACCCAGAGTCCAAACAGTTGGGCGATTGGGCAGGCGATGTACGCTTCGCTTACCTGCGCCCGTCAGATCCTTGAACTACCTGACTCACATGGTTCAATTCCAGAATGCTTTGTGGGAACAGGGTCTGAGGCGGCTGAAAAGCTGCCCAGAGGTGAGCAGGAGGAGGAGATGCTCCAGCTCCTCCGTACGGGTTCAGACGTGGGGACCCAAGTGCTTCGACCCGAGTACGACTCCACGGACTCATCGGCCCGAGCAGCAGCTTCTGGCGTATGCCTCCGGATACACTCCTGGTTACGTGTCTCCGGCTTTACCCCGGATGTCCAGAAAAACATCATGGACGCTCCGTTCGAGGGAGAAGTTTTATTTGGTAATCCTTCAGAGAAGATCATGACCAAACTTCAAGAGGCCGGGAAGGCGGTAAGGTCGGTTCAAGCCATGTACTGACCCAAGCTTGGTTCCTTTCGTAGGAACCAAAGCCGTTTTCGTGGGCGGACACAGAGGCAGCAGCCCCGCTCCGCTACACATCAGAGGGGCTCCGGTTTCCGTAGAACCCAGGGGAAAACAGCCCGCTAGCCGAGGTCAGCGTTCCCCTAGGCCGACCCAGCCAGCGGGCCCATCTGCCGCCACAGCCTGACTCCTTTCGGGCCCCCGCCCCTCAGGATCAACGGGAAATCATGGTCGGGGTCGCATTGCGAACTTCCTGCCGGGATGGCAGGCCATTACCACCGACAGGTGGGTTCTGCAGTTGGTCAGTCTAGGCCACTTTATAGAATTCTCAGAAAAGCCACCCTCGAGGCCTCCTTTGCTCTCCCGGTATCCAGGTCAGCACAAAAATTTGATCTGGCAAGAGGTACTCGCACTCCTAAGAAAAGGAGCGATAGGGTATGTCCCGGAGAACCAGAGGACGAGGATATTATTCCCACTTCTTCCTGGTTCCCAAGAAATCAGGGGACCTCTGTCCGATTCTGGACCTCAGCGACCTCAATGTGTCAGTCACCTACAAAAGATTCCGCATGGTGACTCTTCCGGACCTTATTCCCATGCTGAAACAAGACGCCTTTTTAGCGTCTCTAGACATGCAGGGACGCATACCTGCATATCCCCATAAGCTCACGCGCACCAGAGGTTCCTCGCTTGAGTTTCTCGACCACCACTTTCAGTTCCGAGCTCTTCCGTTCGGACTGTCATCCGCACCAAGGGTCTTTACCAAGTGCATGGCAGTCGTGGCAGCATCTTGAGGAGACAGGGCCACTATGTGTTCGATACCTCGACGACTGGCTTCTCATGGCCGCCTCCAGAGGCGTTGTTACTCATGAGTCCAGAGCACCCAGGACTTGTTCCAATCTCTGGGCATTCTCATAAATTACGAAGTCTCTCCTGGTACCATCACAGAAACTGCAGTTTATAGGCGTAGTCCTGGACACTGTTCAGGAAGAGCTTTTCTTCGGACGACAGGCGTGGCGCATCAGATCCCTCATAAAGTTTGTCGTTGAACAAGATCGTACCTGCCAGTCGGTCCTTAGCTTGCTTGGACACATGGCTGCGGCCATTCCTATTGTCCTTCATGGGCTCATCTTGGATGACAGTGGATGCTCAGGTGCCAATGGGACCAAGACAAGACCACTTGCAGCATCCAGTCAGGATCACGAACTCAGTGATCCAAGACTGCTGATGGTGGCTAGTCCCAGTCGCTCTCAAAAGTCCCGTTTGTCGTAGATCCCTGGAGGTAACCCTCACCACGGACGCCTCAGGTCTTGGGTGGGGGGCACACCTGGACGGGGTAAAGTCCCAGGATACGTGGACCCCGTTGGAAGCTCATCTCCATATCAGTGTCCTAGAGATCAGGGCGGTTCTCTATGCCCTGCAGGCCTTTCAGTCAGTAATTCCACCATGTACTCTCCTGCTTCAGACAGACAACATGGCGGTGATGTATTACCTCAACAAGCAAGGGCGCACTCACACCCCCTTTGCAGGAGGCCATGAGGGTGTGGGATTGGGTAATCGGACATGGCGCCAAATCTGATCTGTGCATGTTCCGGGGTGGACAACACAATTGCAGACTACCTGAGTCGATCCAGGCCAGAGTCCACGGTGGGAACTTCTTCAAGAGGTAGCAGAGGATTCTGTTTCTTCGTTGAAATTCAGAACTAGACTTGTTCGCATCCCCATCCAACATAAAACTGCCCAATTTTTGCTCGCTAGATCCAGGGCCTGGTGTTTTCTGGTGAGGCGTGTTATCCCTCTCTAGTGAACAGATTCTCTCGCTTTCCTCCCTTCCCGTTGATCCAGAGTTCTTCTCAAACTGCGCAGGGGAGCACACCTCATGATCCTGGTGGCCCCATTCTAGCCCCAGACAGATCTGGTTCCCTTTGTTGGTGCACCTATCGGGAACCCCGCTCCGTTGCAGCTCAGCTCCCACCTCCTGTCTCAGGAGAAAGGTTCATTAGTCCATCCGGACCTCGCTCTCTGAACCTGCATGCTTGGCTCCTAGAGACACTGCCATACCTAAGTCCAGGGTCTCTGAAGAGGTTGCAGAGGTTCTTTCTGCAGCCCGAAAGCCGGCAACGCATGCGACATACGCCATGAAATGGCGCCATTCTAGGGACATGGATATGTTGTTCATCCACACTCATTGGCAGTATCCTTGCCGCTTTAAATCTTGCCGGAAGGTCTTCAAGCTTGCTCCTCCCACCCACCCGGGTGGTATAACTCTCGGCTCCGCCCCATGACGCCAGATCTTCCTTACCGCTTGGAAGCTCAGGTTCCCTCCTTAACGCTCTGCGTTTGCGACTGGTTCCTATTTCTCCGTTTGCGGATTTAAAAATAAAAATTTGCAAAAGTCTTCTATCCCTCGCGGCTCGTGGACCATCGACTCCGGATTCGGAGATGCCCATCGTGATTGAAGATGTCTCAGACGGATCCACACTCCCGTGTGTCTACTGCTTAGGCCTTGAGCCCGACCCAGGGCTTGCGACCTGTGCTCATCTTTCAAAACCTCCGTCCTCGAAGACCGTGCTGCCCGGTGCAACTGGGCGTCGAGCGTTCCCTCGGTGAAGTCAGGAGGCGGTTGGCGGTATCCGTGACGGGCTCGGCGGATCAGCTCGGGGATGGTGGCCCTCGAAGAGGCGGCGCAGGCCGTATCTTCCTCGGCGCGGCATTTATCCCGCTCTCTGGGTTCTTCCTACCGCGGCTTCTTTTAAGGAGCTTTGTCTGTCCTCTCCACTAAAGGAGGGCCTCGTCTGCTGGACCTTATTCTCGGTCCAAAAGAGGGACAGTGGAATCCTCCGTCGGCGCGCTTGGGAGCGGAAAGGTCCCTCTCCGGGCCGTCGTCCGTCGGCCGAGTAGGACCGCTCGGCTTGACCACTGGCCTCACGGGTGTCCCCGTCAGGTCAGTTGACCGAGACTCCCACTGATGATGAAGTTTTCTCGACCCATTAGACGAGCTATCGCCTTTAGCAGCGATTCCCCTCTCCCGGTTCCCCGGAGGTTATGGATCCCGTGGGCTCGTCTGTGCCTCGGTTCCGGGCCCTCGGATGGACCTTCGAGCTAAAGGTGCGGTTCCGGCCGACACCTCCCGCGCGGCCGGAAATTCCGGGACTCTCGGTCTCGGTCTCGGACCTCTTGAGCGGTCCAGCCGTTCCACAGGCGTCTGGGGCGGTCTCGGTCTCGGCAGTAAGTGGCGTGATGCCGCTCGTCACTCGTCCTCCTCCTCGGATGGGGGAGGCAGGCGTAAGTTACGTCGCCGGTGAGGACCTTATGTTGCAACAGCTCCTCCTGGCGGGAATAAGCCGACTCCGGCGCCTTCCCGGCCATTAAGTAACTGTCACCGGGCGGCCGACACAACCCCTCGACTTGTCCGAGGCCTATACCCAGGCGGTTGTTCGTAAAACCAACTGCTCCACCGATTCCGGTGGAACCTCCGCCTCCACAGCCTGGTGGGGCTCCGACCAAGATTCTCGGTCGGCTGAGGTTTACCCCATCGGCTGTCAGTTACCCTCACTCCCGACCGACCTCGGCAGGTGAAGGGTGGCTCAGGCCAGAGCAGCTCTTCGAGGACTCTTCCGAGGCCGAAGATGATTCCTCCTTCTTCTCCAAGCGACTGGACTTGGAGTCTTCAGGAGGTCAGTCAATGGGCGATAGCCGTCGTCCTTCCTAGGACTGCCCGGCTCATCTCGAGTCTACGGGATGGGCCGAACCACGTTTCAAAGCGGGCCAGGTATCCCCTCACGGAGATTCTGGACCGAGGGGATTCTCGACGGAGGCCTTTCCGTGGCCGAGGCCATAGTGGGTCCGGCACTGGAACTTTGCGACGCCCTGCTTCCTGCCCTGCGCCTTGACCAGGATGGCCAGGAAGTATCCGGTCCCAGTTCCTTGTCGGTTTTGAGACACCCCCTCTGCTGAGGTTGGTTACCGACAGCGCGTTTCCGGCGCGCCCGGCTGCGGAGGATGTGGACAAACCTCCTGACAAGGGTCAAGAGGTGGACTACGTCGAGGCGAAAAGTCTCGCTGCGTCTCTCTCGGCCTTCGTCAGGCCAGTTGGTCCGTCCTCATAACATTTTTCTCATGCCCTGTTGGGCTCCTGGATGAGGTCATCCTCATCTTCCGCCCGATCTGCAGACTACGGTTAAGCAGGTGCGGGACCAGGGGCAGGGCAGTGGCCAAACAGCAGCTCCAGACTGCTTTGGATATAGGGACTCATGTGCCAGATCGGTGGCGGCGCGGTGGCTGTCGTCGGCGGGCTTGGCTGAGGATATCCACCTTTACCCGGATACCAGCACAAGTTGGCGGATGTTCCTTTTTGGGACTGACCTCTTGACCCTGGGGTGGAAGGTCACCTGCAGAGGATCGAGAAGTCCAATGCCACCTTGGACTCGGTCTCTTCCGCTCAGAAGGACAAGGCACAAACCACAGCCTAAGCCCTTTAGTCCTTCCTGTGCCCCAGCCCGGCCCAGCAACGTCAGGGCCAGCAGGCTCCGGCCTTGGCATCCCAAAGCCAAGCGCCCGGCTTCCTCTAACAGGAGGCAGGGAGAAAGGGCCGGAGGTCCCTCGGCTGGTCCTCCTCCTCCAAGCCCCCAGTGGCGGGCTGAGGGGTGTCGCCCCATCCCGTCACCCCTTACCCTGCGTCCCCGTGGGGGCGGCGCTCGGCACACTTCCGTTCCACCTGGTCGCTGTTACCACGGACAGGTGGGTCTTGAAGGTGGTGGGAAGAGGCCTGCCTCTGGGTCGAGCAGGCACCACCCTTCAGGCCGTACCGCCTCGGGGTGGAGATCCCCAGCCTCACTGGCGGCTCGTCGAGCCGACATCGCTCGCCTCCTCCAGAAGGAGGTGGTAAGAGAGGTGGTGGACCCTCCTTCAGACCCAGGGTTTGTGTCCAGGTACTTCCTGGTTCCGAAACGGACGGGGGGCTGGCGCCCCATTCTCGAACCTACGACCCTAAACAAGTTCCTAGGTCTCGAACCTTCAGGATGGTCACTCTGGCTCAGATAATACCATCCTTGGAGCAGCAGCGTGTGGTTCTGCTCTCTGGACTTGCAGGACAGCGTTTTCACGTCCCTATCCGTCCGTCTCACCAGAGATTCCTCGCTTCCGGCGGAAGGATCTCTTTGATTCAAGCCATGCCCTTGACTTGTCTCCAGCTCCCAGGGTCTTCACAAATGCATGGCAGTGGTGACAGCATTCTCTGGCGCGAGGGTCGGGTGTACCCTTACCTGGGCGACTGGCTGATAGCAGCTCCCTCCAGGAAGAGGCGGAGTGGTCCAGAGATCTGGCCCTCCAGGTCTGCTCTCAACTGGGCCTCCTTATCAAGGCCAAGTCAGAACTCGAGCGAAGCAGGTGATTCTATTCATCGAGGCAGCTCGACTCTCTTGAGCCAGGCCCGGCTCCCGGCGGACAGGGGGCAGTTCTTTCCTCCTTTGCCCGATCATTTCGGGTTGGGCAATTGCGCCCTGCCGGGACTTCCTCGCCTCCTGGGTCTCATGGCGGCCTGCACCAGGCGTGGTCCGTTGGGCCCGCTGGAACATCGTCCTTCAGTGGGGACTGGCCAGCCAGTGGTCTGGCCTTTCTGATCCCTTGGACCAGCTTGTCGGTGACACAGGGATGTGGGCAGCTCTCCAGTGGTGGACCGTTCCAGATCATTTGCAGGAGGGCATCCGTTCATCCGCCCGAGCCGACGGTCTCTCTGTCGGCCGATGCCTCTCTGATGGGTTGGGGTGCCCATCTGGGGAACACGGAGCTCATGGCCTCTGGTCCCAGCGAGAGTCCGATGCCACATCAACCTGCTGGAGCTCGGCGGTCCGCCTAGCTCTCCTCCGCCTTTGCTCCGTTCCTCCGAGGTCAAGTGGTCCGAGTCCAGGCCGGACAATACCACGACCATGTACTATCTAAACGCGCCAGGGCGGGCCGCGCTCCATGCTTCTATGCGAGGCTCTCCGCATTTGGTCACTCGTGCGCAGCCTGGGCGGATCTCCTGGCCATTCACGTGGCAGGGCCTCCAACACCTGGCCGATGCCTGGGCGGATAGGGGCTGCATCCCACAGTGGTCTCTCTGCCGGGGTAGTACAGCATCTGTTCTCCCTTTGGGGCACACCTCAGGTGGACCTGTTTGCCTCCATGGAGGCATGGCTGAGTCTGTTCCATGCCGCCCCTCAGCAGGGCTCGCTGCGGGGATGCCTTCTCGGGCAGTGGACCCCGGGCCTCTTTATGCCTTTCCCCATTTCCCTTGATCCACAGGGTGCTTCTCAAGGCGAGGAGGGACAAGGCGCAGGTGATTCTGATAGCCCAGACTGGCCTCGCCAGTTCTGGTACCAGATCTCCTCAGTCTCAGCTCCAGGACTCACGGCGGCTTCCAGCTCGCCGGACCTGCTCTCAGTCAATCAGGGAAGGTGTTCCATCCGGACCTTCAATCCCTGCACCTGCGACCTGGTTCCTGGCTAGAGTTCCAGGCCTTGGGTCTTTCCGGCTGAGGTCCTCAATGTAGTTAGGCGTCCCGTAAATCGACCAGAAAATGCTATGCCTTCAAATGGAAAAGGTTTTCCATTTGGTGTCAGACAAGGGCTTGGACCCTTCCTCCTGTTCCTTGGCAAGCATCTTGGACTATTTATGGTCCCTTTCTAGTCAAGGGCTTAGGTGGCGACCTAAGGGTGCACCTGGCAGCCATCTCTGCTTACAGGCGCGGGCGGGAAGCAGTCGATGGCGCAGGAGAAGGTGGTCTGGCGCTTTTCAAGGCCTTGATCACATTTCCCTCAGTCTTGAGAACCCCCACCTCCGTGGGATCTACTGCTGGTACTGGCAAAGCTCATGGGCAAGCCATTCGAACCTATGCACGGTGTGCTTTCTCACCTGTCGTGGAAGACCGCCTTCTTGGTGGCTATCCGTCAGCCAGAAGGATGGAGAGCTCAGGCGCTTTCCATCGAATCTCCTTACCTGGTCTTCCACAGGGACAAGGTTGTCCTGCGCCCCACCGAAATTCCTTCCGAAGGTGGTGTGAGTTTCACCTTAACCAGGTGTTGACTCTGCAGTGTTTCTACTAATCACTGGAGGCGAATATAGGCTCCATACTCTGGACCTAGAGGCGCGCTCGCTTATTATAAGGCGCACGGCTGGAAGTCGAGGAGAGGTTCGCCAGCTGTTTGTCACCTACGCTGAAGCGCATCTGGCAGACCTGCAGCCAAGCGGACGATAAGCAGGTGGGTAACCTCCTGCATAGATCTCTGCTATAAGTTGGCGGGCATGGAGCCTCCCAGAGGATAAAGCTCATTCTACCAGCCATACTGCTGTGGTGGCTGCTTCCAGGGGACGTCCCTATCCAGGAAATCTGCAGGGCTGCTACCTGGAAGTCAGCAAACACCTTCATTACCACTACCACATCGACCTTGAGTCACGCCGGGATGCTGGTTTGGGGCCTCAGGTTCTCAGTCTCTCTTTCCCAAGTAAGTATTGGGGTGTCGTCTTGCCTCCCTCTCCCGGAGAACTGCTGAGAGTCACCAATGAGTGTGGATGAACAACATGTCCATGTCCTAGAAATACAGTTACTCACCTGTAACGGAGTTCTAGGAATGGTATATGTTGTTCATCCACACACTCCACCGACCTCCCGGCCCGACGCGACAACCTGAGCTTCCAGCGGGCCAGATCTGGCGTCATGGGCGTGAGCCGAGTTATACCACCGGGTGGGTGGGAGGAGCAACTTGAAGACCTTCGGCAAGATTTAAGCGGCAAGGATACTGCCAATGAGTGTGGATGAACAACATATACCATTCCTAGAACTCCTGTTACAGGTGAGTAACCTGTATTTTTTGTTTATGGTCTCGAGCTCGTGATCTTTCCCCTTTAGGCTGTCCTGTGGGAGTAGTGTTGGATTACCTCCTCTCCCTTTTTCATTCAGGCCTAGCCTACTCCTCTATTAAGGTGCACCTCTCTGCCATTTCTGCCTATCACCTCCCGGTGGGACATCGTACAGTAGCTCAATTGGACGCCTCTCGGGAATTTCTTAGGCCTCCCATTAGGGACCCTGTGCCTCCATGGGATCTGCTCTTTGTCCTGGAACAGCTCACGCTCCCTCCTTTTGAACCTGCCACGGATTGCGAGCTACGTTTTCTGTCATGGAAAACATTATTTTTAGTTGCTGTTACTTCAGCGAGAAGAATTTCTGAGCTTCCGCTCTTATGTGCAAAAGAGCCTTATTTAGTTTTCCACTGGGACAGAGTATCCCTGAGGCCAGATCCTAAGTTTTACCTAAGGTGGTCTCTTCACTCTCTCTAAACCAGGATATTGACCTTCCGGTCTACTTCCGAGTTATTCAAATAGAGGAGGCTTTGCTCCACACCCTGGATGTTCACCGCAGCCTGAGGTATTAACTCAACAGAACTAAACCCTCTCGTAGTTCTGAACAGCTTTTTGTTTCCTTCTCTGAGAGAATGATGGGCCAATCAGTATCCAAACAGTCTCTGTCTCGCTGGCTTGTCCAGTGTATTTCCTACTGTTATGGTATAAAACAAAAGCCCCTCCCGGGGTCATTCTACTAGGGGTGTGGCCACATCCTTTGCAGCACTCAGAAACGTCTCCACCTCTGCTATTTGTGCTGCAGCCACTTGGAGCTCTGTGCATACCTTTATCAGGCATTATAGCCTGGACATCGCCTCTCGGCCAAGGGCTGGTTTCGGCCTTGCGGTGCTACAGGGTCTCCTGTCCTAGGTTCAGGACCTGGAATGTACTTTCTGTTTTCCTCCTCCCGGAATTTCTTCCAGCGTTACTGCTTGGGAATCAGTCCTAATGGGTGTAACCTGCTGCAAGAGCTGTCCCTAAGTAAGATAGCAGAAGCCACGAAGAACCACCAACAGCAGATCTTCGAGAACAGTTCTGCAGCAGTACCTTCCCTACCACCTTCCCTGAGGAGGCATGGTTTTGCCTTTTCTTTGAGAATTTCCTCCCTTATTTTCTTCTGACGGTGGATCCTTGGTCTCCCACTCTGATGTCATCCTGCGGCCGGGAGTCTCCGTCGGGAGAACTGGGGAATCTGGCGGGACCGCCCCCTTATGTACCACGCCTGACGTCGGAGGCGGGACTGACGTCGGGGGCGGTCCCCTCTGAAGATAGCTAGCTAGAATTTTTCCGTGGGGTCCTGACGCCTGCCGGCTTCAGTCCTAATGGTGTAACCTGCTGCAAGAGCTGTTCTCGAAGATCTACTGTTACGGTAAGTTCTTACGTAACTGTACTTTATTTTTTAATCTTATGGGATTTGAGCCCTGCCAATGCCAACAGTAGGTTTTATTTTGCAGAAACCTGGGAAATCATTTTGAAAAATTCACTTGTGTTACCAGCAGTAACATTCCTTCTGCCCCTAACATTCAGCATGTACACTGATGTCATGCAGAATGCATGCCTATATGTCCAGCCCCGAGCACCCCACCCACCATCAGATTGTTTGGGAAGGGGAGTCTTGTTAGAGTTAAAACAGAAGACAGTATAATGATAACTAAAATATTCTTCTGAAAATGTAGTAGTTCAGTATATTTTCAGGCTATGGAATTGGAAAAAAATTTGTAAAAGAATTCTACATGAAGTTGACTGCAATAATATGCAGTGAAGACTAGAACAAATAAGATTTTAGAAGGTTGGAAAAGTCTTTCCTTAAAAAGGGTGAAGAATAAATGAAAAAATGGAATTGATTTTGTACAAATGTTATTTCTAGGGACATGGATATGTTGTTCATCCACACTCATTGGCAGGTATCCTTGCCGCTTTAAATCTTGCCGGAAGGTCTTCAAGCTTGCTCCTCCCACCCACCCGGGTGGTATAACTCTCGGCTCCGCCCCATGGCGTAGATCTTCCTTACCGGCAGAGCTCGGTTCCCTCCTTAAGCTCTCGTTTGAGACTAGTTCCTATTTCTCCGTTTGCGGATTTAAAAATAAATTTTGCAAAAGACTTCAGTCTTCTATCCCTCATGACTGCGATGGACAAATCGACTCCCAGTTTGGAGATGCCCATGCGGGTGAAAGATGTCTCTGACGGATCCACACTCGCGTGTGTCTACTGCTTAGGCCTTGAGCACGACCCGCGGGCTTAGGACCTGTGCTCATCTTTCTCGGCCTCGTCCTCGAAGACCCGTGCTGCCCGGTGCAACTGGGCCGTCCCGAAGCGTTCCCTCGGTGAAGTCAAGGAGGCCGGTTGGCGGTGTCGCGGCGAACTCGGCGGATCATCGGCGGATGGTCGCCCCTCGAAGAGGAGGCGGCGGGCGTATCTTCCTCGGCCGGCATTTATCCCGCTCTCTGGGTTCTTCCTACGGCTTCTTTTAAGGAGCTTTGTCTGTCCCTCTCACTAAAGGAGAGGGCCTGCGTCTGCTGGACCTTATTCTCGGTCCAAAAGAGGACGGGGTAAGTCCTCCGTCGGCGCTCTTGGGAGGCGGAAGGTCCCTCTCCGGGCCGTCGACCGTCGGCGATCGACCGCTCGAGCCGACCACTGGCCTCACGTGTCTCCGTCCAGGTCAGTTGACGAGACTCCACCGATGAAGTCGAGATTTTCTCGACCCAGTAGACGGGCTGTCGCCTTTAGCAGCGAGATTCCCTCCCCGGTTCCCCGGAGGAGTTGAGGGATCGATGGGCTCGCCTGTGCCTCGGTTCGGAGCCCTCAGTGAGGACCATCGAGCGAAGGAGTGCGGTTCGGCCGACACCTCCCGCAGCGACCTCGGAAATTCCGGGACTCTCGGTCTCGGTCTCCGGACCTCTTGGCGGTCCAGCCCGATCCCACCGTCATAGGCGGTCTCGGTCTCGGCACCGCGCGGTAGTAGCGTGCGCCTTCCGTCCTCGTCTCCTCTCCCTCGGATGAGAAACCCCGGCGTAAGTCGTCGTGATGCGGACCTTATGTTCTAACAACTCCTCCTGGCGGGAATAAGCCGACCCGTCGCCTTCCGGCCATTAAGTAGCTGTCACGGGCGGCCGACACAACCCTCGACTTATCCGAGGCCTATACCCAGGCGGTTGTTCGGCCAAAACCAGCTGCTCCACGATTCGGTGGAACCTCCGCCTCCACAGCCACCAATTGGGGCTCCGACCAAGGATTCTCGGTCGGCTAGGTCTACCCATCGGCTGTCAGTTACCCTCACTCCCGACCGACCTCGGCAGGTGAAGGGTGGCTCAGGCCAGAGGCAGCTCTTGAGGACTCTTCCGAGTCCGAAGATGATTCCTCCTTTTCTCCAGCGACTGGACTTGGAGTCTTCAGGAAGTCAGTCAATGGGCGATAGCCCGTCGTCCTTCCTAGGACTGCTTGGCTCATCTCGGAGTCTACGGGATGGAGCTCGAACCCGTTTCAAAGGGCCAGGTATCCCTCACGGGATTCTGGACCGAGGATTCTCCGAGCGGAGGCCTTTCCGGTGGCGAGGCCATAGTGGGTCGGCACTGGAGCTTTGGCAGCGCCCTGCTTCCTGCCCTGGCCCGGCCAGGATGGACAGGAAGTATCACGGTCCCTCGGTTCCTTGTCCGGTTTTTGAACACCCTCTGCTGAGGGGTTGGTTACCGACAGCGTTTTCCGGCAGCCCGGCTAGCGCCAAGGATGTGGACAAACCTCTGACAAAGGTCAAGAATTGGACTATGTCGAGGCGAAAAGTCTCGCTCGTCCTCTCGGCCTTCGTCAGGCCAGTTCGGCCGTCCTCATGGCACATTTTCTCATGCCCTGTTGGGCTCCCTGGATGGGTCATCCCTCATCTTCCCGCCGATCTGCAGACTACGGTTAAGCAGGTGCGGGACCAGGGCAGAGCAGTGGCCAAACAGCAGCTCAGACTGCTTTGGATATAGGGGACTCATGTGCCAGATCGGTGGCGGCCGCGGTGGCTATCGTCGGCGGAGCTTGGCTGAGGATATCCACCTTTAGCCGGATACCCAGCACAAGTTGGCGGATGTTCCCTTTTGGGGACTGACCTCTTGACCCTGGGGTGGAAGGTCACCTGCAGAGGATCGAGAGGTCCAATGCCACCTTGGACTCGGTCTCTTCCGCTCAGAGGACAAAGGCCGCAAACCACAGCCTAAGCCCTTCGTCCTTCTGTCCTTCCCGGCGCCCGGCCAGCAACGTCAGGGCCAGCAGGCTCGACCTTGGCATCCCAAACCCAAGCCGGCTTCCTCTAACACGAGGCAGGGAGGAAGGGCCCAGGAGGTCCCTCGGCGGTCCCTCCTCCAAGCCTGCCCAGTGGCGGGCTGAAGGGTGTCGCCCCCATTCCATCACCTACCCTGGAGTCCCCGTAGAGAGGCGGCTCAACACTTCCGTTCCGCCTGGTCCGCTGTTACCACGGACAGGTGGGTCTTGGAGGTGGTGGGAAGAGGCCTGCCTCTGGAATTGAGCAGGCACCACCCTTCAGGCCGTCGCCCCTCGGGGAGCTTGGGATCCCCAGCCTCACTGGCGGCTCGTCGGGCCGACGCCGCTCTCCTCCTCCAGAAGGAGGTGGTAAGAAGGTGGTGGACCCTCCTTCAGACCCAGGGTTTGTGTCCAGGTACTTCCTGGTTCGAAGCAGACGGGGCTGGCGCCCATTCTCGACCTACGGACTAAACAAGTTCCCTAGGTCTGAACCTTCAGGATGGTCACTCTGGCTCAGATAATACCATCCTTGGAGCAGCGCGTGTGGTTCTGCTCTCTGGACTTGCAGGGCCAGCGTTTTCCGTCCCTATCCGTCCGTCTCACCAGAGATTCCATCTTCCAGCCGGGAAGGATCCCTCTTGAGTTCAAGCCATCGCCTGCTTGTCTCCAGCTCCAGGGTCTTCACCAAATGCATGTCAGTGGTGACAGCATTCCTCTGCGGCGCCCGAGGGGTCAGGTGTACCCTTACCTGGACGACTGGCTGATAGCAGCTCCCTCCAGGAAGAGCCGGAGTGGTCAGAGATCTGGCCCTCAGGTCTGCTCTCAACTGGGCCTCCTTATCAACGAGCCAAGTGAACTCGAGGCGAAGCAGGTGATTCTATTCATCGAGCAGCTCGACTCTCTTGAGCAGAGCCGGCTCCGGCGGACAGGGCCGAGTTCTTTCCTCCTTGCCCGATCATTTCTGGTTGGGCAATTCGCCCTGCCGGGACTTCCTCGCCTCCTGGGTCTCATGGCGGCCTGCAGCAGCGTGGTCCGTTGGGCCCGCTGGAACATCGTCCCCTTCAGTGGGACTGGCCAGCCAGTGGTCTAGCGCTCCGATCCCTTGGACCAGCTTAGCCGGTGACACAGGGATGTGGGCAGCTCTCCAGTGGTGGACCGTTCCAGATCATTTGCAGGAGGGCATCCCGTTCGTCCGCCCGAGCCGGCGGTCTCTGCTCGACCGATGCCTCTCTGATGGGTTGGGGTGCCCATCTGGGGAACACGGGCTCATGGCCTCTGGTCCCAGCGGGAGTCGATGCCACATCAACCTGCTGGAGCTCGGCGGTCCGCCTAGCTCTCACGCCTTTGCTCCGTTCCTCCGGGGTCAAGTGGTCCGGGTCAGGCGGACAATACCGACCATGTGCTATCCTAAACACGCCGGGCGGGCCAGCGCTCCATGCTTCTATGCAAGGAAGCTCTCCGCATTTGGTCACTTTCGTGCGCGCCTGGGCGGATCTCCTAGCCATTCACGTGGCAGGGGCCTCCAACACCCTGGCCGATGCCCTGGGCGGATAGGGGCTGCATCCCACAGTGGTCTCTCCTGCGGAGGTAGTACAGCATCTGTTCTCCCTTTGGGGCACACCTCAGGTGGACCTGTTTGCCTCCAGGAGAGCAAGCTGAGTCTGTTCCATGCCCGCCCCCTCAGCAGGGCTCGCTGCAGGGGATGCCTTCTCGAGGCAATGGACCCCGGGCCTCTTTCGCCTTTCCCCATTTCCCTTGATCCACAAGGTGCTTCTCAAGGCGAGGAGGGACAAGGCGGGTGATTCTGATAGCCCCAGACTGGCCTCGCCAGTTCTGGTACCAGATCTCCTCAGTCTCAGCTCCAGGACTCCGGCAGCTTCCAGCTCGCCCGGACCTGCTCTCAGTCAATCAGGGAAGGTGTTCCATCCGGACCTTCAATCCCTGCCCTGGGCCTGGTTCCTGGCGGCTAGAGTTCCAGGCCTTGGGTCTTTCGACTGAGGTCCTCAATGTAGTTGGGCGTCCCGTAAGTCGACCAGAAAATGCTATGCCTTCAAATGGAAAGGTTTTCCATTTGGTGTCAGAACAAGGCTTGGATCCTTCCTCTGTTCCTTGGCAAACATCTTGGACTATTTATGGTCCCTTTCTAGTCAAGGGCTTAGAGTCGGCGACCTAAGGGTGCACTGGCAGCCATCTCTGCTTGCAGGCGCGGGCAGGAGAGCAGTCGATGGCGCAGGAGAAGGTGGTCTGGCGCTTTTCAAGGCCTTGATCACATTTCCCTCCAGTCGGGAACCCCCACCTCCGTGGGCTCTACTGCTGGTACTGGCAAAGCTCATGGGCAAGCCATTCGAACCTATCACAGGTGTGCTCTCTCTACCTGTCGTGGAAGACCGCCTTCTTGGTGGCTATCCGTCAGCCAGAAGGATGGGAGAGCTCCAGGCGCTTTCCATCAGTCTCTTACCTGGTCTTCCACAGGGACAAGGTTGTCTCGCCCCACCGAAATTCCTTCCGAAGGTGGTGTGGGAGTTTCACCGTAACCAGGTGTTGACTCTGCGGTGTTCTACCCCAATCACACCTCGGAGGCCGAATAGGCTCCATACTCTGGACCTAGAAGGCGCTCGCTATTATAAGGGCGACGGCTGAAATTCGGAGAGGATTCGCCAGCTGTTTGTCACCTACGCTGAAGCCGCATCTGGCAGACCTGCAGCCAAGCGGACGATAAGCAGGTGGGTAACCTCCTGCATAGATCTCTGCTATAAGTTGGCGGGCATGGAGCCTCCCAGAGGGATAAGAGCTCATTCTACCCGCCATACTGCTGCAACGGTGGCTGCTTCCAGGGACGTCCCTATCCAGGAAATCTGCAGGGCTGCTACCTGGAAGTCAGCAAACACCTTCATTACCCACTACCACATCGACCTTGAGTCACGCCGGGATGCTGGTTTTGGGGCCTCGGTTCTCCAGTCTCTCTTTCCCAAGTAAGTATTGGGGTGTGCATCTTGCCTCCCTCCTCCCGGAGGACTGCTAGGAGTCTGCCAATAAGTGTGGATGAACAACATATCCATGTCCCTAGAAATACAGGTTACTCACCTGTAACAGGAGTTCTAGGAATGGTATATGTTGTTCATCCTGACTCACCGATTCCTCCCGGCCGGCCCTGCAACCCTGAGCTTCCAGCGGGCAGATCTGGCGTCATGGGGCTAAGCCGAGAGTTATACCACCCGGGTGGGTGGGAGGAGCAAGCTTGAAGACCTTCCGGCAAGATTTAAAGCGGCAAGGATACCTGCCAATGAGTGTGGATGAACAACATATACCATTCCTAGAACTCCTGTTACAGGTGAGTAACCTGTATTTACAGGTTGCTGTTTTATTTTGTGCATCTTTATTACATATGAAGTTTTAAAAATCAATTTTCTTTTTAAGGTGAAACGCACAGAATTACCAGACCAGTATCTGAGAACCTCGGGCTTGAAACCCGGGAACGAAGACATCCAGGTAATAGGCTGTCCTGTTTAATTTTCTTTTTCTTCTTTTTTTTCTATATACATTGTATACTCCTTACTGTCCCCGGCTGCCCCCCTCAGACCAACCCCCCCCAGCCCCGTCACCCCGGTATCACCAGGACTTCTCTCTGCCTGGTAGCCGGGTGCGGAGCCTGCGGGACGTCAGTCGTCATCTGCAGCCAGAGGCGTTTTTCCCTCCTTTTTCTCCCATCCCCTGTGCTGGGTCAGGCACGCAGAACGTGAGCATGTAGAGACGTAAGCACATCTGCAGTCCCACAGCACCTTCCATACGTCTGGCCCCAATGACCCAAACTACCCTCCAGTTTCCACCAGGGGGTAGTCATTCGGCGGGAATGCCAGTCCTCCCTCCTTGGGAGAGGAGAACTGTCCTCTGGATGCTCAGTCCTCTCCCTTCCTTGCCAATCCCCGACGGCCCATATTCGTTGCCAAACACTGGTCGCGGGCACGGCACGAGGTCTTGGTGTCCAACGCCTCCACCTTCAGCGCCACTGGGCCGGTTGTCCTGCTTAATTTTTTTTTTTTTTTTTCTTCTCCGTTTGTGAAGCTGTCTGTAACTGAAATTATAAATATGGTAAAAGTAAAGTAACTTGTCAGAAAACAAATTTCATGTACAGGGGGGACAACAGAAAAATATAGCTCAGGGTGTTTGTTAAATTTCCAAAAATAATGACTAGGACCAGCTTATTTCATAGTGGATTTTTCAACCTCTTGCTCTCTCATTTACCTTTCCTCCTACAACCTAGTCCTCTCAGACAGTTTTAACCACCACATTAATGCTTCCGATACCGTTGTAACTTACTTACTCTCAGCTATTAACCTTTCACAATTCCTGAACTGAGCAGCCCACAGCTGGGGACATCCTTTTTTTTTCTTTCCAATTGTTTAACCAGGAGTGGCACACTAAGCTGAAAGCTTGTTTACAGGTGCGACTTGGGAGCAAAGGGAAGTTAAGTGACTTGCTCAGGGTCACACAGTATACAAGTGGGGGCTGTGAGATTCAAACCCAGGTCTCCAGATTTGCAGCTCAGTGCCTTCAGCCTCTGCGCTGCTGGACCTCTTGATCTCCTTCTCCTTGAGTCACGGCTTGATCAGCAGTGCTCACTTGACGATTATCAAACCTCTCTGGATCAGCCTAGATGCCTTGTAATAAAAGTGTCAGTATACCATGTGGGGACCTGGTTTTAGAACCCGAGCCTAGGATCTAGATGTGATATCAAGAGGTTGAGAGCAGTTTTTAAACAAATGCATCATCTGTGGGGCTGGAGTCAGGCATTTGCTACTGGATAACTGTCTTGCAGCCCAAGAAGAGGAGAGTCATACACAGCATAACCATTTAACAGTTCCAGGACTGAGGAGATTGTGGGTGAGGAGGAGGAAAGGTTGAGTGATTACTTGTCACTGGCGGAGCTGTGCCTTCTTTAGCAGCCTCCCTAGTATTTTGGATTAGCTGAATCCTATGGTCACTTTAAATCTTTCTTCAAACAATTATTAATTCAAGTATTTGATTGTTAATATTTACGGCACCAGCTGTTTCTAGAAGTAACCTTGAGTCATTCTTAATTTTACCCCTTTGATTCACCTTTCCTGTCTTTTTTTCTATTTTTTTCTATTCAGTAATTACTGCAAAATTACTTATGAAGTGTTTTGTGGCACACTGCATGAAACAAAAAAGGGTGTCGCTGTGTCAGCATGTGACTTGCAAAAAAAATAAAGGAAGTGTAACCGTAGTGCATCCAAATAACAAAACCAAAATAGGTAGTAATTGACTTTTTGGCCATGATGTGGTCTTCAGGAGTGGTCCATAAAGCAAAACGTAAGCATAGATCTTACTTCGAGAGGGCTCTTGCAGTAGGTGATTACATATAGGACTGACGCTGGCAGGCGGCAGGACCCCATGGAAAAATTTCTAGCTAGCAGTCCCTGGCGAGGGATCGTCCCCACGTCAGGAGACGTCGGTATAAAGGAGCGGTCCCAGACACCGCCTTCCAGTTCTTTCCCGCCCGTTAGCTCGTACGCAGTATCCTGAGGAAAGTTCGTGGTCAGCCCTACCTTTGTCGGTTTTTACCGAAAATGTTTTTTCGACTAATGTCAGTACTATAGTCTGTGTATGTCGTCCCCTACGCCCCCCGAACACAAGAATAAGTGCGATTCGTGCGGCGCCCAACTACTGCACAAGGACGGCCACTCCCTGTGCCTGTTCTGCCTAGGCTCCGATCACCTGGTCGAGAAGTGCCAGCACTGCCTCAGTTTCAGCGCAGCTACCCGGAAAAGGCGGCAGCAATCCCTGGAAGCCCATATTCTGAAGAAGAAGAAAATGAGTTCTGTGGAGAAGGAACTCAAAAAACTGAGGCAGGCGTCCACTTCCCCCGAAGGCCATCAGAAGAAGGAGAAAAAGAGGCACCGGGACAAGGGCTCCTCCACCGCGACTCCCTCGAGAGTCTCTGGGACGCAGGTAACATCCCCTCCGGGGGATCGCTCCTCGACGGCCGCCTTGGAGGTTTCCGAGGGGGCGTCGGCCCGCCCGTCTGGCTCGGGCCTTGCGGGCGCCTCAGGGCAGTTGGAGGCCTCTACCCCTGGTTCGGCCGCAGGCTCGCGGCCTACCACTGTGGGTGACCCCGGTAAGCCGGGCGTCTGCTCCTCTGACGTCCACCCAGAGAGGGCCGGTGAGACGTTCAACCCTCCGGGGCGACGGCCTCCACTCCACCCGGACCAGGCGATCTCTACCGGCCCCTCCCGATGATGGCTCTCATAAGTCGGACGCCGGCTCCTCCGGCGCCCGCCGTGAGCTCGCCCCGAAGCCTCACGTCGGCTCGTCCGACGTCCGGCTGGCAAAGGAACAGACGACTGACCCTCTCACGTCCGTCGTACCTGGTTCCCCGCAGCCTTCGCTGCCGTTTGGGAACCAGAGTTTCCCCTCCGTCCCCAGGTGAAGCTGGGGATCTTTTGCCTCCGTCAGTCCTTCTTCCACCTGGTGCGCCGGATCTGACGTCGGCTCCCTGGATGCCAGCTCCGACGCCGGCCTCTCCGATGTTGGTACCTCAGACGCCAGGGCCTCCACTGTCGACCCTGACGTCGGCCTTACCGACTCCGGGAGACATTCCGCTCCCATCGGGCCCTCCGTCCTCCGGGCTCTCCACTGTGGACCCGCCCGTGAGGCCACCGGCCAGGCCGTCTGCTCCGGCAGCCCCCCCCCCCCGGCTCCTGGGTACCCTCTGTCCTATTCGCCAGTGTTCCCGGGACCGCAGTATCTGGCGCCACAGTACCCGACACCGGGCTTCCCGACGCCACAGTACTCGACGCCACAATACCCAGTGCCAAGCTACCCGCAGCCGGGTTTTGGATACGCTCCATACGGTTACAGCCCGTATCCTTATCCCCTGCCTCCTCCTCCTCCACCGCCATCACGGCCGCCGGTGGACCTGCAGGAGACTCTGGCCTCCTGGTGGGCTGAGGCCAAGGCTCAGCTCACCAAAGAGGTCGAGAGCTGCCTTCTGGCGACGGTGCCGTCCCAGGTTCCCGTACGCCCGAGGCGGCACACTCCCTTACCACCTCTGGACTCCAGGGTTCTTCCGTCTGGATCCAGAGAAAGGCAGGACATGCTTCCCGGGGACTTCCCAAGGGGTCCGTTCCTCCCCCGGGTCGGGAAAGGGAGTCTTTCTCCTCTTCATCCTCTGACTCCTCAGACTCTTTCGACGGTTGCTTCGAGAGAGAGACGACGAGCCATGCTCTCCGTTGAAGCCCAGGCCAAGGACTCCTCCGAAGTCTCCTCCGGAGGATCCTTCTTTTACGGAGTTGCTTAGGAAAATCCAGGAGGTTCATCAGTGGCACTCCATGGAACCAGATCCTCAGCGTCTGAAACTCGCTGAACATCTGGATCTGCCCGTGACAGCTCCTACCTTGGTGCCACCCTGGATAGAGCCTCACGCTGACCTCGTTACCACAATATGGAAACAGCCGTCGGCCTTAGCCCCACTTCCTAGGAAGTCGAACCGGCTATAGCAGGCTACAGAGGGTGTTGATTTTCTGGATTCTCACCCTCGTGCCGACTCGGTTGTGATTAGTGCTGCTCATGGCCGGTCGGCGAACCCCAAACAGCTTAGCTCATCACCACCTGATAAGGAATAACGCCTTCTGGACCAGTATGGGGGAAAGATTTACGCTTCCTCCACGCTGGGGATCAGGGCCCTGAACTATGTTGGCCATATGGAGGACTATCAGAATGCCATCCTGACTCAGGTGGAAGCCAAACTGGACTCTTTGCCTGACTCCCAAGTCAAGCAGGAGTTGGCTGATCTTGTCCGCTCTGCTCCGTGTGTCAGGGTTGGTCCCGGAGGTGCAATCTACTATCCAGGAAGCACCCTTCCAGGGGTCGGTGCTTTTCGGGGGTGATGTCAAGGACATCATCACCAATTTGCAAGAGAAGGGGACAGCACTGAAGTCAGTTGATTCCATGTACCGTCCCCATCAGCAGCAGCATCGTCCCTTTCGCAGACTGAATCGGTCAAAGGCGAAACCCCAGGGAAGGCAGGCCACAAAACGCCGGGCCCCCACAGCTGCCAAGCTCTCCCTGCCCAAAAAAAGCCGTGGGTGCTTCAGCTGCGGCGCTGCCCCTCACCACCTGACTCCTTTCCTCTCCCACTGCCTCCGGACTCCCCGGAGGAACCGGTAGGAGGGAGGTTTTCCCTCCACCTTCCGGGATGGGCGAGGATAACCACAGATTCTTGGGTGCTCCAGCTCATAGCAGAAGGACATTCCATAGAGTTTCTTCAGAAACCACCCCGCCACCCCCCTCTGAAGTCGTATTCACGGGAACATCTTCTCTTGGTCCAGGAGGAAATTTCGGCTGTTCTGCTGAAACAAGTAATAGAGCCTGTCCCCATTCATCTGCGAGGGACGGGTTACTATTCCCATTTCTTCCTGGTCCCAAAGAAGACAGGAGATCTCAGACCAATTTTGGATCTCAGTTCCCTGAATCTTTACGTAGAATACAAAAGGTTCAGGATGCTCTCTCTGCAGAGCCTTCTGCCCCTCCTCCGGCCTGGTCAATGGCTTTGTGCTCTGGATATGCAGGATGCTTTTCTGCACATTCCCATTCACCCATCTCATCGCAAATACCTTTGTTTTGCGTTCCAGGGGGACCACTACCAGTTCAAGGCGCTCCCGTTTGGTCTATCCTTGGCCCCCTGAGTATTTACCAAATGCCTGGCAGTGGTGGCAGCCCACCTGCATACCAGGGGAGTGCAGGTTTTCCCGTACCTGGACGACTGGCTCCTGGCAGCCTCGTCCAGGGAGGAACTCCTGCGTTTCCTCTCCCTTACCCAGCAGGTTTTTGCCTGCCTGGGTATTACCATCAGCCATTCCAAGTCTCATCTGGACCCATCCCAGAGGCTACAGTTTATTGGGGCGATTCTCGTTACGACCATGCCTCCGGACAGGGCGTCCACCCTTCAGACCCAAATAAGTCTGTTGTCTGACCACAGGATGGTCTCTGCGAGGTCAGTCCTTCGCCTACTCTGGCTCATGGCGGCTGCTATCCCGACAGTGCCTCGCGCTCGACTCCACATGAGGATCTCTCGGTGGACTGTACGCTCTCAATGGGATCAGCTAGTGGACGACCTAGATCACCCAGTTCTGATCTCCTCGCCGATGATTCGAGACTTGCAATGGTGGATGGTTCGAGAGAACCTGTTTCAGGGAGTTCCTTTCTTTCATCCTCCCCCTCCCAGACTCTAACCACAGACGCCTCAGGCGAAGGTTGGGGAGCCCATCTGGGCCCTCATCTGACCCAGGGCTCCTGGTCCAAGCTAGAACAAGCTCTCCACATCAATGTGCTCGAGCTTCGGGCAGTGTTGTACGCTCTCCAAGCCCTTCACCAACACATCCTTCCCGGCCACCTAGCCGTCCAGACGGACATGTGCGTGGTGTGGTACATCAACAAACAGGGAGGGACTCGGTCCTACTCTCTATGCAGGGAGACAATGAGGGTTTGGGATTGGGCAACGCAACACGACCGTCACCTCACGGCAGTTCACGTTCCGAGAGTCGACAACACCCTGGCAGACAAGCTAAGTCGCTCTTCTGCTCTGACTCACGAGTGGGAACTGGACCAAGGGGTCCTAGACAATATCTTAACTTTAGGGAACACCAGGTCGACCTGTTCGCATCCCCTAAACGCAAAACTTCCCATCTTCTGCTCGCTCGTTCCAGAGCGAGGTGCTTTTTGGAGCGACGCTCTGTCTCTAGACTGGAAGGACAGATTTGTTTATGCCTTTCCCCCAGTTCCACTTATCCCATGAGTCTTGCAGAAACTAGCTTCAGAAGGAGCGCGAATGATTGTGATCGCTCCTTTCTGGCCCAGGCAAGTCTGGTTCTGTCTTCTACAACAATATTCAGAGGATCCTCCTCTTCCTCTTCCTCTATCTCGAGATTTGTTTACCCAGGGTCAGGGGACCCTGGTCCATCCAAGCCTCAAATCCCTTCAACTGCATGCATGGCTCCTGCAGACTTAGGCCAATCCCGTTTTGGATTGTCTCCCAAAGTGGCGGAGATTTTAGTGGAGGCCAGAAAACCCTCCACCAGATCCACTTATGCCATGAAGTGGAAAAGATTCACTATCTGGGCCACTTCCAAGAGCGTGGAAACTTTCTCCTGTTCAGCAGGGCTTCTGCTGGAGTATCTCGATCATCTGTTTGACCTGGGTCTCAGTCATTCCTCTCTGAAGGTACACATGGCCATTTAGGCTATCATATTCCCTTATGAACAAAGACTTTAAGCCCAACTGGAGGTCTCAAGACCTTTCTCAGAGGGTCCTCCACCCGAGGTCCCCCATCCGTACTCCTGCTCCCCTTGGGACTTGAATTTTGTTTTAGAAACTTACTCTCCTTCCCTTCGAACCTGCAGCTTCTGCGGATTTGAAGTTTCTTTTGTAGAAGACGCTCTTCTTGGTGGCCATTACTTCTGCTCGGAGAATCTCCGAGCTCCAGGCCCTGATGTGTAAAATCCCGTACTTGATTTTTCACAAGGAACGTGTTGCTCTTCGCACGGATCCTAAGTTTCTCCCTGAAGTAATAGCTGAGTCTACTCTAAATCAGTCCATAGAGTTACCTGCCCTTTTTACACAGTACTCTAATCAAGGGGAATATTTACTCCATACTATGGATGCTCACCGGATTCTGAGATACTACACCAACAGGACGAAGGATCTCAGAAAGACTGATCAATTGTCCATCTCTTTTGCTCACAGAAGGGAAGGCAGTGCTGTTTCCAAGCAATGCCTGTCTAAGTGGTTGGCTCATTGCATTACTTTCTGTTATGACAAATACAACAAGACCCTCCCGGGTCAAGTCAGAGGTTACTCCACAAGAGGAGTAGCTGCCTCAGCGGTTTGTTTCAAGAATATGTCTGCGGCAGGCATCTACGCTGCCGCCACCTGGACTTCCGTCCATACCTTTATTAAACACTACAGTTTGGATGTTGCCTCTCGCCGTAGAGCAGGCTTCGGGCTGGCTGTTTTGCAAGGCCTCCTATCTTGAGACTTGCACAACCAGAATTACCTTTTGGAGTAGTTTTCCTCCTTCCGGTGCCTCTCTTTGTTCCAGACTGCTTGGGATTCAGTCCTATATGTAATTACCTGCAAAGAGCCCTCTCGAAGTAAGATACGTACAGTTACGTAAGAACTTACGTAACAGTAGATCTTGAGAGAGGCTCTTCAGATAAATTTCTCCTTCCCTCCATCCCCTAGGCTTTTCAGCTCCTTTCCATTGAGGGAAATGTCCATTTCTCTCATCCGACCTCTTTTGGCCTGTGGCGGGAAAGAACTGAAAGGCGGGCGTCCGGGACCGCTCCTTTATACCGACGTCTCCTGACGTGGGGGCGGTCCCTCGCCAGGGACTGCTAGCTAGAAATTTGTCCGTGGGGTCCTGCCACCTGCCGGCATCAGTCCTATATGTAATTACCTACTGCAAGAGCCTCTCTCGAAGATCTACTGTTACGGTAAGTTCTTACGTAACTGTACTTTACTTCTAGCAAAGAGAGTGTATTTGATGTCCTACAACTTTGATCATTTCAGCCCTTTGATGTTGCCCCAGAGCTGGATCTTTGTAAAGTTCAAATTTTACAGTGTAGTCATACTCTACTCTAGTCCCCCAGCAGCAAATTTTTGTCCACTAGAGAGATCACACGTCCAGGAGCCCTGTTCTAGTCACTGTGGTCAAGTCTTCTTAGCTTTGACTGCTGTTTTCATTATTTTAAAAAGTTTTGAGATTACTGGGTACTCTGCACTAGTTTATCATAGTTTTACTCAGTTTTGCATTTTTTTACCTTTTCTCATTCGCTGAAACATAGCGAACCCTAGTTCTTAGCTGTTCCCGGTTCAGGATTCCTGGTTTCAAATAAAAAAAAAAAAAGGTTGTTTAAATTGGACTTTAGTTTTAAAATGGTTGTACCTTTTTCTAATGTACAAGTCCTAGAACACATTTTTCTTCTGCTTCCTCTTAAATCGAATGACTAGGAAGCCTGAAGAAATCAAGACCTTCAGTATTTAAACGGTACATATCCTGTAAGCATTTGTTGGCAAAATCAGACAAACACAACCATTACTTTGATTGTTTGGGCCCCAGTCACGATTTTGAAAAGTCTGAATTCTGCAGTGTCTTTTGCCTTGAAATTAAGAAAAACAGAACAACTAAATGTCAGTTCTAGGGACATGGATATGTTGTTCATCCACACTTATTGGCAGGTTCCTTGCAGCTTTAAATCTTGCCGGAAGGTCTTCAAGCTAGCTCCTCCCACCCACCCGGGTGGTAAAACTCTCGGCTCCGCCCCATGATGCCAGATCTGGCCCGCTGGAAGCTCAGGTTGTGCGTCGAAGCCGGGGAGGTCGGGTGGGTTCGTGTGGATGAACAACATATACCATTCCTAGAACTCCTGTTACAGGTGAGTAACCTGTATTTCTAGGGACATGGCTATGTTGTTCATCCACACTTATTGGCAGACTCCTAGCAGTTCTCCGGGAGGAGGGAGGCAAGGCGCACACCCCCTACATACCTACTTGGGGAACAGAGATTGGAGAACCGAGGCCCCAAAACCAGCATCCGAACGTAACTCAAGGTCGATGTGGTAATGGGTAATAAAGGTGTGTGCTGACTTCCAGGTAGCAGCCCTGCAGATTTCCTGGATAGGGACATCCCTGGAAGCAGCCACCGATGCAGCAGTATGGCGGGTAGAATGAGCTCTTATCCCTCTGGGAGGCTCCTTGCCCGCCAACTCATAGCAGAGATTTATGCAGGAGGTGACCCATCTGCCTATAGTCCGCTTGGCTGCAGGTCTGCCAGGTGCGGCTTCAGCGTAGGTGACAAACAGCTGGCGAACCTCTCCCCGAATTTCAGCCGTGCGCTCCTTATAATAAGCGAGCGCCCTTCAAGGGTCCAGAGTATGGAGCCTATATTCGGCCTCCGAGGTGTGATTGGGGTAGAACACTGGCAGAGTCAACACCTGATTAAGGTGAAACTCCGACACCACCTTCGGAAGGAATTTCGGGTGGGGACGTAGGACAACTTTGTCCCTGTGGAAGACCAGGTAAGGAGACTCGATGCTAGCGCCTGGAGTTCTCCCATCCTTCTGGCTGACGTGATAGCCACCAAGAAGGCGGTCTTCCACGACAGGTGGGGAGACCACACCTGTGCATTGGTTCGAATAAGCCTTGCCAGAGCTTTGCCAGCTACCAGCAGTAAATCCGCGGTGGGGGTTCCCGCACTGGAGAAAGTGATCAAGGCCTTTGAAGCGCCCGACCACTTTTAAATGCGCCACTGACTGTTGACCGGCCCGCGCCCGGTAAGCAGAAATGGCTGCCAGGTGCACCTTAAGGGTCGTCGACCTAAGCCCTTGACTAGATAGGGACCATAGATAGTCCAAAATGCTTGCCACAGGACACGAGAAAGGGTCCAACCCTTTCCGACACCAAATGGAGAACCTCTTCCATTTGAAGGCATAGCATTTTCTGGTCGACTCCTTATGGGACGCCTCAACGACGTTGAGGACCTCGTCGGAAAGACCCAAGGCCTGGAACTCTAGCCGCTCAGGAACCAGGCCGTCAGGCACAGGGATTGAAGGTCCGGATGGAACACCTTCCCTGATTGACTGAGAGCAGGTCGAGGCGAGCTGGAAGCTGCCGCGAGTCCTGGAGCTGAGACTGAGGAGATCTGGGTACCAGAACTGGCGAGGCCAGTCTGGGGCTATCAGAATCACCTGCGCCTTGTCCCTCCTCGCTTTCAGCAGGACCCTGTGAATCAGGGGAACGGGGGGAAGGCGTAAAAGAGGCCCGGGGTCCACTGCCTCGAGAAGGCATCCCCCTGCAGCGAACCCTGCTGAGGGGGGTGGGCATGAAACAGACTCAGCTTCGCGTTCTCCCTGGCGGCAAACAGATCCACCAGAGGTGTGCCCCAGCGGAGAACAGGTTCTCTACTATCTCCGTCAGGAGAGACCACTCGTCTGATGCAGCCCCTATCGGCTCAGGGCATCGGCCAGGGTATTGGAGGCTCCTGCCACATGGATGGCCAGGAGATCCGCCTCCAGACTGGCGCTAGTGACCGTCAGGAGAGCTTCTTTGCATAGGAGCATGGAGGCGGCGTCCGCCTGTCGGTTTAGATAGTACATAGTCGTGGTATTGTCCGTCTGGACCCGGACCACTTGACCCCGGAGAAACGGAGCAAAGGCGGTGAGAGCTAGAGCGGACCGCCGGAGCTCCAGCAGGTTGTATGGCATCGGGACTCCAGCGGGGACCAGAGGCCATGTGCTCGTGTTCCCCAGATGGGCACCCCAACCCATCAAGAGGCGTCGGTCGTTAGAGAGATCGTCATTCTCGGGCAGACTAAGCAGGATACCCTCCTGCAGATGGGGCGGAACGGTCCACCACTGGAGAGCGTTCCACATCTCCTGGGTCGTCCACATGTGCTGGTCCAGAGGATCGCAAGCGCTGTGACCACTGGGCGGCCAGACCCCACTGGGGCGCATGTGCCAGCGTGCCCAACGGACTACGCTGGTACAGGCCGCCATGAGACAGAAACTCAGGGGAAGTCCCGGGCAGGGCGCGATTGCCCAACCAGAAATGATTGGGCGAAGGAGGAAAGAACCTCGGCCCTCTCCGCCGGGAGCCGTGCTCTGGCTCGAAGAGAGTCGAGCTCTGCCCCGATGAAGGATATCACCTGCTTTGGCTCGAGTTCCGACTTGGCCTCATTGACCAGGAGGCCCAGTTGAGAGCAAACCCGGAGGGCCAGATTTCTGGACCGCTCCACCTCCAACCTGGAGGGGGCTGCTATCAGCCAGTCGTCCAGGTAAGGGTACACCTGGACCCTCGGGCTGCAGGAAGCTGTCACCGCTGCAATGCATTTGGTGAAGACCCTGGGAGCTGAAGAAGGCGAAGGGCATGGCCTGGAATCAAGAGGATCCCTCCTCTCTGAAGCGGAGGAATCTCTGATGAGACGGACGGATAGGGACGTGAAAGAACGCGTCCTGGAAGTCCAGAGAACAGAACCACACGCCGTGTTCGGAGATGGTATTATCTGAGCCAGAGTGACCATTCTGAAGGTTCGAGACCTTAGGAACTTGTTCAGGTCATGTAGGTCTAAGATGGGGCGCCAGCCCCCCATCCGTTTCGGGACCAGGAAGTACCTGGACACGAACCCTGGTTCTGATGGAGGGTCCTCTATCTCTTTTATCACCCTTTCTGAAGGGGAGAGGCGATGTCGACCCCGAGCCTGTAGAATTCTGGGGACCCTAAAGCCCCGGCAGGCTGACGGCTCTGAAGGGTGGAGCCTGCTCGAGGTCGAGAGGCAGGCTCTTCCCACCACCTCAAAACCCACCTGTCCGCGGGTAACAGCGGACCAGGCGGAAAGGAAGTGTCGGAGCCGTCCCCAGGGGAACTAGGACAGGTGACGGGATGGGGTGACACCCCTCAGCCCGTCACTGCTGAAGCTTGGCGGAAGGACCGGCCTGGGGACCACATAGGCCTTTTCCTCCTTGCTTCTATTAGAGGAAGCTGATGGCTTAGGCTGGAATACCAGGTCTAGCCTAGCTGGCCCTGAGCTGTTGTTGGGCGGAAGTGCAGGCGGGAGTAGAGGGACGAAAGGGCTTAGGCTGGGGCTTATGACCCTTGTCCCTCTGCATGACGAGACCAGAATCCAGGGTGGCATTGGATTTTTCGATCCTCTGGAGATGGCCTTCCACTCCAGGGCCGAAAAGGTCTGTTCCAGGAAAGGACGTCGCAAGCTTGTGCTGGGTATCCGCGGTAAAGGTGGATACTCAGCCACGCCCACCGACGTGGCCAAGCGGCCGCCACCGGACCGGGCATGAGTCTCCTATATCCAGAGCAGTCTGGAGCTGCTGCTTGGCTACTGCTGCCTGATCCTGCACCTGCTTGACCGTAGTCTGCAGGTCGGGCGGGAAGATGAGGGACAACCTCATCCAGGAACCCAACAGGCATGGGAGAAATGTGCCATGAGGACAGCGTAACTGGCTCTGACGGCGTCGAGAAGAGGCAGCATACACTTTCCGCCCGGAGTAGTCAATTTCTTGGACTCTTTGTCGGGCGGTTTGTCCACGCCCTGGCATTCACACGCCGGAAAACACTGTCCGTAACCAGCCCTTCAGCCAGGGGTGTTCCAGAAACCAGACAGAGAGCCAGTAGGGATCAGATACTTCCTGGCCATCCTGGCCGAGAGCGCAGGACAACAAGCAGACGCTGCCAAAGTTCCAGGGCCGGCCGAATGGCTTGACCACTGGAAGGCCTCGTGGGAATCCCTCGGTCCAGAATCTCGGTGAGGGGATATCTGACCGTTGGATATGGGTTCAAGCTTCATCCCAGTGGATTCTGAGATGAGCCTAAGAAGTCCCAGGAAGGACGAAGGGCTATAGATCCACTGACTGCCCCCAGAGGACTCCAAGTCAAGACCGCCTGGAGAGACAGGGAGGAGTCATCCGACTCACGGCAGTTGTCGAATAGCTGCCTGGAGCCTGAACCACCCTCCCCTTGTCGAGGCTTGTCAAGGCGTGAAAGTGACCGACAGCCTACGGGAAGGCCCTGGGCCAACCGCGACTCTCTGCCGGTGCCCCAGCTGTCGGCTGAGGTGGAGGCGGTTCCACCACAGTTGGTGGGGCAGCTGGAATGAAGTCGGACAACTGGCCTGGGAACAGGCTCCTCGACCACTACCTGGTCCGGTGGCAACCACTTAATGGCCGGGGAAGAGGCCTGAGCCGGCTTATTGGCCAGAAAAATTTGTTGCCACATGAGGTCCTCGTATTTTCGGCGCAGCTTACGCCTAAGCCTCCCCTCCTCGTCCGAGGAGGAAGAAGAAGAGGAAGAGCGGTGACGCCGCTTGCCGCGGTACCGAGACCGTCTATGTCGACGGGAGCGGCTGGACCGCGAAGATGTCCGAGACCGAGAATCTCGGCTAGGCTGAGGTCGGTGAGGCGGGCGAGCCGAGGATCGGCAATCCCCTCGGTTCGGTCGACATAACCGACGGCTCCTGAGTCACAGGTACGGATGAGCCGACGATATCCTCAGTCCTCACCGGGGGAACCGGGGAGGAGGGATTCTCGGCTTCTCCAGCCGACAACCCGTCTAACGGGTCGAGAAAGATCTCGACCACGTCGGCGGGAGTCTGTCACCTGGCCTGACGGGGACACCGTGAAGCCAGTGGCAGAAGCGAAGAAGTCGACGAGTCGATTTGTCGACAAGGGGGATCTTCACGCTCCAGAGCGTCGACGATGAGACATCCCTAGACTTCTTCTTCTCGTCAAGAAACGGACTCAAGAAGTAGGACCTTGCCTTTGTTGAGAGGGTCAAGCAAAGCTCCTTGAAGGAAGCTGAACATGAGGTCCCGAGCGATAGAGGAACCAAGGCCGCAGAAGAGGAAGTCATGCCTGGGCCGCCCAGCTCTTCGAGGCGACCAACCCTCTAGTTGTTCTCGCGGATCCCGCAGCCGCTGAAACCGCCAGTCGGGCCTCTTTGGATTTGACCGAGGAAATCTTCTTCCGGGGCGCCCCAGATGTAACGGCAGCCGGGTCCTCGGGGCGTGGGCCGAGAAGGAGAACACAGGTGCAAGCCTGCGGGTGGTGCTCCTGGCCAAGGCAATAAATGCGCGATGGAGTGCGGGTCCGTCCGAGACATCTTCTGCCCACAGGGACATCTCCAAATCCGAGTCGATTTGTCCATCGCAGTCAAGGAAGAAGACGAGAAGGTAAAGTTATAACATTTTTTTAAACCGAAGGATTTAGGCCCAAAACTTAATCTCAGAGTGTTAAGGAGGAACCTGAGCTTCCAAGCGGTAAGGAAGATCTGGCGTCATGGGGCGGAGCCGAGAGTTTTACCACCCGGGTGGGTGGGAGGAGCTAGCTTGAAGACCTTCCGGCAAGATTTAAAGCGGCAAGGAACCTGCCAATAAGTGTGGATGAACAACATATCCATGTCCCTAGAAAGTACAGTTACGATTAAGTGTTCTGAACTGAAAGGAGACTATGTTGAAAAACACTTGGATCACCAGCATTGTGAGTTGGAGGCCTAACTCCTACACGGATGGGCTGACTATCTGCTTTTCAGCCAGAGGAACCTCACAGTCCTTTCCTTTATGCTTTCTTTTGTAAGCAGTAGTACATCCCTGTCACCTCACCCCTGGCTCCCCCGTGGGGGGACGGCTCAGACACTTCCTTTCCGCCTGGTCCGCTGTTACCACGGACAGGTGGGTACTGGATGTGGTGGGAAAAGGTCTACCTCTAGAATTCGAGCAGGCCCCGCCCTTCAGAGCCGTCGCACCTCGGGGGGCCTCGGGGTCCACAGCCTCACTGGCGGCTGTCAGCCGACATCGCTCTCCTCCTCCAAAAGGAGGTGATCATGGAAGTAGAGGACCCCCCATTAGACCGAGGTTCGTGTCCAGGTATTTCCTGGTTCGAAGCGGACGGGAGGCTGGCGCCCATTCTCGACCTACGACTTGAACAAGTTCCTAAGGTCTCGGACCTTCAGAATGGTCACTCTGGCGCAGATAATACCATCTCTGGAACACGGCATGTGGTTCTGCTCTCTGGACCTACAGGAGCGCGTTCTTTCACATCCTATCCATCCGTCACATCGAGATTCCTCCGCTTCGGCGGAAGGATCCTCTTCGAGTTCCAAGCCATGCCCTCGGCTTATCTCCAGCTCCCAGGGTCTTCACCAAATGCATGGCAGTGGTGACAGCATTCCCTGCGGTAGCCGAGGGTCGGGTGTACCCTTACCTGGACGATTGGCTGATAGCAGCCCTCCAGATGGGAGGTGGAGGCGGTCCAGAGATCTGGCCCTCCAGGTTTGCTCTCAAGTCGGCCTTCTCATCAACGAGGCCAAGTCGGAACTCGAGCGAAGCAGGTGATCCTGTTCTCATCGGGCAGAGCTTGATCTCTTCGAGCCAGAACCGCTGCTCCGGCGGACAGGGCCGAGGTTCTTACCTCCTTTGCCCAGTCATTTCTGGTTGGGCAATCCGCCCTGCCGGGACTTCCTGCCTCCTGGGTCTCATGGCGGCCTGTACCACGCGTGGTCCGTTGGGCATGCTGGCACATCGCCCCTCCAGTGGGACTGGCCGGCGGTGGTCACAACACTACGATCCATTGGACCAGCTAGTGACAGTGACCCAGGAGATGTGAACGCTCTCCAGTGGTGGACCGTTCCATCCCATCTGCAGGAGGGCATCCGTTTGTCCGCCCGAGCAGCGGTCTCTCTATCGACGAGGATGCCTCTCTGATGGGTTGGGAGTGCCCGCCGGGAACACGAGTACCACGGCCTCTGGTCCCCGTGGGAGTCCGATGCCACATCAACCTGCTGGAGCTCCGGCGGTCCACCTAGCTCTCACCGCCTTTGCTCTGTTTCTCCGGGGTCAAGTGGTCTGAGTCAGGCGGACAATACCACGACCATGTACTACCTGAACCACCAGAGGCGGGACCGCTCCCCATGCTTCTATGCAAGGAAGCTCTCCGCATTTGGTCACTCGTGCGCAGCCTGGAGGCGGATCTCCTAGCCATTCATGTGGCAGGAGCCTCCAACACCCTGGCCGATGCCCTGAGCCGGATAGGGCTGCATCTCACGAGTGGTCTCTCCTGCCGGAGGTAGTACAAGATCTGTTCTCCACTGGGGCACACCTCAGGTGGACCTGTTTGCCTCCAGGGAGAACGCGAAGCTGAGGCTGTTTCATGCCGGCCCCCCTCAGCAGGGCTCGCTGCAGGGATGCCTTCTCGGGGCTGTGGACCCGGGCCTCTTTCGCCTTTCCCCATTTCCCTTGATTCACAAGGTGCTTCTCAAGACAAGGAGGGACAAGGCGCAGGTGATTCTGATAGCCCCAGACTGGCCCGCCAGTTCTGGTACCCAGATCTCCTCAACCTCAGCTACAGGCTCCGAGGCAGCTTCCAGCTCACCGGACCTGCTCTCAGTCAATCAGGGAAGGTGTTCCATCCGGACCTTCAATCCCTGCACCTGGCGCCTGGTTCCTGGCGGCTAGAGTTCCAGGCCTTGGGTCTTTCCGATGAGGTCCTCAGTGTTGTTGAGGCGTCCCGTAAGGAGTCGACCAGGAAATGCTATGCCTTCAAATGGAAGAGGTTTTCCATTTGGTGTCAGGGTAAGGGCTTGGACCCTTCCTCCTGTTCCTTGGCAAGCAATTTGGACTATTTATGGTCCCTTTCTAGTCAAGGGCTTAGGTCGACGACCCTAAAGGTGCACCTGGCAGCCATCTCTGCTTACCGGGCGCGGGCCGGGGAGCAGTCGGTGGCGCAGGAGAAGGTGGTCTGGCGCTTTTTTGAAGGCCTTGATCACATTTCCCCTCCGGTGCGAGAACCTCCACCTCCATGGGATTTACTGCTGGTACTGGCAAAGCTCATGGGCAAGCCATTCGAACCAATGCACAGGTGTGAACTCTCTCACCTGTCGTGGAAGACCGCCTTCTTGGTGGCTATCACGTCAGCCAGAAGGATGGGAGAACTCCAGGCTCTGCATTGAGTCTCCTTACCTGGTCTTCCACAGGGCCAAGGTTGTCCTCGCCCCACCAGAATTCCTTCGAAGGTGGTGTCAGAGTTTCACCTTAACCAGGTGTTGACTCTGCTGGTGTTCTACCCCAGTCACACCTCGGAGGCCGAATACAAGCTCCATACTTGGACCTAGAAGGGCACTCGCTTATTATAAGGAGCGCATGGCTAAAATTCGGGGAGAGGTTCGCCAGCTGTTTGTCACCTACGCTGAAGCCGCACCTGGCAGACCTGCAGCCAAGTGGACAATAAGCAGGTGGGTCACCTCCTGCATAGATCTCTGCTATAAGTTGGGCATGGAGCCTCCCAGAGGGATAAGAGCTCATTCTACCCGTCATACTGCTGCATCGGTGGCTGCTTCCAGGGACGTCCCTATCCAGGAAATCTGCAGGGCTGCTACCTGGAAGTCAGCACACACCTTTATTACCCATTACCACATTGACCTTGAGTCACACCGGGATGCTGGTTTTGGGGCCTCGGTTCTCCAGTCTTTATTCCCTAAGTAGGGGGTGTGCGCCTTGCCTCCCTCCTCCCGGAGAACTGCTAGGAGTCTGCCAATAAGTGTGGATGAACAACATATCCATGTCCCTAGAAATACAGGTTACTGACCTGTAACAGGAGTTCTTGGAATGGTATATGTTGTTCATCACTGACTCCACCACGGCAAAGCGCAACCCTGAGCTTCCAGCGGGCAGATCTGGCGTCATGGGGTGGAGCCGAGAGTTTTACCACCCGGGTGGGTGGAAGGAGCCAGCTTGAAGACCTTCCGGCAAGATTTAAAGCGGCAAGGAACCTGCCAATAAGTGTGGATGAACAACATATACCATTCCTAGAACTCCTGTTACAGGTGAGTAACCTGTATTTTCATGCCCACCCATAAGGCCTTAATAAACACCAGTAACAGGATTCTTGTTACACCTAGAATCTCAACGGTCATAGACATGAAAATGGAGAAAAGATGTGAGGTACCTAGTGAGGGCTGAGTTAATTTATACTCTGCCTAATCTTGATTATTTAGGCAGCTGCTTGCGAGAAAATAAAGGTTAATTTCTCAGCAGCACATCATGATAGGAATTCCAGCAAAAGATTTAATGCAAAAAAACAAAAAGAAAAACAGTATCCACTACCTTTGCTTTGTTGTTGAGGCAGGAAGCTTGCCAGAGTTACTCTGTACATTACCACAGGCTCTGTGGAATATAGCCGTGCCACTGTGTGAGAGTCTTCTATCCCAAGAGAAACCTCACCAAGCACATACAGTGAAGGCAGGTCTGGAAGCGGATCACTACCAGGTTCAGGTGGTTGTTAATGTAAATGACACTGCATCTAGGGCTCTAGAAAATATAGTGTGTGTCAGAAGATTTGCATAGCTTAGAACATCTGGTTTGTGACAGGACATGAAAAATAAGACCTCTGATTCTCCCTTTGAAGGCACCCCCCATTTTGTGGCAAAACAAAGTAATACATGAAAAAAGCTCAAATGAATCTATAACATTGCATTCTGCTTTACGTATAGTTGCCCCTTAACACCTGATACAGCCATAGAACATAAAAGGCTGATACTACAACAACCACAAAATAGTTTTATAAACTTTTACAGCCCCCCCAGGTACCGCACCATATTTTCCTAGTGCCATCGCACACTCCCACATAATGTTCCTTCTGATGACATCTATGCCTCATCATCTGATGAGAGCATGAACGTCTAGCCACCAGAAACTGTGTATTTCAGTGTACAGTGGGCACCTATGATAGCTTAATTCCTGATAACAAATGCACACATACCAGAGTAAAATGTTGAATGTTTGTTTTTTCCAAAGTCCACCAGTAGTGTAATGTTAATACTGGTTGTAGAAAGCTAACTGCCCAGTTCATGGCTGTTATAGCAGCATCGCATGCACATGCCACTGTGAAATGAGCACACATGCCTGCAGAAGATAAACTACCAGAATCCCATGCAGCTGCTCTTCAATGGGGCAAAATATAAACAGTGCCTAATTCCTGCATGTCCTTGTAAAGGACGTGTACAGGAACTGCTAGAAGGGGATGGAAAATAAAAGCGAACATGGGATAAGTTAATTTAGCTACCTGAGCCTTGTCTGTGTCCTTTCTGAGGCATGTGTGTTTCAAAAACTGGACCCAGTACTCCAGTTGGAGGCGTACCACAGAGTGATACAGTGGCAGAACCACTTCCCTCCTCCTGCTGGCGATACCCTGTCCTGTGCACTACAGCATCCCATTAGCCCTTTCCACTGCCTTGTTACACTCAACTGCCACCTTGAGGTCCTCTGATATCGTCACTCCTAGGTCCCTTTCATGCCTAGTGACTGTCAGCACCCCCTTCCCCCCCCGTTCTCATTCTTGTGCCCTAGGTGCATGGTTTTGCACTTTTTTTGGCATTGAACTGCACTGCCATGCTTTTGTCTTAAGTTCCCTAAATCTGTACACATTTTCTTCATCCCTTCCTAATTGTCCACCCTTTTGCAGATTTTGGTGTCCTCTGCACAAAGGCATACCTTCCCCTCTTATCAATCAATCAAACTTTATTTAACCAGGCAGTTATATCATTGAGCAAGCTCATTTTCAAGATGGTCCTGGACACAGAGGACACTTTTGCTTACAGCAGACAACACTTCATACAAAAGCAGACATCGGTACAGGCAGTTACAATATACAAAGTCAGTACTTGGATGAATCAGACATGTAAAACAAGTGCAAATATTGGCCTTTAAAGTGCAGCGTATACAGGTTGTAGCTTATAGAGTGCAAGTGAGGAGAGGAAGGAGGGGCAGTGGAAGAAAGGGCATCGGACACATAGAGAGGAAAATGGGGCAGCCTAATAGAATAAGGCCCCTCGAGCTAATTGATGAGAGGGGTGGGGGTTGCCCTAGGGACGCTGCCAATACGGGAAATAGGCGGCCCAGGATTACAGAGGTTAAGGGACTCAGTTGAGCGGGGTAAGGCTTTACCTGAAACAAACACATACCGTTTTCAAGCCTCTGTAGAGCAGGCCCCTAAATATAAAATGGCTGGGCAGCAGGGAGATTTTAAGTAATTTTTGCATGCTATTCCAAAGAGCTGGTAAGAAGGAGCTAATGGCAGTTGAACCAAGACATGTCCTTGTTCATGGTAGCTTAAGGAGGACAAGGGAGGAGTTCTTTAGTCCATAGGCACCCTTTGAATGTTCAAACAGGTCACAGATATAGGGTGGTAGTCTGTTGGACAAAGCCCGGAATAGCTACATGAGGACATTTATTTGCCTCCTCATGGAGAGGGGTGGCCAGTCTAATGGCTTGGTACAACGAGCAGTGATGAGTCTGCAAGGGCGAGTCAAGAACATCTCTCAATGCGCGATGATAGTGTATTCAGCTTTTGGAGAGCATACTGGGGGCAATGGCTGTATAGGAAGTCGGCGTAGTCAATCAGGGGAAGAAAGGTTGTTTGAACCAACCGCTTTCTAGCTTCCAGGGTGAGTAGGTGTCTTATGCGGTAGAAAATACTGAGTCGCTGCCTTAGCTTTTTTGTTAACTCACTTAGGTGTACACGGAAGGTGAGTTTATCCAACCAGACTCCCAGATATTTAAATTTATCCACTAGCTCTAGTGGTTCATTAAGGAGGGTAATAATCTGTGGGATCCCAGGTATCCCCATATTGTAGGACGGAGAGATAATCATAGCTTTTTTTTTTGCATTTAACAAGAGCTTTAGATTCAGCAGGTTGCGCTGGAGGATGATAAAATCCTGCTGTAGCTCCTTGTATGCAATATCCAAGGAGGGCTGGTCGTGTAGTGGACTTTTGTCATCTGCAAAGAGATGAACGTTTCCAGCAACCAGGCCAGAGTCGATGCGGTGGATGTAAAGGGTGAAGAGGATAGGTCCCAAAATGGAACCTAGCGGAATGCCTTGGGCAGTAATTTTAGTGGGGAGAATTCCCCTTGGGCTGTAATTTGCTGTTTATGATTTGTGAGGTAGCAGAGGAACCACTTTACTGCAGCAGAGGTTAGACCGATGCTACTCAGGTAATCAAGAAGTAGGGAATGATCAACCATATCAAATGCTTTGCTGAGGTCAAGGAAGGGTGCATAGATGTGCTGTTTACTGTCCAGGGCTTTTAGCCAGTCATTTGACACTTTGGCTAGAACAGACATGGTACTGTGCTTAGGTCTGAAACCTGATTGGACTGGATTGAGGATTTTCTCACGATCCAAGTACTCCCTTAATTGAGAGTTTACAATTTTTTCAACTAGCTTGGATAAAACGTGAAGCAATGAAATAGGCCTATAGTTGTTCAAGTCAGTGGAGTCTCCTGACTTGAACAGGGGAGTAATGTGCATGGTTTTCCAACTTGGCAGCAATTCCCCTTGGGAAAATGAGCTGTTAAAGAGATGGGCAGTTGGAGCTGCCAGATAATCTGCATTTTAAGAAGAAGGGTTCCAGTGAATCAGCACCAGTGCTCTTTTTGGCATCCAGCGAGAGGAGCAGGTCTCCACCTGTTTGTAGGAGACTGACTGGAACTTGAAGAGGGTGTGGTCGGTAGGGGGGACTATGGCTGGTCTAGTAACTATGCTGGCGGTGCATGTGGTGCTCAGTTTACTAACAGGTGATGTGTCGAATGCGAGGCCTACAGTGGTGAAGTGGTTATTGAGCTGATCGAGGACCTCGGACCTTTTTCTGCATTGTCCCCTGTGAGTACATTGAAAAGGACTGGTCCCGTCACCAAACCTTTGATACACCACTGGTTGCTCTTACATCCTTTGAGTGAGTGCCATTTACCAGCACCCTCTGCCTCCTATCCGTTAACCAGTTTCTAACCAAATTTACAAATTTGGAATCTGTTCCTAAGCTAGTCAACTTACTCATTCAAACAACATGAAGTCTTGGCTCAGATGTACTAGCCTTAGGCTAACTGCATTATGTGTGAATACAGCAAGACTTCATGTTGTTTGAAGAAAACATTACTCACCATAGTAATGTTGTTTTTTCTAATGGAGTCTTGCTGTATTCAGACCCCCTCGCCTCTCCTCTCAGAAGCTGGTTTTTGGGAAGTGGGCTGGCAAGTACAATGTTGCACCCCAGGGGTGTACCTTGTACCCCCCCCTTGGGTGGGATGGGGTGGATGTTATTATTTTTCTAATGTTTTATACTTGAATATTGTCACTACCTTTCCTTCTTGGGTTCTTGACTTGTCTTTTGGGCCCAAAAATAATTGTTTGTCCTTTGGCTATATGTTGAACAATTTACATACTATAGTATGTTAGTGTGCTCGTAAGAATCTGACAGTTACACTGGGAAGTACCACAGACAGAGGTTTGAAAACCAAGCTCAATGTTCTATGCTTCTGCATAGAGTTAACTCTTTCCTCTCTGGGGCAGTTCAAGTGCTGGGGCTAACTGCATTATGTCTGAATAAAGCAAGACTCCATTAGAAGAAACAACATTACTATGGTGAGTAATTTTTTCTTCTGTTCCCTCTGTGGCACAGTATTGAAGACCTTGCTGAAGTCCAGAATTGCCACATCCACTGCCTTCCCCTGATCGATTTTCTTGTCCATCCAATCAAAGAAATCTGTCAGATACATTTGTCATTACCTTCTGCCTGTGGTCCTGCAACCCAATGGATTTGAGACTCAACCAGCCTTTCTTTCAGTAGAGTTTCCATTAATTTCTCCACCCCTGAAGCTAGACTGGCAGGCCTGTAACAGCTAGCCTCCTCCCTGCTGTCACTCTTATGTAGAGGGACCACATCAGCCCTTCTCCAGTCCTCTGGAACCACACATGTTCACAGTGAGCTGTTGAACAAGGCTGTTAGCAGGGCAGCTAGCAGCTCTCTGAGCTCTTTCAATACCCTGGGGGTATCCCGTGTGGTCTCATGGCCCTATCCACTTTCGGGACAGCAAGTCCTTTTAGGACTTTTTCCTCTGAAAATGAACTTGTGTTCACCTCCCACTCCCTCCTGATTTTGCCTCTCCCAGGTAGTTTGTCCCAAGATGTCTGCTTTTTCTTGGTTTCCTTCTGCACAGTCTCCCCCTTCCGCCCTTTTGATCCTCACTGTCCCTCCCTTTGCCTTTCTGTTGATACATATCTGAAAAAAGTCTTATCCTCTTTTGCCACCCCTGTAGCAGTCCTTTCCTTTACCGCCTCACCAGCTTCCTTCTGCCTTCCTTGGTGCACATCCCTGTCCTCCTCCTGCATTTTTTGTGTGCCCCCTGAATACTACCCTTGCCACCTATGTGGAGAACCGTAACAGTCGCCTTTTCTCGCTGCTTTTGCTTACCTCTCTTTTTTTGTTGCCCTGATTACACCTTCTTTTATTCTTTTCCCCCTGTAACTATACTCCTCCCTGGCAATCCACACCCATGACACAGTTTCCTATTTCTTAAAAATCTGCTGTCCTGAAGTTTGGGACCCTTGTCTTTGTGTTCCTTAACTTATATTGAACCACACTGTACGGTAATCACCGCTGCCTTGGGCACATCCCACTGTGATGTCTGCAGTGCTGTCCCTGATTGCACCAAGTCCAACACTGCCCCGTCCTAGTAGGTTCTTTAACAAGCTGCCTAAGAAAACTCCCTTTTAGGGAGTCAAGGATGGTCCAACTCTTGCCGAAACTGCAGCTCTTCCACACCACACCCAACAGTTTGAAATCCCCACCTTGCAGCACCTCCCCCTTCCTGGCCATCTCCTTCCCTTGTAGTGGAGGTCTGTACACTACCCTGGTACGGATCGTGGCCCCATAGCCCGTCTCCAACATGACCCACAGCACCTCCAGCCCTTCCTCACCCTAGTGCACCTGCAGTTCCATGGCTTTTATTCCTTCCTTCACGTATAATTCCTCCCTGTTCTATCATTCCTGGTATAGCTGTGTCCCAGTCATGGTGCTTGATGCACTGCAGTTCCGTCATGGCCACTGTGTCTTGGTTAGCCTCTGTCATGATAGCATCTGAGTTTGGTGGAATTTTGTGTCTAGTGCTCCTAGTGTTGGCACACATGGCTCTCCATATCCTTTGTCCCCACTACCAGTTGCCCTGTGTCTTTCTTGCCTATGTTGTTACTTGAAGCCTCCTCTGCCTCACCTCTTCCTGTTTTACTTTATCCTTTGCTGTTTCCAGCAAACCTTTTTCCTCCCCTACCTGAGTTGCGTGCCCTTTGTCCCAGCCCCTGCCTTTCTGTGTCTCCCTGTCCTTGGTTGATTTCACCTCAAGCCCTCTCTCGCTGTCCTCTTACCACCGGGCTGTGCAGCTGTGGTTTCCCAGGCTCTTCCCTGGCTTCCCATGCTGGCTAGTTCAAATGTTCATCCAAGTAGCATCTAATCCTCACTCCAAAAGTGCAGTCCCCTTCCTGGAAGGATGCTAGCCGTTTCCCCTGTAGAGGCCCACATCTTCCCAGGTTGGTCCACAGTCCTCGATGTAGCCAAAGCCCCTTGTTCATTCTTCATGCCTTCAACCATTCGTAAAAGGTGCTGCTGCAGAGTACCCTAGACTGTGCCCTGCCCTTTGCAGTACATTTGTGATTGGTTATTTTTTTAATACATTTTTTTGATACATAGCATTAATCAGTTGGATGATCACTGCTGTTTTTGGCTCTTCAGGTATAAATCTGGCATGGAGGGTGGTCATGTGGAACATAACCACAATGCAGAGTTTGAACTTACACATCCAAAAGTAATATCTCCAGGGCAGCACTTCAGGGCTGATATGATGCAAATTGTATGACTCACAAATATACAATCTAGAAGAAACATCATTAACATGGTAATGTTTTCTTTTTTGTTTTGATCATTCCCTACAAGAAGACAGGCATCTTCATAGATAACTTGAGTTTGTGTTTTTGTATTCATCTTTGATGTAAAAGGAAACTTCTGTTCTGTGTATTAGAGACAGAATACAGTTGTTTGATTGTATTACAGCAAAAGTTTTACTCCAAACCATTTAACAAGTATTTTTAAAAGCCTGTTTTGATGCAACAGTAGCAGTGTTGCCACACTCTGTGCTGATGATCCAGATTTACATCCTGAGCCGTGGATGTTGGAGGGCTGTCAGGGAGAGGAGGGTTGTGTCCTGGAGAGCATGGCTGGTCTCCATCATAGCACTGTCACCTAGCTGATGACTGGTGGTAGTGGAATGGAGGTACTTCAGGGAGGTAGGATTTCGGCCAGGCTCTGCATTGCCAGCAAAGGCACTCGCTGGCCCTACCGTGATGACTGGCCTGCTACTGATGGGCATCCTGAGAACCTGACTATGGTAGCAGGGTAAGTGCCAAACAAATCACAAATGAGGATCGGCTGTCACCAGGCAGTTGTGGTGAAGCATTGGTTATGAGTGGAAAAAGTAAATAAAATAAAATAAAAAAAATGTTGTGTGTCTACTTCTGTAGGCAGTCAGTTGGTATGGGTTGTCCCCTCCTGCTAGCTGATATGGGATTAAACGGTCTGAGATAAGTCTTGGAACACACCTTTTCCCAGACAACATCACTGTTTTTCATCCTCCTGTAGCTGGTAGACATATCCCTACTCCTGAGGGATATTTTTCTTAAACTTCTGCTGTTTATCCAGTTCTGGTGCTGCTCTCACGGTTCACCTACAAACAGCAGCTTTTGCTAGGGCTCACACTGCAGGTTTGGAACACCAGGTTGTAGTGCCTTGTAGTGCTGCTATAGTCCACAGTCTCCTTGTGGTGCCTTGTAGGGCTAACATTTTGTCTTCCCCACAGAAAACAACGTAAGGTCTGGGGTTCAAGGGCTAAGGGAGTGTATTTTGACATATTTAGAGCATAGTGAGGAGCTTGTGTCACCAAAATATTCCTACTCCATTTCTCTGCTCATGCATTATGGGCACCATCTTAAAAGGCCAGAAACTGCACTTTGCCAACTGACTACCATCTTGGTAAAGGCTACATGTGCAGTAAGTGTGGTAGCTATCTTGCCACGCGCATTGAAGCACAGCAGCCATATTGGGGAAAGCATTTTAGCATGAACCCTCTTCTGTGGATATTTAAGGCACGGATTTTAAGATTTCCTGCCATTACATCACAATTGCGCCATAAAATTGTGTGTTTCTGCAAATGCCAGCCTCCTCAACACTTTTTCTAACCCTGTCGTGGAGTTCTCAAATGCTGCACTGAAGGAAACAAGATCAAAGGCCCCCAAGTGTAAAAAGTGACAGACAAGGCTCTGGTTGACTGTTACTGGCTCCTGTTGTCCATCCTTTTACAAGACTTCCTAATCTAAGCAGAGCAAAGCCCAAGGGGCAGCAGTCCAAACAGTGGCGGAGCCGGGGGGGGGGGGCGCCATTCAGTCAA
The DNA here is from genome assembly GCA_016271365.2 of Neoceratodus forsteri. Lineage (NCBI taxonomy): Eukaryota > Metazoa > Chordata > Ceratodontiformes > Ceratodontidae > Neoceratodus > Neoceratodus forsteri. The sequence goes on from CM028130.1 coordinate 1,416,564,947, forward strand.
TCAGGGGCTCCACAATGGGCACTAAACATTGAATAAAGGTGGTGGTGGGTCACCACTACTCACACTGGGGCAGCCAGGAGGGGCGACTGCCACCCCAGCACCCCCAGCTCCGCCTCTGAGTCCAAAGAAGCGACTCACAGCCCAGATCCATAACTAATTTTTGAATCACAGGGATTTGCAGTTGTAAAACACAGGCCTCTTCACGACCCTTCTTACCTCAACATGGAAGACTTCCATTCTGCATTCAAGGAGACTGGCCTCAGGGCTCCAAGTTTAAATGAAATGTCACACTAGGTTCTAGTCCTCCATGGCCAGCTACTGGTGTCCTTGCAGCTTAACTTATTCCTCTAAATCATCTTGCTTCCTTAAAGCTACTACCAGATTATGTCATGTGCGTTGGATGAGGATGCTTCAGAGCTGGACTCTGGCAAGAGGCTCTGGAAAGATCGTCTAGAAAGTGGAAGCTGAGGTTCAGTGCAGGTAAATGCAAGGTACTGCACCTGGGGGCTAGAAACCCGGGCCAAGTGTACACCCTTGGGGGATGCTGCAAGTCTCGATGGCTGAGAGGGACCTGGGGGTGGTGGTGGATGTCAAGATGAACAACTCGGAGACTTGTAGGAGGGCAGCAGCCAAGGCCAACAGGATGCTGGGATGCATCGCTAGGGGATCACCTCCAGGAGGAGGTGATACTCCTCTGTGCCTGCTTGGTGAGGCCGCACCTTGAGTACTCGTGCAGTTTTGGAGCCACATAAGAGGGACATTAAACTCCTGGAGGGTCCAGAGGAGGCCAACCAAAATGATTTGGGGCTTGGGGACAGGACCTATGAGGAGAGGCTCAAGAGCCAAATATGTACACATTGAAGAGAGAAGGGACCGGGGGACATGATAGAGGTCTTCAGGTACATGAAGAGGGTAAATAGGGAGGAACAGTCAGGGTGCTTGAGAAGGAGGAGGGGCCACTAGAGGGCATGGGTGGAAGCTGGAGGGAGGCGATTAAGGGAGAAAGGAGGAGCTACTTCACTGAGAGGTGGTGGAACATGGAATGCTCTGCCTAGGGGCTGGTGAGGCAGAGGCAGTGGAGGGTTCAAGAGGGGGTGGGACAGGTACAGGGGAAGGGTTCTGGAGGCAAAATCCAATGCAGCAAGAATATCCGGAACTGGGAAGGGAGAAGCCAGAGAACGTGAGGGGGGCAGCAAGGTCAGCTCCCAGGGTGGGGGCTGACCAAACGAGCAGACGCGAAAGACCGTTAGGCCTATTCTGCTGGCATTTTAGTATGTTAGTAAAGCAAAGTCCAGTGTTTCTCTCTCCCCCCCCCCAGTCTGCTACAGGGGCAGCAGAGCTGAGATGCACACCAGAGTCCAGCTCTGAAGCATCCTCATCCAACGCACATGACATAATCTGGTAGTAGCTTTAAGGAAGCAAGATGTATGGTGTCAGTGTGGCTCAGTTGGTAGCACATGCCTCTGAACCTGAAGGTTGGTGGTTTTAGCATATAGTGCTGGCACCCATGTACTAAGGGATGCTGTACTCTCGGGGGTGTGCCATCCTTCAGATGAGATGTTAAACCAAGGCCCTGTTTACCTTTTCTGGTGGTTGTTCAGGTGGACATTAAAGATCCCATGGCACTTCTTGGAAAGAGTAGAGGAATTTTACTGGTGTTTTGCCATGTTTCCCCAGTTCACTAAAATGCCACCAACAGCTTAATGTGGTTAAATTTCAGTTGGTTTGCATCTGTATCATCCCCCCCCCCCGGACAAGGCTGGAAATAGGCAGTATAATCTAGCCCTCTGTTCCTGGGGGGAAAGAAAAAGACCCAAGTTTCCACAGAGTAAAGATGGCAGGCTAGTCTCCAGTCCACCATGGCAGGCTCATACTGCCCATCTAGTGACAAAGCATCCTTCTTGAAGACAAGAGGCTTGGTGCTCATCACACACCACTTCAGGCTTGGCTGAACAGAGAAATTCCTCATAGACAAGCTACAAATCCTGTTTGGCCATGGAGGACCTTGTCCACCCCATGGGGGTTGTACCTAGCGGATTAACACAAAGAATCCAAATATCCTCTGTTTGGAGACTCTTGAGAGGCACCCTTCAACCGGGAAGCTCATCAAGGCAGCAGACCTCACTGTGGCTATGGACATTACCCACACAAAAAAATGAAGCTAAAAACAGGATTGTCAATGTGCAGCATCAGGCAGCTGCAAAAAGTAGCTAGGACTAAGGCTCCAAATGGCAAATTTTACCAAGCTAGGCTCCAGTTTCCAGTTGCTCCTGTTGCCCCTCACTTGACTGAGATACCCTTCTCTAAAGCACATCAGACTGGAAGCTTAGCCCACCTCTGCACACACAGAGTGAATGTTCCAGCTGCAAAACACAAAAATCTTTAAAATCTTCATGGGGGGTGGCAAGCATACTACATTGTGAGGTCTGTTTACTGGAGTACATGCACAGATCTCGGCTGCCATAAAGAAATATACCACATTGGATGCCACTTCATTTTTATCTTGCAAGACGAGGCACGAGGTACATTAAATCACAAGTCCTGTCACTACATTGAAAGAAGGCAAGGAACAGTAATTCACTGGGACAGCAGAGATTGTAAGGACAAGTCATGCAGAGATTGGGACGTTCCCGGTTCAAGGCATCCTTTTTGGGGGAAGTCTCATACTGTTTGCCGAACCAGCAGAAGGAAATTAAATCATATCAGTGGGTGTCTTTGACTTTGTCTAGTGTGGTAGTTTTGGAGTTCTCCGAGCCAGGAATAATTCTGCATTCAGCACAGTCCGGCCAAGGTCCAAGCGATTCACGCCACTTTCAGCGGTCTCTGAGATATTGAAGCAGTCCAACTGGTCTACCCCCAGCAATGGGTCCCAGGCCTGTACTTCATCTTAACTGTTTGCAAGATGACGGGGGCATTCAAGTCCTAGCTGTCAAACACCTCACCAAAAGAATCCAGTACTCTTTTGTTCCAAATGGAAATACTTTACTCCTCCATAGTGGTAGTACATACAGGGGACTTTTTTTCTTGGTTTCTTTGGACTACATGAGGCATAGCACATATGCCTGTTCCTCAGACACTGTGCTTCTTCTATTTGTGTACCATTTCAATACACAGTACTACCATTATTACCATTCACTGCAGCGAGGGTGTTTTCCGTGATCCTTTTGGTGCAGGAGGCCCTCCTCAGGGAAAAGGGCATACATGGTCATCCATAGCTGTACAGCTGACTCATTGGGGCACAGTCTCTGACTGCAGCACAGGAGGCAATGTTGACAGTCACCAGAGCATTGCAGTACCACGAATGCATCCGTTACAACTGGAGCACACTGCATCTAATGTAGTGCAGTCCACTCTTCGGGTCAGTGTCTGTACAGCACAGCCATACTGTCCCTAACAGTAGACAGCAGCACTTCTTACAGATTTGAGAGAGGCTCATATGCAGTTTTGCAGCACCTACAAGGACAATCCAGCTTGTGCTGGATCTAATGGCAGCAAGCATCGACTCTGGGCAACATACTAAGCACTGCTCTAGATCGCCTTCAAATTCACCAACTTTAGCCTTGTAATCCTCGGGTGAAGTCTGTCAGCCAGTGAGTGAACTCATACCTGAAATAGTGGCTAGATCAGACTAATCTGAATCTGTAAGTGTCTGTTCAGAATGAGCAACGGTTCACCCTTAAGACAGTTGCCGGCCCGTTGGGCTGGGGAACGATGCTAGGCATGGCATCAGCTCTGGGGACATGAAGCCTAACTGAAAAGATGCTCCTCATTGCTGTTTCTTCAGATGGGGCTACTGTTCAATCAATCAGAGTCTTTATTTAACCAGGCAATCACCGTTGAGCAAGCTCATTTTCGAGGTGGACCTGGGTTTGTTAACAAGGAACAAGGGACAGTATACATGGGATGCAACACACAAGAAAATAGTAATAATACAAATAAAGTGAGATACAATAATACAGTATATACAAAGTATCAGCAGGTAGCACTGACAGTAGTATATGTTTGGAACAGAAGATACAGCTAGTTTTGGGTAGGACACAATTTTTCATAAAAGTAAAGAAATATACATATCAGGTGCACCGAACACAAATAAAACCTAATATAAAAAGATATATAGTGATACGGTGTGGAGAATTTAGAGCTGGAACCAGTGTCAAAAAAATGTGGAAGGGACAGATATGGGGGTAGAAAAAGGGGAGAGGGAAGAGTCGATTATGGATGTGATCAGTCTTTTAACAGTAGTAATTAGAGTGTGCTTGGACTTATAGGAGTCACTATTTAGGGTAGACAGGCACAGTACTCCTTATTATGATGTAGATATAGAGATTTAAAAGCTGATGGGGTGAGTTAATTTCAAAGTTTTTTGCAGCTTGTTCCACTGTTGAGGGAGCACAAAGCTGATGGCTGCTCTACCAAAGCGAGATTTTGCTTTATAAACATAAAGGTAGATATAGGTGCTTCTCGGGCATACTTCCCCAGAGTGCACAAGGTAAACAGACAGAGAGATATACTGGGGCAGGTTTGTGTGAGATAGCTTTGTATGTCCAAACCGCAGCATTTTTTTGCCGTCTATAAGCAAGGGATGACCATTCCACTGCCGTGTACAATGCACTGTGGTGGGTTGAGTATGGAAGACCCCTGATAAATCTTATGGCTCTGTAATGAAGCGTATCGAGTTTGGCTAGGGTACCTGCAGGTCCCTGACTATATAGAAAGTCTGCATAATCCAGTAGGGAAAGAAAGGTAGTTTGAACCCGTTTCAGTTTAGCGTCTCTTGTGAGGAAATTATTAATCCTAAAGAACAGACCAAGTCTTTGTCTAAGTTTCTTTGCCAGTTCTTCTAAGTGATCTGTGAAAGTAAGTCTGTGGTCTAACCAGACCCCCAGGTACTTGAACTTTGGTACGTAGTCCAGCTGCTCACCTAGAATGGTAGTGATCTGCGGGAGTGTCCCAGCAATTGCAGAATTTATTGCATTTTGAAGTGGCAAGAGGAACATTGCTTTGGGTTTTTTTTGCATTTAAGAGCAGTTTCTGGTTTATAAGCTGATGTTGCAGCAGATTCAGTTCATTTTGAAGGGCTTTACAGGCCGTACCGTATCATCCGCGAATAGGTGTATTTGTGCTTCTTTGATGGGAGGCATCAGTGTTGTTAATATAAATGGTGAAGAGCAAGGGACCAAGAATGGAACCTTGCGGTACACCCCTCAATAGGGATTTTGGTGGGGAAACTTCCCCTTCTGCCTTTACTTGTTGAAGTCGTCCTGAGGGGTAGTTGGAGAACCAGTTAAGGGATTGGGAATCCAAACCAATGTTCTGGAGGGACAACAGAAGCAGTCTGTGGTCAACGGTATCGAACGCCTTGCTTAGGTCCAAGAAAACTGCACAAAGTTTTTTTTTTTTTTTTGTCTAATTCAAGCTGCCAGTCATTTGTCACCTTGGCTAGAGCAGAGATTGTACTGTGCTGTGCTCTAAAACCGGATTGTAACAGGTTGAGCAATTTTTCCAGGTACTTCTGAAGCTGGGAGTTCACTATTTTCTCCAGCATCTTTGACAGGATTGGAAGTAGGGAGATTGGCCTGTAGTTATTGAGGTCAGTAGGATCTCCCGACTTAAAGGGACCACAAGTGCATTTTTTCAGATGGGCGGTAGGTCACCCTGGGACAAGGATAAGTTGAAGAGATCAGTAATTGGGACTGCGAGGACACAGTCGCCGACCTTTAAGAAGTACGGGTCAATGAGGTCGGCCTCAGCACTTTTCCTAGTGTCCAGCTGAAGGACACTGCTCTCATGCAGAGGCTGTTTTTTTGGGGGGTTTTTTTGCCAATAAAATTTTTATTTTTTTAGAATAAAGTCAATACATAATATACAGAAATAGGAAAATATTGAAATAACAATAGGTTTTAAAAAAGGCAAGGTCCGACGTCCCTGCCAAGACACGGACGGTGGCCCTGGCGGGGGCTGCTTCTGACAAACTGGCCAAGGTGAAGGCTATGCCACTGTGTACCTCTGTCACCTCAGCAGACACAGCTAAGGCCTCCACTTCAGCGCATGCTTCGGCCAAAAAAGGCCTTGGTCACAGCTTTACCCGGGTCGAGTAAGTAATTGAGCAGGGATCGGGACCCTCCGTCTAAGACCCCTTCTGGGTCCTGCCCTTCCAAGCCAGCGAAGTCAGAGCTGACCGCGTCCAAGACACCAGCCACTGTGCTGTCCATGATGTCTGAGGTCGATTTGCCTCAGGGTGAGCCCACACAGGTCATGGTACCTTCGCCAGCCCTGAGGTCCTCTACTCCGGAGGGCTCTTCCTCTGAATCTTCCCCCAGGGCTCTGCCGGAACTTCTGGCTTCACAGATTCCCCTGAAGGGGACGGCGGCTTCGGTTCTTAATAAGGAGGAGCTGCACGAGATCTTTTCATTCTGGTGGAGCCAAGACAAAAAGGACGAGGCTACCCCGAAGCCAGATCTGACACTGGTACCAGACTGGCTGGACATCCAGGACACTTGGGATCTTCCCTTGAAGTCACCTTCCAAAACCCCTGACTAGCGGCATAAACCTTCCAAATCCTGCTCGTCATCAGTGATTCGATCCCAGTCTCAGTCTAAAGATCGCCGATGGCGCCACTCACGGTCCTCTAGCTGTCACTGCTCCCAGCCCATGAGCAAGTCCCGCAGCCGCCATAGATCTATCAGTATGTGAGGATGCTCTTCTAGCTGGCGCCGGTCTCTGCTCCGTCATCGGTCCCATGGCTGATGTCGGTTGGAAAGTGCCCAACGTTCTAGGTAGGGTAGTCCCTACAGGCATGGTTTGGGCCCCCCTCATCCAGGCAGGAGCTGGTATGCTTCATCCTCTTCAGACCAGTCCCTCTCAGGAGTTGGGGGTTCTCCTGATGACAGAGACGCTCCGTTTGCCCGCTGACGATCCAACCTTTATGGACGTCATGAGGTACATCCAGGCCTCCAACGAATGGGAGACGGAGGACCTGGATCCGGAATGCCGGAGACTAACTAGATACCTGAGGCAAAAGGAGCCTAAACCATTGGTAGTGCCTCCTTTAGTGGATACATTCCAAGACTTAACAAGGATTACTTGGAAACATCCAGCCACAGTTCTGGCAGTTCCCAAAAATCAGATAGGCTGTATAGAGCGCCGAGGAAGGAGCCCTATTTGGCAGAACACCCTCAGGCTGATTCGATGGTCATAGCTGCTGCTCCTAAGTTTTGACAGCCCAAGCACCTTAGTTCCCAGCCTCCCGATCAGGAGTCCCGTTATTTGGACCAGGTGGGCAAGAAGATGTACTCTGCATCCACCTGCTCCCTATGATCCCTGAACTTCCTCATGCATATGGTCCAGTACCAGAAAGCATTATGGGAGAAGGGGCAAGAGATAGCCAGTGCCTTACCCGACTCAACGCGAAAAACTGAGCTCCTGGAGATTCTGAAATCGGGCTTGGACATAGGCACCCATGTTTTGCGAGCCTCGTACAACACTGCAGATATGGTGTCGAGAGCAGCGGTGTCGGGGTTTCTGCCTAAGGCCCCATACCTGGCTGCGAGTCTCAGGATTCTCGCAGGATCTGCAGACCGGAATCAAGAACCTTCCATTCCATGGTTCCGTGCTGTTTGGGTTGGAGACCGAGGGCCTTATCTCTCATCTCCAGGAGTCTTGCAAATCAGTCTGGTCCATCCGACAAATGAACAAGGGGGACCAAAAACAATTCCAAAAATGGCCATTTCAAAAGACCTCAGGCCAACCTGCCCGTGGCAATCCGGTCCAGAGAGGCGGCTTTAAAAGGAAGGCCTGAAACCAGTAACAAGGAGGCGCCCCTTTTCGAGGCCCAAAGTCCCCCCAAGCCTCTCTGCCAACTCCCAGCTCTGCCCAATGACTCCCTGTTGACCCCCCCCCTTCAGAGGAGGTACAAGAGGAGTCAGTAGGGGTTCGCTTCTACCTCCACCTGGAGGGATGGAGCAAAATCACTTTGGACCTTTGTATCCTAGATATAACGAGGGGACATGCACTGGAATTCACTCAGATTCCCTCAGAGACGTCACCAAGGTCCTCAGGGTATCCTCCTTCTCATGTACCTCTCATAGAAGGAGAGATTCGGGCCTTCTTGTGAAAAAGGTCACGAGAGCCAATCCCCTGAAGCAGTGGGGAAAAGGATATTACTCCTACTTCTTCCTGGTTCCAAAGAAAACTCTGGATCTTCGGCCCATCCTGGACCTCGGCTCCTTAAACAACTGTATAGAATACAGAAGGTTCAGGATGGTGACCCTTCCAGGTCTAATTCTTCTGCTGCACCAAGGAGACTGGCTCTGTTCCTTGGACATGAAAGATGCATGCATGCATATCGGGGTCTTTCCCCCTCACAGGAAGTACTTGAGGTTCCACTTCCAAGTGGGACACTACCAGTTCAGAGTTCTGCCATTCGGCCGCTCCTCGAGTCTTCATCAAGTGCCTAGCAGAGGTAGCTGCGGCTCTAAGGTGCAAGGGCATTATGTCTTCCCTTACCTGGACGACTGGCTCTTGGTGGCCTCGTCAAGAATGCACCTCGTTCAGACTCTCAGGGACGCCTGTACGCTATTCCGAGAGTTAGGAATTGCCCTGAATCTTCCAAAGTCATACCCAGAGCCCAGCCAAAGACTCGTCTTTTATAGGAGCGGTCCTGGAGACTGTACAGGGCATGGCCTTCCTCCCACAGGAACGGGGAGATCGTCTGCGAGAAATGGCCCAAACGGTCCTCGTAACCCCACAGGTCCAGGCCAGGACCTTCCTCAGGCTTCTGGGGCACATGGTGGTGGCCATCCCTGTAAGTCCTTTGGCTCGCCTCCACATGAGGGTTCCGGAGTGGATGCTCAGAGTGCAGTGGGACCAAATCTTCGACTGTTTCGACCATATGGTCAGGATCTCCGGGCCAGTCAGAAGGACCCTTCCTTGGTGGCTGGATCCCCTTGATTTGGAGAAAAGGGTCTTATCTCAACAGGAGCCGCCGAGTTGGACATTGACGACAGACGCCTCTGACTTCAGCTTGGGGGGCTCACTTAGGGGACTGCCAGACTTGAGGCGTTTAGTCCCCAGAGGAGCGCACCTCCACATCAGTGTTCAGGAAATGCGAGCTGTCCTCAGTGCCCTTCGGGCTTTCCAAGAGGACCTAGTGACAGGCTGTCTCCTCGTTCAGTTAGACAACACGGCTATTGTCTTCTACATCAGCAACCGGGGGGGGGGGGGAGAGACACTCCTACCCCCTGTGCAGGGAGGCGATGAGAGTCTGGTACTGGTACTGGAACATCGAATCTCTCTGACTGCACTGCATGTTCCAGGCATCCAAAAACGGCTTGGCAGACAGCTTAAGCAGGTCTCGCTCCAAGGTGCATGAGTGGGAGCTACTCCAATCAGTAGTGGACAAGCTCTTCGACGCTTGGGGTCTCCCAGAGCTGGACCTCTTTGCATCTCCACGCAACACCAAACTGCCAGGTTTCTGCTTGCGAGAGCATACGCCTGGTGCTTTTTGACCAGAAGCATTGTCCCTTTGTTAGACAGGGAGGTTCCTTTATGCTTTCCCTCCCATCCCTGTAATTCAGAGGGTTCTGTTGAAGGTACAGGCTGAGGGGGCTTGAATGATCCTAATTGTCCTGCTGTGGCCACTGCAGATTTGGTTCCCACTACTTCAGCGGTTGTCGTCTGAGCCTCCGATCCCGCTGCCAGTGTGCTCACAGTTGCTATCCCAGGATCAGGGCAAGCTGGTACATCCAGATCTCAAGTCCTTGCACCTTAATGCATGGCTCCTGCGGTCATAGTTAAAACAAGGTATGGGGTCTTCCAAGAGGTGGCAGATGCCCTCGTTTCAGTGAGAAAGCCCTCTACTCATTCCACTTACGCTATGAAGTGGAACCGTTTTTGCCTCTGGACTTTGTTGCATCATCTTGATCCCCTTACCTGTCCAGTGAACTCAGCATTACAGTACTTCCTCTCCTTATTACAACAAGGCTTGAGCTACTCCTCCATTAAGGTGCATATGTGGGCCATTTCTACTTATGTCTTGGTTGAGGGGAAAACCCTAGCCCAGTTAGCCGTGGCCCGCACCTTTTTACGGGGCATACTTCATATAAAGCCTCCCATTAGGGATCCAGTTCTCCCGTGGGATCTCCTTTTTGTGTTAGAGAAGCTTACTCTCCTTCCCTTTGAACCCACAGCAGAGAGTGAGCTGTGTTATCTTTCCTGGAAGGTGTCCTTTTTAGTTGCTGTTACTTCAGCTCGAAGGGTTTACGAGCTTCAGGCCCTGATGTGCAAGGAGCTAGTTTCAGCCTGGTGGTTCTTCGACTGTTGTCCCGATGTGCTGTCTCCCTGCCTGTTTAGGCAGTGCCGTCGTACTAGTTCCTGTCATCCTCCTACCAGTGCTTGTCACCTTCTTAGTGCGGGACTGCATGGGATTCAGTCCTAATAGTAATAGCCTGCTGCAAGAGCTCCCCCTCGAAGTAAGATAGTACAATTACGTTAGAACTTACTGTAACAGTAGATCTTCGAGAGGAGCTCTTGCAGCAGGTGCTGCTTTCTCACCCTCCTTCCCCTTGGAGAGTTTCAGCATGACTGGGACACACTTCTTCTGGTTCGCTTGCTGGGTTCTGTTCGCAGGTCCTCAGAGGGTGAACTGAGGTGGAGCTAGGGACCGCCCCCTTTTGTGGCATGACTGACGTCGGGGGGGGGGGTACTGCTAGCTAAGTTTTTTTTCTGGTGGGTCCTAAGGCCTGTGGCATTAGTCCTAATGGTAACAGCCTGCTGCAAGAGATACTCTCGAAGATCTACTGTTACGGTAAGTTCTTATGTAACTGTACTTTCAAACAACATGAAGTCTTGCTATATTATGACAATTGTACAAGCAGGTCTGCTTCCACCCCTCAGCCCAAAGCCCCTGCCAAGCAGGCACCCTGATGGGATTGCCAGGGCCGATTCTCCTCTACCTGTAGGGGGCAGGCTGGCTTACTTTGTCCAGGACTGGAAGTCTTTAACATCAGACAAGTGGGTCCTGGAAGTAGTAAGCCAGGGACTGGTTCTCAGCTTCAAAAAATTTCCAAAGCTGAGAACCAGATCTTTTCCACCTGCAACTCCATCAGAGGCACTCGCCCTAGAGGCAGAGGTCTCTACCCTCCTGGCTCTCAGAGCTGTGGAAAGGGTTCCTCCCCTACACCAGGGCAAAGGGTTGTACTCCAGGTACTTCCTTACCCCAAAAAAGACAGAAGAATGGCGGCCCATCCTGGATCTCAGATATTTAAACAAGCACCTTTTAAATCCAAAGTTCAAAATGGTGACTCTGGGAATTATCCTACCCTCTCTAAGGCCAGGGGACTGGCTAGCTTCCCTGGACCTCAAGTATGCCTACTTCCATATTCCCATGAGAAGCTCCCATCGAAAGTACCTCAGGTTCGAGCTGCCCTCAGGCCACTACCAGTTAAGAGCAATGCCCTTCGGCCTCACTTCTGCCCCAAGGGTATTTACCAAATGCCTGGCTGTGGCAGTTGCCTACCTAAGAAGGCAAAAGATTGCCGTCTTTCCTTACCTGGACGATTGGCTCTTAGTAGGCCAGTCCCCAGACCAGGTCAGTTTACACCTTCAGATAACGCAGCAACTGCTTACCTCTCTAGGTTTCCTTCTGAATCTCTCAAAGTCAGTTCTAGAGCCGGTCCAGCTTCTTACCTTCATAGGCGCAGAACTGAACACACAGGAAGCCAGGATGAGGGGTGGAAGCAGACCTGCTTGTACAATTGTTATAATATAGCAAGACTCCATTAGAAGAAACAACATTACTAAGGTGAGTATTTTTTTCTTCTGCATCCAGATAGCACTGCAAACTCCTGTCCCTGTGAATTGACTGCCTCTTCCTGTCATGGCTAGACATCCCGTGGTGTGTTTTCCCTCCATGACTGAGGATATCCAAGATTCCCAGACAGCTGCAGAGCTGCAGTCTGCAGTGATGCTCACTGTGCCTCAGTTGCCTCAAAGAGCGTGCTACTCTGAGCTGATATGCCTGGCACATGGCAGACCACTCCTGACCAGGCTAGACCTTCACCAGGGGCCAGTTCTTCATCCATAGCATTAGAGTTATTTACTCTTGGCCTGGGTCCCACAGTTGGCCCATACCACTACACTAGCCAGCCCAGTTACTCATCCCAATAACTTCCATCTTTCCAAGAGTATCCAGTAATCAAAGTGACAGAGTCTAACCGTGAACAAACAACTCTAGCCTGGACATCACCTTATTTGTTTGTTAAACGAGGTGGGTATGCTGATCCCAGAGATCGTTTTCAGGCACGACCTGGGTCATAAAGATGGCACAAACGAGGGTAATAGAAAGTGCATGAATGGCAAGGTACACTAGATACAATGCAGTTAAAGATAATACATCGGATTCAGTGCAGGCAAAATTAACATTGGATCATGAGAGAACATTCAGGTGATAAATAGAAACAATATGAGCAATTACATAGTCTTCATAGCAACACAGTATCTCTGGTACTAGAGTGAGAACAATTGGTTCGCCAAGAAAAGAAAGTGGTACAAGGACTTGGTGTCGGGGGTGGGGGCAGATGCAGGTAGTTGTGGCAGAGAGGGAGTCCCTCTACCGTGATTGCAATAGGGAGCATGGTACTAGAGCCCATAGAGGAGGTGGTAGGCAATTCCAGTGGGGAGACTCTAGGAGAAAGATGGAGGAGGACCAGAGGCCACAGGGACAATGCTTAGGCATGAGCAGGGTGGCTAGGGGGCACGGCTCTCTTTCTCGGATGGTTTTGTCAGACAGCTTAGGAGGCATTTCAGCCTGTGGGGAGAGCCCTACAAGGCCCTGGTAGAGGGGGAGTGGTGATACGTGGAGTAAGGGGTCATTAGGGCAGACCTGCAGATGTTATACATTTTGTTGAGTCTGGGTAGGCAGCAAAACAAAATCTGCCTGTAAACAGGAGAGCAGTAGTCCAGAAGGGGGAGCAAGGAGTCCTGGGCAGTGGCAAGCCTGACTTTTGGAGTTATAAGGTCCTTGATCTGAAAACAGACCCCCAGTTTTCTGGTTTGTGCGTCATCCCTGAAGTTCTGTATGGGTTGAGGTCAGGGGAAGGTCTGCGGTGACTCCCAGGTATTTGGAAAGCTGTCACCTGCTCAGTGGGAGTGCTGTTGGGGGACAGGATGTGTAGTGGGTTAGTATCGGTTTTCCACCTGGCTAGTCTTGGTTTTGACACAGACCGCATGGTTTTGGTCTTCTTGGTGTTAAGTAGGAGTCTGTTAGCAAGGAACCATAGGTGGCACCGAATTCCTCCATGAGAGTGGAAGACAATTTCATCTGGGGTCTTTATGCTCTGGTACAGGATAAGGCCTTCATCAGTGTTCAGTAGCATGCTGTACCTAATGCTTTCCTTAGAGGATGAGTCAGTGAACAGGGAAAAAAGGATAGGCCAGAGTATTAAGCTCTGGGGGACCTCAGTTTGGACCCCCAGTGTGTTGGAGGTGCTTCCTCCACACTGTGTAGAAACCAGGATGTGGTTCAGGCAGATAATAACCCAGTACGATGCAATTTTTTTATTAGGGTACTGTGGTCTACCAGATCAAAGGCCTTGGTAAGATCCAGTTCCTCTGTGTGACCTGGGAAACTATTGAGGTGGCCAACCTGATAAAAACCCTGAGATCTTACTTCGAGTTGGAGCTCTTGCAACAGGCTACACTATAAGGACTGTGCCGCCAGGCACTAGGACCCCACGGAAAAATTTCTATCTAGCAGTGTCCTGCGGGGACCACCCCTGACGTCGGCCAATGGTATAAAGGGGGCGGTCCCCAGCCCCACCCCAGTTCTTTTTCCGCCGTTGACCCGTGCACATCGGCTCCACGGATGCCACCTGCTACAAGTTGACCGCCATTTTCGCGTTGCAGCATTTTCTTGTTTTTTTTTGTTTCCAGTGTATTGCAGGTCTTCGCCATCGTCTACTTCAGAGTGGCGGAAGTCAGAGTGCGCCTGCGGTCAGTTCCCACTGTCTCACGTGGAACACGTCAGGGTTGTCTCTTACCTTTTTGTCCTATATATAGAGCCTATTGCCCAGTATCTGAGACAAGCCGAACTACTACATGGTTACCCTATTAACGGTTTCCAACACAAACTGGCTTATTATGCTGAGGCCACACTACACACTCTGGAGGCTTCTCTCCCCTGTATAGAACGACTTACGGGCTATAAAATTAATCAAGACAAATCAGAGGCTTTAATAATACAACAATCCCTGGATGCATCTCCCTATTTCTTTGCTGAATAGGGTTCAATCCATTCAGATGAATGTGCTTCCTAGCATTCTTTACCTTATGCAGAACATACCTTTCAAACAACATGAAGTCTTGCTGTATTCTGACAATTGCAGTGATTCCCAACCTTTGAACTGCCCCGGAGAACTAAGGGTTAACTTTTCATGCAAGGCATGGAACGCTGAGCTCAGGCTTGGTTGAAGTCTCTGTCTGGAGTGTTTTGAACTCAAACCGTCAGATTCTTTACTCCACCTCACTGAACGGTCGCTCTGGAGATTTCTCCTTCTGTTCGGTTCGAAATCAGTTAAAGTTTTCAGTTTTTTGTCGGTTTAAACCAAAAAAAAAGTATCCGCATAGTCGGTTCAGTCTCTGTCTGTGGTGCCATGAGTACTAGATAGGAATTGTTCTGTATTTCTGTGTGGAACTTGTAAAAGTGTGGTCGGTTCAGCTGAACCGACCATTTGATTGTGAATTTTGCTATATTTAGTGTGTGGTTACCGGTTCTTATCGGTTCTAAAAAAAACAGTAAAAATAAGCGATGTTTTAACCGTTTTTTCAATACCACGTGACACGGTTAGGAACGATAAAGGGTGTCTTGCCTGGCGTTTGCCGAAAAAAGGGTAAGTTTGGTTAGGTTGGCCATGTCTGAGAAACCCAAGAAAAACACCGGGCCCACTGGGTTTCAACACTGCAGTGAGTGTAGGGAGGTCTTTGCCAAGGCTGATCCCCACACCACCTGTGTTTGTCTGGGGTTTGACCACCTCGATTCAGACTGCCAAATATGTAAAAATGTTCCCAAATCTACCCTTGAGAAGAGATTAGATAGACTGAGGGAAAAGGAGGCCGAGATGTCAGCTGACCCGGATGGCCAGCTCAGTTCGGTTTCGACCGAACCAGAAGGAGTGCCTGCTGACCAGGACGATACTTCTTCGGGCAAAAGGAGAGCCGATTCTGAGGGATCGGTTCCGACAAAAAGAAAGCGCAAAGATAAATCGACCAGTTGGGATCCAGAGGTTCACTTTCCGACCGCTGAAGTGATAGCCAGGGCAATTCAGATTGTGGAATCGCTCCGTCCGATTCCGACCGATCCAGCTCCTTCTGGCAGGGGTTCGGTTCGGTTGGTTCCCCTGGTTCAAGAGTATACCCTTGAAGATTTTTATGAACCGGAGTTTGAAGAGGAAGGGGAATTTGAGGATTTTGATGTAAGTGGAGGTCTGGATGTGCCTGTGGAACCGGACATCTCCCCAGACAGACCATCAGGTGTTTCCCTTCCTAGGCTTTCTGAGTCCCCTTCCCATTTTATGTTTTACAGAAAAGTGGCTGAAACCCTCCAGCTTCCTATGGAGGAGGCTGTGGAAGATCAAGAAGAGCCTGATTGTGTAGAGATGATGGATATCCCAGAGTCCAGGAGTCTGTCTGTTCACCTCCATAAATCTTTTGGGAAACAGACACACAAAATCCTTAAGTCTCCTAACACTATACCTCCTGTGGATAGAATAGCCAAGAGGTATACACTTTCAGGCTCAGACACGGAGTTCTTCTATCAGCAATGCAGCCATGTTGGGGTAGTGCAGGCTGCTGCCTGTGACAAGGCAAATATTCCCTTGGCTTCACACCCCCCTGACAAGGACTCCAAGAAGATTGATGCCATGGCAAAGAAACAGTACATGGCATCTTCTCTGGGACTCAGGGAGGCGAATTACATGGTCTATATAGCCAGGTACCAGAAGTCCAGGTGGGACACCATACTGGCACTGGCTAAACAGGCCTCCCCCCAGCTAGCCAAGGAGCTGGAGAGGCGGTGGCTGCAGATGGGATTGAGTCATTCAAGTTTCAGTTTCATGCTGCTGTGGACTCTAATGATGTTTCATCAAGAGTCATGGCTACATCTGTTGCTCTTAGGAGGATGGCTTGGCTCAGATGTACTAGCCTCTCACAAGACACCCAGGCTAAGGCCATGGATTTTCCTGTAGTGGGTAATTCTCTGTTTGGGGAGCAGACAGAGAATTACATGAAGAAAATGGATGGGTACAGAACCATTTACAGGAGTGCCCAGGCCAAGGAAAGGCAGGCAACTCCTCAAAGGCAGCAGTCTTGGGGCAAGGGCAGGCCTTTTCAAAGGCTTTTTAACCAAGCACAGGCCTCTACTTCCTTTTCGCAGAGGGTGTTCTTCAGAGGGAGGGGCAGAAGGGGGATCAGCAGGGCTGCATCCACTCCTCAGCCTAAAGCCCCTGCCAAGCAGACACCCTGATGAGTCTGCCCGGGTCGACTCTCCTATTCCAGTAGGGGGCAGGTTGGCTTACTTTGTCCAGGACTGGATGTCTATTACATCAGACAAGTCGGTCCTGGAAGTAGTAAGTCAAGGACTGGTTCTTGGCTTCAAAAAATTTCCAAAGATGAGAGCCAGATCTTTTCCATCTGCAAATCTTTCGGAAACCCTTGCTCTAGAGGCAGAGGTTTCTTCTCTCCTAGCTTTAAGAGCTATAGGGAGAGTAACTACCCTACACTGGGGCAAAGGACTGTACTCCAGGTACTTCCTGACCCCCAAAAAGACAGGGGAATGGTGACCCATCCTAAACCTAAGATATCTAAACAAACATCTTTTAAAACCAAAGTTCAAAATGATAACTCTGGGAATAATTCTTCCCTCTCTAAGGCCAGGGGACTGGCTAGCCTCCCTGGACCTCAAAGATGCCTACTTTCACATTCCCATCAGGTGCTCCCACAGAAAGTACCTCAGGTTCGAGTTGCCCTCAGGCCATTATCAGTTCAGAGCAATGCCCTTTGGCCTAACCTCAGCCCCAAGGGTTTTCACAAAGTGCCTGGCAGTAGTAGTTACCTTTCTAAGAAAGCAAAAGATTTCCATTTTTCCTTATCTGGACGATTGGCTAATAGTGGGTCAGTCTCCAGACCAAGTCAAGTCTCACCTACAAGTGACTCAGCAAGTGTTCACTTCTCTAGGATTTCTCCTCAACCTTCCCAAGTCAGTTCTTGAACCAGTCCAGCTTCTTACCTTTATAGGGGCAGACTGGACACACTCAGAGCAAGAGCCTTTCTTCCTCTAGAAAGGGCAAGGGCCCTTATGGAACTAGCTTCTTCCTTCAGCCGTCAGGTATCCCGACCAGCAAGGCATTTCCTTCAGCTCTTGGGCCACATGGCAGCTTCAACAGCAGTGGTCTAAGGAGCAAGATTCCAGATGAGGGATATTCAGTTCCACCTGAGAGCCTTCTGGTCTCAGAGAAAGGACTCCCTTACCAAACTGATTCCAGTGACTCTGACCTTGATCCAAGCCCTCCAGTGGTGGCAGGATCAGGACAATTTAAGGCAAGGTGTTCCTTTTGTTGCTCAGCCTTGTTCAGTGGTCCTTACCACAGATGCTTCTCTTCTGGGCTGGGGAGCCCATCTGGGGTCCCTTACTGCCCAGGGCCTGTGGTCCCCCCAAGAATCCCTTCTCCACATCCTCTTCTAGAGCTCAGGATAGTTTTTCTAGCTCTAAAAGCGTTCTCACAGTCAGTTCAGAACAAGGTGGTTCAAGTCAGAACAGACAACACTACCACCATGTGGTACATCAACAAGCAGGGAGGCAGTCGGTCCACGGCCTTGTGCATGGAAGCCATGAAGTTGTGGTCCCTGGCTTATTCCCTGCAAGCTTCTCTCGTAGCAGTTCACCTTCCAGGCAAGAATAATGTGCTAGCAGATGCACTGAGCAGGATTTCTCAGGGCCATCACGAATGATCCCTGGACCCTCAGGTTTTGAAAGTGATTTTTTCAAGGTGGGGCACTCCAGAGATGGATCTCTTTGCAGCCCCAGACAATCACCAACTCCCTCTCTTTTGTTGCAGACCTCCAGTCTTGGGCTCAGTCTCCCTGGACGCCCTGATTCTGAATTGGGAAGGGAAGTTCCTGTATGCCTTTCCCCCCCCTTCCCACTCCTGTTCAGTTTTAGTCAAAATAAGGTCTCAACCTTGCAAGGTGATCCTGGTTACTCCAGATTGGGCCAGACAGCCCTGGTACCCTCTGTTGCTGTCCCTAGCAGTCCATCTTCCCTGTCTCTTCCCAGGAATTACAACCTGTTAGCATCCTCTCAGGGGAGGATTTGGTACCCCAATCTTCAGTCTCTCAATCTCAAGGCATGGCTCTTGAAGAGTTATAGTATGCAGATTTGCATCTTTCCCAAGGGGTTCTGGATATCCTCAAGGCTTCTCGAAAGCCCTCCACCAGAAAGACTTGCAACTCCAAATGGAAAAGATTCAGCATTTGGTGTTCTAAGAAGAATATTTCTCCAGACACTGCTGAATTGCCTACGGTTCTGGATTATATGGTCCATGTTAATGGCCTAGGCCACAGACCAGCTACTCTCAAGGTACACTTGTCAGCTGTTTCTGCGTTTTTTTTCTGTGGGGAAGCCTTCCTCACTATCTTCCCATCCTGTGTTCTGTAAATTCTTTAAAAGATTGCTTCACACCAATCCCCCTTTTAGAGACCCTGCCCCTGCATGGGATTTGAATGTTTGCATTGCTCAGCTTATGCAACCCCCCTTTGACCCTATGTCTTCAGCAGAGCTTAACTACTTGACTTGGAAAACTGTGTTCTTGGTAGCCATTACCTCTGCCAGGCGTATCAGTGAATTGCAAGCCTCGTCAGTGGAACCTGATTTTATCTCCTTTCATAGGGATAAGGTGGTCCTTAGAACCAACAGAAGGTTCTTGCCCAAAGTGGTTTCAGACTTCCATTTAAACCAGTCTGTGTCTCTCCCTGTTTTCTTCACTGATCACTCTTCCTCAGGGGAGAGGAGGCTACACAGTTTGGATGTCAAAAGAGCCCTTAATTACTACATAGAGCGTACCAAGGGTCAGAGGTTTGACTCCCTCCAGTTGTTCCTCACTTATGGAGAAGTGGGAAAGGGCAAACCTGCCACCAAAAGATGTAGTGCCAGGTGGATTGTGTCTTATATACAATTCTACTGTGAAAAACTGGGGAAAACTCCACCCTCAGGCCTGAGGGCTCATTCCTCAAGAGGTACAGCTGCTTCCCTGGCTGCGGCCAGGGATATCCCTCTCCTAGAAATTTGTCGAGCAGCCACCTGGAAAACAGTCCATACCTTTACCAAGCATTACTCTCTGGATATCCAGGCTGGGAGTGATGCTCGGTTTAACACAACAGTACTTCAGGCCTATTCCCAAGGTAGGTTCTGTCCCTCCTCCTTGAGGTACTGGCAGTAGTCTACAATAGTCAGAATACAGCAAGACTTCATGTTGTTTGAAGAAAAATTACTCACCTTAGTAATTATATTTCTTTTAATGAGTCTTGCTGTATTCTGACCTCCTCCTGCCTCCCCTCTCAGAACCTGTTTTTTGGGAAGTGGGTGGGCAGGGGTGCAGTGTTGCACCCCAGGGGTGTATTTGCTTGCACCCTCCTCCCTTTTTGTTTGGGTGCTTATCTATTATTTTTTGTACATTGGGTTTAGTTTTTGGGTTCTTTGACTTGAGTCTTACTTGGGAATCCAAAACTTTTCAGCCAGTTGGCTAGTAGAATTTTTACAATTTCCACATAGAATTTTTAGGTTGGTTGGGCTCATAAGAATCTGACGGTTTGAGTTCAAAACACTCCAGACAGAGACTTCAACCAAGCTCAAGCTCAGCGTTCCATGCCTTGCATGGAAAGTTAACCCTTAGTTCTCCGGGGCAGTTCAAAGGTTGGGAATCACTGCAATTGTCAGAATCCTTATACAAAAGTGGGAACAAAGAGGAAGCAGGGAACTACAGACCAGTCAGCCCCACCTCGGTAGTGGGGAAGATCATGGAAGCACTACTGAAGGAGAGATTGGTGGAACATCTGGTTGTCAATGGACTACAAGACCCAAGGCAGCATGGTTTCACCAGGGGGAGGTCATGTCAGACCAGCCTCGTTGAATTTTTTGACTGGGTGACTAGGGAGGTGGTTCAGGGGAGGGCAGTGGACATGGCCTATCTGGACTTCAGCAAGGCCTTTGACACTGTGCCACATAGAAGACTATTACACAAACTGGGGAATATGGGTGTGGGCAGGACAGTAGTGTGGTGGGTAGGTAACTGGCTGGGTGGCAGGACACAGAGGGTGGTGGTAAATGGCTGTCACTCCACAGAGGGAAGAGTGACTAGTGGAAGTTACCACAGGGATCAGTGCTGGGACCGGTCCTGTTCAACATCTTCATCAGTGACATGCAGGGACCTAGAAGGCAGAATTTCACTGTTAGCTGATGACACAAAGCTCTGTAACAGAGTAGACACACCAGATGGTATAGACAGAATGAGAAGGACCATGAAACTTGAAGAATGGTCAGGGGTTTGGCAGTTGAAATTCAATGTGAAGAAGTGCAAGATAATCCATATGGGGCACAAAAACCGTGGCACAATATATCAGTTGGGGGGTGAGGATATAGCATGCACCAAGCAGGAAAGGGATCTTGGGGTTATCTCTGATGACCTCAAGGTAGGGAAACAGTGTGACAAGGCAGCAGGTAAAGCAAATAGGATGCTGGGATGTATAGGCAGGGGCATCACCAGCAGGAAAAGGGAGGTCATAATTCCGCTATACAAGACACTAGTGAGGCCCACCTGGAGTACAGTGTACAGTTCTGGAGACCATACCTACATAAGGACATAGACAGGGTAGAGAAGGTTCAGAGGAGGGCAACAAAGATGGTGCATGGATTGCATCACAAGTCCTATGAAGACAGGTTGAAGGAACTGAACATGTACTCCCTGGAGGAGAGGAGGGAGAGAGGGGATATGATAGAGACATACAAGTATCTTACAGGGAGGAACAGGGTGCAGGAATACACTATTTTTAAGCGAAAAAGATGTTCCAGGACTAGAGGGCATGGGATGAAGTTGGAGGGAGGACGATTCAGAGGAAACATGAGAAAGAATTTCTTCACAGAACGGGTGGTGGACAAGTGGAACACCCTGCCAGAGGAAGTGGGGGAAGGGGGGGCTGAAACAATCACGGGATTTAAGAATGCATGGGATAGACATAAAGGAATTCTGGATGTTAGGGGTAAGGGATAACAGACTTTTAGGAAAACATAAACTGAACTTACAAGCTCAAATGGGCAGACTGGGTGGGCCATAGGCCCTTATCTGCCGACACGGTCTATGTATCTATGTAAATACAGCAAGACTCCATTAGAAGAAATATAATTACTAAGGTGAGTAATTTTTTCATCCCACTCCCGCAGTGGGAAGTGAACAGATGGAACAGGGTGATATCAACCTTTCTGTGGGAGGGGGATAGACCACGTATAGCCCTGCAGAAATTACTCCTGTCGAAAGAGAGGGGGGCCCTAGCCCTACCTAACTTATGCAAGTACTCAGTCTCCTTTGCTGCCTCATCTGTCAGGATGGCTGGTCCCAGGGCCAAGTTGGTTGCACATAGAGCGAGATCTGTCGTATCACCCTTTAGACTCTATCATGGTGTTCCAGTCCCGGGAGCTTTCTCGAGGAGAGACTCACTCACCTTTCACAACAGCTTTGCTTCGATGTTGGAGAAGATATCGCCGACATCCCGAGAACCAGTTTGGTGTGAAGTGGATGGGCATCCCGGTACAGAGTCAGATTTCCTCCCAGCACTCCTGGATAAATAATTTAGAAGATGACACACACGGGCTAATCCATACATATCAATTTTACGATGATGGTATCTTCAAAATGTTTGACCAATTGCAGAGAGAATTCTCCTTGTCGCAGAACAACTTCATCCGCTACCTACGAATCTGTCATTACTTAAGTACAGAACTGGGTTCAGACATCTCCTTGCAAACGCCCACCACCATCACCACCACCTTTATTCATCGTACTTATCCATCTACAAAGTGATCCTTCCCCACGCCATTTGGTATCTAGGCCATAATTTTTTTCCTTTTTTTTTTTTTTTTAATTTATTTCCTCGATCGCGGCCCCATGGACCTCTCTCAGGCATCCAAGTCTGTGTCCTGCCATAAGGGGCCCCCAGACTGTACCTCCCTCTTCTCCCCCGCAGCCAGTACCCCTTGTCTAACCCTCCCAGGGTGGGTCGCCCTCCTCCTCTTGGGCACTCTTATAGTCAGACTCCGGCTGCAGGGTAGGGCTGGCCGTGGAGGAACCTGGAAGGTCAGTCAGGGTTGGCCCAGTGAATGGCATGGAGGACTGGTGCCGTCGCCTATCCATGGCGCCGTTGTTTTCCCTGTTCTTGTGTGTGTCCTTGGAGCTCAGACGTGCAGTGACATCCAGCTTGGCTGGTGCACGCTCCCGTATACCCCCGAATGACGTCCGCCGCAGCTTCAATCCCCAGCAACTTGCGGCCGTGCACTGTAGTGCCTCCAGCCTCCGCTAGAGGTCACCAGTGCATCGGTTGGTGGATCACCCCCTCCCTGGGGAAGGAGAGCAGTCCTGGGGATGCTCAGATCTTCCCTTGTCAATCTTTACCATTCATTACTTCCTGGTTGTAAGCGGGCGTGCACCCGTCCGAAACTTTTTTTTTTTTTTAAACTTTGGCTAGCAGCACGCCCTCAAAGTGATGTCATGCGGGGCGGCCGTTAGTAGCGACCGCTCTCTCCTCCAACTCAGTTCTGTTTCTCCCACCATCGGCAGCACATGTTGCGAGTAGCGGTCATTTTTAGTGCGTGTTTGCCGACTCCTGTTTTTCTTCACACTCGGCCAATCTGGTAAGACTGTTCCTTTTCTATCTGGCGCGGGTGTGTTTCTTGCTGTGTTTTAGCATTATTATTGGCGTTATGTCGGTTGAGGAGCTAAGCGCTTTTCAAGGCAGACGCCCTATCGTCGGTGCTCTTGTGGCCGGCATTTCTCCGTCTCGGACCGGCATGAGCGTTTGCCTGGGACCCAACCATGATATGGATTCGTGCGGCGCCTGTTTCTCGATGGACCGTCGGCGTCCCCGGAAATCCAGCATTTAAACTCGGCAAGGCCCCGCCGACTTCTGAGGCGAGCGTCGCTCTCGAGATTCTCCGGGCAAAGTCGTTAGGCCTCCCGGGTCCCCTCCGGGCCTATCACGGTCGAGGAGGAGGGTCTCCTCGTCTTTCTTGCCGAGGAGAGGCCCCTTCCAGCGGTGTTGGGGAGCATCGTAGTCCCTTTGGGCGCGGCGCGCCGACACACGCCTCGGCAGTCACCTCTTTGGAGGTGCAGGCTCCCCGATGTCGAGGGCCCTCGACTTTTGGGCCTGGCTCGGGGACCCTCGGCGCCTTCCGGCGCCGTTTGGATCCAGCACCGTTAGCGGTACGACAATCGACGGCGCCCGTTTGGAGTATCGGCGCGGTGGCGGAACAGCGGTGTTGGCCAGGTGCCGCTTTGGGAGCAGCGCCCGATGGACCTGGCGATGCCGCTTCGCCCTCCCGGCGCTGCGGCGGCGCGGTAGGCCGCCATCCTTCCCTCCCTGGCGGTGCCGGGCCTGCGGCGCCGTCGGAGTTTGGAGTTGGGCCTGGCTGCTACCGGTGTGGGAGGCGGCGGCGTCACCCTGGTACCTTGGGGCGTTCGCGGCTCCGTGGCCTCAGGGACCCCTGGGGTGGCCAGCATCGAGGTCCAGCTGGTCTCGTCCTCCTCGGGAGGCGTGTGACTGGGACGTGGACCCATCCTGGCACCCCACTCTTCGGGTCTGGGTCCCTGTGGCTACAGGTACCAGGCGCGCAGCGGGCCCCTCCCTCTGTCCCCCTTCCGTCGTCTCCTGGGGTTCCTGGCTGGGGTGGCCGGGGCCCGGGGCAGGCGTGGGGGGTGACGGAGGGAGGCTCCCTCTGGAGGGCTGGTGACAGCTACCCCCACGGTGCTGTTGCCCTCTAGGGACAGGGGGGCCTTGTGGTCGGGAGGAGGCCCTCTCGAGTCCAAGGGTTGAGGTGGGGGTCTGCCACGGTCTTCTTTGGCCACCTCCGGGGGGTGGCCAGGAGCCGAATAGCGAACCTCGCCCCTCCCTCCAGGGTTCTAGGGTGTCCTCCGGCGTTTGTGCGGACTGCCCTTCTGGATCCATGCAGTCCCGGCGTCGTCACAGGAGAGTTCTCCCCAGGGCTCTTCCAGGCTCTGCTTCCCCAGAGTTCCGTTCTGCAGCCTGGTCTGATATCCGGGATCCCTCCTACTAGGGCTCCTTTCCCCGGATTCCAGAGCCCTCGCAGAGAGCAGTTGCCTCCTCGGAGGTGCCCCTCTCCCATCTCTCTGCCTTCTCCACCCCCGCTCCCAGGCCATGTCGGTCCTACGGGTCCGTTATCCTGGGAGCAGTTCAGGGGTTCTGCGGTGGCCTTCCCCTCATACGTTAGATACATGCATGAGCGGGTCTTTCGACTCTCCCCACCGCCCGGGAATCCTCTGGACATTCCAGCTCCCCATCATCCTCGTCTCCCTCCTCTGGGGAGAGGAACCTACTCATCTTTCCTCCGATGCTGATTTCACTGAATATCAGCGTTTCTCCTCGGGATGGTGAGGGATCTTGATTTCCTATGTTCGGAGAGGCGATGTGAGCAGGAGGAGCGAGAATTCCTTGGTGAATTCAGTGCCCAGCATTTGGTGGTACCTTCCTGGCCTATCCCCTTCCAGGAGCGTCTATCCGGTCCTGGCAGTCCCCAGCGCTTCTTCTCCAGCCCGGCTGACTGTCAGTGTAGGTATTGTGCCCCTCAAAGTCTCTAGGTTCTCTTCCCAACCCGCCCTCTGGTTTGGTTTACCTAGATACTCCTTCTGGGCGCCGCTGCCTGGCGCACGACCGCCCACCGGATCCGGACTCTCTCCAGTTCGACCGTTGGGGGCGAAGAGTGTTCTCTTCTTCTCGTGCGAGTGCCAGTATTGCATCTCATCAGGCTCACCACGCTGCCTACAACCGGCATTTGTGGTCGATGATGTCCCAGCTGTTGGCATCAATGCCTGACACGGAGCAAACCAGACAAGCCGTTGCCCTCTCCGCGGTAGGCCTGGAGCTGGCAAGACACCAAGCAAGGGCATCTTACGATGCCAATGAGGTGGCTTCCAGGCTTGCGGGGACAGCGATCTGCATCAGGCGGACGGCATGGCTTCGTCTTTCCAGGTTGTCACCCCTGGCCCGGCGTAGGGTGATTCGCTCCGCCTTCCGGGGGACCCGTCTTTTCTCCTCTAGAGCTGGGAGACTTTTACAGGGGCTCCCTCCGTCTCCTCGTCCTCGGGAGGCACCTCCTAGCTCTTCCCCCACTTAGGCTTTCTGAATGAGCAGGGTCTTCTCCTTCTGTTTCTCACCAACAGAAGGCTGGGAGTCTTGTTCCTCAGGTATGGCCTCTTCCCCTTCCTGGGGAAGAGGAGCTAATACTCACCCAGAGTAATGAATGGTGAAGATTGACAAGGAAGATATGAAATTACGTACCTACCGTAATTCCAGATCTTCTCTTGTATCTTCACCATTCATTACTTACACCCTCCCTCCATCCCCTCAGTGGCCTCTTCCTGTGGCTTCTCCACCTCCCGTCTCCTTCTTCTCTCTGCAATATATATATATAAAAAAAAAAATTATAAAAAATAGGAAGAATTGCTCAATTTTTCCAAAAAAAAAAAAAATCTATTTCTTGGGGGGCGTTCTTAATCTCCAGAAAAATTATTTACTCTAAGATTCTTGGGCCATCTAGTGGATTTGCTTGGCGATCAAACTGCACAACTATCTCTTGCCATCCCTCGGGCGAGATACCTCTGGGGTTTTAGCCTGGCTCAGGCTATTCAGTTTTGATCCTGCAATCCCGTGCTCCAGCTGTTAAGCCCTAGAATCAAAAACCCTTCCCCCTTCCCTAATTCTTGCCTTGCAGAGAGGAGGAACGGGCACGTCTGTTTTTTGTAAAAAAAAAAAAAAGGCAAAAGCTGAGGGAACTCTCTTCTACTGCCATAGGCATTCTTGGTATTCAGGTCACGGCCCCTAGCCTGCAAGTGATTATCTGTAAAAAAAAAAGAGAAAAACAAACAAGAAGTAAGATGAGAGGGTAGACTACCCTTCTCATGAATTTTGATAATTGGTGTTTTCCTTTCTAGTGTCCTCGGACAGTTTTACAGACAAGCAGTGCTGACCATAACCAATCCCAGCCAGCCTAAGCCTCCTGGCCTGCCTTGGCGAGTCCGGCTGAGTCCCACTTCTGTACTTATAAACTCCTGAAAGAGCTTACGGTTTCCGCTTCCAAACCCTGAGCAGTGCTCTCATACTGCCGGGGTTTTATTCTTCCCTCCTCGGTGTCTCCAGTTAAAGGCCTTCCACGGCCAGGGAACCAAGTGGTTATCAAAATAATGGCATGTTGAGGATGAGGACCACGCCCTGAGTCTGTCTAGCGGGTTTGGTGAACCTTCTCTTCAGCTCTATCTCCGGGGATTCTTGCTTCCCTGTTAAGTCGAGCCTTCAGCCATAAGCTAACTAGGCTCCTTGGGCATTCTGGTCCCCTCAACATCCCATCTCTCTCTTCTCTTCTTCTTTCTCATTTCCTCCTTCTCTCTCCTCCTAGAGTCGCCCAGGTAAGGAGGCCCTGCAGTCCCTAGGTTAGGGATACTCTTATCTCCTCTGTCCTTCCTCCATCGGCTTATTCCTTTTTCAGTTCATTCTTCCTTGCTTTGCTATCCCTTGGCTATCTTGCCTCGCTATCTTTATTCTCTGCTTTCGCTTTTGCCTCTCCGGCTCACAGAACTGAGTTGGAGGAGGAGTCGGTCGCTACTAACGGCCGCCCCTCGCGCATGACGCATGACGTCACTCTCGAGGGCGGTGCCGTTAGCCAAAGTTTTAAAAAAAAAAAAAAAAAGTTTCGCGATCACTGGTGCGCTCCGCTTACACCCTGTAAGTAATGAATGGTGAAGATACAGAGAAGATCAAGAATTACAGTGGTACGTAATTTTCATTTCTTTCCTGCCTGCCGACGCACTCAGGCCTGCTCTGAACCGGGTCGCCAGCGTGATGGAGGTGTGCCCAGCGCCTCAACCTTCAGTGCCACCGGGCCGGCTTATAGGGCCATAACTGATGCCCTTACGCAGGACATGGATAATATCCAAATAAACTGGGAGGCAGAGATTATGTTAGATTTATCGCCAGAAGATTGGTTACACATTTGGCACCAGCACCATAAAACTACAAACTCTTTTATACCTGGTGAGAGCTTTCTTGGAAAGTAGCAGTGAGGTTCTTCCACACCTCACAAATCACAGCTAAATATTCTGTCTCGGGCAACTCCTCCTGCTGGCAGGGATGCGGTTGCGAGGTGGCTACTCGTGCACACATTTTTTGGTTCTGCCTTGTGTTCATTCCGTTTTTGGGGGGAGGTGAGGAATACCATAAAATAACTTTTCCCAGCCCTGGGAGTCTTCACACCAGAGATGGCCCTATTACACCTACCTAGGAGGATTAAGGGAACACAACAGATGTATCTAATCAGCATATTAGGGGCTGCCAGAAAAGTTATAACTAGACTTTAGCTACAGGCAACTCCCCCACAGATCTCGAGCTGCGAAGCTACTATTTATGAAGTATATAAAGTGGAGAATTTAACAGCAAAACTACAGAATCTGATCCCAGCCCTGATGAATAGATGGAATCCCTGGTTTCTGTACATAGCGGATCGTCGACCTGACTTAGTGCCTTGAGACCTGGGGGGCTGTTCAAATGGGCTCCACCCCTTTCCGTTTTCCTGGACTGGCCGGCCCGTCACACTCCAGACTTTCCCTAATAAATAGTGGGGTGCCTTTATAGCTAGAAGGTGAAGAACAAGGGAAAGAAATGTTGATAGCCAATTCAGTGTGAGTAATTATGATCTCCTCGGATTTCTACTAATATACGAAAAGTTTATACCTCCATTGTGGTGCAAAAATTTATTATTGCTACTACTTTTTGTACTTTACAAATGCAATTACGATTTTGTAAGTCAATGAGTGAATAAGCATGTTTTTTATTTGTCATCCAAAAATAATAATAAAAAAAAGAATGCACCTGTGGTAAACA
Organism: Neoceratodus forsteri; assembly: GCA_016271365.2. NCBI lineage: Eukaryota > Metazoa > Chordata > Ceratodontiformes > Ceratodontidae > Neoceratodus > Neoceratodus forsteri. The sequence goes on from CM028130.1 coordinate 1,416,593,150, forward strand.
TACCAGCAAAAGACGGCCATTCGTCCTGCTTGATCTGCTAAGGCCCCAACACAACTCGGAGGCCTTCCCGCATTGCCGTAGTTTCAACCGTCACACTCATTCATCATCTGAAGACACTCGGAACTCATCTCCTGAAACAACAGTTAGCTGCCATGCAGAGGACCCCATCCAGCTCCTCTTCAGTGCAGGGGACTTCGCTGTTTTCTTCCCACAGAGACAAGGCCAGTGGGAAGCATCACCATAAGGAGAAGGAGAACCCCAGATTTAGAGTTGCGCTGCAGGTCCCCATATAGGAAAGTGGCATCTTCGAGTCCTCCTTCCTGCAGATCGTCAGATTCAGCCCCTCCAGCTGCTCTAACTTCTTCAGGGCTGCCATTGATAAAGCCCCCCTGCCCTTGTTCTGGCATCCAGCGAGGGGTGGGGGGGGCTTCGGGGAAAGGGCTCATGTCAGCCCATTCCCTGAGTCTTAGGCCCTTTCAGCATTCTGCCAGTCTAAGCCAGGGACTCCAGCCAACTCCTCTCCAGACGCTAGGTGACTACCCATCGTCTGCATGACTGGGGCATCATCAGACCGGATGTCAGGGTCCGGCGACAAAATCAGGCATCAAGAGCAGAATCTCCCGGCTGGAGTCTGCTCCCATCCACACTGGATGCCGGCTGGTTCTTCAGACTCCGACGCCCTAGACCTCTGGCTCTCCGGGCTCGAACCAGGCAACACCTCAGACGTATCACCCAAACCTCAGCAGACACTGGCCCCTTAGAAGCTGGCACCTGAGAAACCGTCATCAGCTGATCCAGAGCTCCCTGACTTGCTGTTTGACAGCCTGATGACAGGTGATCGGACACCCAATACCCTGCTGCCCATAGGATCTCGGGCGGAGGCGCCCAGGACTCCTGACCTGATGACAGGGAGGAATGCATCAGCAGGACCAGATGATCCCTCCGGAGTTTCCCTTGTCCCATTAATGAACATTGTGGCAGTCTCATTCACGGTGGAATACCATCAAAGGGGACCTCTTGCCAAAGAAGAATATCACCCCTTTGCCAACTTTACCCCCTCCGAAAGAGCCTACTCCTCCACCACCTAGGAAGCCTTCACTTCCACCCAGGAAGGTTACCCCTCCTCTGGATTTATCTGGTTCAGAGTCCACTGTGGTCAGGGTCAGAGACATCACTCCTCATCCAGGTCTTCTTCCTGATGCCGGCACCGCTCACGCGGTTGCCAGCCTCGGCGCTCGTACTCCCGTTCCCCTTCTTCGGATTCTTCTGGAAGTAGCTCATCCTCATCCTCCACGTCTTTGGAGGGCTTTACCTCACCCCCTCCTCAGCCTGATACCCACGGAGACTCTTCCCGGACGACCGTACCTTCACAGATGTAATGCTTCACATTCAGTTCCTCAACCAGTGGGACACTGAGGATATGAACCCGGAGAGGTGCAGGCTCGCCCAGTTTCTAGACATGAGCGACCTCAAACCATTGGTGGTCCTCCCATTAGTAGCTCCTTTTCAAGACGTGACCAGGCTAGCCTGTAAACACCCTTCTTCAGCCTCTGCTGTCCCGAAAAAGACGGACCGTCTTTATAGAATCACAAAGAATGAACCATTCTTACAGGAACAGCCACGGGCTGATTCAGTGGTTCTGACGGCAGCCCATGGCAGGGCTAATCAGCCTCGACACATGGGCTGCCAGTCACTGGACAAGGAATCAAAGAAGCTGGACCAATTCGGTTGTAAAATCTATTCCTCAGCCACCTCTACCATCAGATTACTAAACTTCTTAGCACATATGGTGCAGTACTAGAAGAGTATGTGGAAGAAGACTCTAGAGTTGGCTCAGGCTCAGCCTGATTCCTTGCAAAAGACAGAACTCTTAGATATTTTACAATCTGGCCTGGACACATAAAAACATGTTTTACGGTCCCCCTTCGATTCTGCGGACACCGCCACCAAGGACACCGCTACTGGCATCTGTCTGAGAAGGTACATCTGACTCTGAGTTTCTGGGTTTTGCCAGGATCTCCAGGAGGCTATCATGGATGCCCCTTTCCAATGGTCTATTCTGTTCGGAGAGGATACCAAAAAGATCATATCAGGTCTGCAAGACTCTGGCAAAGCAGTCCAGTCAGTCCACAAAATGTATAAATTAGAACCACCACCTGCTCGGTGAAAGCCTTTTCATCGCCAAGCTGGTCAACAACACAGGGGGCAGCAGTCAAGAGGACCCTTTACGCGAAAGGCACCCTCTCATCCATCCTTGCCCACTCCAGGAGCCACAGCATGACTCCTTGCCCGATCCCTCTCCTCCAGCGGAGTCCTTGGGGGGATCGGTTCTCCCTCTATCTAGAAGGATGGGCCAAAATCACTTCAGATGCCTGGGTACTTCAGTTGATAGAGAAGGGACACGCTCTGGAGTTCCTTCAGATACCTCTGGACCATCCTCCTGTCCTTTCCAGCTACTCCCCGTCTCACGCAACTCTCATCCGCGGGGAGATCCAGGCCCTCTTGCCCAAACAGGCCATAGAACCTATTCCACCGTCCCAAAAAGGGACTGGATTCTACTCCCACTTCTTCCTGGTCCCCAAGAAGACTGGGGATCTTTGCCCCATACTGGACTTGAGCCTCCTGAACACCTTTATATAGTACAAAAGGTTCCGGATGGTGACGCTGCCAGACCTTCTCCTAATGCTGCATCAAGAATACTGACTCTGTTCTTTCGACATACAGGGTGCTTGCCTCCATATCCTAGTATTTCTGCTCACCAGAGATCTCTGTGGTTCTCCTTTCAGGGGAAGCACTACCAGTTCTGGGCCTTGCCCTTTCGGCCTTACTTCTGCACCACGTGTGTTCACGAAATGCCTAGCAGTAGTCGCGGCAGCCCTCAGGAGACAGGGCCATACATCTATCCCTATCTAGATGTTCGGCTTCTAGCAGCCTCGACAAGCTGCTCTCTACCCTGTCAGACACCTTTGCTATGTTCGGGGAGCTGGGGATTACTCTGAACATCTCCAAATCGTCCCCTTGGCCCAGCCAAAGGCTGCAATATATCTGGGCAATATTGGATGCCACCCTGGGAAAGGCCTTTCTCCCTTCAGACATTGGCTCAGAGGATCTCCTCTTCCTGCCAAGTTCTGGCTAGGACATTCCTTCAACTCCTTGGCCACAGGGTGGCTGCCATAGTCACGGTTCCCTTGGCATGTCTCTACATGAGAGTTCCTCGGTGGACTCTCGGGATTCAGTGTGACCAACGTTTGGATGATCTCGAAGAGCCAGTCCAGATTTCCAGCACAGTATCCCAGAACATGACCTGGTGGCTGACCCCTCCAAATTTGGAGCTGAGAGTGCCTTTTCGGAAGGATACCCCTCAGCAGATCTAACTACAGATGCCTCGGGTCTGGGATGGTTAGCCCACCTTCAGAATTGCCAGACTCCAGGCACGTTTTCTCCCTTGGAGCAGGCCCTTCATATCAACATCTTGGAGATGAGGGCCATTCTTTACGCTCTACAGGCATTCTGGCTGGACCTTCTTCCGGGATCCCTGTTGATTCAAATAGACAACACATCCTTGATATTTTATATCAACAAATGGGGGCACTCACTTGTACCCAATTTGCAGGGAAGCCATGCGAGTTTGGTTCTGGGCCATCGAACACGATCTCACTCTTAACCACCGCCCATGTTCCAGGAGTCCAAAACACCTTGGTAGACTGCCTAAGCAGGTCTCTGTCCAGGGTCCACGAGTGGGAGCTCTTTCAGTCCATAGCGGAGAACTTATTCGTAAGATGGGGACGTCCAGAGCTAGACCTTTTTGCGTCCCCATTTAATGCCAAACTGTGCAGTTTCTGCTCGCTGGATCCAGGGCCTGGTGTATTTTGGTCAGACGTTTTGTCCCTTTGCTGGACAGGGAGGTTTCTTTATGCCATCCCTCCTTTTCCCCTCCTCAAGAGTCATACTCGAGCTCCAGTTGGAAGGGGCGGACATGATTCTGATTGCCCCTCTCTGGCCCCAGCAGATTTGATTTCCACTACTCCAGCAATTGGCAGTGGGAATCTCCAATTCTAGGGACATGGATATGTTGTTTATCCACACTTATTGGCAGGTATCCTTGCCGCTTTAAATCTTGCCGGAAGGTCTTCAAGCTGGCTCCTCCCACCCACCCGGGTGGTATAACTCGGCTCCGCCCCATGGCGCCAGATCTTCCTTACACGCTTGGAAGCTCAGGTTCCCTCCTTAACGCTCTCGTTTGTGACTAGTTCCTATTTCTTCGTTTGCGAATTTAGAAGTTTTGCTAAAAGACTTGGTCTTGATCCCTAGCGGCTGCGATGGACAAATCGACTCGGTTTTGGAGATGCCCCTGCGAATCAGAAGATGTCTCGACGGATCCACACTCCCGCGTGTGTCTACTGTTTAGGCCTTGAGCCGACCCGCAGGACTCGACCTGTGCTCTTCCTTCTCGGCCTCGTCACCGAACCGTGCTGCCCGATTACGCTGGGCGCGTCCCGAGCGTTCCCTCCTGTGAAGTCTAAGGCGCCGGTCGGCGGTGTCTGCGGAGCCCGGGCTCGTGGGATCAGCTCGAGCACATGATCGCCCTCGAAGAGGAGGCGGCGTGGACCGTATCTTCCTCGGCCGCGGCATTTATCCCGCTCTCTCTGCGTTCTTCCTACACAGCTTCATTTAAGGAGCTTTGTCTGTCCCTCTCCACTAGGGGAGAAGGGCCAGCGTCTGCTGGACCTTTTTCTCGGTCCAAAAAGAGGGGGAAAGGTCCCTCTCCCCGAGTCGTCGACTTGATCGACCGCTCGGCTTAAGCACTGGCCTCACGGTGCCCGATCAGGTCAGTTGACGAGACTCCTGTCGGCCAGTCGAGATTTTTCTCGACCCGTTGGACGGGCTGTCGCCTATAGAAGCGAATTCCTCCCTCCCGGTTCCCCAGAAGAGTTGAGGATCCGTGGGCTTGCCTGTGCCTCCGGTTCCGGAGCCTCGGATGAACCCTCGAGCCGAAGGGAGTGCGGTTCCTGCCGACACTTCCCGCACCGACCTCGGAAGAGCGGGGTTCTCGGTCTCGGACCTCTCCGCAGTCCAGCGATCCCGCGTCGCAGGCGGTCTCGGTCTCGGCACCCGCGGTGGCCGGCGCGCTGCGTCCCTGTCCTCCTCCTCGGACGAGGGAGGCTTCAGCGTAAGATTACGTCGGCCAGTCACGAGGACCTCATGTGGCAACAAGCTGGCCGGGAGTAAGCTGGCGCAGATGCCTTCCCGGCCATTAGTGGCTGTCACGGGCTGACGACACAACCTCGACTTACCGGAGGAGCCTGTACCCAGGCTGGTTGTTCGGCCAAAACCAGCTGCTCACGATTCCGGTGGAACCTCCGCCTCCACAGCCACTATTTGGGGCTCCGACCAGGGATTCTCGGTCGGCTAAGGGTCTACCCCATCGGCTGTCAGTTACCCTCACTCCCGACAGACCTCGGCAGGTAGAGGGTGGCTCAGGCCAGAGGCAACTCTTTGAGGACTCGTCCGAGTCCGAGGATAATTCCTCCTTTTTCTCCAAGCGACTGGACTTGGAGTCCTCAGGAGGACAGTCAATGGACGATAGCCCGTCGTCCTTCCTAGGACTGCTTCGGCTCATCTCTGAGTCCACCGGGATGGAGCTCGAACCCGTTTCCAAACGGGCCAGATATCCCCTCACGAGATTCTGGACCGAGGGATTCTCCAACAGAGCCTTTCCGTGGCCGAGGCCATAGTGAGTCCGCCCTGGAGCTTGGCAGCGCCCTGCTTCCTGCCCGCGCCTTTGGCCAGGATGGCCAGGAAATGTCACGGTCCCCGGTTCCCTGTCCGGTTTGAACACCCTCTGCTGAGGGTTGGTTACCGACAGCGTTTTCCGGCGCACCGGCCGCGCCAGGATATGAACAAACCTCGACAAGGAATCCAGAAATTGGATTATGTAGGCGAAAAAGTCTATGCTGCGTCCTCTCTCTCGTATACGTCCAGGCCAGTTCAGCCGTCCTCATGGCACATTTTCTCATGCCCTGTTGGGCTCCTGGATGAGGTCATTCCTCATCTCCAGCGGATCTGCAGACTACGGTCAAGCAGGTGCGGGACCAGGCAGTGTAAACAGCAGCTCCAGACTGCTTTGGATATTGGGGACTCATGTGCCAGGTCGGTGGCGGCGCGAGTGGCTATGCGTCGGCGGGCTTGGCTGAGGATATCCACCTTTACCGGATACCCAGCACAAGTTGGCGGATGTTCCTTTTGGGACTGACCTCCGGCCCTGGGGTGGAGGGTCACCTGCAGAGGATCGAGAAGTCCAATGCTACTTGGACTCTGTCTCTTCCGCTCAGAAGGACAAAGGCCGCAAACCACAGCCTAAGCCCTTCGTCCTTCCGCGCGCCCCGCGCCGCCCGGCCCAGCAACGGCCAGGGCCAGCAGGCTCGGCCTTGGCATCCCAAACCCGCACGCGGCTTCCTCTAACAGGAGGCAGGGAGGAAAGGCCCAGGAGGTCCTCGGCCGGTTCCTCCTCCAAGCCTGCCCAGTGACGGGCTGAGGGGTGTCGCCCCCATCCCCGTCACCTTACCCCTGGGTCCCCCCATGGGGAACGGCTCCGGCACTTCCGTTCCGCCTGGTCCGCTGTTACCACGGACAGGTGGGTTTTGGAGGTGATGGGAAGAGGCCTGCCTCTAGAATTCGAGCAGGCACCGCCTTTCAGAGCCGTCGCCCCTCGGGGGGCTTCGGGATCCCCAGCCTCGCTGGCCGGTTCGTCGAGCCGACCGCCTCCTCCTCCAGAAGGAGGTGATAAGAGAGGTGGAGGACCCTCCTTCAGACCCGGGGTTTGTGTCCAGGTACTTCCTGGTTCCGAAACGGACGGGGGGCTGGCACCCCATTCTCGACCTACACGACCTAAACAAGTTCCTAAGGTCCCGAACCTTCAGGATGGTCACTCTGGCTCAGATAATACCATCCTTGGGCAGGCGTGTGGTTCTGCTCTCTGGATTTGCAGGACGCGTTTTTCGTCCCTATCCGTCCGTCTCACCAGAGGTTCCTTCACTTCCGGCGGAAGGATCCTTTTCGAGTTCCAAGCCATGCCCTTCGGCTTGTCTCCAGCTCCCAGGGTCTTCACCAAATGCATGGCGGTGGTGACAGCATTCCCTGGCGCCGAGGGTCGGGTGTACCCTTACCTGGACGACTGGCTGATTGCAGCTCCCTCCAAGCAGGAGGCGGAGTGGTCAGAGATCTGGCCCTCAGGTCTGCTCTCAACTAGGCCTCCTTTATCAGCGAGGCCAAGTCGGAACTCGGCAAGCAGGTGATTCTCTTCATCGGGCGCAGCTCGACTCTCTTGAGCCAGAGCGGCTCCGCCGGACAGGGCCGAGTTCTTTCCTCCTTTGCCCAATCATTTCTGGTTGGGCAATTGCGCCTGCCGGGACTTCTCAGCCTCCTGGGTCTCATGGCGGCCTGCACCAGCGTGGTCCGTTGGGCCCGCTGGAACATGCGTCCCCTTCAATGGGGACTGGCCAGCCAGTGGTCACAACGCTGCGATCCTTTGGACCAGCGTGTGTCGGTGACACAGGGGATGTGGAACGCTCTCCAGTGGTGGATCGTTCCAGGTCATTTGCAGGAGGGCATCCCGTTCGTCCGCCCCGAGCCGACGGTCTCTCTATCGACCGATGCCTCTGATGGGTTGGAGTGCCCATCTGGGGATCACCGCCCATGGCCTCTGGTCCCCGCGGGAGTCCCGATGCCATATCAACCTGCTGGAGCTCCGGCGGTCCGCCAGCTCTCACCGCCTTTGCTCCATTCCTCCGGGTCAAGTGGTCAGAGTCCAGACGGACAACCCACGACCATGTACTATCTAAACCGCCAGGCGGGACGCGCTCCATGCTTCTATGCAAGGAAGCTCTCCGCATTTGGTCACTCGTGCGCAGCCTGGAGGCGGATCTCCTAGCCATTCACGTGGCAGGAGCCTCCAACACCCTGGCCGATGCCCTGAGCCGGATAGGGGCTGCATCCCACAGTGGTCTCTCCTGCCGGAGGTAGTACAGCATCTGTTCTCCCATTGGGGCACACCTCAGGTGGACCTGTTTGCCTCCAGGGAGAACGCGAAGCTGAGACTGTTCCTTGCCCGCCCCCCTCAGCAGGGCTCGCTGCAGGGGGATGCCTTCTCCAGGCAGTGGACCCCGGGCCTCTTCTACGCCTTTCCCCCATTTCCCTTGATCCACAAGGTGCTTCTCAAGGCGAGGAGGGACAAGGCGCAGGTGATTCTGATAGCCCCAGACTGGCCTCACCAGTTCTGGTACCCAGATCTCCTCAGTCTCAGCTCCAGGACTCAGCGGCAGCTTCCAGCTCGCCCGGACCTGCTCTCAGTCAATCAGGGGAAGGTGTTCCATCCGGACCTTCAATCCCTGCACCTGAAGGCCTGGTTCCTGGCTAGAGTTCCAGGCCTTGGGTCTTTCTGGCGAGGTCCTCAATGTAGTTGAGGCGTCCCGTAGGAGTCGACCAGAAAATGCTATGCCTTCAAATGGAAAGGTTTTCCATTTGGTGTCAGAGAGAGGCTTGGACCCTTCCTCCTGCTCCTTGGCAAGCATCTTGGACTGATTTATGGTCCCTTTCTAATCAAGGGCTTAGGTCAGCGACCCTAAGGTGCACCCTGGCAGCCATCTCTGCTTACGGTGGCGGGTCGGGAAGCAGTCGGTGGCGCAGGAGAAGGTGGTCTGGCGCTTTTTCAAAGGCCTTGATCACATTTCCCCTCCGGTGCGAGAACCTCCACCTCCGTGGGATCTACTGCTGGTACTGGCAAAGCTCATGGGCAAGCCATTCGAACCTATGCACAGGTGTGCTCTCTCTCACCTGTCGTGGAAGACCGCCTTCTTGGTGGCGATCACGTCAGCCAGAAGGATGGGAGAGCTCCAGGCGCTTTCCATCGAGTCTCCTTACCTGGTCTTCCACAGGGACAAAGTTGTCCTGCGCCCCCACCCGAAATTCCTTCCGAAGGTGGTGTCGGAGTTTCACCTTAACCAGGTGTTGACTCTGCCGGTGTTCTACCCCAGTCACACCCCGGAGGCCGAATATAGGCTCCATACTTTGGACCCTAGAAGGCGCGCCTATTACAAAGAGCACGCGGCTGGAAGTCGGGCAGAGGTTCGCCAGCTGTTTGTCACCTACACTGAAGCCGCATCTGGCAGACCTGCAGCCAAGCGGACGATAAGCAGGTGGGTCACCTCCTCACAGATCTCTGCTATAAGTTGAGCGGCATGGAGCCTCCCAGAGGATAAGAGCTCATTCTACCGCCATACTGCTGCAACGGTGGCTGCTTCCAGGGACGTCCCTATCCAGGAAATCTGCAGGGCTGCTCCTGGAAGTCAGCAAACACCTTCATTACCCATTACCACATCGACCTTGAGTCACGCCGGGATGCTGGTTTTGGGGCCTCGTTCTCCAGTCTCTCTCTTTTCCAAGTAAGTATTAGGGTGTCGCTCGCCTCCTCCTCCCGGAGAACTGCTAGGAGTCTGCCAATAGGTGTGGATGAACAACATATCCATGTCCCTAGAAGTACAGGTTACTCACCTGTAACAGGGAGTTCTAGGAATGGTATGTGTTATTCATCCAAACCAACCTCCGGCCCGGCTCGACGCCAACCTGAGCTTCCAGCGTGCCAGATCTGGCGCATGGGCGGAGCCGAGAGTTAACCACCCGGGTGGGTGGGAGGAGCCAGCTTGAAGACCTTCCGGCAAGATTTAAAGCGGCAAGGATACCTGCCAATAAGTGTGGATGAACAACATATACCATTCCTAGAACTCCTGTTACAGGTGAGTAACCTGTATTTACCCTACCCCCTGCCTCGCACTTGCTTGTCTCAAGAGCGCCGGGGCAAGTGGAGTGTGGTGTATTTAGGAGACACACTTGACTATCGGCAATAAAGCTGTTTTATTTGCATCACTTCGCGAGTCTGTGTGTTTTTTTTGCAGTACTACTGGAGTGCTCTGCCATTGGATTTTGTTGTTTTTAAGCAGGGCTGGCTGCCCTTTAAGCACCTCCGCCTATTGGAGTGTTCACGTTTCAGCTGTTTGGAGGTTTTCTCAAGAGCAGGGCACCTGGGTCCATCCGGATCTCAGATCCCTGCACCTGAATGCCTGGCTCTGCAGACCTAGCCACGACCCAGTTTGGGGTTTCCCCTAAGGTTGCCGAGGCTTTGGTTGGGGCTATAAAACCTTCCACTAGGGCTACTTGCATCATGAAGTGGAAACTATTTTGTCTCTGGGCTTCCGCCCATAGTCTGGATACTTTCACTTGTTCAGTGAACTCAGTCCTAGAGTACCTTCTATCTCTTTCAGAATCTGGACACCACTACTCTTCCATTAAGGTGCATCTGTCAGCAGTTTCAGCCTTATCACGCACTGTTGGATGGCAAAGCAATTGCCCAACTGGACCTGCCCAGCACCTTCTTGTGCAGCATGTTGCATCTGAAACTGCCCATTAGGGATCCTTTCCCTCCATGGGATCTGTTATTTGTTTTAGTGAAACTTAACTTTGCCTCCCTTTGAGCCAGCCGTGGATTGCAAGCTGCGCTTTCTGTCGTGGAAAGCGTTATTTTTAGATCTTTTTCGAGATACAGCTCTTGCAGCAGGTTACACCATTAGGACTGAAGCGGGCAGGCGTCCGGACCCCACGGAAATTTTCTAGCTAGCAGTCTTCAGCGGGGACCGCCTCCGACGCCGGTCCTGCTCGACGCCAGATCGAGCATAAGGAGGCGGTCCCGCCAGAATCGCCAGTTCTTTCCCGCTGTCGACTTTGCATGTCTTGACCTCATCGGTTTAGTCTAGCGCGTGACGACTAGGAAATCCATTCCAAACTTTCCAACTTCGGAGGAAATCCTTTTTTCAGCCGTTTTCTTTGTCTGATGTCCTCCCCAGCTTCAGTGGAGGGCCATTCTTCGAAGTGTGCATGTGGGAAGCAGATTCCTTTCAAAGACCCTCATTCGGCCTGCGTTCGGTGCCTGGGCCCGGACCACGACACCCAGGCTTGCCCCTTCTACCAGGGCTTTAACAGCCGAATGAGAATCCACCGACAGAAGGCTCTCCAGGCTTTCCTTCTTGAAGAAAAGCTTAAGGCCATGGAACCTTCCTCCAGAGGGGAATCTTCAGGGAAGTCACACAGGCACCACGAGAAGCACCGGGATAAGGTGAGACCCAGATCCCTCTCCAGGGCCTCGGATTGCCGCAGCTTCGGCTCCAGGTCAGACCACTCCCCGTCTAGTGCCCACTCTCAGCCTCCCCGGTCGTGGTCAAATCGGCTAGTGGTTCTTCTACTCTGCGGCCTGCCAAGACCTCCTGGCCCGCTTCCTCGGCTAAGGCCTTGTCCAGGTCAGGGGAGTATCACAAGTCGTCTTCCCGGCACTCGGCCTCCGACGTCTGGTCAGTCTCCCTGCCGCCGCCTCCCCAACGCAAGACCAAGGAGCTGACCTCCCTTAAGCGGACGTCAGACCCGACGTCTGCCCACCCGACGTCGGCCAAGGTACATAAACACTCCCAGGAACCGGCGGCAGTTCGTCACCCGTCGCCAGTCAGGCATTCACCCCCCAGGACGCCGCCGGGGAGACCGACGTCAGATACCGCAGCCAGGAGGACCACACCGCCACCTACCGACGTCGGTCGGGAGGCATTGTCGGAGGAGGAGTCTACTCAGCCCGAAGACCAGGCGAGCGATTCCAGACCCGTCAAACTCCCACGGGAGCCCTCTCCAGAACCTGAGACCCCCGGGGAGCCGGCGCCCGGCCCCGACGACAGGCCACCAGCGCCCGGTCCGTCGTCGGGTTTAAACTTGGCGGAAGTGAAGGAGCGCTTCACTTTCTGGTGGGACACCATCAAAAAGGACGTGGTCACCACGCACCCTCCCGCACCCACGCAGACACTCGACGCCTGCGCCTCTTTCACCAAAAGGGTCAGCAGGCCGAGCACCGTCCCCCCAGGAGCCTGCAGCACCTCCTAGGGGCAGATCTACAGAAAAGAGAAGGCCTCCGTCAAGATCCTCTTCAGGGTCACCCAGCCCCAAGAGACCCAGAAGACGTCGGTATTCACAGTCTACGGAGGGTTCCAGATCTGACATCTCTGAATGCTTCAGGTCTCCTTCTCCAATCAGCATCCCCCTCTCCGGACCCGCGCGACCTCCCTAGGTCTCCTCCGGATGACCCCTCGTTCTCTGAGATAATAAGACACATCCAAGAGAACATGGGATAGGATGCGGAGGAACTCAACCCCGAAAGACTACGCCTTGCCGACTACTTTCGGCAAAAAGATCCCAAGCCTGTGGTGGTGCCACCCTTGGTGGACACTTTCGTGGACGTCACCAAGGCAGCGTGGAAGCGTCCACATTCAACTCCGGCAATGCCGAAGAAGGCTGGACCGCCTGTACAAGGCCCCAAGGGAGGACCAGTACCTGGCTAATCATCCTCTGGCCGACTCCCTCGTCATTACAGCCTCTCATGACCGGTCTCAGAAACCGCAACATCTGAGCACGCAGCCACCGGACCCGGAGTCCAAGCAGTTGGATGTGCTGGGCAGGCGCACTACGCGGCCGCGACTTGCACCATTAGATCACTGAATTACCTGACCCACATGATTCAGTTCCAGAACGCGCTGTGGGAACGGGGACAGGAACTGACAGAGAAATTGCCAGACGGTGGCCAAAAGGAGGAACTCCTTCAGCTCCTCCACATGGGTTCAGACGTGGGGACCCAGGTGCTCCGAGCCGCGTACGACTCCGCGGACTCTTCGGCCAGAGTGGCAGCCTCAGGCGTATGTCTCCGGAAACGCTCATGGCTCCGTGTCTCCGGGTTTACCCCGGACGTCCAGAAAAACATTATGGACGCTCCCTTTCATGGCGTAAGATCTTCCCTTGTCAATCTTCACCATTCATTACTTCCTGGGTGTAAGCCAGGCGCGCACCGGTCACGAGGAGCCTTTTTTTTTTTTAAAGCTTTGGCTAATGGCCCCGCCCTCGAGAGTGACGTCATGCGCGAGGGGTGGCCGTTAGTAGCGACCGACTCCTCCTCCAACTCAGTTCTGTTTCTCCCGCCGTCGAGGCAGCACCTGTTTCGCGTGAAGTGTCAATTTAAGTGCGTAGTGTACCGACTCCTGTTTTTTCATCACACTCGACGCCGATCCGGTAAGACTGTTCTTTTTTCTATCTTACGGCGCCGGGTGTGTTTCCTACTGTGTTTAGCCTTGTTATTTTCGCGTTATGTCTGGTTCGGGAGCTAAGCGCTTTTCGAAGACGGGCCGTGCCCCTACGCGTCGGTGCTCCTGTGGCGGCATTCTCCGTCTCGGACCGGCATGCGCTTGCCTTCGTTGCCTGGGACCCAACCATGATATGGATTAGGTGCGGCCGCCTGTTTCTCGATGGACCACCGTGTCCCTCGAAATCCAGCGTTTAAGCGGCAAAGCCCGCCCGACCTCGGGGCAGCGTCGCTCTCGGGATTTCGGGCACGGTCGTTAGACGCTTCCCCGGTCCCCTCCGGGGCCTATCGGTCCGAGGAGGAGGGTCTCCTCGTCTTTTCTTGCCGAGGAGGAGGCACCTTCTGCGGTGTTGGGGGAGCGTCGTAGTCCCTTCCGGGGCCGCGGTGCCGACACCGCCTCGGCAGTCACCTCCTCGGAGGTGCAGGCTCCCCCCGTGTCGAGTCCTCGACTTTTGGGCCTGGCTCGGGTGGACCCTCGACGCCGCCTTTTGGCGCCGTTTCGGATCCCGGCACCGTTCGCGGTGCCGGTGATCGATGCGGCGCCGTTTTGGATCCGGCGCCCGTTAGCGGCGCTGGTGATCAAGCGGTGCCGTTGGCGGTGCTGCTTTTGGCCTTGGCGCCGTTCGGCGGCGCCGATGGTATATAGCGGCGCTATCGGCGGTGCCGCCCACCACCTCGATACGCCGGCGGCGCAGTAACCCCTAGTCCATCCTCCAGGCGGTGCCAACCTGCGGCGCCATGGGGGGTTGGAGTTGAGCCTGGCTGCTGCCCGGCGTGGAAAGGCGGCGGCGTCGCCACTTGGCACCTGGGCCGTTCGTGGCCTCGGGGACCCCTGGGGTGGCCAGCATTGAGGTCCAGCTGGTCTCGTCCTCCTCGGAGGGCGATGACTCGGACGTGGACCCATCCTGGCACCCTCACTCTTCGGGGTCTGGGTCCCCTAGCTAAGGTACCAGGCGGCGCGGCCCTCCTGTGTCCCCCTTCCGTCGTCTCCTGAGGGTTCCCTGGCTGGGGTGGCCGGGAGGCGTGGGGGTGACGGAGAGGCTCCCTCTCTGGAGGCGGTGACAGCTACCCCAGGGTGCTGTTGCCCCTCTGAGGACAGGGGCACGCTGTGGTCGGGAGGTCCTCTCGAGTCCGAGGGTTGAGGGGCAGGGGTCTGCCACTCGGTCTTCTTTGGCCACCTCAGGGGGTGGCCAGGAGCATGGTGCAGGAACCCGCCCCTCCCTCCAGGGTTCTAGGGTTGCCCTCCAGCGGCATTAAATGCGGACTGCCCTTCTGGATCCATGCAGTCCGGCATCGTCACAGAGAGGTTTTCCCCAGGGCTCTTCAGGGCTCCGCTTCCCCAGAGTTCCGTTCTGCGGCCTGGTCTGTTGTCTGGGATCCTCCTACTAGGGCTCCGTTCCGTATTTCCAGAGCCCTGGCAGAGAGCAGTTGCCTCCTCGGAGGTGCCCCTCTCCCATCTCTCTGCCTTCACCACCCCCGCTCCCAGGCCATGTCGGTCCTACGGGTCCGTTATCCTGGGAGCAGTTCAGGGGTTCTTCGGTGGCCTTCCCCTCATATGTTAGATACATGCATGAGCGGGTCTTTCGACTCTCCCCACCGCCGAGAATCCTCTGGACATTCCAGCTCCCCATCATCCTCGTCTCCCTCCTCTGAGGGAGAGGAACCCCCTGCTCATCTTTCCTCCGATGCTGATTTCACGGAATATCAGCGTTTCCTCTCGAGGATGGTGAGGGATCTTCGGATTTCCTATGTTCGGAGAGACAATACCGAACGGGAGACGCGAGAATTCCTTGGTGAATTCAGTGCCCAGCATTTGGTGGTACCTTCCTGGCCTATCCCTTCCAGGAGGCGTCTATCCGGTCCTGGCAGTCCCCAGCCGCTTCTTCTCAGCCCGGCTGACTGTCAGCGTAGGTATTGTGCCCCTCAAGTCTCTAGGTTCCTTCCCAACCTGCCCTCTGGTTTGGTTTACCTGATACTCCTTCTGAGGCGCCGCTGCCTGGCTGGCACGAGCGCCCACCGGATCGGACTCTCTCCGAGATTCGACCGTTAGGGGAAGAAGTGTTCTCTTCTTCTGCTGAGTGCCTGTATTGCATCTCATCAGGCTCTGCACGCCTACAACCGGCATTTGTGGTGAGTGATGTCCCAGCTGTTGGCATCAGTGCCTGACACGAGCAAACCAGACAAGCGTTGCCCTCTCCAGCATGTAGGCCTGGGCTGGCAAGACACCAAGCAAGGGCATCTTCTGAGCGCCAATGAGGTGGCTTCCAGGCTTCGCGGGGACAGCGATCTGCATCAGGCGGGCGGCATAGCCGTCTCTGAGGTTGTCACCCCTGGCCCGGCGTAGGGTGATTCGCTCCGCCTTCCGGGGGACCTGTCTTTTCTCCTCTAGAGCTAGGAGACTTTTACAGGGGCTCCCTCAGTCTCCTCGTCCTCGGGAGGCACCTCCTAGCTCTTCTCCCACTTAGGCTTTCTGAATAAGCCAGGGTCTTCTCCTTCTTTTTCTCACCAGCAGAAGGCTGGGGGTCTTGTTCCCTCAGAGTATGGCCTCTTCTCCCCCCCCCGGGGGAAGAGGAGCTTGGTACTCACCCAGGAAGTAATGAATGGTGAAGATTGACAAGGGAAGATATGAAAATTACGTACCTACCATAATTCTTGATCTTCTCTTGTATCTTCACCATTTATTACCACCATCCCACCATCCCTCAGTGGCCTCTTCCTGTGGCTTCTCCACCTCCATCTCCTTCCTCTCTCTGCAAAAAATATAAAATTAAAAATAAATAAATAAAAGTGGGAAAAATTGCTCGATTTTCCAAAAAAAAAAAAAATCTATATCTTTTTGGAGGCCTTATTTCTTCCAGAAAAATTATTTACTCTAAGATTCTTGGGCCATCTCGTGGAATTGCATTGGTGATCAAACTGCACAACTATCTCTTGCCATCCTCGGGCGAGATACTTCTGGGGTTTAGCCTGGCTCTGGCTATTCAGTTTTGATCCTGCAATCCCGTGCTTACAGCTATTCGCCCTAGAATCGCTTTTCCGCCTCTAATTCTTTGCCTTGCAGAGCAGAGAGGCAGGCACGACTATTTTTCTCTAAAAAAAGAAAAGGAAAAGCTGAGGGAACTCTCTTCGACTGCCATAGGCATTCTTTGCATTTGAAATCATGCTCCTAAGCCTGCAAATGATTATCTGTAAAAAACAAACAAAAAAAAACAAAAACAAAAAGGAAGATGCAAGGGCAGACAAAACCCTTCTCGTGAGATTTTGATCATTGGTTTTTCCTTTCAAGTGTCCTCCTGGACAGTTTTACAGACAAGCAGTGCTGACCATGACCAGTCCTAGCCAGTCTAAGCTTCTGGCCTGCCTTGTCGAGTCCGACTGAGTCCCACTTCTATACCTATAAACGCCTAAAGGCTTAGATTTTCCATTTCTAAACCCTGAGCAGCGCTCTCATGCCTGGGTTTTATCCTTCCTCCTCGGGTGTCCTCCAGTTAAAAGCCTTCCGCGGCCAGGAGCCTGAAGTGGGGATCAAGAACAATGGCATGTTGAAGATGAGGACTATGCCCTCCGGAGTCTGTCTAAGCGGGTTCGGTGAACCTTCTCTTCAGCTCTATCTCCCAAATTCTTGCTTCCCTGTTAGTCGAGCCTTGAGCTATAAGCTAACTATCCTCGTTGGGCATTCTGGTCCCTTCAACATCCATCTCTCTCTTCTCTTCTTTTCTTCTTCTTTCTCATTACCTTCCTTCTCTTTCCTCCTAAGTCGCCCAGGTAAGGAGGCCCTGCAGTCCCTAGGTTGGGATACTCTCATCTCCTCTGTCCTTCTTCCATGCGCTTATTCCTTTCAGTTCATTCTTCCTTACTTTGCTATCCTTGGCTATCTTGCCTCGCTATCTCTATTTCTCTGCTTTTCTTTTGCCTCTCGGCTCACAGAACTGGGTTGGAGGAGGTTGAAATGCGCTACTAACGGCAGCCGCCCCTCCATGGCGTCACTCGGGGAGGCGTTAGCCAAAAGCTTTAAAAAAAAAAAAAAGGCTCCGGCGTGGCGAATTAACGGCGCCTCCGGCTTACACCGTAAGTAATGAATGGTGAAGATACAAGAAGATCAAGAATTACGGTAGGTACGTAATTTTCATTTTTGTTTGGTGAAGCCTCGGAAAAGGTCGTCACCAAATTACAGGAAGCTGGGAAGGCTGTTAGATCTGTCTAGGCTATGTACAGATCTAGACTCGGTTCCTTTCGTAGGAACCAGAGTCGTTTCACAACGGACTCGAGGCAACAACCTCATTCCGGCCGGCAACAGGGGTTCCTTCTCCCGGACAGCCCAGGCCAAGCGTCCTCAGGTGAGGCCAGCGTGCTACAAAGTCGGCCCAACCCGAGGACCCTCTGCCTACCACGCGACTCCTTCCGGCCCCGCCTCTCCTCAGGATCAGCGAAACAAAGGTCGAGTGCGCCGCCAGACCACCTGCCAGGGTGGCGGTCGATCACCACCGACAGGTGGGTGCAGATTGGTCAAAAGGCCACTTTATAGAATTTCTAGAACAAGCCCCCACAAGGCCTCCTCTGCTCTCCGTTACTCGGGTCAGCACGCTCTGCTCATAAGGCAGGAAGTGCTCACGCTTCTGAAAGAAGCTTTGGAGCATGTTCCAGGAACAGAGAGGAGCAGGCTGTTATTCACATTTCTTCCTGGTTCCAAAAGCAGAGGACCTCCGTCTAATTTTGGACCTCA
This sequence comes from Neoceratodus forsteri, assembly GCA_016271365.2. Lineage (NCBI taxonomy): Eukaryota > Metazoa > Chordata > Ceratodontiformes > Ceratodontidae > Neoceratodus > Neoceratodus forsteri. The sequence goes on from CM028130.1 coordinate 1,416,611,089, forward strand.
GCGACCTCAATATATCGGTCGTTTACAAGCGCTTCCACATGGTGACCCTCCGGGACTAATCCCATGCTGAAGAAGGATGCTTTCTTAGCATCCTGGACATGCAGGATGCCTACCTGCATCCCTATCGCATCGGCGCACAGGAGGTTCCCAGCGCCCGAGTTTCTCAGTTGCCACTATCAGTTCCGAGCGCTTCCTTTTGGGCTGTCATGAGCACCCAGGGTATTCACCAAGTGCATGGCAGTCGTGGCAGCGTCTCTGAGGAGGCAGGGCCACTACGTGTTCCCGTACCTGGATGACTGGCTTCTCATGGCCTCCTCCAAGGAGGCATTGCTGTTGGCCATTCAGCATACCCAGGCTCTTTTTCAGTCTCTGGGCATCTTAATCAACTCCGAGAAGGCTCTCCTGGTACTGTTCCAGAAACTGCAGTTCATAGGGGCAGTTCTGGACACCAAGGGGAAAGCCTTTCTTCCCGAAGACAGAGCGGAACGCATACGATCCCTCATAAGGGACCTGTCAGCGAAGACCGTTCCGGCCAGATTGGTCCTTCTCCTGCTCGGTCACATGGCTGCGGCCATTCCAACTGTCCCGATGGCAAGACTCCACATGCGGGTAACTCAGTGGATGTTAAGGGTGCAGTGGGACCAAAGGCAAGACCATCTGCAGCAGCCAGTCAGAATCACGAAGCACCGTGGTTCGGACTGGCATGGTGGCTGGATCCGAACCCTCTTTAGTGGGGTTCCTCACAGCGCTGCCCCCGTGATAGCATTCTTCCAGAGACGTCAGGGCTGTGGTGGGAGCCTACTTGAACAGGGTGAGGTCTCGGGGAACATGGACTACTCGAGGAATCTCATCTCCATATCAACATATTGGAGATGAGGGCCGAACCCTCATGCCCTGCAAGCCTCCAGTCGGAGATTCCACCGAGTACCTCCTGTTACAAACAGACAATACTGCGGTGATGTTACACTCAACAACAAGGAGGCACACACCCTACCTCTTTGCAGGGAGGCCATGGAGGGTGTGGAATGGGTCATACGGGCATGGCGCTAAACCTCATTGCAGTTCACGCTCCCTGGGTGGACAACACTGTCGCAGACAGCCTGAGTCGTTCCCAGGCCAGAGTCCACGAGTGGGAACTTCTACAGGAGGTGGTAGAGGATCTGTTTCAGATGGGGTACTCCAGAATTAGATCTATTCGCCTCCCATCCAACGTAAACTGCCAATTTTGCTCGCTAGATCCAGGGCCTGGTGTTTTTCTGGTGAGAGCGATGTCCTTCTCTCTGGGCGGGCAGATTCCTCTACGCCTTCCCTCCTTTCCCGTTGATCCCGAGAGTCCTTCTCAAACTTCACAGGGACCATGCAACGCTTATTTTGATAGCGCCTTTTTGGCCCAGGCAAATTTGGTTCCCGCTTCTGAATCAGTTGTCCCGGGAACCTCCGCATCCTTTGCCAGTCAGCTCCCACCTGTTGTCTCAGGAGGAGGGTTCGCTAGTCCACCCGGACTTACATTCACTGAACCTGCATGCTTGGCTCCTAGAGACATAGCCATGTTGTGACACGGGGTCTTGCAAGAGGTGGCAGAAGTACTTTCTGCCGCCAGAAAACTGGCGACACACACAACATACGCCATGAAGTGGCGCAGGTTTTGCCTGTGGTCTCAAGTACGCGGTTTCAAACACCATGAAGTCTTACTATATTATGACTATATGCAGTCAGCCACTGCAGCTGAACTGCCCCGGAGAGGAAAGAGTTAACTCCAGAGAGTCTGGAGTTCCACATGGAGTGCGCTATACTAAAGTTTCATCTGGCCAGTTTCAAATGAAACTGTCAGATTCTTTACTCCGCTTCACTGAACAGTCGCCCGGAGATCAGCTCCTTCACATCGGTTCATTTCTGGTTCAATGGTATTTTCGGTTCATTTGAACCGCAAAAGTATTTATTTTACCGCATTTCGTTAAAAGCTCTATCTGGTAAACCGTAAGTAGAAAATTTAAAGTCTGTGTGGAAATTAAATTATCGGTTCGCTTAATTTAACGTTTTAAAGTGTGGTTGGCTTTTTAGGTCGGTTCGGTTCTTATCGGTTCTAAAAAACCTTGCTTTTAAAATAGGTTTTCAAATACCGGTGACACGGTTAGGAACCGATAAGGTGTTCTTCCTGGCATCTACCATAAGGCAAGTTTTTGGTTAGGCTGGCATTATGTCTGAGAAACCCAAAAGAAAAACCGGGCCCACTGGGTTTCAACACTGTGATGTCTGTGGGGAAGCCTTTGCCAAGGCTGACCCACACACCACTTGTGTTTATTGTCTGGGGGTTGACCACCTCCTGTCAGACTGCCAGGTGTGTAAAAATTTCCCTGCAGCCACCCTGGAGAAGAGATTGGGCCGGCTCAGGGAACGAGAGGCCAAGAAGTCCGCTGACCCGGATGGCCAGCCCGGTCCAGTACCCACTGGACCAGAGGGAGTGCCCTCTGACCAGGCGAGACTTCTTGGGCAAAGGAAGGCTGGTTCAGGGAACCAGTCTCAGTGAAAAAACTAAGAAATCAGTAGGTTTGAGTCCAAAATTGTCTCTCCAACTGCTGCAGAAATAGCTAAAGCCATGCAGATTGTCCAGTCACTGTCTCAGGGTCCTGCCAACCACCTACAGTTGGTAAAGGTTGGTTCTGTTCAGTGCCAGTGGTTCAGGAGTATGATGTTGAGGAATTTATGAACCACAGGAGAGGGAGGACTAATTTGATCATTACATGTGGCTGGGAGGGTCTGGACGTGCCCATTGAACCGGACATTTCTCCAGACAGACCTTTAGAATCTCCTCCTATTCTGTCTGAGTCCCTTCTCATTTTATGTTTTACAAAAGGTTGCAGAATCCTCCAGCTTCTTTAGAGGAAGCTGTGGATGAGCAAGAGGAGCCTGATTATGTAGAAATGATGGATATACCAGAGTTTAGGAGGTTGTCTATTCCTTTGCAGAAGTCATTTAGGAAGCAAGCAAACAAAGATTTTAAAAATCCTCATTCTGTCCCTCCTGTAGATAAAAAATGGACAGAAGATATACCTTGTCAGGCTCTGATACAGACTTCCTCACTGAGCAGTGTAGTCATATGGGTGTGGTACAAGCTGCAGCCTGTGACAGAAGTAATATTCCTTGGCCTCACATCCTCCTGATAAGGATTCCAGGAAGATTGATGCCATGGCGAAAAAACAGTATATGGCAGCTTCTTTGGGACTCAGGCAGGCAAATTATATGGCTTATGTGGCTAGATATCAGAAATCTAGGGTGGGACACAGTATTGAAGTTAGCCAAGGCCCATGGCCAGCTGGTTAGTGAAGCTAGAACAGGTGGCTGCTGATGGCATTGAAGCCTCTAAAGTTCAATTTTATACTGCTGTTTATGTTAATGATGTTTCCTCTAGGGTCATGGCCACTTCTGTAGCTTTCAGTAGGTTGGCATGGCTCAGATGCACTAATCTGTCCCAAGATACTCAGTCAAGGTATGATTTTCCTGTTGTGGTAATTCTCTGCTTGGGGAACAAACAGAAAACTATATGAAAAAGATGGATGAATACAGAACTACCTACAAAAGTGCCCAGGCTAAGGAGAGGCATGCCACTCCACAGAGGCACGCTCCCAGAGGTAGGGGCAGGCCTTTCCACAGGCCTTTTACCAATTTCAGGCCTCCTCTGCATTTGCACAGAGGGGTTTCTTTAGAGGCAGAGGTAGATCGCGGGTCAGAAGCCGTCCCTTCCCTCAGCCTAAGGCTATTGCTACAGGCACCCTGATGGGGTGCCCAGGGCCGATTCTCCTGTACCAGTGGGGAGCAGGTTGGTTTATTTCAGCCAGAACTGGGTGTCCCTAACTCGGACAGGTGGGTTCTGGAGGTATAGGCCAGGGTCTGGTTCTCAGCTTCAAACAGTTTCCGAAGATGAGAGCCAGACATTTTCCACCTGCAAACTCTTCAGAAGCCCTTGCTTTGGAAGCAGAGGTTTTCTCTTTTGGACTGCAAAGCAGTAGAAAGGGTCCCTCCTTGCCATCAGGGCAGGGGCTGTACTCAGATACTTTCTTACCCCAAAAAGACAGGAGAATGAGCCCATTTTAGATTTAAGGTACCTGAACAAGCATCTTTGAAACCAAAGTTCAAAATGTTAACTCTGACAATGATTTTGCTCCTCCTGAGGCCAGGACTGGTTAGCTTCCTGGCCCTCAAGGTTGCCTATTTTCATGTTCTGATCAGGCCTTCTCACCGAAAGTACCTCAGGTTGGACTACCCTCAGGCCACTACCAGTTCAGGGCAATGCCCCTTCGGCCTTACCTCTGCGCCAAGGGTATGCAGAAATGTCTAGCTGTGGCAGTGGCTCATTTAAGAAGGCAAGAATTGTTGTGTTTCTACCTGGACGACTGGCTCATAGTGGGGTCAGTCCTCAGATCTGCAAAATCCCACTTGCAAGTCACCCAGCAGCTTCTCACTCCCTGGGATTCCTGCTGAATTTACCAAAGTCAGTTCTCGAACCAGTTCAGGAACTAACTTTCATAGGTGCAGAATTGAACACAAAGTTAGCCAGGGCATTTCTCCCCTCGGAAAGGGTAGACAGACTCATTACCCTGGCATCTCCTCTCATCCTGCAGGTCTCTCGACCAGCAAGGCATTTTCTAACTCCTAGGGCACATGGCTGCTTCCACAGCTGTAGTGCAAGGAGCAAGATTCCAGATGAGGACATTCAGTTCCATTTGAGGGCCTATTGGTCTCAAAGGAGGGACCCCTTTCCAAATTGGTTCCAGTGACCCAAACCCTGATCCTGGCCTTACACTGGTGGCAGGATCAAAGCAATCTAAACAAGGGTTCCTTTCATTCGTTTCTCCTCCCCTCACCCCTCACCACGGATGCTTCCCTGTTAGGGTGGGGAGCCACTCAGCGACCTGTCCACTCAGGGAGTGTGGTCTCCCAGGAATTCTGCTCCACATCAATCTTTTGGAACTCAGGGCTGTCCTTTTAGCTCTTCAGGCGTTTTCAGCTTCTGTCCAGAACAAAGTAGTTCAAGTCAGGACAGACAACACCACAACAATGTGGTACATCAACAAGCAAGGGGCACTCGGGTCATCAGCCTTGTGCCCGAAGCAATGAAGTTGTGGTCTCTGGCTTACTCTGAGACACCTCCTGATAGCAGTTCACCTTCCAGGGAAGGACAATGTCTGCGGATGCCCCTCAGCAGGATTTCTCAGGGCCATCACAGATGGGCTCTGAATCCTCAGGTGCTGGGGTCAGTCTTTGCCAGATGGGGCACCCCTCAGATAGATCTTTCGCAGCCCCAGACAGCCACCAACTTCCTCTGTTTTGTTGCAGGCCTCAGTGCTGGGATCAGTCCCCTGGGAGCCTTTCAGTTGGATTGGAAAGGGAAGTTCCTGTATGCCTTTCCCCCTTTCCCTTCTTTTCAGGGTACTAGTAAAAATCAGATCTCAGCCCTGCAAGGTGATTCTGATTGGGCCAGACAGCCCTGGTACCCACTGCTTCTGTCCTTGACAGTCCACCCTGCCCTGAGCTTGCCCAGAGTCCACGACTTACTGGCCTGTGCACAGGGGAGAGTGTGGTATCCGGACCTCAAATCCTCCATCTCAAGGCATGGCTCTTGAGGAGTTAGAATTTGTTGACTTACACCTTTCGCAAGGTGTTTTGATATTTTAAAGGCTTCAAGGAAGCCTTCCACTAGAACCACTTACAATTCTAAGTGGAAAAGGTTTTCCATCTGGTGCTCTGAGAAGCAGATTATCCCAGAATCTGCTGATCTGCCCATTTACTGGACTATTTGGTCCATTTAAATTCCTTAGGCCAGCTACCTTAAAGGTTCATCTGGCAGTTGTCTCTGCTTTTCTGTCAGCAGGAAGCCTGCTTCCTTTTCTTCTCACCCTGTGCTTTCCAAGTTTTTAAAGGGTTACTTCACCAACCCTCCTTTTAGAGAACCAGCTCCCGGCAGGACCTGAATGTTTGCATTGCTCAGTTAATACAACCCCCTTTGAGCCTCTGTTCTCAGCAGAGCTCAAGTTTCTGACTTGGAAAACTGTTTTCCTAGTGGCTATCACTTCTGCCAGACGCATAAGTGAACTACAGGCCCTGTCAGTGGAAGAAGATTTTATCTCTTTCCACAGAGATAAGGTAGTCCTCAGGACTAACAGAAAGTTTTTGCCTAAAGTGGTTTCAGATTTCCACCTGAACCAATCCATCTCTCTTCCAGTATTTTTCACTGAGCATTCTTCCTCAGGTGAGAGGAGTCTGCACAGCTTGGACGTCAAAAGAGCCTTAAGCTACTATTTGGAGCATCCAAGGGTCACAGGTTCAATCCTCCAACTCTTCCTTACCTATGGCGAGGTTGGCAAAGGAAACCTGCCACTAAGAGGACAATTGCAAGGTGGATTGTCTCTTGTATCCAATTTTATCAAAACTAGATAGAGAACCCCTCAGGACTGAGGGCTCACTCCACCAGGGTACAGCTGCATCTCTAGCGGTTGCTAGAGAGATTCCATTCTGAAATCTGTCAAGCTGCTACTTGGAAAACAGTTCACACTTTTACTACATTATTCCCTGGATATTCAATCCAGGAGAGATGCTCGTTTTGGCACAGCTGTGCTTCAGAGCCTATTTCTAAGTAGGTTCTGACCCTCCTCCATGGAGGTACTGCTGTGTAATCTGCATATAGTCATAATATAGCAAGACTTCATGGTGTTTGAAGAAAAAATTACTCACCTTAGTAATTGCTTTTCTTCTCATGGAGTCTTGCTATATTATGACCACCCTCCCTCCTGCCCCTCTCAGAACTTCTACTTGGGTAGGGGTGGCAAATTAGTGCAAGCACTGTGTCATGCCATTTTAGTTCTTCCCTTCACCCCCTTTATTTAGGGTTAGGGAATTGGGTATTTCTGTTTTAAGTAATATGTTGGCCCCCTTCCTGGACTTGAGTCTTGGGGGAAGGGGGGTCTAATAGTGCTTGTTAGGGAGAAACTAATAATACTATTATTCATTATTATTATTGCTGTTTATATTGTTATTCCTACTAGTAGGTAGCCACTTGGCTAGTGTAGAGTTTTCCACACAGACTTGTTGCTTAGTGTTAGCTTCGTAAAGATCTGACAGTTTCATTTGAAACTGGCCAGATAAAGCTTTGGTATAGCGCCCTCGCGCTGTGGAACTCCAGACTCTCTGGAGTTAACTCTTTCCTCCCCGGGGCAGTTCAGCTGCAGTGGCTGACTGCATACAGTCATAATATAGCAAGACTCCATGAGAAGAAAAGCAATTACTAAGGTGAGTGATTTTTTTCTTCTCGCCCTTAGACTGTCGTGAAAAGCTGGTTCTGGAGTACCTGCTTTTCCTCTTCCAATCCGGGTTAGCTTACTCCTCGATCAAAGTGCACCTTTGTGCAATCTCAGCTTATCATGCCCCCATAGGCCACCGCATGGTGGCCCAGCTGGATACTACCCATGCCTTTTTAAGGGGGGGTCCTCCACGTTAGGCCGCCCATTAAGGATCCCGTCCCTCCTTGGGATTTACCCTTTGTCCTGGAGCAGCTTACGCCGCCACCTTTTGAACCTGCCGCAGATTGCGAGCTATGTTTTCTGTCGTGGAAAACGTTGTTTTTGGTTGCTGTTACTTCAGCGAGAAGAATCTCCCAATTACATGCTCTCATGTGCAAGGAGCCTTATTTAATTTTTCATCAGGATAGGGTGTCCCTAAGGACGAATCCTAAGTTCCTGCCTAAGGTGGTTTCAGCCCTTACTCTTAACCAGGACATTGATTTACCAGTGTACTGCCCTAAGTACGCCAATCGAGGAGAAGCACTGCTCCACACCCTGGATGTTCACAGGTGTCTCAGATATTATTTGACCAGAACCAAACAGCACCGGAAAGCGGAGCAGCTGTTCGTTTCGTTTGCTGAGAGGTTGAAAGGGGCCCCAGTTACGAAACAGACCCTTTCACGCTGGCTCATTCAATGTATCTCGTTTTGTTACGACAAACGTGAGAAACCCTTACCAGGAGTGGTCAAGGGCCATTCCACAAGAGGAGTGGCTACCCTCCTTTGCAGCACTGAAGAACATGTCTACATCGGCTATATGTGCCGCAGCTACCTGGAGTTCGGTGCGCACTTTTATCAGGCATTATAGCCTGGATATCGCCTCAAGGTGAAGAGCTGGTTTTGGCCTAGCCGTTCTTCAGGGACTCCTGTCTTAGACTCTGGACGGGTCTTAATTTCCGTCTTGCCTCCTCCCTATGGCTTTTCAAAGGCGCCATTGCTTGGGAATCAGTCCTAATGGTGTAACCTGCTGCAAGAGCTGTATCTCGAAGAAGATAGTACAGTTACGTAAGAACTTACCGTAACAGTAGATCTTCGAGAACAGCTTTTGCAGCAAGTACCTTCCCGCCCACCATTCCCCCCTTGGAGGAAGTAGGTTCCAGCCTAACACTATCCTTAGGATCGGAAAGATCGGTTCTTAGTCTTGGCCATTTGATGGCATGTCCTCGGTCTCCTCTTCTGATGTCATCCAGCGACCGGAAGTCTCCTGCAGGAGAACTGGGGATTCTGGCGGGACTGCCTCCTTATGTACTACGCCTGACGGGGGTGGGACCAACGTCAGAGGCGGTCCCTGCTGAAGACTGCTAGCTAGAAAATTTCCGTGGGGTCCTGACGCCTGCCGGCTTCAGTCCTAATGGTGTAACCTGCTGCAAGAGCTGTTCTCGAAGATCTGCTGTTACGGTAAGTTCTTACGTAACTGTACTTTGCAGTTAATTCTGCTTGGAGAATTTCAGAGCTTCAGGCTCTGATGTGTAAAGAGTCCTGTTTAGTTTTCCACAAAGACAGGATCTCTTTGAGGACCAATCCTAAGTTTCTTCCCAGTGTGGTGTCGGAGTTTATGCTCAACCAAGCCATCCACCTGCCAGTGTATTACCTGGAGTATGCTAACTGGGCTCTTTTATACTCTAGATGTCCATAAGTACTCCATTATTATGTTGATCACTCTCGTCTCACCAGAAAATCTGACCAATTGTTTGTTTCCTTCACTCCCAGATCCATTGGGGCGCCATTGGCCAAACAGACATCCAAGTGGCTAATGAATTGCATTGCCTTCTGTTACAAGTATGGTAAACCCTTATCGGGTCCAGTTAAGGGTCATTCCACCAGGGGGATTGTAGCCTCGTTTGCTTCCCTGCATAACATGTCTGCCGCAGACATCTGTGCTGCCCCTACATGGAGTTCGGTGCATACCTTTGTCAAGCACCATAGCCTGGACATTGCCTCCGGGAGGAGAGCAGGCTTCGGCCTAGCTGTCCTTCAGGGACGTCTTTCCTGAGCGATGACGCTAACATTTGTTTCCTCCTCCCATCTGACCTGGGTGCTTTCTGTACTGCTTAGTACTCAGTCCTCATGGTGTAGCATGCTGCAAGAACTCCAACTCGAAGTAAGATAGTACAGTTACGTCAGAACTTACCGTAACAGTAGAACTTTGAGAAAAGCTCTTGCAGCCAGCACTGCTTTTCCTCCCTCCTTTCCCCTGGTCTTTTTGTTTCCTATAAGTGGGAATACTTGAACCCCCACCGTTTCTCCATTGTTTTTCAGCTGAGTCTCTGGCGGGAGAACAGAGGTGGAGCTGGGATACTCCCCTCCCACCCCCTTTACACCATTGGCCGATGTCTGGGGCGGGCTGACGTCCGGGGCAGTCCTTGCAGGACACTGCTAGCTAGACATTTTTTCTTGGGGTCCTAGTGCCTGGCAGCATACTCCGTATGGTGTAGCGTGCTGCAAGAGCTCTTCTCGAAGATCTACTGTTAAGTAAGTTCTTACGTAACTGTACTTTACCCTGCCAGATGCCTTACTAGTACAGCGTCTGGCGTAGCTCATAACCTATGATATTACGTCGAGAGGGTTCCTGCAGAAGGTCTTCACAAGTAACACTTTGCCCGCTGGCTTCGGGACCGCACAGCAAAATTGTAGCTAGCAGTCATCAGCGGGGACTGCTTCCCGTCGTCTGGTGACGAGACATCAACGTGATTATAAATAGGGGTGGTCCCCTGCCAGCCCTCCAGTTCTTTCCCACCATCATCCTGAATCGTCGGATCTCGCAGTAGAACAGCTTCAGTCACCCACCATTTTTCATCGTAGTACATAGTTAATGTTAAATTCTTCCTCAACAGCGGTGTATGTCATCTCGGCTCAAGAAAAAGTGCTCCAAGTGCAGTGCGCAGATCCCGCATGGGGACGAGCATTCCCATTGAGTCCTCTGCCTGGGACCCAAGCATAAGACTGCAGAGTGCTCTATCTGCCAGGCCTTCAACGAGACCACGCACACTTGTTGCCAGAGGACCCTCGATGCCCATTTATTGAAACAGACTGGCATCGATGGAAAGAGAGCTCCAGGAACTGAGGAAAAGATCGTTGTCACTGGTCCTGGAAAAGAATAAGAAAAAGGAGAGACGCCGAGGGTCTCCTCTTCGGATAAAACGGTTGCAGTTCCTGCTCTGAGCTAGGCTGATAAGTCGCCCTCCGGCTCCACCTCCGGGCGCCCGGACAAGGCCGATCAGCCTGACTCTAGCCTCCCGGCTTCTGTCAGCCCAGCCCCGATCTGTAAGCCGGTCGTCTGCTCCTCCGACGCCCACCAGACCGTCGCATCTAAATCATCCGCCGACCGACCCGGCGATCGCATGGTGACTTCTCTCCCGTCGGACTCCCTTGTGGACCCTGACGCCAGGCAGAGCGAGCTAGCAGGTCCCCTCTCATCCCACCAGGGCTCTCCCTCTAGGGATTCACTGATCTTTTCCAGCCTTTTTGTGCCTGATCGCCAGGATCCTCTTCCGTCGGATACCCTCCATACAGTTCTGTCAATGGGGGCTGTACTGGACTTGCCTCCCTCGCCAGTCTCTGTTCCGCCGATGGATCTACACCTGCTGCCAGATCCCTCGCGGACATTCTTGGGAGCGGTATGGCTCAGAATCCCTCTGGACCTTCTGGGATCCCCTCCTGATTCCGCCGACGGACCTGATCCCCAGTAGTCCCTCAGCATTGGGTCCAACCGGCTACATGCCGCAGTTTCCACAGTACCAGACGCTGGGCTACACTCCCCAGACACCGGGTCAGGCCCTTCAATATCAAGACTTACCAGTACCCTTACTGGTACCAACCTTCTAGTTACCCTTCATACTCTACGGGGTACCCATGTTATCCTCCACCCCCACAGCCGGAACAAGAACCCATCCCAGCCTGGTGGAAGGACGCTAAGTCCCAGCTGTTACAGGAATTGGGTCAACCCAGCTGGTGGTCGGGGCCACCCCACCTCACTGGGTGCTACTCGGAAGCCCTGCTGCACCTTCCAGCAGCGTTTCGGACAGAAGCTTGGGTGCTCTGCCCGCTGGGATTCCTACAGAACACAGGCTTCCAGAGTCTGTTCCAGATGCTTCTTTGCCTAGTAGGCCGGAACCCTCGGACTTGGATGAGGACTCAGATTTGGGGGACCATTTAGAGCCTCACTCTTCCATAGAGCCCCAGCCGAAGAGTCTCCTAAATCCCCTCCAGAGGACCCATCCTTTTCGGAGCTCCTCCGATTCATTCAAAAGTCCTGCAGGTGGGCTTCCGAAGAATTGGACCCTGAACGCAGAAAACTGGCAGAACATTTGGACCTGGTCAGTGTTGACCCCCTCCCAGTCCCCCTTGACGGGGCCGCATGAAGATCTCACTTCCACAGTCTGGCAGCAGCCATCGTCCATCCCTGCTGTGTCAAAAAGGCCAACAGGACCTACCATCTCCCAGAAGGGGTTTCCCACCTTACTGCCCTACCCAAAGCTGACTCTGTTGTTATAACTGCAGCTCATGGTAGGTCAGCACAACCTAAACATCTCCATGCCTCCCCTCCAGACGAGGAGTCAAAGCAAATGGACCAGTATGGTCGCAAGATTTATACCTCCTCTACCTGCGCCATATGTTCATTGAATTATGTGGCCCACATGGTGGTTTTCATAAAATCGTCACTGTCCAGCCTGGAAAAGGACATCCAGGAGGTACCTGACGAACACCTCGTGAACAAGCTCCTGGACAAGATAAAGTTGAACAAATTGTCCTGCCGCCATGCCCTTCGTGCAGCCTACGACTGATCTGGTAGCACGAGGTGCGGCTACAGGCATCTGTCTCAGGCTCCTTGCTTGGGCTTTGTCTGGAAGGGTTGGCACAGGATGTTCAGAGTACACTTCTGGATGCTCTCTTCAGGGGTCCAGTTCTGTTAGGCGGCGACGCCAAGGACATAATTATGGTGTTGCAAGAGAGCGGCAAATCTTTGAAAGATGTCAGTTTCTTGTACCGCTCGGGTCAGAAACCCTGCAGCCTTTTCGCCGCCAGTGGAAATGGAACAAACAGAACCAGGGCAGACGCCAGACCAAGCGTTGCTCCTCGGGCTCTGGTGCTTTAACTCCCTCAGGCCAAGTTCCCCAATACCGCCACCGGGGGGAAAAGCACCCCTCCCCTCAGCATCCTGATTCACAAACCCCCCCTCCCATTACCTCCCGCCCCTGTGGAGGAACTGGTGGGGTGGGGGATTCGGCCTTCACTTGGAAGGCCGTAACCACAAATGCATGGATTCTACAACTAATCGCAAGAGGTTACTCAATAGAGTTCCTGGAGAGACCACCCACCAACCCTCCAGGCAGGTCTCATTACCCGTTAGGCCAACAATTTCTTGTCCTACAGGAAATGCAAGCTCTGCTGCAAAAATTGGCCATAGAGCGAGTTCCAGCAGAGTAGACAGGAAGGGGATTTTGCTCCCACTTCTTCCTGGTTCCTAAAAAGACTGGAGATCTCAGGCCTAGCCTAGATCTCAGCATGCGCAACCTCTTCGTAGAATACAAGAGGTTTCGCATGTTGACCCTCCAGGGACTGTTACCCCTTCTCCAACCAAACACATGGCTGTGTTCCCTGGATATGCAGGATGCCTTCCTACATATCCCCATTCTTCCAGCCCACCGACACTTTAAGATTCTCCTTCCAGGAGGAGCATTTCCAGTTTAGAGCCCTCCCATTCAGCCTCTCTTCAGCACCTCAGGTTTTCACCAAGTGCCTAAGGGTGGTAGTGGTGTTCCTGTGCCACAGGGGCATTTATGTATTCCTGTACTTGAACGATTGGCTATATTCTGCCCCCTCCCCGGACAGTCTGAAGGATTCCCTTTCCTTCACTCTTGACCTTTTCTCCAGTCTGGGCATCTCAGTCAACTACCCCAAGTCCCAACTGTTACCCTCCCAGTGCCTCCAATTCATTGGAGTGGTGCTGAACACTGTCCAGAGCAAGGCCTTCCTCCCAGTCTATGGAGCAGACACACTAATCTCACAAGCTGCGCTGGTGGCTTTGTCTCGTTGGACCACAGCACGTTCAGTCCTGCAACTGTTGGGAATGATAGCGGCTGCCATACCCACAGTCCCTCTGGCCAGACTGCACATGAGGGTGAACCAGTGGTCTCTGTGAGTGCGATGGGATCAGCGCTTGGACGACATGGACCAGAAGATTCTAGTCTCCAGCAGCCTTCAGAGGGATCTCCTTTGGTGGCAGGACCTCTCCAACCTTTCAGTGGAAGTCCCTTTCCACACTCCATCTCCCTCCATGATTCTCACATCTGATGCCTTGAACCTGGGATGGGGGATGCACTTGGGAGACCTTCGAACCCTCAGCACTTGGTCGCTCATGGAGGAGAACCTTCATATCCATATTCTGGACACGAGCAGTGCTCTGTGCTCTTCAGGCCTGTCAGACCCTCTTGGTTCTGGGAACACTACTTATCCAGACAGACAACATGGCCACTGTCTGGTACATCAACAAACAAGGAGGCACCCGGTCTTACCCCTTTGCAGGAAGGCGGTCACGGTATGGTACTAAGCTGTCCCAACACAGCCTATCCTTTTTTTTTTTTTTTTTTGTCTTGTTTTTTTCTATCAGCATCAAGATACATACATAATATTTCCGTATCGGCGTTTACATTTCAACGCGTACAACAGTCAATCAGTATATTATCTCATACAAAAACCATCTTAATACAATAAACTGTAGCCTAAGTTCTATTTACTTAATATCACATATCATGTTTATGACTATTCATCTTTGAAAGCAGAATGCATTCTATTTTATCTACTTTATATGTTAGTTCATTTCTATTCCTGCTACCTATAATCTAAAAATTCCTCTTTTTTACAGGTGTTATTGAAAAAGAGGAAGAGGAGCCTCTCATTACCTCAGCTCTGACCCTTTCTCATGTGTCTTTTCCCCTGCCTTTTTTTTTTTATATTTAATCTCACAGTTCTCCTTACCCTTTCAATAAAAAGAAAACACCTTATTCCATTTTTTGTGCTTCTGATTTTTGTTCAAATTTCCGCCTGTATTCCTTATTTACTTGCACCTGGCTCCCTGCAGTTTTGTGTGTGTGTGTGTGTGTGTATATTAAAAAGGACCTGGTACATACTTCTACTGGATTCACCAGTACTCATCTACTACCCTCACTCTTGTACCTTCAGGTTGGCTGTAGATTCCTCTCCTGTTTTAAATTCTTAGTTTTTGATTTTTTAGGACTCGTCCTTCTCCACCCTTTCGGTCAGGGACAGCTCCCATCTAGTCCATCTATTTTCAAACTGTGGTCTAAGTGAATAAGTGACCGTCTCAAGCATTTTTATCCTCTCTACCAACTCTCTCCACTCCTCTACCTTGGAGGCATTCGGAGCGAGCCATTTTCTAGAAATTGCTTTTCCAGCTGCAGCTATCGGTATATTCCACAGATATCTTGCCTCCCTCCCCCTGAGGTCTTCAGGGTGCAACCCTATTATCATGTGTTCCGGTCCTAATGGGGACACGATATTGAACATTTCCCTCATGCATCTTTGTATTTCCCTCCAGAATCCCCTTAATTCGGGACACTGCCAAAAAACATGTGTTTGGTTAGCTACTAGCGATCCACAGTTTCTCCAGCATCTGGTAGAGATTGATTTATGCCATCTAGCCATCTGAGTTGGTACCCTGAAATATCTCACTCTTCATTTTCCATAAAAATTCCCTCCACCCTGGAGAGGACGTAGTACTCTTAAGTATTCTGCCACATTCTTGTCCATTCTTTATCATTTAGCTTAATTTCTAATTCTCACTCCCATTTTAATTTAATGTATTCTGTGGTATGTTGGAGATCTTTTATATAGTTTTGGTATAAAATCGAAATAGCTCTCTTCCCCCAACTCGAGTTCCATATTGTCTCGAATATATTTGGTGCTGAGGAGCCTCTCGAGCTTCTGATCGAGCCATTCATTTGTGTTCCTATGAAATCTCTCATCTGGTAGTAATAGAGTAGCTTTCCCCTTGTCCACCCAAATTTGGTCTGTGCTTCTTTAAAATATATTACCCTGTCTCCTTTAAGGAGCTGCCATGGAGCCTTACATCCTTGTTGTTCCTGTTTTTTGTACCAGAGGTTAGTGGCTGTGCGGTTTCTCTCAGTATTTATGGACCACCAAATATACTTCCACAAGTAAACTTGGGTTAGTCCTTTTGAGAGTCCCTGTCTATATCCCTGAGTAGCTGTTTCTGTCCCAAGATATGGTGTATTCATCCAGCCAACCCCAGGGTTCAGTGTAGTGCACTGTGCCGACAGAGAAGGAGGCAGGTTTGCAGCTTGATCTGTCTCCTTCCATCTGGTCGTATAGCCCACATGCTGTAATAATATTATTCTCATCTGGGTTGCTATCCAATATCCAGCCAGTAAGGGGACCGCTAGTCCTCCTGCACTCTTGGGGAGATATAAGGTTTGCTTTTTAATTCTGGGTTTTTTAGCCAACCAAATAAAGTTCCCTATTTTTTGCCAATCCCCTAGTTGTTTAGATGATCCCGGAGCAGGAACACACTGAAACAAGAATAAAAAACGTGGCAATACATTCAATTTAATTGTCTGTATCCTTGTTGTTAGCGACATGGGGAGAAACCTCCATCTTTATATATCCTCTTGTATCTGTTCCACCAATGGGGAGTAATTTAGTTGAATTAAGTAGGTGGTTGTCGTGGCCAATTTTATACCTAGGTATTTCATATACGGAAGCTCCCATTTCGTAGGGTACTGCTTTTAAACTTGGGGGTCGGGTGAAAATTAAGCTTCAGTACCTCTGTTTTAGTGTTGTTTAAGGTATATCCAGAATGGGTTGAGAACTTCTTAAGGTGTTGGAATAAGCTTGGTATAGATTTTTCTGGGTGGGTTAGGTAAAGTAGAATATCATCTGCATATAAGGCTAATTTTTGCTGCATCCCCCACAGTTTGCACACCCATAATATTTTGATTATCTCGAAGTCCTTGGGCCAGGGGTTCTAGGTATAGGGCAAATAAAAGTGGAGAGAGGGGACGTCCCTCTCTAGTTCCTCTTTCTAACGCAAATACGTTTGTGTGATGTCCATTTGCTCTTACATACGCTTTGGGGGCCTCATAAATTTTTTTTAATTAGACTAACAAACTGCTCCGGAAACCCAAACCACACCAGCACCGCCTGAAGAAATGTCCAAGAGACTTTATCAAAAGCCTTCTCTGCATCTAAGCTAAGAAGGATTGCAGGTTGCTTAGTGTGGCTTAGGTGGTCCAGGATATGTTTGGTCCGTCTTAAGTTATTCTGGGCCTGTCTGCCTGGGATAAACCCTGTTTGGTCTGTTTGCACCAGCATCGGTAAGGTATGTCCAGGGCCCCTGGTGTTCTGCGGCAGAATTTTCTGATTTCTGTGGCAGGGCTGCTTGACTTCTGCGGCAGCATTTTCTGATTTCTGCGGCATTATTTATTCATTTCTCTGGCAGAATGCAGTCCTGTCATTGGCTAAATATGATGTGATGTCATCAATGACATCATATGCTGAGCATAGAGGAGGGGCTTCAGGATAAACGAGGTGGGAAAGAAAGCCTGACACTATGGAAAAACAGTATATTTAATGAAAATTCACCAAAAACAATGAATTCTGCGGCACTATATATATTCTGCGGCAAATTCCGCAACCGCAGAACCACAGAATTCCAGGGGCCTTGGGTATGTTGTAATCTATGAGACATAATTGCCATAAACGGCTTATAATCCATGTTAAAGAGGGAGATGGGTCGATAAGAGGGGCATAGTTTAGGATCCTTACGTCCTTTGGGTATTACCAAAATAACTGCCTGTGACCACGATTCTGGGGGACGTCACTCTGGTGTGAGGGCTTTGTTAAAAACTTAACAGTAATGGGGCGAGTTGTTTCTGAAAATGTTTATACATCTCAGCTGGATATCCATCTGTTCCAGGACATTTATTTGTTTTAAACCTAGTTATCTCCTCCCTGGACACGGGTTTCACAAGCTGACTTCCTGCAGATTGTGGTACTATGGGCAGAGGAGTGTCCTTTAAATATTGTTCCGTGTTCGTTTCCTCTTGAGGTGGAGGGGACTTGTATCATTCTTTCTAATAGGTTCTAAAGGCCTCTGCAATGTCTGCGGTGGTTTGTAAAATATCTTTATTTTGTGGATGCTCTATTTTGGATATATGGGCCTTCGCTCTCTGGATACGTAGTTTGGCTGCTAACAATCTGGTAGCTCTGGGCCCCCCTTCGTAATATCTTTGTTTAATATCTAACAAGTTTTGTTCAATATAGTATTCCAATTCCTCATTTAACTTTTTTTTTTAAGCTTATTTAACTTTTGAAGGTCTTTTTTGTTGTACTTCTCTTTCAGATTTGTTTCCAAGCTGTCTATTTTCCCCCCGCAAGGATTCTACCTTTCTTTCTCTCTGCTTTTTTTTTGTATGCCGCTATAGATATTAAATTTCCCCCTCAATATAGCTTTTACCGTGTCCCACGAGAGCGCCGAAGTTATGTCCGGCGTTGTGTTTCCTTCTGGTGCTTGCTTAATAGCATCTGCCACCTGTTGCTTAACATCCTTGTCCTGAAACAAGGAGACATTCAGTCTCCAGAACGTTTTTTTTTGAAAATCTCTGAAGTCTATTTGGAGTAGTATGTGTGGTCGGATATCACAACATTACCTATCCAACTGTCTCTCACCCTAGCCATTAATTCTTTTGGGAGAAGAAAATAATCTAACCTCGAGTAACTCTTGTGTGGAGGAGAGAAGAAGGTGTAGTTTTTGTTTAGAATGACCCACTCTCCAAGCATCCACATATCCTATTTCCCCTAACAGTTTAAGTAATTTTTTTGAAACCCTCTTTCCCTTTGACCACCCAAGGCGGTACTGTCCGTGTTCGAGTCCAAAGTTATATTTAAGTCTCCCTCAAGAATGACTTGTCCTTCTGCCCACTGCTGCAGTTTCAGCAAAATTGTTCTATATGTCTGATAGTTTGAACTAGGTGGTACATGCACTGACGCTAACGTTAACATTTTCCCCTGAAATCTATCCTTCAGAAACACGTATCTCCCCTCTTTGTCAGACTGTTTGTCTATTACTTCAAATATTGTTTTGTTTGGTATTAATATAGATACCCCCTCCGTCTTCCCCACCCATGAGAGGCGTTGACCTCATAGTTAAAACCCATCTTCCCCAATTTAGTATGCTCTAGAGGGGAGAGCTGCGTTTCCTGTTGTAAAATGAAATCGGCGCGCTCCTTTCTCAACGCTGCTAATACCTTGCTCCTCTTAATCGGGTTCATCAGCCCGTTGACATTAGATGAACATACCACTGTTGTTTTATCCATTCTTACATTCTTTCATATCCTTCAGTACTAAGTCAGTCCCTTTACCATCATTTATTTGTAACATCTCATGATGAATAGTATTCAGGTAGCTTTGTTTAAATACATTTACTTTGATATTGTTTCCATGTAAATTAGGCTTATCTAACTTTAAAACAAACATTGAACACATTTCCAAATCAGCTGGGGTATCTCTTAACACGAAACCTCCAACTCCTTATTAATCCAAAAATATATAACCAGAAAAAGATTTTATATGTAACAACTTTTTTAACTTCGCTACTTCCAAGGTAGGGGCTCCCAACAATGTGGGTCCCTAAGTGTGCCCTTCCTAGAATGTAATTCAGGCAGCTACGAGAGTTACCAGTCTCTTCTATCCAGAGATTTCCCACGCAAGAAAGCCTCCCAAAACTGTGGCTTTACCAGAAGTTAAACGCCCGGTATGGCCAGTGCGGTAACCAGATTTGGCGTGAAGAATTGTATCTTTCCTCACTCCCCACCGCTTATTTTTAATTTCTGTAGCCGCTCGAACATTTCTTATGCTTTTCCAGCATCCCCTTGTCCTCGCTTCTGATTTCTGGGAGGTTCCAAGTTGGCATCCTCTTACCCTTACTGAATTAAATCTCCTCCCTCCCTGATTACTTTCACCTCATTTATACCAGTCTCCCTTTGGTGTCGTGAATTGCTCTCCCACCCCCCTCCACTTGTTCGTATTAGTTGATCCTCTCTCTCCACTTCCCTCACCCCTCCCTGCAATATCAGCCTGCAATGCTCCCCCCCTCCCTCTCCCGTTTTGTCACCCCATCTTCATGTGTTTATGAATCCCCTATTCAAAACTATGCAACCCTTTCCTAAAGCAACACATTGTGTAACCATTTTGCTGTGCTAATTAGGGGAATACAAAAGTTATGTAATCGGGAGTGGGGGGAAAGGCGAAAATAAAATGAGAAGGGGGAAGAAATCAAAAAAGGAAAATACTGAAACAGGGAGGGAAGGCACAGAAGAGTATGTATTGTCCTGCTCTGATCCAAGGAAAGTCTTTGTTTGTAGCTTCGTTCCTACACGCCGTAATCTGTCGCCCCAGAGATAATTTCCCCCTTACAAAAAACGTGAAAGGAAAAATCTAGAAAGAACCTTGATCACCTTCTGCTCAGTCCTTGATCATCTCTGATTCTCTCGAATTTTGTGGGCACTTTCGCTGTATTCCCTTCTTCGCCATACCCCTTTTCTTCTCGAAGGTCTCCTAGAGTATCTTTGTTGTGGCTCCCCTTTGCTGCGTTCCTAGTTGAAACCAGTCCGTCAGAGCCACCTGCCTCCTGCTTATTCGTTCCGCGTCATCAGCCGCCAATGCGATTCCTCTCTGCTTCATCGCCTCCAGGGCCTTATGGGGAGACCCATAGACTTGTGTACCCTCCTGCCAGAAGACTCTTAATTTTGCGGGGAAGGGGGTCTGAAAACGAATCCCTTTCTCCCTCAGAGGACGCAGGATCAGGGTGTATTGCTGTCTGGCTTGCTGGATTTCCATGGGGTAGTCATGATCCAATGTTATTTTGGTTGAGAAGTATGTAAGGTCTTTTCTAGCCAACACTTGATGTAGAATATCCTCTCTTACTTGATAACTAGCCACAAATAATATTATAGAATGTAGGCATGCTTTCAGGTCTTGAGGCTTTGCACCCAGCGTATGATGAGCTCTTTCTGTCTTTAACTCGTAGTTTGGTGGTAGCTCTAAAATATCGCGTAGAAGGTTTTCTATAAAGGCTGTTATTGGGGTCATCTCTGCACCTTCTGTTAGGCCGTAGAGTCTAAGATTATTTCTTCGGGATCTGCTCTCCAGGTCGATGATCCTGGCCTGCAACGCCATTGACTGCTGTATCAGAGCACCGACCGCATGGCCCAGGCAAGTAGTCACATCCTCCACCTCTGATATCCTTGTTTCTGCTTCCTCAATTCTGTTATCTAGCTTCGATAGTTGCGAAGAGAGACCTTGTAGATCTTTTTGAGTTTCTAGTCTAGATGTGCGAATCTCTCGCAGTATTGTTTCATAACGCGATCGGGTCATTTTATCCTGCTCCCCTTCGGTATCATAGTCCGACCCTCGCATACTGCTTGGTGAGAGGCCGCACAGCCGGAGCCGATGTCCCACAGTAAGTTGATCTTCATCTGCCGATTTCTTTGCCGCTCCATTCTTCAGTGAGCCGCCCTTATCTCTCTTGCGTGCATCCTTGGACATATTTCGTTTTGTTTTTTTTTGTTTTTTTTTTACTTTTCTAGTGTCCGGATGAGGTACATTTTTATTTTTTTATTTTCATCAGGTGAGGTAGGAAATCTGCCGAATGAGCTGCCTAGCTGTCCATGGCAGAACCGGAAGTCCCAACACGGCCTATCCTTGACAGCAGTCCACGTGCCAGGTGTTCACAACATTCTGGTGGACAGTTTCTGCTGATCAGTTGCCAGGGCTCATGAGTGTGAACTAAAGCAGGCAGTAGTAGATCTGTTTCTTCAATGGGGTCAGCCAGACATAGACCTCTTCGCCTCCCCATTCAACACAAAACTACAGAGCTTTTGCTTGCTCGTTCCTGGCGTGGTGCTTTTTGGCGAGACGCACAGTCTCTATCTTGGATAAGGAGATTTCTATATGCTTTCCCTCCCTTATTCTTCAGAAGGTTCTGCTGAAGCTTCAAGCTGAGGGGGTGCACATGATCTTCATTGCTCACCTGTGGCCTCGGCAGATATGGTTCCCTCTACTAAAGCAGTTAGCACTGGAACCCCCAATACCACTTCTTCTCTCTCACAACCTTCCGTCCCAGGAGCAGGGCACCCTGGTACACCCAAGCCTCAAATCACTCCACCTTCATGCGTGGCACCTGTGGACTTGGCGATTTCTTGCTATGGTGTCTCTTCTCGAGTCGCTCAGGTCTTAGTGGAGGCCAGAAAACCCTCCACTATAGCCACGTATGCTATGAAGTGGAAGAGATTTTCCATCTTGGCCACAGCTAGGGGCCTAGGCCCTTTTTCTTGTTCGGCTTCCCGGGTCTTAGAGCACCTCTTGCACCTGTCAGAGTTGGGCCTCAGTTATTCCCCTCTGAAGGTCCATCTCGCTGCGGTTACGGCCTGCCACCTTCCAGTGGAGGGCAAAACCCTGGCTCAGCTAGAGGTTTCCAGAACTTTTTTGAAGGGAATCCTTGACCTCAAGCCTCCGGTCCGGAATCCTGTTCACCTCCCAGGACCTTAATTTTATTTTAGGAAAACTAACTTTATTTATTTATTTAGTTTTTGTTAACCGGGTTAGGGCATTAGCCATAAAATGACTATTTTCAGGCACGACCCGGGAGAGTACAGACATGTAGAACATACAGAGTAACAGTGCATAAGTGCATTAGGCACATTGAGTTGAGGAGATATACTGTAGTACATAAGAACATATAGAGTAAACAATTCATGAGTTCATGGGTGCCTAACTTACATTGAGTTGAGAAGATATAGTACATAAAACAATCAAGTTTGCAAAAACATTTGAACAGTACAATGTGTTGGAAATCAAAAAACAGTAAACAAAAATGTTGTATAGACAGGGATTGTGTAGGAATGCAGCAAGTGACAAAGGAATGCAGTAGGATCAGCAGGGGAGGAAGAAAGGGATGAGCCGACAAATAGGTCAAGGTGTATGTATGTGGAGAAGGACATGACTATTTGAGCTTAGCTTGTGGGCGAGTAGGGAAAAAGAGCTGGGACAAGGAGGTGGCAGTAAGTGGGTTAAGGAGAAGTTAGGAATCTATTTGTACTCACAAAGTGTTCTTTAGATCGGCACCCCCGTCACTGTCCACTTCAGATGAAAAATTCCACTGAGATGTAGAAGGATAAAAGCCTTTTATTACAAAGATAGGCAAGTCAGCCAGCAGACCGGATACATAGTGCCCCTCCCCATAGAGCCGAATGTTGGGGCAGTGCATTCCACAGCTGTGGAGCAGTTTGCACAAATGCACCAGTTCCTTTACTAGTGCAGCACCTAGGTACATTCAATAAAGATTTATCAGCCGATCGTAGACCATGACACATGACTTGGGGAACTGGCATCGCTGCGAGTGATAGTGTGGTCTGATCCCGAATGATAGAATCAGTGATTGAGCCAAGGTAATATTTCCTGCTTGCAGAGGGAGAGAGCCAACGAAGGTCACTGTAGAGTTGACAGTGGTGTTTAAGCCGAGGAGCGGAGGAGGCGTAGCGACATATGTTGTTATATGTAACATCCCATTTGAGTAGGGAGGTTTTATGAGCAGCGGCAAGTATTGGAGCCCCATAGGTTAGGGAGCAGAATTCCCCTAGCAATGGCCAGTTTAGCCGAGGGCGTGAGTATATAGCTAGTCTTATATGCTTCTCCCAGTCAAGTCGCACATTCCAGCAGTGAGCCTCCCGAGTCCTGAATCGCCAGCACCGTTATGCAGGCACGGAGCTCCGGAGCTGACCCAAGCAGCATGACTTTTGTTTTGCTTGTGTTGAGTACTAGCTTGTGGACGTTTAATCAGTTTTGGATATTATTAAAGTCAGATGAAAGTGTTGCATTAATACAGGCTATACTAGTAGAGCTTGTATAGATGACAAGATCGTCAGCATATAGAATAGCAGAACAGGATTTTAGAGCATCACCAATGCTATTAATGTAAAGTGAGAAGAGAAGGGGCCCAAGGATGAAGCCGTGGGGCACGCCAATGTTTATGGTGGTACTGTTGGATAAAGAGGAGATCAGTTTCACTGTTTGGGTTCTGTTTGACAGGTAGCTGCTAAACCAGTCAACAGCAGAGGAGAAGTGCTGGTGTCGAAGCGTGGAGAGGAGCAATGTATGGTCAACAAGGTTGAAGGCCTTTGTGAGGTCAATAAAAACAGCCCCAGTAAGATTGCCAGTATCCATTTTAGAAAGTGTTGGTGGTGAATTTGAGGAGTGCAGTAGTCTTGCTGTGTCCTTTCCTGAAGCCATGCTGGATATCTGAGAGCAGGTTGAATATAAATTAGATAGTCAGTAGTTTGCGTTGCAACAATTTTCTCCAGGATTTTGCACAGCACAGAGAGAATGGCAAATTGATCTGTAGTTAGGGATGACCTTAGGGTCACCTTTTTTTAAATACAGGCATAATCCGAGCCAATTTCCAGAGGTCAGGGACCTTACTACCAGAAAGTGATATCGTGTACAATTTTGCCAGCAGTAGGGCAATGAGGGGAGCAGCAAGTTTTAAGAGACTGGGTTCAGGGGACTCCGAGCCAGAACTACTATTCGCAGAGATGGACCTTAGAAGTTTCAGGACCTCCTCCCTTGTTACCGCTTTGAAGTAGAAAGGAGAAGTATGTGGACTCACGGGAGGTAAGGGCTGAGAGTGCATTGCAGTGGTATTGAAGGATGAGGTATATTGGGTCAGATCGGAGAAATGCTGGTTGAAGAATTTGCTATGGTCCTAGAGTCATTTTAATGCACGTCATTTGTTGTGTCCCCAGGGGTAGTCAGTTGTGAAGCCCCAAGGAAGGTTTTGACATGTGTCCAAAATTTCCTAGGGTCACTGGCCAAGCTAAGTAGTAGTAGGTCCTTACAGTATTTGCTCTTTACAGCTCTAACTTGTTTTTTACAATAATTCTTCAGGGTTCTGTAGGCATTGAAACCAGCTGGCTGACCTGATATTTTGTAGTGCTTCCAGAGTTCATCTCTGAGGTGAAGATTTTTAAGCAGATCTTTGTTGAGTCATGTTTGTTTACCCCAAACTCTCCGGGTGATCCTTGGGGCATGCTTGTATTGCACATCAAGGAATTCACTGATGAAGATATTTAGGGCATCCTCAGCACTGTAGGAGCGATGGATCCCAGACCAGTCAATTCTGGAAACATCATATAGAAACGCCTCTTGGTCTAGGTGAGCAAAGTTGGTGAACGTGACAAAACACAATGGAGGTGCACCCATAGACAAGATGGAGAAAATCGGAGAGTGGTCCGTTATGGCATCAGCCAGAATACCAGCAGTTGATACTTACGCCATTTGGTTTACCAGCACCCAGTCCAAGAGTGTAAGTGGCGAAGACATTTTTCTAGTAGGCACTGTCACCAGTTGGTGCAGGCTATAGCTATGGGTCAGTGATAGAAGAGAACTGAGAGTTGTCCCAAGCCAGTTTAGGTTAAGGTTTCCTAAGATGACTACCTCGTTATGACTGTAAATTTGAGAGGTGGTCTCCGGCAAATACTGTAGACCCGCTATCGGCAGCAAGTAGTGATGTGCATTTTTTCTGGCATGGAAAGCGCTCATTTTAGTTGCTGTCACTTCAGCTCAGAGAGTTTCAGGCTCTAGTTTGTAGAGAGCCTTACTTGATTTCCACAGACTGGGTGGCTGTGAAGACTAATCCCTCTTTTCTTCCGAAGGTGGTTTCGGAACTCACACTAAACCAGAATGTTGAACTGCTGGTGTTTTACCCAGAGCATTCCAACAGGGGTGAAAATATCCTGCACACCCTTGACGTGCACAGGATTTTGAGATATTACGTCTCAAGGACTAAGAAGATTCGCAAGTTGAACCAACTTTTTGTAGCCTTTGCTCCCAAGTGCCAGGGCAAGGTTATTTCAAAACAGTGTTTGTCTAGGTGGCTGGCAAATTATATACATTACATTTACCAGAAGTACGAAAAGCCCCTTCTAGGGACAGTTAAGGGCCACTCAACTAGGGGGGTGGCCACTTCCACTATCTTTTTCAGAAATGTGTCCACTGCGGGCATTTGTGCCGTGGCCACTTGGTCCTCCGTCCACACTTTCACAAAACATTACAGTCTGGACATTACTTTTAGGTGCAGGGCTGGCTTCGGTCTAGTAGCTCTATAAGAACTTCTGTCCTGAGTTACCTGTAGTTGGCAGACATTTTCCTCCACCCAGAACCTCGTCTCCGACTCCTCCTTTTTTAGTTGTCTGGTATTCAGTCCTACTTGTGAAGACGTACTGCAGGAACTCTCTCGAAGTATGATTTAGCAGTTACGCAAGAACTTACTATAACAGTAGATCTTCAAGAGAGGTTCCTGCAGTAGGTCTAGATTTCCCACCCACCTTCCCCCAACTCCTGTGTTTTTTCCCCTCTCTATTCCCTTCTCAGAACTTTGTTTTATCCAGGGCTCAGGGTCCCAGGAGTTTCCACTCCTTTTTTCTGCTTCCTCTTTTGAGGTCTCTGGCGGAAGAACTGAGGCCAGGCGAGGACCGCCCATGTTTATCACCTTTTACAGCGTCAGTCACCTGACACTAGAGGCGGTCCCTCTGAAAATTCTTGCTACAATTTTGCCATCTGGTCCTGATACCAGGGGGCGAAGTCCTACTTGTGAAGACCTACTGCAGGAACCTCTCTCTCGATCTACTGTTGTGGTAAATTCTTACGTAACTGCTATTTTTTATCAAATCAGCCACCTGTATAGTTTTTGGGTCATACAGAGGGATTGTGGTGGCTGGGTCAGGGGTTGTTTGCTCGTGGTTAAACTCTCAATCACTTCAATTATTACAGCTGGAAAGATGGAAGTAATTAGGTCGATTCTGGACTGAGCTGGCTTGTGGGATGGGGTGGCAACTGTGGCAAGGTACATGGTTGTTGGACACTGGCAGGTTCAGGTGTTGGGGAGGCTGGGTGACTCACTTTCATTTGAAGTTGGATTGAGCAGTAACTGCTGGATTTCCTGGATAGGTCAATCAGCGCTTCATTGGGAAGCGTCTCATGCCTTCAGTGCAGTACACCAGTTATTATTTTAGTTTAGTTTTTGTTGACCGGGTAAGTGCATTAGACAAATTCTGCCTATTTTCAGGCATGACCTGGGGTAGGGGGGATACAGATGAATGCCAACTGACCTTGAACCAGATTAAGGTAAGAGATGGGAGAAATAAGAGTTGGGGAGGGCTTTAACTTTCCAGCAAGGGAGAGGAGAGGTTTAACTGTAGTCTGATGCAGAATCGAAACTTCTGATTACATTGCCTTTAACTGGCATCGGAACTGAATTGGATTTTCCAGTAATTTGATGGATGCAGAATGGAATGGATCCCAACAGATCCGAGCGACCCTAGTATCTTTTGTCCAGTATTTCATATAGTTCCTTTTACTTGTGGGGCTAATGTATGTTGTTGCTCATCTTTTATTTTATTATTTTTTTTAATTTACTGATTCTCAAGTTTTTTTTATGCTACGAACTTGAATAGAAGGTTGTACTAATGGAGTCTGAAGATACATGTCCTAAAACTTTTCTGACCGTTTCATCCTGTTAAATCTAGCAGGGGAACGGCTCATACCAACTTGATTGCCTATGAACGAAGCGTACACATAACTGGAATTCTAGGGACATGGATATGTTGTTCATCCACACTCATTGGCAGGTATCCTTGCCGCTTTAAATCTTGCCGGAAGGTCTTCAAGCTTGCTCCTCCCACCCACCCGGGTGGTATAACTCTCGGCTCCGCCCCATGACGCCAGATCTTCCTTACCGCTTGGAAGCTCAGGTTCCCTCCTTAACGCTCTGCGTTTGAGACTGGTTCCTATTTCTCCGTTTGCGGATTTAAAAATAAATTTTGCAAAAAGACTTAGTCTTCTATCCCTCGTGACTGCGATGGACAAATCGACTCAGTTTGGAGATGCCCATGCGGCAGAAGATGTCTCGGACGGATCCACACTCCACGTGTGTCTACTGCTTAGGCCTTGAGCACGACCCGCAGGCTTGCGACCTGTGCTCATCTTTCTCGGCCTACGTCCTCGAAGACCGTGCTGCCCGATTGCAACTGGGCCGTCCCGAGAAGCGTTTCCCTCCGGTGAAGTCCAAGGAGGCCCGGTTGGCGGTGTCCGCGGCGGCGGGCTCGGCGGATCAGCTCGAGCGGATGGTCGCCCTCGAAGAGGAGGCGGCGCGGGCCGTATCTTCCTCGGCCGCGGCATTTATCCCGCTCTCTCTGGGTTCTTCCTACACGGCTTCTTTTAAGGAGCTTTGTCTGTCCCTCTCCACTAAAGGAGAAGGGCCTGCGTCTGCTGGACCTTATTCTCGGTCCAAAAAGAGGGACAGGGGTAAGTCCCTCCGTCGACGCTCTTGGGAGCGGGAAAGGTCCCTCTCCCCGGGCCGTCGACCGTCGGCTTCGGTCGACCGCTCGGCTTCGGCCACTGGCCTCACGGTGTCCCCGTCAGGTCAGTTGACCGAGACTCCACCGATGAAGTCGATTTTCTCGACCCATTAGACAGGCTGTCGCCTTTAGCAGCCGAGATTCCCCTCTCCCCGGTTCCCCCGGGAGGAGTTGAGGATCCCGTGGGCTCGCCTGTGCCTCCGGTTCCGGAGCCCTCGGATGGACCATCTGAGCGAAGGAGTGCGGTTCGGCCGACACCTCCCGCACCGACCTCGGAAATTCCGGGACTCTGGGTCTCGGTCTCGGACCTCTTGGCGGTCAGCCGATCCCACCGTCATAAGCGGTCTCGGTCCTCGGCACGCGGTAAGCGGCGTCGCCGCTCGTCCTCGTCCTCTCCCCTCGGATGAGGAAGCCCCGGCATAAATTGCGTCGGCATGCGAGGACCTTATGTTGCAACAGCTCCTCCCTGGCGGGAATAAGCCGACCCCGTCGCCTTCCCGGCCATTAAGTAGCTGTCACCGGGCGGCGACACAACCCCTCGACTTATCAAGGGCCTATACCCAGGCGGTTGTTCGGCCAAAACCAGCTTCTCCACCGATTCGGTGGAACCTCCCTCACAGCCACCAATTGGGGCTCCGACCAAGAGATTCTCGGTCGGCTGAGGTCCTACCCATCGGCTGTCAGTTACCCTCACTCCCGACCCGACCTCGGCAGGTGAAGGTGGCTCAGGCCAGAGGCAGCTCTTCGAGGACTCTTCCGAGTCCGAAGATGATTCCTCCTTTTTCTCCAAGCGACTGGACTTGGAGTCTTCAGGAGGTCAGTCAATGGACGATAGCCCGTCGTCCTTCCTAGGACTACTTGGCTCATCTGGAGTCTACCGGGATGGAGCTCGAACCCGTTTCCAAACGGGCCAGGTATCCCCTCACGGAGATTCTGGACCGAGGGGATTCTCCGACGGAGGCCTTTCCGGTGGCCGAGGCCATAGTGGGTCCGGCACTGGAGCTTTGGCAGAGCCCTGCTTCCTGCCCTGCGCCTTCGGCCAGGATGGCCAGGAAGTATGCGGTCCCTACCGGTTCCTTGTCCGGTTTTTCGGAACACCCCTCTGCTGAGGGGTTGGTTACCGACAGCGTTTTCCGGCGCGCCGGGAACGCCAGGGATGTGGACAAACCTCCTGACATGGAGTCCAAGAAATTGGACTATGTCGGGCGAAAAGTCTACGCTGCGTCCTCTCTCGGCCTTCGTCAGGCCAGTTCAGCCCGATCCTCATGGCACATTTTCTATGCCCTGTTGGGCTCCTGGATGAGTCATCCCTCATCTTCCGCCCGATCTGCAGACTACGGTTAAGCAGATTGCGGGACCAGGGCAGGGCAGTGGCCAAACAGCAGCTCCAGACTGCTTTGGATATGGGGACTCATGTGCCAGATCGGTGGCGGCCGCAGTGGCTATGCGTCGGCGGGCTTGGCTGAGGATATCCACCTTTACTTCGGATACCCAGCACAAGTTGGCGGATGTTCCCTTTTTGGGGACTGACCTCTCTGCCCTGGGGTGGAAGGTCACCTGCAGAGGATCGAGAGTCCAATGCCACCTTGGACTCGGTCTCTTCCGCTCAGAGAACAAGGCCACAAACCACAGCCTAAGCCCTTTCGTCCTTCTGTGCCCCCAGTAGCCGGCCTCAGCAGCAACGTCAGGGCCAGCAGGCTCGGCCTTGGCATCCCAAACCCAAGCCGCTGGCTTCCTCTAACAGGAGGCAGGGAGGAAAAGGCCCAGGAGGTCCCTCGGCCGGTCCCTCCTCCAAGCCTGCCCAGTGGCGGGCTGAGGGGTGTCGCCCCATTCCCGTCCCACCCCCTTACCCCCTGGGTCCCCATTAGAAGGCGGCTCCGGCACTTCCGTTCCGCCTGGTCCGCTGTTACCACCGGACAGGTGGGTCTTGAGGTGGTGGGAAGAGGCCTGCCTCTGGATCGAGCAGGCACCACCCTTCAGGCCGTCGCCCCTCGGGGCCGGGATCCCAGCCTCACTGGCGGCTCGTCGAGCCGACATCCTCCTCCAGAAGGAGGTGGTAAGAGAGGTGGTGGACCCTCCTTCAGACCCAGGGTTTGTGTCCAGGTACTTCCTGGTTCCAGAAGCGGACAGGGGGCTGCGCCCCATTCTCAAACCTACACGACCTAAACAAGTTCCTAAGGTCTCGAACCTTCAGGATGGTCACTCTGGCTCAGATAATACCATCCTGGCAGCGCGTGTGGTTCTGCTCTCTTGGACTTGCAGGTAGCGTTTTTCGCGTCCTATCCGTCCGTCTCACCAGAGATTCCTTCGCTTCAGCGGAAGGATCCCTCTTGAGTTCAAGCCATGTCCTTGGCGTCTCCAGCTCCAGGGTCTTCACCAAATGCATGGCAGTGGTGACAGCATTCCTCTTTGGCCGAGGGTCAGGTGTACCCTTACCTGGACGACTGGCTGATAGCAGCTCCCTCCAGGAAGGAGGCGGAGTGGTCAGAGATCTGGCCCTCAGGTCTGCTCTCAACTGGGCCTCCTTATCAAGCGAGGCCAGAGTCGAGACTCAAGACGAAGCAGGTGATTCTATTCATCGGGCGCAGCTCGACTCTCTTGAGCCAGGCGCGGCTCCCGTGAGACAGGGCGAGGTTCTTTCCTCCTTTGCCCGATCATTTCTGGTTGGGCAATTCGCCCTGCCGGGACTTCCTCGCCTCCTGGGTCTCATGGCGGCCTGCACCAAGCGTGGTCCGTTGGCCCGCTGGAACATCGTCCCCTTCAGTGGGACTGGCCAGCCAGTGGTCACAACGCTGCGATCCCTTGGACCAGCTTGTGTCGGTGACACACAGGGATGTGGGCAAGCTCTCCAGTGGTGGACCGTTCCAGATCATTTGCAGGAGACATCCGTTACGTCCGCCCGAGCAGCCGGTCTCTCTGTCGACCGATGCCTCTCTGATGGGTTGGGGTGCCCATCTGGGGAACACGGGCTCATGGCCTCTGGTCCCGGGGAGTCGATGCCACATCAACCTGCTGGAGCTCGAGCGGTCCGCCTAGCTCTCACGCCTTTGCTCCGTTCCTCCGGGGTCAAGTGGTCCGAGTCAGGACGGACAATACCACGACCATGTACTATCTAAACCGCCAGAGGCGGGCCGCGCTCCATGCTTCTATGCAAGGAAGCTCTCCGCATTTGGTCACTCGTGCGCAGCCTGGAGGCGGATCTCCTAGCCATTCCGTGGCAGGAGCCTCCAACACCCTGGCCGATGCCCTGGGCGGATGGGGCTGCATCCCACAGTGGTCTCTCCTGCTGGAGGTAGTACAGCATCTGTTCTCCCTTTGGGGCACACCTCAGGTGGACCTGTTTGCCTCCAGGAGAGCAGCAGCTGAGTCTGTTCCATGCCCCCCCCTCAGCAGGGCTCGCTGCAGGGGATGCCTTCTCGAGGGCAATGGACCGCGGGCCTCTTTTCGCCTTTCCCCATTTCCCTTGATCCACAAGGTGCTTCTCAAGGCGAGGAGGGACAAGGCGCAGGTGGTTCTGATAGCCCCAGACTGGCCTCGCCAGTTCTGGTACCAGATCTCCTCAGTCTCAGCTCCAGGACTCCTGGCAGCTTCCAGCTCGCCCGGACCTGCTCTCAGTCAATCAGGGAAGGTGTTCCATCCGGACCTTCAATCCCTGCACCTGAGCGGCCTGGTTCCTGGCGGCTAGAGTTCCAGGCCTTGGGTCTTTCCGACGAGGTCCTCAATGTAGTTAGGCGTCCCGTAAGTCGACCAGAAAATGCTATGCCTTCAAATGGAAAGGTTTTCCATTTGGTGTCAAAACAAGGGCTTGGATCCTTCCTCCTGTTCCTTGGCAAGCATCTTGGACTATTTATGGTCCCTTTCTAGTCAAGGCTTGGTCGATGACCCTAAGGGTGCACCTGGCAACCATCTCTGCTTACCGTAGCGGGCGGGAAGCAGTCGTGGCGAGGGAGAAGGTGGCTCATGCTTTTCAAAGGCCTTGATCACATTTCCCTCAGTGCTGGGAACCCCAACCTCCGTGGGATCTACTGCTGGTACTGGCAAAGCTCATGGGCAAGCCATTCGAACCCTATGCACAGGTGTGCTCTCTCTCACCTGTCGTGGAAGACCGCCTTCTTGGTGGCTATCCGTCAGCCAGAAGGATGGGAGGCTCCAGGCGCTTTCCATCAGTCTCCTTACCTGGTCTTCCACAGGGACAAGGTTGTCCTCGCCCCCACCGAAATTCCTTCCGAAGGTGGTGTCGGAGTTTCACCTTAACCAGGTGTTGACTCTGCAGTGTTCTACCCCAATCACCTCGGAGGCCGAATATAGGCTCCGACTCTGGACCCTAGAAGGCGCAAGCTATTATAGGCGCCACGGCTGAAGTCGGGGAGAGGTTCGCAGCTGTTTGTCACCTACGCTGAAGCCGGATCTGGCAGACCTGCAGCTAAGCGGACTTATAAGCAGGTGGGTAACCTCCTGCATAGATCTCTGCTATAAGTTGGCGGGCATGGAGCCTCCCAGAGGATAAGAGCTCATTCTACCGCCATACTGCTGCAACGAGTGGCTGCTTCCAGGGATGTCCCTATCCAGGAAATCTGCAGGGCTGCTACCTGGAAGTCAGCAAACACCTTCATTACCCATTACCACATCGACCTTGAGTCACGCCGGGATGCTGGTTTTGGGGCCTCAGTTCTCAGTCTCTCTTTCCCAAGTAAGTATTGGGGTGTCGTCTTGCCTCCCTCCTCCCGGAGAACTGCTAGAGTCTGCCAATGAGTGTGGATGAACAACATATCCATGTCCCTAAATACAGGTTACTCACTTGTAACAGGAGTTCTAGGAGCGGTATGTATTGTTCATCCTGTTTCCTCCATTCTCGGCCCGGCACAATACAGGCTTCAATGGGCCAGATCTAGGCGTCATGGGCGGGCGGAGTTATACCACCCGGGTGGGTGGGAGGAGCAAGCTTGAAGACCTTCCGGCAAGATTTAAAGCGGCAAGGATACCTGCCAATGAGTGTGGATGAACAACATATACCATTCCTAGAACTCCTGTTACAGGTGAGTAACCTGTATTTACCTGACATGTTCATTCCAGGGTGGGGGGGATTGGGACACTTTCCACACATTTTTCAGTTATGACCTACCTTTTCTCCTATGTTGGGGACAACCTTTTCACTGTTTATAATGGTTTTAAACTGCTGCTTTACAAATATGTGCTTATTTAAATGCTATGACCGATTTAATTTGATCCTTATTTTTTTATACCCAGTGGGCCAGTATCCTATATAGATAAATATCTGAATTAAACCCTGCCTGATTTTAGAATAAAGAATGTTAGTACAAAAAGAATGTGCTTGTGTTTTAGACAATAGCGTTTAAAAATAGTATTTTGAATACAGGATTGCATGCATGCTCAGTTTAAATTGCTGAGGGTAGTGAAGAGAGCTAATCTTTTTTTCTGAAGTACTTACATCACAGTGCTTTCAGGTGGTCCATCTGTTAGGAGAGGTCGTGGTGGACACCGTGGCAGGGGAAGATTTTCCGTCAGAAGGGACGGTCCAGTGAAGTTTGAGAAAGACTTTGACTTTGAAAGTGCTAATGCCCAGTTCAACAAGGAGGAAATTGATAGAGAATTCCAGAACAAGCTCAAAATAAAAGGTACTTTATCTTTATTTCTCTCAAACATTAAGATCCATCCATCTGGAGTACTGTCTGTAGTTCTAGAAAGCAATTCTCTGCTCCCCAGTACAAAATCGCATTATAAAAAGGATCTGAGAAATAGAGCTTTCTGATTGGCTGTCAGCATTCTAGCAGCCTTATGTTAATCTTTTATTAACATACGTGTGGCACCTAATAGGCAGTAAAGCCCTCCTAGGGGTTGTGTTAATGGGCCAGTTAATCACTCTCTGGGGCATGTGGCACTATGCCATGCCATGTGCAACATTACACCTAGAGGGTGATTAACAGACCATTAATATAACCCCTGGCCATGCCTTATTGCTTAATTAAGACAGTAGAGAGAGAGTGCAGCGTGGGGACCACCAGAATAACCAGGGTTATGGAGGATAAAGGCCCTGAGGAGATAATTGAGGTCCTTGACGTTCACCATGGAGAAAAGGAGGCTGGGGGGTGGCCATGATCTCAATGTTCCACATGTTGAAGGGTATAGACAATGTTGAATGGATAGAAATGTGTGATACTGTGTTCTTCAGCAGAATGAGAGGACATGCCCAGAAGCTGAAAGGTGTTAAATTCAGGGTAGCATTAGGAGGCATTTCTTCTCTCAGATGGGGTTGAACTTATTGTCAGCCTGCCAGCGGTGACAGTGGACATGAAGACTGTATAGGCCTTGAAGGTAAGCCTGGACACATTTCTGCTTGCCAAGGGAATTACGTGGTACCCTGTTTAGTAGATTCAGTGGGAAATCCTATCAATTAGTATATGGTTGAGCAGTGTGCTTGTTGGTCCCTGCTGATGAAGTTAGTTTGGGGACTTGATTGATTTGGAGTCCACACTGACCTTAAAGGACACTGTCAACCACCTTAGGCCTCAGAGTGCTAGTGTAAAAAAACACATTTACGATTGTTCACATTCTGTAGAGACTGCTGATGTAGCTGGTTGTTCAATTCTGATTGTTTTCATTTTTTAAAAGAAAAAAAGATACTGCGCCCCCCCACCCCAGTACTGGTGTTCCCAGACAAAAACATGTTTGTTTACATTACTTGATCAACTCCCACTGCATGTTTCCTGGACTTAGGAATACCCCCAACACAGTCTGTCCACTCATTATGCAGTAGGAGTATAGGAGACTATTGCATCATGAGTGGCTGCACTGTTTAGGGGTGTTTCTAATGTTCAGGAAATATGCAGTAAGAGTAGATCCAGTATTTGGAACAAAACAAGATTGGTTATAGCTGTACATTTGCATGCATTTCAGTTCTACTCAGCAAGGAGGCAGACAAAACAACCATCATCAATGAATTTTAGAGAAAGCAATCACAAAATGTGGGATCTTCTCTCTGTCAATCTTCACCATTCATCACAGTTGGGTTGTGGTCAGAAGTCATGACCCCGTGAGAGCACTTTTTTTTTTTCTTCTCTTGGACGGGCGGAGCCGATGCAGTGATGGTACTGCCCCTCAAGGCCATGCAATGTGGCGCTTGCGGGTTGGCCGTCAACTGTCAGCGCCGCCCCTTCGCCAGTTCGTCTCCCACCATAGAGGTCAGACCTCATGCGGAGCTGCTGAAGGAAAACTGCGTCACAAGCTGCGGCCTAGTTCTCAGTCAGCTTCTAGCGTAGAGAAAAGTCCAGTCAGTTTTGTTTTGCCACTAGTTGACGCCACTGACTGGTAAGACCATTCTTTTACTTTATTTTCAGCAACGTCTGGTCTGTTTGCTGTTTATCAGTAGATCATGTCTGGTATGGGGGCCAAGAAATTGTCGAAGACTGGGCGACCTCCTATGCATCAGTGCCCCTGCGGCCGCCGCTATTCCGTTCAAACAACATGAAGTCTTGCTGTATTCTGAATTTATGCAGTTAGCCCCAGCACTTGAACTGCTCCGGAGAGTAAAGGGTTAACTCTGTGCCAAAGCATAGAACGTTGAGCTCAAGCTCTGTTTTCAAACCTCTGTCTGTGGTACTCTGAAGTCTGTCAAATTTCTTACTCCGCCTAACTGAAGTCGCTCCCAAGATCCCTCCTGCAGTTCGGTAAAGTTCGAATCGGTTGGTTGTTTCAACCGTAGTTCGTTCATTATTCAGTATCCTTACCTCTGTCCCGGTACAGCAGGTGATAGTGGTGGGTAGTGTTGTTTCTACTGTTAGAAATTGTTTTTCTCTTCGGTTCTTTTCCGGTCGGTCTGGTTTAGAACCGAAACTGATGTTTTTTTCCCCTGATTAAATAAAAATTCTAGGGACATGGATATGTTGTTCATCCAAACTGTCTGGCAGGTTCCTTGCCGCTTTAAATCTTGCCGGAAGGTCTTCAAGCTGGCTCCTCCCACCCACACGGGTGGTAAAACTCTCAGCTCCGCCCCATGACGCCAGATCTTCCTTACCGTTTGGAAGCTCAGGTTCCCTCCTTAGCGCTCTGCGTTTAGACTGGATCCAAACTCTTCGGTTCACCTGAAAATAATTTTAAAGTTTTCTAGACTTCGGTCTACTTCTTCCTTTCTGGCTACGATGGACAAATCGACTCCGGGTTTTCGGTGGTGCCCATGTGAGCAGAAGATGTCTAGGAGCGATCCGCATTCCACGTGCGTCTACTGCCTCGGGCTTGATCACGATCCGCAGGCCTGCGAGTTGTGCAAGTCTTTTTCGCTAATGTCCCGAAGACCATGCTGCCGGCTGCAGCTTGGGTGCCCGAGCGTTATTCGCTGGTGAAGTCCAAGGAGGCCCGTTGGGCGGTTTCCACGGCGGCTGGCTCGGCTGAGCAACTCGAGCAGACTATCGCCCTCGAGGAGGAGGCGGCCCAGGCCGCATCTTCATCATCCTCAGTTGCGGCATTTATCCCGCTCTCCTTGGGATCCTCCTACACAGCTTGTTTTAAGGAGCTTTGCCAGTCCCTCTCCATGAAATGTGAAGGGCTATCGGGACACTCCTCTCGGTCCAAGAAGAAGGACTCGAAGGGCAAGTCCCACCGTCGACGTTCGTGGGAGCAGGAAAGGTCGCCCTCCCCGGACAGTCGACACACTACTTTGGTCGAGGCTGCGCCTAAGGCCACTGGCTTCATGGTGTCCCCGTCAGGTCTGCCAGCTGAGACACCCGTCAACGAGGTCAAGATTTTTCTCAACCCGTCGGACGGGCTGTCGACTGGTGAAGCCGACAACCCTTCTTCACCAGTTTCTCCTGGTGGAAACCGAGGACTTCCCTGCGCCTCCTGTGCCAGAGTCCCCGGTTAAGGCTCCCGAGCAGAGGGAGGAACGGATTCCCACGCCTCCCTCCCAGACCCACCCCGAAACACCGACGATCCGGACCTCTTCTCGGTCCAGCCGGCACAGCCAGTCTCGGCACCGAGGAAAGTCGGCGGCGCCGCCACTTGTCTTAATTTCCTCCTCAGAGGAGGAGGCTTCGGCACAAATTAAGGCCGCGCTATGAGGACTTAATGTGGCAGCATCGCTTCTGTCCGGGGAACGCCGCCGCCTTCCCGGCCATTGGCTGTCACCCAAAAGGCGAAACAACCCCTCGCTATGGTCGAGGTGCCCAAACTGGTGCCGGTTGTTCGGCCAAAACCAGCTGCCCCACCGATTGTGGTGGAACCACCGCCTCCACAACCGAAATCGGGTGCTCCGACCGAGGATTCTTGGTCGGGTCAGGGACTGCCCTACCGGTTGTCGGTCACCCTCACTCCCAGCTGTCCTCGGCAGGTGGAGGGTGGCTCAGGCCCTAGGCAGCTGTTCGCAGACTCCTCTGAGTCCGACGACGACTCCTCCCTGTTCTCCAGGCCCCTTGACCTGGAGTCCTCCGGGGGGCAGTCGATGGATGAGCCCATCATCATTCATGGGTCTGCTTCAGCTCATCTTGGAGTCCACCGGATGCAGCAGAGCCCATCCAAGAGGGCCAAGTATCCCCTCACGGAGATGCTGGACTGAGGGATTCTCCACGGAGGCCTTTCCGGTGGCTGAAGCCATTGTTGGCCCAGCCTTGGAGTTATGGCATCGGCTGGCTTCTTGTCCTGCTCCTTCGGCCAGGATGGCCAGGAAGTATGCAGTCCTTACCGAGTCTCTGTCCGTTTTTTCTGAGCACCCCTTTGCGAAGGGGTTGGTTACAGACAGCGTTTTCTGGCGTTCCGGGAATGCTAGGGACGTGGACAAGCCCCGACAAAGTCAAAAACTGGACTATGCCGGGCATAAAGTACATGCTGCGTCTTTCCTCGGCCTCCGTCAGGCCAGTTCGGCCGTACTGATGGCGCACTTCTCCCACTCCCTTATGGGCTCCCTGGATGAGGTGGTCCCTCATCTCCTGGCTGATCTGCAGACTACGGTCAAGCAGGTGCGGGATCAGGGAAGGGCAGTGGCGAAACAGCAGCTCGAAACGGCTCTCGACATTGGAGACTCCTGTGCCCGGACAGTAGCGGCCACAGTGGCCATGCGCTGCAGAGCCTGGCTGCGGATCTCCACCTTTACGGCAGGTACCCAGCACAAGTTGGCAGACGTCCCCTTCCTGGGTACCGACTTGTTCAGGCCTGGGGTGGAAGGCCACCTCTAGAGAATTGAAAAATCCAATGCCACCTTGGACTCTGTCACGTCTGCCCAGAAGGACAAAGGCCGCCGACAGCAGCATAAGTCCTTTCGCCCTTCTGCCTCTGAGGCACGTCCGGCCCGGCAACACCAGCATCAGGGCCAGCAGGCTCGCACTTGGCACCCCAAAGCCAAGTCTGCAGCTTACTCCAGCAGGAAGCCGGGAGGAAAAGGCCCAGGAGGTCCCTCAGCCGGTCCTTCCTCCAAGCCTGACCAGTAGCGGGTTGAGGGTGTCTCCCCAACGCCGCTTCCCTGGGTTCCCCCCGTAGATGCGGTTCTACCACTTTCTTTCGCCTGGTCCACTATCACCACGGACGTTGGGTGTTGGAGGTGGTAGGAAGGGCCTGCCCCTGGAGTTCAAGCAGGCCCGCCCTTTGACCGTCGCCTCGGTGGTTACAGTCCACGCCAGCCTCTGTCGGTCCGTCGAGCCGACTTGCCCTGCTTCTCCAGAAGGAGGTGATCAGGAAGGTGGCGGATCCCCACAGACCAGGGTTTGTGTCCAGGTACTTCCTGGTCCAGAAGCAGGCGGGGCTGGTGCCGATTCTAGACCTGCACGACTGAACAGGTTTCCTAAGGTCTCGAACCTTCAGGATGTCCTCTGGCTCAGATCATTCCATCCTTGGGGAGCAGGGCATGTGGTTCTGTTCTCTGGACCTCCAGGACCCGATCTTTCACGTCCCAATCAGTCCTTCCCACCAGCAATTCCTCTGCTTCAGATCAGAGGGGTCCCTCTACGAGTTCCGGGACTTGCCCTTCGGCCTTTCTTTAGCTCCGAGGATCTTCACCAAATGCATGGCAGTGGTGACAGCATTCCTTCGGCGCCGAAGCATCCGGGTGTACCCCTACCTGGACGACTGGCTGATTGCGGCCTCCTCCAGACCGGAGGTGGAGTGGTCCAGGGATCTGGCCCTCCAGGTTTGCTCTCAGGTTGGCCTCCTCATCAATGAGGCCAAGTCGGAACTCATGCCAAAGCAGGCGATCCAATTCATTGGGGCAGAGCTCGACTCTCCGCGAGCCAGAGCACGGCTCCTGGCGGACAGGACCGAGGTTCTTTCCTCCTTTGCCCAATCATTTCAGGTTGGGCAATTGCGCCCTGCCTGGGACTTCCTGCGCCTCCTGGGCCTCATGGCGGCCTGCATCAGCGTGGTCCATTGGGCCCGTTGGCACCTGCGTCACCTACAGTGGGGACTGGCCCGCCAGTGGTCACAGCGCTCCGGTCCTTTGGATCAGCCAGTGACAGTGACCCAGGAGATGTGGAACGCTCTCCAGTGGTGGATCGTTCCAGCTCATCTGCAGGAGGGCATCCTGTTTGTCCGCCCCGAGCCGACGGTCTGTCTATCGACCGACTCCTCTCTGATGGGTTGGGGTGCCCATCTGAGGGAGCACAGAGCGCACGGCCTCTGGTCCCCTCGGGAGTCCCGATGCCACATCAACCTGCTGGAGCTTGAGCAGTTCATCTAGCCCTCACCGCCTTCGGCTCTGTTTGTACGGGTCAAGTGGTCCAGGTCCAGACGGACAATACCACGATCTATGTGCCTAAACCGCCAGGGCGGGAGCGCTCCATGCCTCTGTGCAGGGAAGCTCTCCGCACTTGGTCCCTCATCGCAGCCTGGGCGGATCTCCTTGCCATCCATGTGGCAGGAGCCTCCAACATTCTGGCCGATGCCCTAAGCCGGATAGGGGCTGCGTCCCACGAGTGGTCTCTCCTGCCGGAGGTAGTACAAGAACTGTTCTCCCACTGGGGCATGCCTCAGGTGGACCTGTTTGCCTCAAGGGAGAATGCTAAGCTGAGGCTGTCTCATGCCCCCCCCCACCCCAAGCAGGGCTCACTGCAAGGGATGCCTTCTCGAGGCCGTGGACCCCGGGCCGCTTCTACGCCTTTTCCCCCATTTCCCTTGATCCACAAGGTGCTTCTCAAGGCAAGGAGGGACAAGGCGCAGGTGATTCTGGTAGCCCCAGACTGGCTCCGCCAGTTCTGGTATCCAGATCTCCTAAGCCTCAGCCCCAGGCTCCCGAGGCGGCTTCCAGTCCACCCAGACCTGATCTCAGTCAACCAGGGGAAGGTATTCCACCCGGACCTTCAATCCATGCACCTGACGGCCTGGTTCTTGAGCGGCTAAAGTTCCAGGCTTTGGGTCTTTCCGACGAGGTCCTCAACGTCGTTGCGGCTTCCCGTAAGGAGTCGACCAAGAAATGCTATGCCTTTAAATGGAAGAGATTCTCCATTTGGTGTCAGGGCAAGGGCCTGGACCCTTCCTCCTGTTCCTTGGCAAGCATTCTGGGCTACCTGTGGTCCCTTTCTCAGCTAGGGCTTCGGTCGATGACCCTTAAGGTGCACCTGGGCCGGGAAGCAGTCGGTAGCGCAGGAGAAGGTGGTCAGGCGCTTTCTCAAAGGCCGTGATCACATATCCCCTCCGGTGCGAGAACCTCCACCTCCGTGGGATCTGCTGCTGGTACTGGCTAAGCTCACGGGCAAGCCATTCGAACCGATGCACGGGTGTGACATCTCCCACCTGTCATGGAAGACTGCCTTCTTGGTGGCTATCACGTCAGTCAGAAGGATGGGAGAGCTCCCAGGTGCTTTCCATAGAGTCTCCTTATCTGGTCTTCGACAGAGACAAGGTTGTCCTGCGCCCCAACCCGAAATTCCTTCCGAAGGTGGTGTTGGAGTTTCACCTTAACCAGGTGTTGACTCTGCCGTTGTTCTACCCCAATCACACACTGGAGGCCGAATGTAGGCTCCATACTTTGGACCCTAGAAGAGCTCTTTCTTACTATAAGGAGCGGACGGCTGAAGTTCGGGGAGAGGTTCGCCAGCTGTTTGTCACCTACGCTGAAGCCGCACCTGGCAGACCTGCAGCCAAGCGGACGATAGGCAGGTGGGTCACCTTCTGCATAGATCTCTGCTATAGGTTGGCGGGCATGGAGCCTCCCAAAGGGATAAGAGCTCATTCCCGCCATACCGCTGCATCGTTGGCTGCTTCCAGGGACGTCCCTATCCAGGAAATCTGCAGGGCTGCTACCTGGAAGTCAGCACACACCTTCATTATCCATTTCCACATCTACCTTGAGTCACTCCAGGATGCTGGTTTTAGGACCTCGGTTCTCCAGTCATTATTCCCTAAGTAGGGGTTGTGTGCCTTGCCTCCCTCCTCCCGGAGAACTGCTAGGAGTCTGCCAGACAGTGTGGATGAACAACATATCCATGTCCCTAGAAATACAGGTTACTCACCTGTAACAGGAGTTCTAGGAATGGTATATGTTGTTCATCCCACATATTCGAACCTCCTGGCTTCGACGCACAACCTTCCTTCCAGCGGGGTTAGATCTAGCATCATGGGGTGGAGCCGAGTTTACCACCCGGTGGGTGGGAGGAGCCAGCTTGAAGACCTTCCGGCAAGATTTAAAGCGGCAAGGAACCTGCCAGACAGTGTGGATGAACAACATATACCATTCCTAGAACCCCTGTTACAGGTGAGTAACCTGTATTTGTGGTTTTACTGGTACTTACTGTTTCCTAAAAAATTATTTTTTTTTTTTTGGTTTTTTTTTTTCCTGGGATTTTTTTTTAGCAGACCTGTGACACAGCCGGAACTGATAGGTCTTATTTACCTGGCTTAAAAGCTGTGAAGGGTGACTTTTTGATTTAGGCATGTCTGAGAAACCCAAAAAGAAAAGTGGTCCCACTGGGTTTCAGCACTGTTCCAAGTGTGGGGAGGCCTTTGCTAAGGCCGATCCCCACCTGGTATGTGTGTATTGTCTGGGGTTTGACCACCTCATGGAAGACTGACAAATCTGTAAAAACTTTCCGAAAGCCACCCTGGATAAATGTTTGGATAGGCTTGAGGAAAGGGAGACCAAGAAGTCTGCTGACCCGTATAGCCAGCCCGGTTCGGTTGCAGCCTAACCTGAAGAGGTGCCCACTGACCTGGGCGATACCTCTTTGGGCAAAAGGAGAGCCGACTCGGTGGAGTCTGTTCCGTCAAAAAGAAAGCGAAAATCGGCCAGTTCGGATTCTACACCTTATGTTCCGACCACTGAAGAACTAGCGAAAGCGATCACATTAGTTCAATCGCTTTGCCTGGTTCCGACCGAACCGGCATCAGTTCAGAGCCGATCGGTTCAATCGGAAGTAGCTGCTTCTGATATAGATCCTGAGGCATACTATGAGGGTGATTGGGAGGAGGAGGAAGATTATGAAGAAGAGCAATGTGAAGGCCTAGAGGAGCCAGTAGAGCCTGTCATCTCCCCAGACAGGCCTTCCCATGTTTCTCCTCCCAGGCTTTCTGAGTCCCCTTCCCATTTCTTGTTTTACAAGAAAGTGGCTGAGACTCTTCATCTTCTTATGGAAGAGGCTGAACAGGATCAGGAGGAACCTGACTATGTGGAAATGATGAATGTCGGACTTCCACTGACGCTGTGCACCTAATATCAGCTTAATTCTACAGCTCCGGAGCCGCGGGTAGCAAAATCAGAAATATAAACCATCAAGCGGTCACTTTTCCAAAGCTCACTTTCCCCAAGTTGGCTAAGAAGGTGGGCAATGGGGAAAATCAAAAAGAAAGATTATTCCACGCCGAAGAAACGCGTGGCAGAGTCTGGAGAAGAGCGGCCTATAAGCCCCACACTCTCTAGGTCCTCTTTTGCAGCAGTCTCGGAAGACGACGAATCTGACTCCAAATCCACAGCCACCTTTACTAAGGCAGACGGGCAGCAGATGGTGAGTATCCTTCATAGGATCGATTCAAAGATCTCGTGCCTGTAGTCAGATTTCAAAAAGTTAGAAGCTCGAACTACAGCGGTGGAATTAAATGTAAACACTATACAGAATGAACATATGGCATTTGGACGCTCCCTAGCCTACCTTCAACGCAGAGAGTGGGAGCTCACAAACAGGCAGAAGATGCAGAAGCAAGGGCTAGGAGGAACGATATCCGAATTTTTGGAGTTCCCGAAGGGTGTGAGCAGGCTGATATGGCTGGTTTTCTGGAAACCTGGATGCAAAAGGAGTTGTCTATCCCAGAGGATTTTGAATTTGGAATAGAGAGGGCTCACAGAGCAATAGCGCCCAAGCCCAAATCAGGAGCCATTATAGTGAAGTTTCTCAAGTTCTCTGTCAGAGAAAATACTTCGCATGGCGTAGGATAAGAGATTTGAATGTAGATGGACAGAAGATTTTTTTTTTTGAACAGGACTCCCCAAAAGAATATGATGACAAAGCGGAAAAAGGTACTGCAAGTAGTTAAATTGCTTCAGGAAAAAGGATACAGAGCTTATCTTGGCTATCCTGCCAAGCTTTGGCTCCTTGAAGGAGAAAAAGTGCACTTATTTGAAAGTTTACTGCCAGCAACCCCAACACTGGAGAGACTTGGAATTCAAGTACCTGATACCAGTTCTGAGAAGCAGAGACAGAGATAGAAAACCTACTCTGGGAATTGCCTCGGGGTTGGTGCCCTCAGGGAAAGAAGTACTCTTTAGTACCCTTGCAGCTGATGTGGCCCATTGGGTTGTGCCTGACTTCCACCGCCGTGATCGTGAAGGGTCTTCGCAATTTGTTATACAGGACTTTCACGCTCTGAGTTTCAGTGGACCTCCTCATGGATAGGACTGTTGAAATGATGCCCTGCAACATTGGAAGAACTACGGGGTTTGACTTTAACT
Source organism: Neoceratodus forsteri (assembly GCA_016271365.2). NCBI lineage: Eukaryota > Metazoa > Chordata > Ceratodontiformes > Ceratodontidae > Neoceratodus > Neoceratodus forsteri. The sequence goes on from CM028130.1 coordinate 1,416,654,746, forward strand.
TTCGGGCCTTTTTCCGAGGATGGGGCATTTTTCCTCCAAGCCCCTCTCACAAGGTCCCTCTACTGGGAGTATTCCTAAATGTCTGATCGCATACTTGGTTTATTTTCCAACAGCCATGGACCGGAGACTCTCTGAGATTGACCCTTGGAGTTTATTCCCCTGGATGTATATTGGCCTGGAACTATGAGACTGTTGTAAGAAGTTCGCTTTCTTTAGCAGCTGTGTTGAGCGGTAACTATGTTGGGGGTCCTGGATATATAGACCTGTTCGGGAGAGGCCTCTCACTCTCCATGTTAAGGGGTGGGGGAGCTCTCCTAGGGTGGTCAATTCCTATGGATAGTTGGTGTTAAGGCCTGTACATCCAAGTTATCCCCCCTGTTTGTTTTCGAGTTATTGCAGTAGACAATCAGGCCTCTTCGATCCTTAGGTGTAGACTCGAAGTTATGTAATAGTTTGTTGTTCAGTTGAGGTGATTTTATTAAATTACAGTAGCTTGATGATCAGTTGCTATTTATTCCAGCATACCGGGGAGGGGGTTGCTTCAGGGGAAGTCATTAATCGAGAGGGGACGGAGTAATCCAGTCTGACTCACCCTTAGCACAAATGTGCTGAACCCCTCAATAGCTTTTGGAGGGCTTTGTGTCCTCAGCGACTCTTTAGGCTCAGTAGTTGCCAGGACGTCCTTTGAGACGTTACACTGCGGTGGGTAATAGATATTGCCTACTGTGTCAACACATTTTAAGTTTGACTAATGTGTAGCTCCTGTTGATCTTATCACTTGGCCTTTTGTCTTATCTGTTAAATGTTTGTCACTATGTTTCTCATTATGTTTTTTGTGTTAATTAAGGCTCTGGGTTTGTGGTGGGGACGGGTGGGTAGGATTTCCAGGTTGCTTGCAAAGTTTTAAAAATGGGATCACTTAACATATGTACAGTGAATGTGAAAGGAATTAATAATGTCGCTAAAAGGGCCAGACTTTTGAAAGAACTTAGAGATTTAAAATGTGATGTAGCCTGTTCACAGGAAACGAAGCTTATTCAGGCAGAGCATGCGAAGCTTCGTAGATCCTGGGTGGGAAGGGTTTTTTTTGGACTCGCACCCATCCTCAGCCAAAGCAGGGAATGCTATTCTTTTGAAACGAGGTCTCCCTTTCCATACCCGCACAGTTTCACAAGGAGGTGAAGGGAGATGGGTGCTGGTGTCTGGTGAATTCAGGGGCAGTTTAATACATATCCTATCGGTATATGCCCCCACTCTCCCGTCCGATCATTTTTTCAGGGAACTATTCCTGATTATTGCTGGTCTGGACCCAGGTCATCTTATCATGATGGGGGATTGGAATTGCGTGGAAAATTGTCCGTTGGACAGGAATCCTCCAGGTAAGACGGGAGGGGGAAGTTGTACTAAACTATTGCGCACTTTGGTGACTGAGTTGGGGCTGATAGATCTTTGGCGGTGGCAACACCCCCAGGCCAGAGATAACACGTTCTTCGCCCCGCTGCAGATGCTTACTCCAGATTGGACAGGGTGTATTCCTGGTTCTCCGAGGCACATTTATTTGGGGAGGTCCTGATACACCCTGCCTCTTTTTCGGATCATGCAGTTGTACAAGTAGAGGCAAAATGGGAGCCGAGATCCCCTGGAGGGGCTTGGAGGCTAGACTCGGGGCTGATGCCTGACAAACCCTTGGTGGCTAGACTGAAAGATGAGATTAAAGGATTCCTAGAAGATAATAAGATGGCAGATACCCCTCTTGGAACCATTTGGGATGCGTTGAAGGCCTTCTTGCGGGGGATTTTCATCAGCCACGCAGCCTACCGGAACAAGCTTCATAAAAATAAAATGGCCCAAGTCTTAGTATCCATTGCCTCCTTAGAACTTGAACATAAACTCTTCCGCGACCCTGGCACCTTTCAAAAATTACAAAAAGCAAGAAGTGAGTACAATCGGTTGATGATGCATCGCACTGTATCAACTCCCTACGTTTTACACATCAAAAATATGAGGAGGGTGACAGGGCAGGGAAGTTACTGGCCCTATGCCTTAGTAAGCAAGAAATTGATAGATGTGTTGTTAAAATCCGAGATGCAAAAGGGGCAGGAGAGTGTGTGTTTAAACCGGCGGCAATCGCAGAGGCATCCGCTGATTTCTAATCCAATCTTTATAGGCAAGAAAGGGGTTCAGAGCATGGGCATAAAATTAATGTGTTTCTTGACAAAATTAATTTGCCAACCCTTTCAGCTGAGCAAGCCACCAGCCTGGAGCTACCGTTCACAGCTGAAGAGCTGAAGCAAGTGATATTTTCCCTGAGTGGGGGTAAGGCGCCAGGACCTGATGGTTTTGTCAGAGTTTTACAAGACTTTTGTGACGGAAATCACCCCCATTTTATTAGAAGTGTGTAATGTGGCCCATGAGGTAGGGGCAACCCCGAAGTCCTGGGGTGACGCCATAATAACAGTATTGCCTAAGGAGGGTAAGGATTTATCAGACTGTGGTGGGTATAGACCTATTTCATTGTTAAATGTTGATGCTAAAATCTTTGCAAAGCTTATTGGGGAAAGGGTTAAAAAGATTCTTCCCGACTTGGTGCACGCGGACCAATCTGGATTTGTTCTAGGTCGGCACATTCGGGACAATGTTAGACTGTTGTTGAATGTCTTGGCATCCAAGGCCACTACCATCCCTGTGGAGTTGGGGGCAATAATATCACTAGATGCGGAGAAGGCGTTTGATCGCTTAGATTGGTTATTTTTAAACAAAACCCTGGGAAAATTTGGATTTGGGGATAAATTTAGGAGTTGAGTAACTAATTAATTTATACAGTGACCAAGGGGCCAAGGTTAGGGTAAATGGGGTATATTCTGACAAGTTCAATATCCAGCGGGGGACCAGGCAGGGGTGCCCGCTCTCCCCCATGCTGTTTGCACTGAGCATGGAACCCTTTGCAGCTTCCATAAGAAAATCCCAGTCATATAGAGGTGTTAGGACTGGGGGATTGGAGGTCCGGATTTCCCTGTATGCGGACAACACATTACTGTACTTAATGGATCTGATGGGCTCAATCCCTCAGGTACTCTCACTGATTCAGGAATTTGGGGCCATCTCATGTTTCCGAGTGAATGAATCTAAGGCGAAGATGTTGCCAGTGTGCAGAGCGGCATCCCAGCCTCTCCTGACAGTTAGACAGTTTCATTGGGTGATGGGTGGCTTTCGGTACTTGGATCCCAGAAAACTTACATAATTTATATGCCACTAACTACTCCAAATTGCTTAAAAGTATTCAGGAAGACTATAGAAGATGGGTGGAACTTCCAGTATCATTCTCTGATCGGATAGAAACTGTCGGGATGAATGTACTGCCCCGTCTTCTCTTCCAGTTCACTTCTCTTCCCCTAAAACACCCAGTGTGTTTTTGGAAAAGTCTGAAATCAGCCACCTGTAAGTTTATTTGGAACAACAAACCTCCCAGGATCAAATGGCAAATATTGCAAGAAGCTAAACAGAATGGGGGGGTTAGGCCTTCACAATTTTATTCATTATTACTGGGCGGCTCAGCTACAGGTCTTCAGCTCCATATGGCCAGAAAGGACCACCCAACCTGGTTGGAGTTGGAGAAACCAGACACTCTGGTTGTTCAACTGGTGTATATTATCCACTTAAATCGAGCTGGCTTGTCCAAATTACAGATTTCGAATACCTGGGCGTCCGTCTTGAAGCAAGTTTGGACGAGGGTGGCCAGGTTGGGTGGTTTCCTGCTTAAATTAACTTCTTTGACCCCTATCAGTGCATGTGCAGATTTTCTCCCATTGCACACTGATTTGGGTTTCCGTGTGCGGGAGAGACTGGGTCTTCGCAGAATCGGCAATTGTTTGACTCACAAAATTTGCAAGAATTTTCTCAATTGAAGGAGACCTTTGGTCTTTCTAATAGAGACCATTTTAGGTTTTTACAAATTAGACGCTTCCTGAAAAGTAAGGACATTTCTTCTCCAAGCTCTCATTTCCAGTGCACTGGTGGAGTTCTTTATTTCTTTGGTTTCTAGTGCTCACCAAGCACACTTGATTTCCCAAATAGTTTCTTTCATCGGCACTCCGGTGAAGGCCTCCACTCCAAAGTTTATAGCCAAATGGGAGGAGGAAATGGGCTGTAAAGTAAATGCGGCTGAATGGCAGCAGATATGGGAAGGGGTGCATTGTTCCATGTCCCCCCCGTCCTGGCAAGCTTTCCGCTGGAAGGTTAATATTAGATTTTTGGACTGTCCAGAACCATCGACTCTGCCTGCTGACGGGCTGCTGCAGTTCTTTAATTCTTTGGCACTGCTGTTTCCTCTCTGGACCTTAAGCTAATGTTATATTCTGATTGTGGTACTTGTTAAGTCTCTCTCCAAATTGTCTTGTAAATTCTAACTTAAATGTGAACCTAAGCCTGTTTACAGCAATTTTGCACTCCAAGGGTAGTTTGAAGTGCAAGTTCATTTAGGCCGCAGGTTTGTACATTGTAAAATATTACAGCTCTCTTTGTTTTAAGGTCCAGTGGTAGGCTACCCTGGATCAGAAACTAAGTTTAAGGTGATACAGTTTTTTCTGTTTAGACCAGATTCCATTTGGGTCACAGTTGTAAGCTTTGCCCTGCAGATAATTCAGTTTCTCTTTCACTTTCTGCCCTTCTGTCTCCTTGCTGCTTGAATTTTTGTCCTTATTCTCCTATGTAGACCTGGTTTCTTAGTGCTTCAGTCCTAAGCTAAGCCTTGCAACTAATACCTTTTCTGTCTGCCTTTCTGCCTCAGCCATATTTCTCCAGTTAGAATTTCCTCCTGCTGTGAGGCGTCTCTGGGCGTAGACATCTACACCCTTTCTTAACTGTGCCCCTGTCACTACTCTTTGATCTCATTGACCAGCTACTGGTGCCATAGCTCAGTCTGTTAATTTTCTGCTCTAGTGAAGAACCACCCCGGCTGTAAGCTACTCCCTCTCTTACAACTTTATAACCTTTGGCTGTTTCTGATTTCTCCTTAGCTTCACCCTTGACTACGGGTGCCTCTGCTGCTTCAAGCACCTGGGCGGACCCCTTCTGTCCGTCGGCTGCCTTCCTCGCTGCACTGCCCGCTGATCACCAGACCGAAGGTACGCTGCAGAAACTGGACTGTCCGGAACCATCGACTCTGCCTGCTGACAGGCTGCTGCAGTTCTTTAATTCTTTGCTACTGCTGTTTCCTCTCTGGACCTTAAGCTAATGTTATATTCTGATTGTGATGGTACTTAAGTCTCTCCAAATTGTCTTGTAAATCCTAACCTAAACATGAACCTAAGCCTATTTACAGCAATTTTGCACTCCAAGGGTAGTTTGAAGTGCAAGTTCATTTAGGCTGCAGGTTTGTAGATTGTAAAATATTACAGCTCTCTTTGTTTTAAGGTCCAGTGGTAAGCTACCTTGGATCAGAAACTAAGTTTAAAGTGATACAGTTTTTTCTGTTTAGACCAGATTCCATTTGGGTCACAGTTGTAAGCTTTGCCCTGCAAATATTCAGTTTCTCTTTCACTTTCTGTCCTTCTGTCTCCTTGCTGCTTGAATTTTACGCCCCCCCATCTCCCACCTCCAGCCTTTATTAAATACTCTCCCTCTCCCCTCGGCACCACCCCTAGCAATGTTCATCCTCCCCTCTCACTAATATTGCAACTTCTCTTAAAGATACAGAGTGCAGCTATCAGGCCTAACACTTGTCCTGTCTTCCCTTTAAAGACATCTTCATATTTTCACCATCTGCTTGCCTATCAGCTTTGCTTAGTGCCTGCTCTGCTATCTGCTGTGCAGTTCCATACCTGGGCTTCCTCTCTTGCTACCCCGAGTATTTTTCAAGTTGCCTTGGTACCCCCTGCCCTAGCTAATAACATCCTATCTTAACCTACATTTTGTATCTTAAAAAATAGATCTACTGTGCCTGATCGTGCTCCCAGTGAGCGGCACGGCTAATCCTGCCAGCTGCCTGTACCTCTATCCTCCTGACGAACAGGAAACCTTCAAATCCGGTTAAGTGTCTGGGCTAGCACTGTGCGGGTTTGATAGGCGGCCACCTGCTGCCACCCTCCTCTAATTGGACTGCTGCTCTCTGCTCGGCCACTGTTTAGCCCTGCCTTTTCTCTGTCGGATTATCAGTCTCTGGGCTTCGGTGCCCTCTGCTTTGCATTGACTCTTGCCGAACACTGTTGCTATCTGTCTAGTCTCCCATTGGTTCCTTATAAAATTCCGCCACTAGAGGTGCCGTCTAACATATCTTGAGTAGGTCTTCATTTCCTCACTGTAATCTTTACCACAAGTAGAGCCTCCGGCTTGTCTGCTTTCCTAATTAACCTTTGTGGGCTTTACTTTCTTCTCTGATCCATTTCTTCTAAATAATTTACTTTCGCTAGCAGAAACACTTAGTTGTTTTGCTTTATCTTTAATTTTGGCCAAGGGTTAAAACGGTGGAACACGGTCACCCTTGGCAGTCTTAATTTTACACACACTATCTCTTTATCCCTACGAGCTAATCCTCTGTCTCAGTATACCACTAGCCTTCCTACCCAAGTCAAATAGTAACACTATGGCAAAGTATAGTCTGCCATGGGCACTCTTGTCATTTGTCCATTTACTCAGCCTGGACACTGCCACATGGGCTGTCTCATGTAACCAAATGGCAAAAGACTCCTCAGAGGCTTACCGCAACTATATTTTCTCTAACTTGATTGCAGAGACAAAGCCTGATCTGCAACCTAACCCTATCCTCCTTGTTAGAGGCAGCATCTATTACCCTCTACATGCCAGGAGGAAGTTGCCATGGAGATGTGCTTTCACCCTAACCTGCCACTGTGCAAGGCTTTGGTTCCTAGCCATGATCATTATTCTGCTATCTGGGGATGTCAGACTAAATCCAGGTCCACCTACCGGTTACTTTTCCCCAAGTGAGTTATCTGGCATGTCCAAGAAAGGATTTTTTATTGCCCATATCAGTATCAGAAGTCTTACCTGTCACCATGCGGAACTCGAGGCCTGGGTGAAACTCTACAATCCTGATGTATTCTGTCTCACAGAAACTTGGCTAAAACCCGGAATACCTGATGACGTATGCTCCTTGCCTAACTGTTCCCTGTTCGGGGATAGATCCTCATCCAAGCGTGGAGGTGGGTTGCCCTGTTCTTCAAAAACCACCTCAACATCTCTATTGTCCGGCATCTGCCTCTCCCAGTGTCCAATTCATACAGGCAACTATTGCATTTGGGAAAAGAAGCTTCATATTATCTGTTCTATAATCCCCTGCTGGGGGAATAGTAGATCTTCAAGAACTCCTTGACATCACTTCCCAGACTGTAAATCATAATGAGGCTGTCATCCTAGGTGATCTTAACCTCAGTTGGTTAGGGTCAGCTCAAATATCCTTGCAATCACTCACGCTTAGTTATAATTTTCACCAGTTGATCTCTGAAGCAACTAGAGCCACGTCATCCCATCAAGCGGGTACACTCCTAGACTGGGTGATGGTTAACCGTATGGAATATGTGTCAAAAGCAGGAATCCTTGCAGATGCACTAACAGACCACTCACCCACTTTCTGTATCCTATCTATGGTTGCGCCTCTCATCTCCTCCGTCAAGACTAATCACGTTTACAAATCTAGCTCATATTGACCAGGATGCATTTCTCTCTGATGTCTCCAATGTCGACTGGGCAGGTATCTATCAAACAAAGGATGTGGAGGTTGCTCTACAAATATTCATAAATGAATTTCTTACCATTCAATATAAACATGCCCCCAAGACTACTAGGAGGGTCAGAGGAAAACGGACGAGGTGGGTGCATAAAGACCTCCTTGCTAATCTGCGCCAGAAGGACAAGCTTTGGATTCGCTACAAGCAAACTGGCCTACAGTCAGATCTTGTTGTCTATCGTGAACTAAGGAACAGATGTAAGAGACAAGTTAGAGTTGCTAAAAGCAAATACTGCAAGGACCTTCTACAAAGCTCAGCCTGCGACCTGAGGAAATTCTGGGCCCATGTCAAAACATTTCTCGGTACCTGGCAGTCGGTCACTCCTGATGAAATGATCATAAATGGGGCACATTGTAATGACCCTAGGACCATCTCAAACAGTTTTAAGTCTTTTCTCTGATCTTTCATACTATAACTTGGCTTTACAGCCTAGTGGATCGCACTCCAATCTACCTACCATACCACCATCAGACAACCATACTGCCCTATCGTATGATGCTCCTCCAGCGCCACCATTCTATTTCAAGGCTATATCAAGAGCGGAAGTTCTGAAATTACTGACATCCATATCTGCCAATACCAGCTCTGGTTCTGACTCACTGGAACCTCGTTGTCTTAAGCTGGCTGCTCCACTCATTGCCTCTCCGATTGCCAGAATCTACACTTTATCCCTTATCCATAGCACTGTGCCAGACCTATGGAAATCTGCAAAAGTAACGCCTGTCTTTAAAAAAGGTGACCCAAAGGACATGGCCAGTTACAGACCTATAGCAATTCTCTCTGTCCTTAACAAGATCCTAGAGAAAATAGTTGCATCACAGTCCATTGACTACCTTACACGCTACAATCTCCTCTCAGACACTCGGCATGGTTTCAGCAAAGGTCATAGCACCACCACGGCTCTTCTTCAACTAACTACTGATATTCTGTCCAACATGGACTCTGGAAAACTCACAGGTGCCATCTTCATTGACCTCACTAAGGCTTTCGACCTTGTAGACCATCCCCTGCTTCTCTCCACTCTCCATAAATTCCATTTCTCTACCCCTGTTGTGGACTGGTTCTGTAGCTACCTGTCAAACAGGTCGCAAGCTGTTAAATTTAACTCCTCCCTGTCCAACACATCTACTACCAACCTTGGGGTCCCCCAGGGCTCTATTCTTGGGCCCCTTGTGTTCTCAATTTTTATCAACAATGCAGCTGAGGTCCTGGAATCCTGCTTGGCTATTCTCTACGCTGATGACCTGGTCATCTACACTAGTTCTTCTAGTATTGCCTGCATAAACACATCACTTACTTCAGACTTCAATAAGGTCTTAGACTGGCAACTAGACTGTAAGCTTGTACTAAATGGGGGAAAAAAAAAAACGAAAGCCATGCTCCTAGGTTCTGCACGGAAGATTAAGACCTGTTCTAGTTTGCTGGAGGTTCTTCACCCAGGAGGATTTCCACTTGAAAATGTTACTTCCTTCAAGTACCTTGGGATCCTCCTGGACCAGTCCCTAGTTTTAATCTTCACATTCAGTCCTTGTGCAAAGCTGTAAACTTCGAAACTAGGAGTAGCTTACAAAGCGAGGCTACATGCTTACACCCTCGGCCAAATTAGCAATTGCCGGTATTCTGCTCCAACCCTTACTTATGGTGCCTCTATTCTTACCTCTGCCCATAAAACCTCCCTACTAAAATGGGACGTAACTTATAACAATATATGCCGATTTGCCTCTTCGTCGCCTCTACTCAAACATCACTGCCTTCTTTATAAGGATCTGAATTGGCTCTCACCCTCTGCCAGTAGACAATACTACCTTGGATCACTAATGGACTCCATCATCCGGGGGAAAAAAAACATCCCAGCTGGCGGCGTTGCTGGTCCCTCAACCATCCTCCCATGGCCTGCGATCAGCTGACAAATGTCAGTGTCAGTGGCTCAGTAGGTAGCACACTCGCCTCTGAGGCCGGGAGATCAGAGGGCTGTGGGTTCAGTTCCCACATCTGGCACTTGGGTTAATATCCCAGTACTGACACTGTAGTGCAGCATGAGAGGAGTGCTGCACTTCTGAGGTGCCGTCTTTCGGATGAGACGTTAAACCGAGGTCCCATCTGCCTGGATTGGTGGTAGTTCAGGTGGATGTTAAAGATCCATGGCATAACGAAAGAGTAGGAATTTCCCGGTGTCCTGGCCAAATTTCTCTCATTCATTAAAAATACCACCAACAGCTTAATCTGGTTCAAAGTCAGTTGGCATTCATCTGTATCCCCTTCCCCCGGGTAGTGCCTGAAAATAGGCAGGAATTGTCTAGTGCACTTACCCAGTCAACAAAAACGAAATAAAATAAAATAAATCCTTGCTCTATGTTCCGAGATGTCGGACGACTAAAGGCACAGGAGCCTTCCAATTCTCTGCTCCCAGGCTATGGAATGCTCTTCCACTCAACCTCTGGCTGTCTCAGTCTCACTTTGGATTTAAAAGTGAATATCGTCATCGATCCTTAGCTGATGGCTTGTACATACTTTGACCCAACCTGCATGGATAACCCCTGCACTGATCCAGAACTAAATAAGAGATAACCTTTGGCACTTAGCTAATGACTCCGGTAGATTGGCCGATAGGCAAGCCTACAGGGCAGCCCGCAACCAATGCACCTGGACCATCAAGCAGGCAAAAGCTAAATACTACCAGGCTGCCTTGACATCCTCCTGGGGCTCGTCCAGAGCTGTCTGGGACAACATTAAAGAACTTAATGGTAAAGCCCGCTCCCCCCACACCATCCCAGATTGTCATAAATGGGGCTGTCTTGACTGACCTAACGTGTATCGCTGACTGCCTTAATAAGACTTTCACAGATTTAAGTGCTGTCCTCCCTGCCCACTTTTTTGACCCGGTTGCCACACCCACTCATACTCCCATTTCCAGGCCACAATTCCACTTCCAAATGATCTCACCACATGATGCCAAACCTTTCTTATTAAGGTCCCTTGCCTCTCAGAACCCAAGTAGTGACCCTCTTGATTCCAAAATACTCCGCCTCACGCTAGATGTCATGCTTATCCCCCTCACGCTTATCATAAATAAATCCTTATGCCTAGGCCAATTCCTGGAGGCCTGGAAGCATGCTGAAGTAACCCCCATCTACAAGTCTGGGGGCCGTACTCTGCCTAACAACTACAGGCCCATCTCCATCCTCCCCCCCCCCCCCTTATCCAAACCTTTAGAAAAAATCGTAAACACACAGCTCACGGAATACCTTTCTAAATACAACCACCTGTGTCCGGAGCAAAATGGTTTCGTCCTGGCATGCTTACATCCACTGCCCTCTGGAATTCTCCCATCACATACACTCCGCACTTGACAAGGTCAGCTTGCAGGCGGTTTCATAGACCTTTCAAAGCCTTTGACACGGTGTGCCACCCCCTGCTATTACACTCCCTGAGCAAACTGGGCCTCTCATCCGACCCCTTAAGTGGTTCACAAGCTACCTTCACAACAGGACCCAAAGAGTCAAGCTAAATGGAACCTTCTCCTCCAACCTACCGACTCTGGGGTCCCTCAAGGCTCCATCCTTGGACCGAGCCCTTTTCAGCCTATTCTCTGACACCCTCCCTAGTTCCTGTTCCAGCAAAATACTACTCTATGCAAGGCAGCGCTGTAATCCTAGCTACACACCTGACCCTCCCTCTCAAGTCGTATTACAAAGCGCTTCCTCCAAACCGAAAAATGGTTCAATAAACATCGTCTAGTCCTGAATCTAAAGAAAACAAAGTCCATGCTATTTTCACATCGGCAAAACAGCGCCAAGGACTTTCCCTCCACATCACCACCAGCATGCCCTCCCACTTGAACAAGTAACATCCTATAAGTACCTGGCATCATCTTTTGACTCCACTATACTTTCCATGCACCACAAAGCCCTGTCATCTACCATGAACTCAGAGGCAAAGCTACTCTACCGCCTACAAAGACTGCCTCCCTAGACCAATAGCCTTAAAACTAGCCATCACCTCATGAGCATTATGGCTGGCTGACTCACGGTTCCCAATTTACGCTGCTGCCGACGCCACTGCCTTATCTAAAGTCCAGACGCTATTAACAAAGCCTGTAGGCTCCTTATCCAGTGCCCACAGCAGAGACCCACACCTGTCTGCTATACTCCACCACAAATATACACTCTTGAGGAAAGACTGAAATATCAAACCTGCCTGCTGGCCAAAAATCCATGTCAGGCCTTTGCCCTCCTGGGGTCTGTGGACCCTTGCAGCTGGCTACCGGTCCCTGCCTACCCGCTAACTCCACTGCCACCTTCCATTGTTCCCAGGGCCAGGACCTCTAGCTGCCAAAGATCCTTCCATCACTTGGCCCCGCATTGGTTCAACTCCTTCCTGAATCTATCTCCAAGATCCCGGGATTGGCAGCTTCAAAACCACCCTCCGTAAGCATATTATTGACAACCCGATGCTGTAAATGCCTAGCTACCTACTAACCGGTCCCGCCCTAGCCTCCAGCCCCTGGCACCGTTTTAGTACTACATAATTGTCTAAGAACTAATTGTTAGTTGTGTGATGTATCTATTGCTTTGTAACAATGCGTGTAACTTTACACATCTGTACCAAGTATAGCTGCTGCCTGTAATCTTCAAGTGTGTTTATGTATCTCACCGATATTTCATCCCTGTCCCAAACTCACTTAATTGTTGTCTCCCCCCCCCCAAATGACGAGGTACCTTTGTAAACGAGTCCGTGACTCAAAGGTTGTAAAACTGATTTCTCCAATAAATACAATAAATAAATAAATAAAATAAACAACCTGAAGCTCCTGAGTCTTACCAGTAATGTCACCCCTGCTCTAATCCAGCTTCAAGACTGTCTCCTCTTCCCCTCCTCATATTTTTCCTTCTCTTTGTAAATAACTTCTTGACTACTAGCTCTCTTCCTTCTCGAACCTTGTTGCTGACCATCCACTGTTGTTTTGTCAATTCAAACAACATGAAGTCTTGCTATATTATGACAGATGCAGTTTGTCCCACCATTAGAACTGCTCCGGAGGTGAAAGAGTTAACTTCCATGCAGTGCATGGAACTTAGAGCGCGAGCTCGGTTGAGAAAGCTCTGTTAGGGTGGTTTCAAACTGAAACCTCAGATTCTTACTCTGCCTCACTGAACAGTCGCTCGGAGATTCCTCCTGCTGCTAGGTTCATTTCCTCAGTTTAAAGCGTCTTTTCTGGTTAAATTCAACATGATATTATTTATTTAACACAAACGATCGGTTCAAGCTCTGTCTATGGTATTGTAAATAATAGATAGGTTTTCTGTGTGGAACTTGTAAATGTTTATCGGTTTGGTTTGAACCGTCGAATGTATTTAAACTTTGTTTTGAAGCCTTTTAAGGCTTGTTGAAATCTGATTCCGGTTCTTATGGGTTCTAAAAGCAGGTTCATTACGGTTTTCACGACCCGTAACCACGGTTGGGGAACCGATAAAGATGCCTGGCACTGCCATCAAAGACAGGATTTTTGGTTAGCTGGCATTATGTCTGAGAAAGAAAACCGGGCCCACTGGGTTTCAACACTGTAGTGTCTGTGGGAAGCCTTTGCCAGGCTGACCCACACACCACATGTTTTATTGTCTGAGGTTTGACCACCTCAGTGCAGACTGTCAGATTTTAAGAATTTCCCTGCAGCCACCCTAGATAAGAGAGTTGGTAGGCTCAGGGACGAGAGGCCAGAAAGTCCGCTGACCGGATGGCCAGCCCAGTTCGGTGCCAGCCGAACGGAGAGAGTGCCCTCTGACCAGGGCCAGACTTCCTCGGGCAAAATAAAGCTGACTCTGAGGAGCCAGTTCCAGCAAAGAGAACTAGAAAGTCAGCAGGTGTGGAGTCCAAATCCCTTCTCCAACTGCTGCAGAGATAGCTAGGGCAACACAGATTGTCCAGTCACTGTCCCTGGTTCCCTCAGAACCGCCACCATCTGGCAAAGGTCGGTTTGTGTCGGTTCCACCGGTTCAAGAATATGATATAGAAGAGTTTATGAACCAGAGGAGGGAAGGATGATTATGATCAGTGTGAATGTGACTTTGAAAGTCTGATGTGCCCATTGAACGGACATCTCCCCAGACAGACCTTTAGGTGAATCTCCCCCTAGGCTTGCTGAGTCCCCTTCTCATTTTTTGTTTTATAAAAAAGTTGCTGAGACCCTCCAGCTTCCTTTAGAGGAGGCTTTGGATGAGCAAGAGGAGCATGACTATGTAGAGATGATGGATATCCCAGAGTCCAGGAGATTGTCCATCCCTTTACATAAATCTTTTAGGAAACAAACAATAAAAATTTTAAAAGCTCCTAATTCTGTGCCTCCTGTAGATAAAAAGATGGACATGAGGTACACTTTATCAGGTCCTGATACAGATTTTCTTTCACAGCAATGCAGTCATGTTGGGGTAGTTCAGGCTGCAGCCTGTGATAAAGCTAATATTCCCCTGGCTTCACATCCTCCTGACAAGGACTCCAGGAAGATTGATGCCATGGCCAAAACAATACATGGCAGCATCTTTGGGACTCAGACAAGCAAACTACATGGCTTATGTTGTGAGATACAGAAATCTAGATGGGATACTGTCATGGCCTTAGCTAAACAGGTCCCTGGCCAGCTTGCAAAGGAGCTGGAGCAGGTGGCTGTTGATGGTATTGAGGCATCTAAGGTGCAATTCCATGCTGCAGTGGATTCTAATGATGTATCCTCTAGAGTCATGGCTACATCTGTGGCTTTTCGTAGATTGGACTGGTTCAGGTGTACTACTTTGTCACAGGATACCCAGTCTAAGGCTATGGATTTTCCTGTGGTGGGAAATTCTCTGTTTGGGGAGCAGACAGAGAATTTTATAAAGAAAATGGATGAATATAGAACCACTTATAGGAGTGCACAAGCCAAGGAACGGCAAGCCACTCCTCAGAGGCAGCCCCCCAGGGGTAGGGGCAGGCCTTTTCACAGGCCTTTTTACCAGACCCAGGCCTCCTCTTCAGCCTATGCTCAGAGGGAGAGGCAGACAGGGTACGAGCAGGCCTGCTCCCACCCCTCAGCCTAAAGCCCCTGCCAAATAGGCACCCTAATGGGATGCCCAGGGTCGGCTCTCCATTACCTGTAGGGGGCAGGCTGGTTTACTTCGTCCAGGACTGGGAGTCTTTAACATCAGACAGGTGGGTCCTGGAAGTAGTGAGCCAGGGTCTGGTTCTCAGCTTCAAAAAAATTCCAAAGATGAGAGCCAGATCTTTTCCACCTACAAACCCTTTAGAGACTCTTGCTTTGGAAACAGAAGTCTCAACCCTCCTGGCTCTCAGAGCTGTAGAAAGGGTTTCTTCCCTACACCAGGGCAAGGGTCTGTACTCCAGGTACTTCCTTACCCCAAAAAAGACAGGAGAGTGGCGGCCTATCCTGGATCCAAGATATCTGAACAAGCACCTTTTAAAACCAAAATTCAAAATGGTGACTCTGGAATGATTTTACTCCCCTGAGGCCAGGGGACTGGCTAGTTTCCCTGGACCTCAAGGATGCCTACTTCCATGTTCTTATCAGAAGCTCCCATCGAAAGTACCTCAGATTCGAACTGCCCTCAGGCATTATCAGTTCAGAGCAATGCCCTTCGGCCTTACTCTCCCCTAAAGGTGTTCACAAAATGTCTGGCAGTAGCAGTTGCTCATCTAAGAAGGCAAAAGATTGCCATTTTCCCTACCTGGACGACTGGCTCATTGTGGGTCAGTCTCCAGACCAGGTCAAATCACACCTGCTAGTTACCCAGCAGCTGCTCCTCCTCTGGGATTTCTTCTCAATCTTCCAAAGTCAGTTTTGGAACCTGTCCAGGTACTCACCTTTATAGGCGCAGAACTGGACACAAAGCAGCCAAAGCCTTCCTTCCCCTGGAAAGGTAAGGACCTTGATGGCCCTGGCCTCGTCTTCACCTCTGCAGGTCTCCCGACCAGCAAGGCATTTCCTGCAGCTCCTAGGACACATGGCTGCTTCCACAGCTGTAGTGCAAGGAGCAAGATTTCAGATGAGGGACATTCATTTCCATTTGAGAGCTTTCTGGTCTCAAAGAAGATCCCTATCCAAGTTAATACCAGTGACTGAACCCTGATCCAGGCCCTTCAGTGGTGGCAGGATCAGAGCAATCTGAGACAAGGGTGCCTTTCATCCCTCTGTACCCTCCTTGACCCTTACTACAGATGCATCCCTCTTGGGATGGGGAGCTCACATGGCGACCTCTCCACCCAGGGGTTATGGTCCCTCAGGAATCTCTGCTCCACATCAATCTGTTGGAACTCAGAGCTGTTTTTCTAGCACTTCAGGTTTTTCTCGTCTGTTCAGAACAAGGTGGTACAGGTCAGAACAGACAACACCACTACAATGTGGTACATCAACAAACAAGGGGACACTTGGTCTTCGGCCTTGTGCACCGAGGCGATGAAGTTGTAGTCTCTGGCTTATTCCCTGAACACTTCCCTCATAGCAGTTCACCTCCCAGGCAAGGACAATGTCCTGGCAGATGCTCTCAGCAGGATTTCCCAGGGCCATCACAAATGGTCACTGGATCCCCTAGTACTGGGATAGTTTTGCCAGATGGGCACTCCTTAGATAGATCTTTTGCAGCCCCAGACAATCATCAGCTTCCACTTTTTGTTGCAGGCCCACAGTGTTGGGCTCAGTCCCCCTGGATGCCTTTCTCCTCGATTGGGAAGGGAAGTTTCTCTATGCCTTTTCCCCTTCCCTCTCCTGTTCAAGGTGCTAGTCAAAATCAGGTCTCAGCCCTGCAAGATGATCCTGATTGCTCCAGACTGGGCCAGGCAGCCCTGGTACCCACTCCTTCTGTCCTTAGCAGTCCATCTTCCCCTGTGTCTCCCCAGGAACCACAATCTGTTAACCTGTGCTCAGGGGAGAGTTTGGTATCCGAATCTCAAATCCCTCAACCTCAAGGCCTGGCTCTTGAGCAGTTAGTTTGCTGATCTTCAACTTTCTCAAAGTGTTCTCGAAATCTTGAAAGCTGCTAGGAAGCCTTCCACCAGGGCTACCTAGAACTCCAAGTGGAAAGGTTTTCCATATGGTGTTCTGGGAAGCATATTTCCCAGGAATCTGCTGATTTACCCACTGTATTGGATTATATGGTCCATCTTAATTCTTTGGGACTGAGACCAGCTACCCTGAAAGTGCATTTGGCAGCTGTCTCTGCTTTCATTTCAGCAGGGAAGCCCTCTTCTCTTCTGCTCACCCTGTATTTTCCAAGTTTTTAAGGGATTGCTTCATACCAATCCTCCATTCAGGATCCTGCCCCTGCTTGGGATCTTAATGTTTGCATTGCTCAGCTGATGCAACTCCCTTTGAGCCTCTGTCTTAGCAGAGCTAAGTATTGACTTGGAAAACTGTATTTCTAGTAGCCATCACTTCTGCCAGGCGCATAAGTGAGTTACAGTCTTTATCAGTGGAAATGACTTTATTTCCTTTCACAGGGATAAGGTAGTCCTCAGGACTAACAGGAAGTTTTTGCCTAAGGTGGTTTGGTTCCACCTTAACCAATCTGTTTCACTTCCAGTGTTCTTCACTGACCATTCCTCCTCTGGTGAGAGGAGGCTGCACAGCTTAGATGTTAAGAGGGCCCTAAGTTACTACATAGAGCGTACAAAGGGTCACAGGTTTGACTCCTCCAACTATTTCTCACTTATGGTGAGGTTGGGAAAGGAGACCTGCCACTAAGAGATCCATTACCAGGTGGATCGTCTCTTGTATCCAGTTTTGCTGTCAAAACTGGGTGGTTCCCCTCAGGCCTGAGGCTCACTCTACCAGGGTACAGCTGCATCTCTAGCTGCTGCTAGAGACATCCCTATCTTGGAGATTGTCAAGCAGCTACTTGGAAAACAGTACACACTTTCACCAAGCATTACTCCCTGGATATTCAGGCCAGGAGGAATGCTCGGTTTGCACTACCTGTGCTTCAAACCCTATTCCCTAAGTAGGTTCTGTCCCTCCTCCATGGAGGTACTGCTTGTAGTCTACATTGTCATAATATAGCAAGACTTCATGTTGTTTGAAGAAAAATTACTCACCTTAGTAATGTTGTTTCTTCTAATGGAGTCTTGCTATATTATGACCTCCCCAGCCTGCCCCTCTCAGAACTTCTACTTTGGGTATGGGGTGGGCAGTCCACTGTTGGCACTTATTGATGCCCCCTTTTATGTTTGGGTGTTGTGTTTTATTTAGTTATTTTATCTTATTTTTTCTGGTCCCCTGACTTGAGTCTTGGTGTTGGGACCAGGAAAATGTGTGAATATTTTAGTAGCCAGTTGGCTAGTGTAGGTTACAGCTTCCACACAGAGCCTTAGTGAGTTTTGCTCGTAAAGATCTGACGGTTTCGGTTTGAAACCACCCTAACAGAGCTTCTCTAACCGAGCTCGCGCTCTAAGTTCCATGCACTGCATGGAAGTTAACTCTTTCACCTCCGGAGCAGTTCTAATGGTGGGACAAACTGCATCTGTCATAATATAGCAAGACTCCATTAGAAGAAACAACATTACTAAGGTGAGTAATTTTTTCTTACCACCCCGACCTTCCGTCAGTCTTTTTTGTTATGTTTGAACATTCCTCACATTTCCCTCTATATAATCTTACTATCTTATTAACCCTTTCACTCCACAGGTCAGGTCCATGGTTTCTGCACTTATTATAGATCTTACTGCCATTATCTGTATAATGCTTGCCATTATTTTTTGTTGTTTCTACCCATTGTATTTTTGTAGCACTGGTGTACTGTTCCTCTATTTGTATTATTGTACCCATGTTACTGTTGTTCAGCTGCTCTCCTTTTGTTGTACTCTCCCGGGTTGTGCCTGAAAATAGTAATTTTATGGCTAGTGCACCTACCCGGTTAACAAAAACTAAATAAATAAATCACCCAATATTATAGTTCCTCTGTCAAATCTGTGTTGGAGGGGCTATGGAGAAAGGGGTACACATGTGCATATTTTTTGGAGCTGCCCCCAAATTAAGAGGTACTGGCATTCTGTGATCCAGGCATCAGAAAATATATTTCAAACCCCACTCCCCTCTGAGCCCCAAAATTGGATTCTAGGTATCCCCCCTTTGATGTTGACCACTAAGGATTTAAAATTCCTGTTTTATATTTTAATATCAGCAGCACAGAAATGCATTACTAAAAGATGGCTGGACAAGAATCCCCCAGCTCTTGAGCTGTGGTACTCTGTATGTAAGCAAATCCAATTGATGGAACACTTTAACAGCCAAACTGAGATTTCAGATAGAAAAATTTTAAAACAGGTGGTTGCCTTTCTTCCATTATAGAGCAGAAATGGAAAACAAAATGGTTCTGGACATTCTGGCTCAGCTTTCTTAAATTGAGGTAGGAGGGTCCCCAACCCACTATAAGTCTGAGGTATTTCTTCATCAGCCCAGCTCTATCGTACCACAGGCTCTCTCCATTTAATTATTAATTTTTCCCTTTTTAGGGTGGACTACGAACAAATTAATTTCATGGATAGTTATCCACAACAGACAAGGCTACTCTTATGGTGTTTGAGTGCCCTCAATGTATATATTATTGATTGGACTTTTTTGACTCAATTTAATTGCTAGGTTCCTTCAACACTGTGGTATGGCCATCCTCATCCCTATCTAATTTCCTCCCATTAGATGGCTTGGTTTAGATCCAGAATGAAGTTATTATAACAGCCTCGAGCCTAATGGCTAGTGTGTTTTCTTTTTCCTTTTTGATTTTTTTGGAAGAGGGGGACTTACCCCTCCCTCCTGGTTTGGTGTGGTCTAATGGTTAAATTTATTTTATTATTTTTCCTTTCTGTCTGTAATTCTAGTTTTACTTGATGGATTATTTGTGTTTAATATATGTTGTTGTGTTTTGAAAATTAATAAAATTACTGTTTGGAAAAAAAAAAAAAAAAGGATGGATGTCCCAGAGTCTGTGTCTATCCCTTTACTTAAATCCTTGGGGAGGCAGACACAAAAAATGTTGCAGTTTCCTACATCCATTCCTCCTGTGGAAAAAAGAATGGACAGGAGGTATGCTTTGTCAGGTCCTGGGATGGAGTTCCTTTCAAATGATAGCAGCCATGTTGGGGTATTGCAAGCTGCAGCCTGTGACAAGGCTCATTCCCCTGGCATCTCACCCCCCCAGATAAGGATTCCAGGAAATTGGATGCCATGGCAAAAAAAAAAAACAGTACTTGGCATCCTCTTTGGGACTCGGGCAATCTAATTATATGGCATATACAGCCAGGTACCAGAAATCTATGTGGGATACGGTTCTGGAGCTGGCTAGGATTGCCCTTCCCCAGCTGGCCAAGGAGCTGAAGCAGGTGGCTGCGAATGGTATTGAGGCATCCAGAGTGCAATTCCATGCTGCTGTAGACTCAAATGATGTTCATTTCAGGGTCATGGCTACATCTATCTCCATGAGGAGATCTGCTTGGCTTAGGTGTACCAACCTCTCACAGGATAACCCAGGCTAAGGCCATGGATTTTCCTGTAACTGGTAATTCTCTTTTTGGGGACCAAACAGAGAACTACATGAAGAAGATGGATGAATACAGGACCACCTGTAGGAGTGCTGCAGCCAAAGGAAAGCAGACCACTCCTCAGAGGCAGCAGTTTATGGTCAGGGGCAGGCCTTTTCACCAACCTCAGTCCTCCTCCTCCTCCTCCCTCTTTCCAGCAGAGGGGGGTTCTTTAGGGGAAGAGGCAGACGTGGGATGACCAGGACCCCATTGTCCACTCAGTCTAAGCCCCCTGCCAAGCAGACACCATGAGGTGTTGGTCAGGGTCGCCTCCCCAGTTCCAGTAGGAGGCAGACTAGCTCACTACTCCCAGGCCTGGGAGTCTATTACTTCAGACAGATGGGTCCTGGAAGTAGTGAGCCAGGGACTTGTTCTAAGATTGAAAAGGTTCCCAGAAATGAGAGCAAGGTCCTTCAGTCCTCCCTCCCCCTTGGAGACAAAGATCTTGGAGGCAGAAGTCTCCTCTCTTCTACTTCTGCAAGCAGTAGAGAAGGTACCTCATTGTCACGGGGAAAAGGACTATATTCCAGATACTTCCTTACCCCAAAAATGACAGGGGAGTGGCGACCCATTCTAGATTTAAGGTACCCGAATAAACACTTAAAACCAAAATTCAAAGTGGTGACTCTGGGAGGAATTCTTCCCTCTCTTGAGACCAGGAGACTGGCTAGCCTCTCTGGATCTTGAGGATGCCTACTTAACATAGAAACATAGAATTTGACGGCAGATAAGGACCGCTTGGCCCACCCAGTCTGCCCATTTCCCTACCTACTGGGTAAGCTGCAGATCCTAGTTAACCAGCAGCCTACTTTCTTACCCCCACCCTCAGAATTGCCTTATGACTGTCCCATGCATGCTTGAATTCCACCACTGAGTTTGACTCCACAACCTCCTCCAGGCCGTTCCATGCATCCACAGCCCTCTCTGTGAAAAAATACTTCATAAATTACCTCTGAGCCGCCCCTCATCTTCAGATTGTGCCCTCTTGTTCTTGCACACCTCTTTTTTGAAAGATGCTACCCTCTTGGACTTTGTTGATTCCTTGAGGTACCTAAAAGTTTCTATCATGTCCCCCCTCTCCCTCCTTTCCTCGAGGCTATACATATTAAGCTCCTTAAGTTTCTCTTCATATGTCTTCCGGTGCAGACCCTGCACCATTTTAGTTGCCCTCCTCTGGACAGCTTCCATCCTGTCTATGTCTTTGCAGAGATTGGGTCTCCAGAACTGCACACAGTACTCCAGATGGGGTCTCACCAGCTGTCTGTACAGAGGGATAATAACTTCCTGTTTTCTACTGGTGATGCCTCTCCCTGTGCATCCCAGTAACCCCCAACCCTCCTTACTGCCCTCTCACATTGCTTGCCCACCTTTCGGTCATCTGATATGACTACCCAGGTCCCTTTCCATTTTGTTGTTGTTAGTATCTCACCCCCATTGTTTACTCTTCCCTGGGTTTTGTTTCCCAGGTGCATTACCTTGCACTTCTTAGCATTGAATCTAGCTGCCATACATTTGACCATTCCTCTAACCTTGCAAGTCCCTTCTCATCCTTTCCACCCCACCCTGTGCATCAACTCTGTTGCAGATCTTAGTGTCATCTGCAAGAGACATACTTTCCTTCCAGTCCTTCCCATAATGTCACTTATAAAGACATTGAAGAGGACGTCCTAATACTGAACCTCGGTACCCTACTAGTAACCCTCCTTTCTTCTGAGAGTGGACTCCATTTACTGTTACTCTCGTGTCCCATTCTCCAGCCAATTCTTTACCCAGGCTGTCATCTTGGGACCCACTCCCAGGCTGGCTAACTTGTATATTAATCTTTTGTGTGGGACTGTGTCAAATGCCTTGCTAAAGTCTAGGTAGGCCATGTCACAGCCCTCTCTGATCTTCTACTTTGGTCACCCAGTCAAAGAAATCTATCACATTTGTCTGGCATGACCTTCCCGCTGTGAATCCATGCTGCCTAGGGTCCTGTGCCCCTCTGGCCTCTAGATACTCAACAGTTCTTTCCTTCAGAAGTGATTCCATCATTTTCCCTATCACTGAGGTTAAACTAACAGGTCTGTAGTTTCCTGCTTCTGCCTTGCTCCCACTTTTGTGAAGGGGAATCACATCTGCCCTCCTCCAGTCCTCGGGTACCACCCCATCCTCCTATGATTTGTTAAAAGGGTAGTCAGTGGTGTCACTAGTTCTACCTCTTAGCTCTTTAGAATTCTGGGATGTATCCCATCAGGCCCATTGCTTTGTCCACCTTCAGTTTCAGGAGTTCTTGCAGAACCCTTTCTTCTCTGTAAATGGGCTGGTATCAACTTCTGTATCCAGAGTGTTACTACTGTTTGTTTTATGTACTCCCTCTTCATTTGTAAATACTGAGCAAAATATTTGTTTAGTATCTCTGCTCTTTCACAGTCTCCCTCTGCCCACCCTCCTCCCCTTTATTAAGCCTCACTATCCCTCCCTTGGTCTCTCTTTGCTCCCTGATGTACCTATAAAAGGTTTTAACCCCCTTCTTAACTGAGTTGGCTATCTTTTCCTCGGTTTGGGCCTTTGCTGTTCTGACTGCCTTCCCAGCCTCCTTTTGCTTTAACTGATACAGTTCTCTGTCCTGCTTCTTCTGCGATTCCTTGTACTTCCTGAATGCTTTCTTTTCTCTTGAACCTTCACTGCCACTTCCTTTGAGAACCATAGTGGTTTCTTACATCGTCTTGTTTTGTTTATTTGCTTCACACAAAGGCTTGTTACCTCTGTGATAGCAGTTTTATTATTCCCCATTGTTCTTCCACCCTCCTTCCTGCCCATTTGCTAGTGCATTCCTTGGCACTCACCCATTTTTAAAGTCAGCCCTCCTAAAGTCCAGTACTTTTGTCTTTGTATGGCTTGACTCTATTGCTGTGTTTATTCCGAACCATACTGTTCGTTGGTCGCTGAGTTCCCAGATGGCTACCACTTCTACATCTGTGATCCTCTCTCATCTCCATTTGAGAGAATCAAGTCTAATATTGCTCCCTCTCGAGTGGGCTCCAGTACTAGTTGTCTAAGGCATGCCCTCTGTAGGGCATCTAGAATAACTGCACTCTTCAAAGTGGCAGCTGCAGCTGCACTCCAGTTAACATCTGGCATATTCAGATCACCCATCAGCAATATCTCCCCTTTTTTCTGCCATTCTAAGTATACTTTCTATCATTTCCCTGTCTGTGTACAACCCCTGTGCATATTGTGGTGCCATTGCCTGTCTCCAAATTTACCCACAGTGCTTCTTCTCCTCCCTGTTTACACTTTTGTTCTGTTGCTTTTATTCCTTCCCTTATGTAAAGAACTACTCCTCCTCCTCCTCTTTTACCCTTCCTGTCCCTCCTGTAGACAGTGTATCCTGGTATGTTTATATCCCAGTCATGGTTTTGTGTGTATCATGTTTCTGTGACTGCCACGATATCCAGATGTTCATCCTCCATCAAGGCCACTAATTCAGGAAGCTTGTTACCCAGACTACGGGCATTAGTACTCATTGCTCTCCATTTTTTGATGGCTTTACCTTCTGTTGCAGCATCCTCCACTGACCGTTCTACCTCAGTCTTAGTACCTTAGGTTCGAGTTGCCCTTGGGCTATTATCAATTCAGGGCCATGCCTTTTGGCCTAACATCTGCACCAAGGGTGTTCACCAAGTGTCTCACAGTGGTGGTGGCATTCCTCAGAAGGCAGGGCATCATTCTATTCTCCTACCTGGACGACTGGCTAGTGGTAGGCCAGTCCTCAGGCCAAGTCAAGTCAGCTCTAGAGGTCACTCGAAAGCTTCTAGACTCCTTGAAGTTTATCCTGAACCTAGATATGTCTGTCCTGGAATCAGCTCAGACCCTCACATTCATAGGGGTGGAACTGGACGCTATTCAGGCAAGAGCATTTCTCTCCTTCTCTAAAAGGTTCAGTCCTTTGTCACTCTGGCTTCCTCCTTTCATCCTCTAGTTTCTCGTCCAGCCAGGCACTTTCTGCAGTTGCTGGGTCACATGGCAGCTTCCACAGTAGTGGTCCAGGGAGCAAGGTTTCAGATGAGAGAGATTACGTTTCATCTCAGATCCTATTGGTCTCCGAAAAAATACCCTCTCTCCAAATTGGTTCCTGTGCCTCAGACCCTAATTCAGGCTCTCCAGTGGTGGCTGGAGGAGGACAATCTTCGACAAGGTGTCCCGTTTATCAGTCAGGCTCCTTCAGTGATTCTCACCACTAGGGTGGGTGGCTCACCTAGATCAGCTTATAGCTCAGAGAACCTGGTCTCAGCAGGAGTCCCTTCTTCACATAAACCTTCTCGACTATGAGAAGTCTTTCTGGCACTTCAGACATTCTCAACTGCTGTTCAGGGGAAAGTGGTGCAGGTCAGGACAGACAATAGCACAACCATGTGGTACATCAACAAGCAGGGAGGCACTTGGTCCTCGGCCTTGTGCACAGAGGCCATGAAAGTATGGTCCCTAGCTTATTCCCTTCAGACTTCCCTGATGGCTGTGCATCTCCCAGGGAAGGACAACATTCTAGCAGATGCTCTCAGCAGAATTTCCCAGGGCCACCACAAATGGACCCTAAACGCGCTAGTTCTTTAGGTCATTTTCAAGAGATGGGGCATTCCAGAGATGGATCTCTTTGCCGCCCTGGACAGTCATCAACTTCCTCTGTATTGTTGAAGACCACGTCTTCTGGGCCCTGTCCCTCAGGATGCTATTTTACTGAACTGGACAAGCAAGTTTCTGTATGCATTTCCTCCCTTTCCTCTGATATTCAGGGTCCTGATCAAGATTAGGTCTCAAACCTTGCAAGGTGATTCTGGTGGCTCCAGATTGGGCCAGACAGCCTTGGTATCCTCTACTGTTATCACTGTCAGTAACAATGCCTTTGTGTCTTCTCAGACAGTACAATCTCCTCTCCTCCTCCCCGGGGGAGGATTCTGTATCCCAAACTTAAGGCTCAAAGAGGTTGAATATGCAAACTTGCATCTTTCTCAATCAGTCTTGGGTATTTTAAAGGTTAGCAGGAAACCTGCTACTAGAAAGACTTACAACTCCAAATGGAAAAGATTTGGGTTTTGGTGTTCCCAAAGGCATGTCAAGCCAGAGCTGGCTGATGTTGCCACTGTTTTGGACTGTTTGGTGCATCTTATCAGTTTAGGCCTTCGGCCTACCACTCTCAAGGTACATTTGGCAGCTGTGTCTGCCTTTCTTTCTGCTGGCAAGGGCCGTTCCCTAGCATCTCAACCAGTTTTCAAGGGCCTAATACATGTTAACCCTCCCTTTCGGGAGCTTACTCCTTGGGATCTGAATATCTGTATTGCACAGCTTATGCAGCCCCCTTTTAAACCCCTATCCTCAGCTGAATTAAAGTACTTGACTTGGAAAACTGTATTCCTGGTAGTCATTACCTCTACCAGGAGAATCAGTGAATTGCAGGCCTTATCAGTGGAACCTGACTTTTTCATTTCACAGTGATAAGGTGGTCCTTCGAACCAACAGAAAGTTTCTTCCCAAGGTGGTATCAGTCTGTCATTACCTGTATTTTTCACTGACCATTCTTCCTCTGGGGAGAGAAGATTACACAGTCTGGATGTAAAAAGGGCTCTTGGTTACTATGTAGAGCATACTAAGGCCCATAGGAATGGCTGTTCTCAGTTGTTTCTCACCTATGGAGAAGTGGGAAAGGGCAAACCTGCCACCATCGTCTCTTGTATCCAGTTTTGCTATTCAAAGTTGAGGAAGGCGCCTCCCTCAAGCCTGAGGGCTCACTCCACCAGAGGTCCAGCTGCTTCGGTCGCAGCAGCTAGAGACATACCATTAGCAGAAATCTGTAAGGCAGCCACCTGGAAACGTTGTTACCAAACATTACTCTCGACATTCAGTCAATAATTGATGCTAGGTTTGGCACAACTGTGCTGCAGATCTTGTTCCCAAAATAGGTTCTGTGACTCCCTCCTCCAAGGGGGTACTGCTTGGTAGTCTGCATATAGTTAGAATACAGCAAGACTTCATGTTGTTTGAAGAAAAATTTACTCACCTTAGTAATGTTGTTTCTTCTAATGGAGTCTTGCTGTATTCTGACCTCACTCACTGCCTCCCCTCCTGGAACCTAGTGTTTTGGGATCAGGGTATGAAATTCGTGAAAAAAAGTACATGCCCACTTGGCATGTAAGAAAAAAAATGCATGCCAATCAACTATTTACATGCCGTCCTTAGTTTGCATATTTACCGTCATCTTCACTGGACCAAGCACTTTTGTTTTCATCACCACCACTAGGGCTGGCAGAAGCAGCATGCAGTGACAGTGTTCTGGAGCCATAAGCTTTGGTAGTGAGCCATTTTCCACCACAGATGATGGCACCTTCAGGGTTATAGTCACTAAGTTGGGGTCCATTCAGAGATATAGACATTAGGTGCGTGTCAAGGTGTCTAGGCGTAATCCAACCCTCCAGTCTTTTTTTATTCTTCCCATCAGAGAAGCCTCGTTCTGCAGCAGCAGTGTGAACAGGAATCAGGAGGATGATTCTGACAATGGCCAGCACATTTTGAAATTGTTGATCCAGCACATCCGCAAGAATCACTTTCTGCCACAATTTCAGAGACTTACAATTTTCAACAGACAGCAAGTGGAGTCGTGCTTTTTTAAGTCTAACCACTCCAGCTGTACCAAAAGTAACATCAACTCTCCGAGACTCTAGGACCACTTTATAGTGATCAACAATTGTTTGATTGCTTGATCTCCATATTTGAAGTGCCTCTGTGGATGTTGGCCAGACTGAAAATTTAAAGCTGTTCAGCTAGTAGCACTTTATTGGTGCGTGAAAGGACTGGCGAATTCAATAATATGACGTTTTCTGAAGAATTTTTCAGTCTATCTCTGAAATTGTGGCTTCTACAATGTCTGAAGGAGAACCTGATCTGTGCCTGCTAGTTTCATTAGTTAAGTCAACACTATTTGCACTAGTTAGGTTCTCATTTACAGATGTAGAGTGTTATATGGTGAAGAGTTTCTTGATTAGAGAGACCATTTAGTTTTGAATGTGCTTTCTACTGTGCTGTGAACTTTTTCAGCAGTGGCATCCTCTTGCTAAGCTGAATAAGGCAGATAAAGTAACAAAAAACACTCAGAAAGTTCATGTATATAACACATTTAGAGTCTTAAGCACTTTAAGTGTTCCTAGTGCTTTTTGGCCATGATCCTGCTTGTTTGTCAGTGACACATGTTCGGTGAGGCACTCAATGCAGCCCAGTTCCTTTCAAGGCAGAAATGGCCACTGTCTGTGTGCAAGCCACCTAGTGCCACCAGTGTTAACTGGTTTGACCACATTAATATTTAAAGGATCCAGTTTCCTGTAGGCCTTTCCAACTTTTGGTGACCTGTGGTAAAACGAGTAAATGTTCAGCAGAAGTTGTTCTAATGACTTGAAAGGACAGTCTCTGAGCAGATCGTAACAGCAAGCTCTAAGCGATGTGCACAGCAGTGTGTCAATGAGGTGTAGGCACTGGAATCTTTACTTTATTCGACTAAGGACACCTGAAGTGCTCCCAGCATTACAGCAGCACCATCAGATGCCGCACTTATCAGCTTATGTTTCCAACCACCATCCTTTAAACCACCTTCACCCTCTAAAGCATTAATCACAGTATTTAAAATACTTTCTGAATTAGGGACACTGACTGGTTTCAGTGCAAGAAATCTTGTTACAGGTAGGCCATTTTCAAAACAATACATAAATGCCCTCCTCCTCAGTCACACTTTTATCTGTGCAGGAATCAACAAGAAAAGTCATTATCTTGTATTAGACTATATTAATTAACTTTGAATATCTTGAACGTATAGTGAATGAAGAAACACTGCATTGCATTGTCACTACTAGCACCTGTGACTCATAGCATCATCCCATGATTTCTTCTTTGTAAATCTATCAACCCAGGAAAATCCTGAAAGGCCTTTCGGTCCTAGCAATGTAATATACGCAGTAACAGAACAATTTACAAATTTGATCCATTTCTTTTTGTTCCATAAATTGTATGGATTTCTCTATTGGTCTTTCTCCAACTTTTGTTTTATTTGCAATATGCCATCTCAGCATTTTTGTGTGCTGTGGACACTTCATGCTGAGATAATGTGTACTCTAAAAGTACTGCATCCAGTTCTGAAGTATTTTGCTTTGGCTTTATCATAACTCTGACACCATGTACAGCACATGGCAATTTATTGGTGTCATCGTAAGCCACTTCCTGCCCTTTCCAGGATTCCTGAAATTTTCTAACTTTCTGGGCCTTAACTGGGTTTTCAGTACAAGCAGCGCACTTGAGGAAACATCAGTGGTCACCACAAAAGTTTGTCTGGGCAAGGGGTGGTGGCATTACAGTAGCTGTAGGTGAAGCGCTTTGTGGTGGTGGTACAACTGCTAGTACTGCTGCTGGAAATCCTCAGCTCCCTCAGTTTCATCAATACGCTTTCTCTTAAATCCAAATTTAAAAAGACTCATGGTGTCTGTCTGCTTGTGGGTATGTCGGCAGGCAGTTGTGCAGACTGGTGGTGGCACTAAGTGGCTTGCACTTGCACAAACTAAGACAGAGTAACAAACTGTCCAAACTAGACTGTTGGTAGGTAGGCTAAAGCTATCACGCTATGCACTCAGAGAATGTTTATTAATGTGTTGTTGATGCTGAACTTCAACTTATCTGAATTGATTCAGCTGTCAATATTAATAAATGCTATACAACAAGAAAAACTGCCTGTATGTGCTGTTTTTTGTCTGTATGAAAAATAAAACAAACACAACAAAAAAACTGTGTTGTCTGATGTTTTTGATCACAGACAGTTGCCAGCTATTGTGGCTTCAGGCAGCTTTAATTGTCCCTTTTGGAATATAGGCGGTCCATTTCCAAGCAGTAGCTGTTTGGACCTTATCAAAACCTTTTAGATTAGTTACTGAATGTGACGTGGACGTCAGAGAGTAGATTCTGAAAAACTTTATTTAGTAATATGTCAATAGATTACACAGACAGACCCTGCTGTACTTACTAGATAGATTAATGTAATAATGTTGTAATCAGGTAACTAGACAGCTTTACTTAATAATAACTCAGATCAGATCCTGACCCTGTATTTAGATAGGTAGTATCACCACAGAGTAGCTTGCTCAGAAAAAAAGCTTAACTAGTCTGTAAGGCCTTATTTAACAGTAGATCCCTGCTGTCTAGATTTTTAGGTAGTGCAGTCCACAGGTAACTGGTAAAAAAAAAAAAAAAAAAAAAAAAAAAAAATTTTAATACTTTTATAACTGATCCTGAATTTACATTGAGTTACTTGTCCTCAGAGTAGCTTGTAAATAAAGCTTTAATAGACTTTAATTATTATAATCAACTAACTGATCTCTTTCAGATTTTAGTTAATCCATACAGTAGTGTAAAAAAAAAAAAAAAAAAACTAGCTATATTAAAGATTTATTGTATATGGCCATGTAGTGTACAGCTGTAGACTTCGATCCCTTCACAGACAGTACAGACTAGTACTGATTACAAATCAAGATGACACTTCAGTTAAACTCCAGCAAGTTGAAGTTGTATAGCTAGCTCCTAGCTAGAGCTGTTTTAATATTTGATGGATTAGTTAGCTAAGCTTTATAGTTAAGCTTCAGTTAGCTGAGGAGTAGGTGGAAAAAAAAAAAAGTAGTAAGTACACATAGGCAGGAGGCAACTTTTTAGTAAAAATAAGACATAGAAGTGTTAGCGTTTAGCTGTCCTGTGTGGTTTTAAATTCAAAGTCTGTGGCTACTACTAGCTACATAAAAACAAAATGAGATTGCTTTGCTAGCAGGCTTTACTGGAATTTGCTGCAGGTAGCCTGTAATCTCTGAGAATGGGCCCCCCCACTGAGTCCCCTTTCTCTCTGTTTAGTGTTTATTTGCTAATAGTAGTAGTAGTAGTAATAGTAGTTGTTACTCAATAATACTGTCTCTTAATTACACATCCAAAGGACAGTACAGAATTATTCCTTTTTGGAACACTTTATTTTGCTGGTTGGTAGTAGTAGTAGTAGTAGTATATCTATTTAGAGAGCTAGTTTCTTCATTCAGTGTCTGCAGTGCTTCAGCATGAGTCTGCAGTTAGTGCCCCCTCCCCCTCAAGTCATATTGAGACTGACACTGTTTTTTATTAGCTAGAAAACGGACACAAAGACTAGAGCAGTTCAGCAGACTTTGATTAGCTTAACATAGAAACATAGAAACATAGAAGTTGACGGCAGATGAGGACCGCAAGGCCCATCCAGTCTGCCCATTTCTTTTTCTACCTTATAAATGTGCCATCGGCCCTTGCTCTGTCAGTGACCTATCTATTCCATAGTCATTCATATTGCTCCTTCATGCAACTCCCATACCTGTTTGAAGCCCTGCACTGTATTCATAGCCACCACTTGTTGGTGTAGCTATTCCATGCATCTACCACCCTTTCTGTGAAAAAGATTTCCTCTACATTCCCCTAATCGGCCTCCTCTAATCTCATGCTGTGTCCTCTTGTCCATACTATTTTCTTATATTTAAACATGTTAGACTCTTTTCCCCTTGTTTATGCCCTTAAAGTGTTTAATGTCTCGATCATCTCACCTCTCCCTCCTTTGCTCAAGGGTATACATATTGAGCTCCGTTAATCTGTCCTCATATGTCTTCTGATGCAGTCCCTGCACCATTTTGGTTGCCCTTCTCTGGACTGCCTCAATTTGGTTAATGTCCTTGTGAAAGTGTGGCCTCCAATACTGCAGCAGTACTCCAGATGGGGCCTAACCAATGTCTTGTACAGAGGATTATTACCTCCTCTTACGACTTGGTGATACCTACTAATACCCCTAACACCCCTAGCCTTACCTACTGCTTTAGAGGTCTGCTTGGATGATTTTAGGTCATCAGTGATGATGATGCCAAGTCTCTTTCTTCCTTTGTGACTGCTAGCAACTCCTTCCCAGCCTATAAGTGGCTTCAGGGTTTCTCTTCCCTATGTGCATGATTTTGCACTTCTTTGCATTAAATCAGTTGCCACTCTTCTGACCATTTGCTAGTTTATCCAGATCTCTCTCATTCTGCCCACCCCATCGGATCATCTACTCTGTTGCAGATCTTGGTGTCATCTGCAAACAGACAAGCTCACCTCTAGTCCATCTAGCAGGTCACTAATGAAGATGTTGAATAGGACTAGCCCCAGGACTGATCCCTGAGGTACCCCACTTTGTGACTTGCATCTCTTCGACTGTATACCATTTACCACCACTCTCTGTTCTCTGCCAGTCAACCAGTTTGCCACCCAGTTGACCAACTTCTGCCCACCCGAGCCTACCTAGCTTATTTATCAATCTTCTATGTGGAACAGTGTCAAAAGCTTTGCTGAAGTCAGGTGGCGACATCAACTGCTCCATGGTCCCACTCTGGTTACCAGTCAAAGAAATCTATGATTAGTTTGACAGGACCTTCCTTTACCAAACCCATGTCTTGGATCCCAGCCGTATGGATTCCAGGTGTTGCACTATCCTTTCCTTAAGGAGTGCCTCCATAATCTTGCCCACTACTGAGGTAAAGACTGACTGGTCTGTAGTTCCCGCCTCCTCCCTGCCACCACTCTTGGGAGCGGAATCACATGAGCCCTTCTCCAGTCTTCTGGGACCTCTCCTGTGCTCAGAGACTCACTAAACAATTCTGCTAATGGCTCTGCTAGTTCCTCCTTTAGCTCCTTAAGTACCCTGGGATGTATGCCATCAGGTCCCATTGCCTTATCCACCCTGAGCTTAGTAGCCTTTCTTTTTGAAGGGAGTAGTGCTCACCTCCCTCCCTGTGTCCATGATGCTGAGCTGTGGGCCCTGCCCTACCTTCTCTTCTCGTAAATACTGAGCAAAAGTATCTATTTAGGATAGATGCCTTTACAGGTCCTCCTCCTCACATGCTCCTTTTCTCCATTAGCTTAGCACTACCCCTCTGGACTTTCTCCTTTCACTAATGTATCTATAGAAAGTCTTGTCACCTTCTTTACTGTTCGTTGCTAGTGTTTCCTCAGTTTGGGACTTTGCCTGCCTTACTGCTACCTGCTTCCTTAAGGCAGTTTGGTATGCCTCCCTATCTTCATCCCGCTGTGTTCCTTATATTTCCTGAAGGCCACTTTGGCTCTGACCTTTTCTGCTACTGTATTTGAGAACCAAAGTGGTTTCCTTCGTTTTGCACTTCCTTTTCTGTCTAACACAATGGGATGTTGCTTCAAGTATTGTATCCTTAATGCTTGCCCACTTTGCCTGTACCTCCTCACCTGTGTTTCTTTTTGCCAGGGCTAGCTTAACTCTGTTGGCCATCTTATCAAAGTCAGCTCCTCTGAGTCCCATATTTTTGCCTTGGAATGGGATGATTTAGATGTAGTAGCAAATTGAACCATACCATGTGATGGTCATAGCCCCAGGTGACCTTCTACCTGGAGATCTGTGATCCCTTCTTTGTTAGTCAGTACTAGATCTAGGATAGCCCTGTCTCTTGGCAGGGTTGCTGTACCAGTTATTTGAGGCCCTCCTGCAGAGAATCCACTATGAGTCTAGTTCTGGCAGATGTTCCTGCTGGTATTGACCAATCTGTATCTGTGTTGGTCTCCCATTATCAGAACCTCCCCTTTAGCTGTCATGTTTTGTATATCTTCTAACAGTAATGTGTCTATGTCCTCCTCTGGTCTGGGGCTGTAGACAACCCCAGTTCTTATGGCTGTCCCATTTCCTGTTTTCAGGGTGACCCACAGTTCTTCTGGCTCCTTATGTGTATTCTGAATTTCTGTAGCTTTGATATTTTCATTAACATACAGGCCACTCCTCCCCCTTTTGCACCTCGGTCTCTTCTGAACAATACATAGCCAGGTACTGAAGTCTCCCAAGTGTGGTTACTGTAAACCATGTCTCACTAATTGCTACTATGTCCAGTTTAGCCTCTGACATTATTGCCTGCAGGTCTGGGATCTTATTTCCCAGGCTGTGAGCATTTGTGTACATGATTTTCCATTGGCCAGATTTTGTGTGTTAGTTGTTGGGTGAAGTTTGGCATTACCGGTGCATCGTATGGGAGACAAACCTTTTTCTTACCTGGTGATGCAAATGAGACGGCAAACCGCTGAATTCCTGTTTGACCACTAGCTGAGGGAGGTGTTCTTCCCATTCGACGATGGGGTGCTGCACCCTCTCCCATTTGCTAGTTTAAATATTCTGCAAAGACGCCAAACTTCTGCCCCAATGCACTGACTCCTCTTAGTCAGATGCAGTCCATCAAATTTAAAGAACTTCGCCCCAGAACTGTTGCCAGTTCCATACAAATCTGTGTCCTTTTCCTGGCACCAGTCCTGAGCCACGGTTTAGCTCTCCTATCTCCCCTTCTCTGACCTTCCGTCCATCTGCTCCCTTCTCCCAGACTGGCAGGATCTCAGATAAGAGATGCCGGACGAAATAGATGATAGTTTGTCACCCAGCTTAGTCAGGTGTTCCTTGGTCTCCACAACTGACCGACTGGCGAGATCATTAATCCTATGTGTACTAGGACATCAATGTTTTCTCCTGCTTTGTGAACAATTTTGCAATGCGGTCAGTGTCTTCCATGCTGATGTACCTGGAGACATCTGACCATCACCCGGCTGGAGATGGGTATCAACTCCCGAATCATGGAGTCTCCTATGATCAGAAGTTTTTGGATTCCTTTGTGCTTGTTTAGTTTTGGTTCCTGATTTGGTGAGTATTGTTGTACTGGCTCCTGTGCACAATGATGTCCTGCTTGCAGTGTCTTCTGTCTCTTTATTTGATTTCAGAGATAGAGGCAGATACCTGTTTGTAGTGTTTATATGGTTTTTGAGGTAATGTGTTGGAGAGCGAGAGTGATGGGCACCTGATTTGCTCCTCCTAACCACCTGCCAACCTCCTGGACCAACTACCCTCTGGGTCGAGGTTTTTCTGTTGGATGCTAGGAAATGGCGGGTGGTTCTTATAATGTATTTCCTCTACAATATGAAATTTGAGGCGCAATCTCTGCTGCTGTCTGGAGCAGACCTAAGATCTCCAAGGCCCAGCATGTGGACAGTGTCCTAAATCCTGTAAACTGTCCTTCTGAAAATTGTTCCACAGTACCTGCAGTTAATGAAATCCATTCCAAATAAGTTGCTGGGTTTGTAACCTAGTCAGAGTAATTAGAAGGAAAAAAAAAGGAAGAAAATGCAAGTAATGGTTTAATTGTGCTTTGTTTAACTTGTTATAACAAGTTAAATTACTAGTGCCCTGTAAATGATCACCTTGTGGAGGCCCCACTGATCCGCCCTTCCTGCTCTGCCACAGGAAATGTCACAACTGTGGTACCCTATAAAAGGAGTGTAGCGTGGGTGGTTGGGGATGGGGTGGTGGCTGGGCGCTCTCCCTGCCTAAAAAGAAGAACCACGGATGAAAGAACAAGGAGGTAAGAGCAGAAACAATCAGTCAACAACAAATGCAGTAACCCTGAAAGCTTATCCCAATGTTAGATAAAACTGTAAAACCTGTAAAGCACCACCTGTAATAATTTCAGAGAAGATATACCCTGTAAGAAACACTTTGCTCCAGAGAAAAATAAAGCAGTAACAGAAGATATACCTTGCAAAAGACAATTTGAATCAGAAGATTACAGCAGTAATCTGTTAGCACACACCTGTAGGCACACCTTGTAATAATGCAGAAGAAGGTATACCAGCAACAACAATTTGAATCAGAGAAAAATAAAGCAATGAAATGTTAGCAACAAACAGTAGCAATCCCTGTGAGTAAAAAATAAAAACACCACCACACAGTAAATCTGCTTAGCCAAACTAAGTCTTAATCCTTCTCCCTTGCTCTGGTAAGTTTCTCTACTCTGCCTTTCAAGCAGTCTTAGAAGGAAAGAGCTCAGGTGAAGCTAGGTGCCTTGGCCAGCAAACCAAGTCTTCTACATCTCCATGCTGATGTACCTGGAGACATCTGACCATCACCCCTGGCTGGAGATGGGTATCAACTCCCGAATCATGGAGTCTCCTATGATCTGAAGTTTTTTGGATTTCCTTTGTGCTTGTTTAGCGTCACACTGTCTGGAGGGGCGGGTCATAACGGCACGTAGTACCATTGCTAGCTGCTGCTCTTTTTTTTTTTTTTTTTTCCTAGGTTTGCCAGAATTGCTTTAAATAATTTTTCTCCTGACGATTTCCTTCCCTCCTGACTGAGTCCCTCACGGTCTCACAAACACACACTCCTCTCTGGCTTTCACCTTGTTTAGTTATATTCCCCTCCCTCCTTTCTGCATTTCCATTTTTTCCCCCAGGCGTTTGTTTTCTTTACTCCTGCCGATTCCTGACTGGAGACCCTAGCGGTTTACATACACCTCCTCCTCACTGCCCCCTATGAACTCAAACCCCCTCCTTTGTACTCCAGTTTTTTTTTTTTTTAAAGATCTAAATAATTCAATCAGCTCTTAAAAGAGCTTTTGGTTATTATTTTTAGACTGTTGATAGAGATCGGTTTCAGGCTGGCAGACAATGCTGCAGAACAACCTGTCTCCCCGAATGCAAGCCACAGAATGGCACGCTGTGCTGGGTGCTCGCGTCACACTGTCTGGAGGGGGCGGGTCATAACGGCACCTATTGGTACATGTGTGCCTGCTGCAGCCCGCCTCCAAGAGCAAACAAGGGATCCCTGAAGAATCGACTGGCTGATCACTGTGCCTCTCAGTTCGGGCACATCAGCCTACTACTCCTCCTCCATCCTTCTCTCCTTCACGGCGGTGATGAAGCAGACAAGCAGTCAGCTGACATCCAAAGAGCACCACTGTGATCAGCTCTAGCGATGTCAGCTCTGCGTCTCGCTCGTCAGTGGCTCCCCACCCCAGGGAAAGTTAAACTGCAAAAAAAAAAATACACGGCAAGCGCTAGAAACGGAGGAAAAAACGGAATTGCAATGAACTACCTTAGGTGCCCAAAGGGGCAGGCACTAAAATGCTGTAGGTGTCCTGAAGCAAAAGTGCCTGCCCTGGGGCACCTAAGGTATAGGAATTTCGCACCCTGTTTGGGATATGGCGTGGCAGGCACATTGCTGCACCCAAGAGGTGTACTTGGCATGCCTTATCTTTTAAGGGTTAATCTTTAATATTTTGGTTGTTCACTACCTACTTATTTTTCCTTTTTTGGGTTCTCGACTTGTCTTTTGACCCTAAAAATCTGTTTATGCTCTTTGGCAAAAGTTTTAGAAACCATTTCTAAATATAAAGTTAGTTACTTTAGTGCTCGTAAGAATCTGATGGTTAGACTTCCAAGTACCACAGACAGAGGTTTGAAAACCGGGCCCGAGCTCAACGTTCTATGCTTTGGCATAGAGTTAACCTTTTACTCTCCGCAGCAGTTCAAGTGCTGGGGCTAACTACATATAGTCAGAATACATCAAGACTCCATTAGAAGAAACATCATTACCAAGGTGAGTAATTTTTTCTTATGTACCAGCACGATCGGTGTCTTGGCCCTCTTCACAACATGGATTCGTGTGACACCTGCTTCTCCGTGGACCACAGAGTTGTCGAATTACGTGCGTGGAAAGTGGGGCGAGCGCCGCCAACTTTCGGGGCTGTCCAGCCCACTTGTGGGCAAGGCCAAGACACGGGTCACTTGACTCTTCCTCCAGGTCCCTCCCGGTTTACCGACCGCAGAGGAGGGGCCTCCACCTCTTTAGCCTTGTCGCGGTGGGGCCCCTTCTGCGGTGCAGGAGGCCAGTCCATTCCTTTCAGGGGCAGGTGGGAGACACCGTTTGGCAGTCACCCTTGAGAGGCAAAGGCACCCCTGGTGTCACGTCCTGGGACCCGTGGGCACGGTCGGCACGACCTCGATGCCATCGGGTTTGGGCGCCATGGTGGGCGACGGGCCCGTCTCGGCACTGTTTGTGCAGTCGCGCTGATAATGGGAACAAGCGCCGTGGGAGTGTCACCACTTCTTCTGCAGCTGTTTCTGGTCTCTGCGCCGTCCTTGGCTCCAGTACCGTTTGCAGCGTTGTGGCAGGTGACGGTGACGTTTCTGATCTCTGTGCTGTTCATGGCACCGAGGGGGGCCTTGGCACCATCGTCATCCCAGTCTCTGATTCCAGTGCCATTTGCGGCGCCGTGGGAGAGGATGGCGCAGATTCCGGCTTAGGCGCCGTCTGCCTCGCCCACCGTTCAGCGCCGAGGAGGGGGGTTGGCATCAACCATGGTGCCAGGGCTCAGATTGGCACTTCTCGCAGTCCAGGAAGGGGCAGGGGTTGGTGGGTGGTCTGGCATTGGACCTCGGTCTCCACCTCTTCATAGGGGGATTCCGGGTCTGATCCAGACTGATTTCCAGACTCCTCGGAGTCTGCTGACCCGCCAGTAGTAACATCAACGGCCCACACTCAGCCTCCCGCTGGGGAGCAGGCAGTGTTTCCTGATTCTGGGGTCAGTAGCACTGACCAGCAGGCAGCGGTCCAGGTGGCGTTGCTGTGCAGATTGGAGTTGGGGGATCTTCCTGCGCCTCAGTTTGGTACCCTCCTGTGGTGTGCCTGAACTGCCCAACTTTAGAGAGCCACGGGCGCCCACGGAAGGGAGGGTGCTGCACCCTGGGTGGTCTCTTCTGGGACTACTCAGAGTTGCCGGCTGCCTAAGCTAGTGTTTTGAAGGGGAGGACTCTTTGGTCCGAGGTCGAGGGCCTGAGTTCGGTGCAGCGGCCTCTTTCTGGGACCCACCCGGGTTTGGGGAGGAGCCGTAGTGCGAACCCTCGTCCTTCTCTCTCTCCTTGAGAGGGTCTAACTCTTTGGAGGCCAAGAACTGCCCTTCAGGACTCTCACGGTCCCGGTTGCCTCACAGAGGATACTCTTCAGGGCATGGGCTAGGCAGTTCCAGTGTGGTTGACCAGCTGTCGGCTGTTTGGCTTCCTGGAGCTCTACCTCTTTTGAGAGCATCCGGCAGGCTTTTTTGTCTGGACAGAAGACGTTCCTTATCTTCATTGAATCTGGTCCCAATTCCTCTGTCGCCGTCTCCTTCTGTCCCTGGTATTGCCGGTCCTGGGGAACCTTTGGCCTGGGTGCAGTTCAGTGGTGCGGCTGCTCACTTTCCCACTTAAGTTAGGGCGATGGACGAGCTGGTGTTCCACCCTCCCCCTGAGCAGCCACCCCCTGAATCTCCGAGATCTTCGCTTCCTCATCCTCTTCCTTGGAGGGAGAGGAACCATCCATCCACATCTACCCCGCCGCTGATCTTGCTTCGTATCAGTGTTTCCTTTCGAGGATGATGGAAGATCTTCACTTCACCTGTGGTTGCCAAGATGATCCTGAGCATGTGGTGTGCGTCTTTCTAGCCGATTTCAGTGCGGCCAACCTGGTGGTTTCCGCCTGGCCTGCTCCCTTCCTGGAGTGTCACTGCACTCCTGGCGACATCCCTTCTCCAGTGTCCTGGCCCCTATGGAACTGAGCCAGAGGTATTGTGCTCCCCCGGAGTCTCCAGCTCGCATGCCTCATCCCCTGTCGGGATTGACACAGCTGGACACTCCTGATGGGCTTCACGCCCTTCACTGTGACCGGCCCCCGGATCAAGACTCTTCATATTTTGACTTCTCGGGTAGGAGGACCTTCTGTTCGGTAAGGATTTTACTGTCCATAGCTTCACATCAGGCCCACTATGCATCCTATGACAAGTTCTTGTGGTCCAGGTTAGGTCCGCTCCTAGCTTCTTTGCCTGATAAGGAGGTAGCCAGACAGGCCATCGCACACTCTGCTTAGGGCCTGGAGCTAGCAAGGCACCAAGCGAGGGCATCCTGTGACATAGACGAGGTAGCTTCCAGAGTCGTAGGGACAGCAGTCTGCATCAGGTGGACACATGGCGTCGTCTTTCCCGGTTGTCACCCATGGCCCGGCATAGGGTGATTTCCTCTGCCTACCGGAGAACCCGCCTTTTCTTCCGCAGATTGAGGCGGCAGTTGTCGGGGCAACTTCCTTCCCCTCTCTGGGGGGATCCCTGTCTCACTCCCCACAGTCTCTGACCTCGCCGGGCCCGTAGAGGTTCTCCCTCAGTGTCTCCCCCACTGTAAGTTTATGGGTTTAGTCCCTTAGGGTCTTGGACCCCCTTCGGGGGGAGGGGCTCAGTAATCACCCAACTGTAAGGAATGGTGAAGATTGACACAGAGAAGGTATGAAAATTGCGTACCTACCGTAATTCTTGATCTTTCTGTGTATCTTCACCACCATTAATCACAAAATCCCACCCACCATCCCCCTGGGGCCTCAGTCTCTGGGTCCCCCACACTCTGTGTGCCTTTTCTCTCCCTCTCCTTCCCTTTGGCCAGGAGTGTCTGGGCCCTTGGGCACACAGGGGGCTTCTTCTACAGCCTAGAAGCTGGGGGGAGGTGAGGGGGAAGCGGTTTCCTCATCGCCTTACGGCTTCCACCCCCTTCTTAGGGTGGGATGTTGTTGCTGTCCCCGCTGTCCTCTCCTTATCCTTCGGGACTGATCCCTTTTCATGATTCTTTTAAGGAGGGGTACCCCCTCTTGTTTTTGTTGGCTAGGGGAAAGGACATACCTTCGCTCCTGGACTCCCCTCTTACTTGAACTATGACTCTTCTAAAGAAGTAATTTCTGCTGGGATTTCGTCTTGGTCAGGTGATTTCCTTGATTGGGACCTTGCCAAGCTCTCTAGCTGACTCCTTTGGGCAGTAATTTCCATCTAGCATAAAAAGACGGGTATCCAGGTCGCGAGTCTGTGTTTGTCCTCTCCTTTCCATTTAACTATCATTTTTTCTTCCCTTCTCTTTCCTTTTCCTCTTTTCCAGAGATTGGGGCCCTCCCAATCCCTTAGATTCTGCTCTCTCCTGTGTCTGTCCTCTCAGTCGCTTATTCCTCCATTTGTTTATTATATCTTTTCCTTTATCTGTCCTTTGAACTCTCTTGTCCCACCCTCCACCCTATTTCTTACTCTCTGGTGACTCAGGACTGGCGAGGGGCAAGCGCCGACTACAGTTGATGGTCAACCGCAGAGCCGCCATCGCTAGAATGCTGAGGCTGAGGGCGGTGGCCGCCACCGCGTCGCTCCGCCCATCCAAGAAAAAAATGAAGAGTCTCCAAGTAGGGTCATGAACCTGGCCACAACCCACTGTGATGAATGGTGAAGATACACAGAAAGATCAAGAATACGGTAGGTACATAATTTTCATTTTTAACTAGAAATAATATAAAAGGTTGACATTGGCCCTTTAAATTACATGTATGTTAAATCCACCTAACATTCCTCATCACAAGTGACTTGATACAAAATATATTTCTGTTGGCAGAAAGGGACTGTTTGGCCCACCTAATGTGCCCAAGTGTTCCCTGCTTATTCTGCCTCTGAAGACCCTGTCTAGTCTGTGGCAACCCTCATCCTTTCCTGCCTTTGTTCTAGTATTCCCCTGTGTTTATCACAGGCATGCTTGAAGCCCTCTACTATTCTAGACTCCACTGCTTCTGCTGGCAGTCGACTCCATGCATCCACCATCCTTTCAGTGAAGAAATATTACTAGTCCTGGAGCTCATTCTGATTTGCAGCACACGCAGCTGCCTCATACATTTGCCTCTGCAGGCATTCCTGGCTCCGGGTTTCCTGATTTGCAGCTAATGTGTAACAGAAGGTCTTGATGCCCTTTTGTGGGCACCAAGCTTTTTGGCCCAGACGCTCAGGACATAATTAATGAACTGCAGGCCTCAGAGAGGGCCATCAAGTCGGTCCACTCTTATCATAACCAGCCCAGTGGCTATCCACGGTCTTCCTTTCGGAAAGTCCCACAAAGGTCTGGGGAAGGGTCCCAACCTCAAGACAAACGGGCCAGTGCTGCAAAATCCTCTAAGGCAGAGCAGCCACTCAACCTGCCTCCTTCCCTGATCACCTTCCTCCGATTCCAAGTCTAGGGGAGGCAGTCGGGGTCGTTTTCTCCATCCACCTGCAGGATTCAAGGGAAATCACCTTGGATACTGCAGTTTGTTAAAAAGGGCTACACATTAGAGCTCCTTGAGAGGCCACCTGCCGTCTCAGCGTGGCCCAAATCTTGTCCTCCAGACCACTTTCCGGTGCTAAGGTAGGAAATCCAATCCCTTTTGCGCAAAAATGCCATAGAGTCCATCCCTCCTGCTCAGTGAAACAAGGGTTTTACTCCAGTTTTTTTTCCTGGTCCCTGTCCACGAAGCACGGGTCAGGAAGCATAGGAAGAACTAGGAGCAGTTGTAAAATTTGCAGTGAGAATTTTATTATTAACAGTAAAACAAAAAACAGATTGTTTAGAATAACTATGTACAAAGGCAGTACAAACAGAGAAAATGAAGTCCTTCTGAGTATTTCTTCTCAGTTTCAAATTTCGGTCTCTCACTCTGTTTTTAGCAAAAACATTGCTGCTCTTTTTATAAGTCTTTGCAACCTCTGCTCGTTAAGACATCCTGTTTTTCCTAAAATGTTCTCGTCAGTTTCTTGCAGGTGCAGCAAAAATAACATGGTGACCCAGAACTGACCTCTTGTTGACAGCTCTGGAGAGATTTTGCAGACCAGCATCTTGGGTTAACCCCTTGATTTCCAAATGGATTATTTCAATAGTATAACTAGATACAGTTCTAAACAAAAGGGATCCCAGTTTCACATACAGTTTTACACAGAGATTCACATGTTTTTACAGCTGCAGCTATGCAAGGGGGAAGAAAAGACAAATAGCAAGGGGAGGTAGAGAGATAGTGAGAGGCGGAGAATTGCAAAACCATCTTGAGTGATCAGTTCCTAGGTCTCAGAAACTGTGGTTGTTCAACCAGACAGACGAGACAGAAAAGATGAGGATACAACAGACCCTTGCGTTTAAACTCTTTCTGCATAACAAATGGGGCAGGACCTTATTCCACCCTGTCACATACCCATCTCTTTTAGAGGAAACCTGTTTTACAAAAACAGGTTTCCAAAACTTTCTATTAATTCTGTGCCAACAGTAGCTTATCTTTACAGTTCATGTTATATGCAGTACAGCAAACTGATAAGCTTAAACTCGCGCTTATTTTTTTGACCTTTGGAATTCTCAATTCCTGATGCATATCTTTTTTTTTTTTTTTGAAACTCAGAATTATTAAAGTGCAGGTCAGAGTACAATTAGGCCTTTTCACATGATAGTACATTCCAAAACACACATCACATACAGTGGTGACAAGATTCTCACTTGTGATTACATACATCATGAAGTCTGTTCCTTTTTATGTAAGTCTTGTAATCCTGTGTCTTGTTAATATTTACAACAAGAAACACAGAAAATCATTAAGTATTTATCTCTGACTACCATGCATACTATTCATAGCAACAAATGTCTGAAATAGAGGCTAAGACCTTTAAACATATTTAAATGGAACAAGGAGACCCTTAAAACTGGGTCCATCTCTGCACTGCCTGTGTTTTTATGTGAGGAAAGAAATTAGTTATTCTGCATCAAGTTATAAAGAAAAGAAATTGTGTATGAACTGGTCCGATTCTGTGTACTTCTACCCAGAGACGGCAAACAAGACCCATAGTAGTGATGCTGATACCCGACCTCCATAATTCTGTTGTCATGGGATTTATTCCCGGTTTTGTGCTGCCTCCCAGGCTGTCCACTGACCCCAAATTTTCTTGAAATTGTCCTCTCGGAGATTTATCTAGTTGTTATGGACTCCATGTCCATAATATTAGTTACCCTGTTTACCCATTCAGACCAAGTAGGAGAGCCCACCCCTAGCCAGTGTGCGGTTATACATTTTAAAGCCGCTGCTGTGAGTGCCAGGGCTGTTTCTGTTTGATGGAGGGAGATTTATCAAAGTGGGCAAGCCTAGGGGCCAGGATAGTGACTGACAGGATTTCCTGCACTGAGTCTCTCACCTTCTGCTAAAAGTGAGAGATCTTGGGCAACTCAGAATATGTGCCAATGTGACCACACTAGGCACAGGCTCTCCAACAGGTGTTGGTGGTTTGAAAATGTTTAGTGATAGTCAGGATCCTAAGAAACCGGACCAAGACTCGCCAGTAAAATTCCCTCCAGGTCTGGAGGAGGTCACCCGCCTGCCCAGCTTGACCCTACACTGCCAGTCTTCCTGCCATATCTGTCCAATGATATCCTGCTCCCATACTTATCTAATGCTGTCTGATGGTTGTTAATCCACTGGTCTCAACCAACCATAAAGTTCTGATACAGCACCCTTGACTTAGGGTAATCAGCTCTTGTATATAACTCACCCAAGGATTGAGTCCACGGAAAGATAGACTATGTGCTCACCTCCCCCAGTGAAGTGACGGACTTGCAAGTATCTGTGAAAATCCTTATCTTGAAGGCCAAATTTGTTTTATCTGTTGGAAGTATGCACAAATGGCTCCCTCCAATAATTGTGAGAGGCGAGTCAGCCTTTTAGAATCCCAGTTTACATAGTCTGAATCCAGTCCGGGGGGGAAGAAGCATGTTGTCTTGTAAGGGAGAGTGGCCCCAGATCCGTAGCTTATTCTAATAGGCGTCTGACTTTTCTTAGGGTTCTCAGTGTATGTTGTGTCCAGGGGTATCTGGTCATTGCTGGGATCGGAAGCACCAAGGGAGGTTTACAGTGAAAATGCCAACCTCCCGCATAGCGACGGCACAGTACTGACACAGGTATTGTGCTGTTGAAACGACAAGTGTTTTCTGTGGGGGGCTGTGGGCCCCTTCCCCCTGACTTTAATATTACCAACTCCGGGAAGGGGGCAGATCACTGGGGAATGGCTACACTTGAAATCGGACCATTACAGCGACTGTCACTGTAATGATCTGTTTTCATGTGTAGCTGTCGCGGTGTCGAGCTAAAGGGGGGGCACCGCTAGGATCAGGTCCCCAGGATCTGTCCGAGCCAAGGAAAAGAGGGGTGGACCCAAACAGTCAGCCTCCTCCACTTGGTACCAGCCTGAGACCGTGCACTGCTGTGCCCATGTGCTCATCCCCCTGTAACTGACATGACAGTAATAAAGATAAAGGTCTGGCATCGCCAGGCCACCTTGATCTCTAGGGAGAGAAAGTATTTTTTTGTGAAATCCAAGGTCTGTGACCACCCCAGATGAACTGGGAAACCCTCCGGGCCATAACCTGCCAGTATGCTGGAGGAATAGGGAGGGGAAGATTGGTGAAAAGAAATATGTACCGTGGTAAAAGATCAATTTTAATGACACCTATTCTTCCAGCTGTGGTCAAGGGTAGCAAGGACCATCCAACTTAAGTCTTGTTTGGCAGTCTCCCACATTTTGTTATAATTAGCTTCAAATAGTTTTGTTCTGTCTACATTTATCTGTACTCCCAGATATCTGACTTGGTTATTCTTAGCCCAGCTGAGGGGGA
The DNA here is from genome assembly GCA_016271365.2 of Neoceratodus forsteri. Classification (NCBI taxonomy): domain Eukaryota; kingdom Metazoa; phylum Chordata; order Ceratodontiformes; family Ceratodontidae; genus Neoceratodus; species Neoceratodus forsteri. The sequence continues at coordinate 1,416,699,421 of CM028130.1, forward strand.
CAGGTACCAGACAGTTTCAAAGCTTCAGATTTAACATAATTAAGCTTATATCCCGATAGGTAATCAAAGAACTCCAGCAGGATTAACAGCCAGGGGACTGAGGTCTCCGGGGAGCTTAAAAAAAAAAAAAATGGAATCTCCAGCATACAGGGATAACTTTTGTTCTAGGAGCGTGGATATGTTGTTCATCCATACTCTTTGGCATGTCCCTTTCCCCTTTAAATCTTGCCGGAAGTCTTCAAGCTGGTTCCTCCCACCCACTTGGGTGGTCAATACCTTGGCTCTGCCCCATGATGCCAGATCTTCCTTTCCGCTGGAAGATTCAGGTTCCCGATGCTACTTCTGCAATACCGTGAGGCCCTGGATTCCCTAATCGACTGTTTTACGCATTTGCTTTCTTTGAAACTCGTTCGAGTTTACGATTCTGATCTGGCGCATTGGACATGGAGGACAAGTTGTCCCCTAGGTTTCGCCGGTGTCCTTGCGGACAGAAAATGTTCGTACGATCCCACACCTCTCGTCGTCTATTGCTTGGGTGTCTGCATATTTTCACTCTTACACCATTTGTGTGGCCTTCACCCCAACATCCTGGACGACCGCAAGGCACGCCTAAAGCTAGGGAGACCGGAGCTTCGCAACCAACCGGTGAAATCGAAGGAGGCCAGATGGGCGGTTTCTGCGGCCACGGGATACGCCGATCAACTCTAACACATGGCGGCTTTCGAAGAGGAAGTTGCTCAAGCTACGTGCCTCTTAACCTGGGCTCCACTTTCACTGGGTCCTTTCAGGAGCTGTGCCTGTGTCTCCCTACTAAGAGTGAGTCACTCTCAGGTTCGCACTCCTCCAGCCCTAAGAAAGGGGCAAGGACCCTAAATCGTAGTCTTCTGTCCGAAGAAGGCGTTCCTGGGACCGAGACAGTCCGATTCTCAGGATCTTGCAGTCTTGACCTTGGTGAGATCACTTCCTCAGCCGCTGGCTTCTCGGGCCTTCCGCCAGGCCAAGGCACAGAGTCCGAGGATACGCTGAACAGGCAGAGATTTCCTCTGACCCGATCGAGCTGTTGTCGCCAACCCCGGTCGCCGACTCCTTGGAGAGGACACCCATCCTTTCCTTCCCCGATGAGGAGACTATCCAAAAGAAGGCAGAATATCCGCTCACGGATATCCTTAAGGGGGGGGATACCAGACAGGCCTTCCCAGTGGCTGAAGCCATTGTTGGCCCGGCCCTTGAGCTATGGCTGCGCCCTGCCTCTTGCCTGGCTTAGTCTGCCAGCATGGCTCTTAAAGTACACTGTACCCATGGGGTCCTTGGCGGGCTTGACAGAACATCCTCGCCCAGAGCCTTGTGACTGCCTCAGTGTTTAGATGCACGGGTAGCTCAGCGGATACTCACTGCCCTCTGGACAAGGAGTCCAAAATATGGACCATTCTGCCTGGAAGGTATATGCGGCCTCATCCATGGGCCTTCATCAGGCCAGCTCGGCAGTGATTATGGCACAATTCTCCACACCCTCTTGGGAATTCGCTATTTGAAGTCCTCCCTCATCTCCTTGCGGACATGCAGACCACGGTTAAGCAAGTCCATGACCAGGGCGTGCTGTTGCAAGCAGCAGCTCCAGGCGACCTTGGACATTGGGAGATTCCTGTGCCCGTTCACTAGCGCCGCGGTGGCCACTTTCGCCGCGGGGCTTGGCTGAGATTATCCTCTTTCAGCGGATACTCAGCACAAGTTAGCTAGCGTGCCCTTCCTTGGCACCGGCACCAATCTCTTCGGTCCGGGGTAGCAGATCACCTCCAGCGCATAGAGCAGTCAATGCTACCTTGGATGCCACTTCTGCAAAGGTTCTTTGGGCAAGACCAGCAGAAAAAACGTTTGACACTCTTCTCCTGCGGTTAGACAGCCCCTTCCATGGAGGTCAGCAGCAACAGCAGGCTCAAACTTGGCGCTCTAGGCCCAAGCAGGGTCCCCAGCAGCCCACAAGGAGGCAGGTGCCAGTCAGGGCCTCTTCCTCTAAGCCTCGCATGACTGGTGGGGAGTGGCCACCTACACCCGTCACGCCAGTTCTGGAGTTCTCTCGTGGGGGTCCAGCTCCGCCACTTTCTTTCCGCCTGGTCCGGTATCACTTTGGACAGGTGAGTCCTGGAAGTGGTCGGTCAGGGACTGCCTCTAGAGTTCGAGCAATACTCTCCCTGCCGAGCCCGTGCCCCACGGGAGGAAAGGATCTCAGTTGGCACTCAGTCGGCCCTTCAGTTTGACATTGCTCAGCTCCTCCGCAAGGACGAGGTAGCTCCAGTGCCGGATCCTCCTACAGATCCAGGCTTCGTGTCCAGGTACTTCCTGGTGCCCAAGCGGACAGGGGGTTGGCGCCCCAACCTAGATCTCCATGACCTGAATCAATATCTCAGGTCTCGCACCCTCCGGATGGTAACTCTGAACCAGATCATACCATCTCTGGAGCAAAACACATGGTTCTGTTCACTGGATCTACAGGATGCGTTTTTCCACGTCCCAATCCATCCGTCCCACCAGCGGTTCCTCCACTTCAGGTGGAAGGGACACTGTATGATTCCAAGCCATGCCGTTCGGCCTGTCATCGGCCCATGGGTCTTCACCAAGTGCATCGCAGTGGTGGCGGCCCATTACTGCGTCAGGGGTTCGGATATACCCCTACAGACGATTGGCTCCTGGCAGGTTCCTCCCTGCAGGAGAAGGAGAGGTCAAGGGACCTGGCCCTCCGAACCTGTTCCCAATTAGGCCTCCTGATCAATGAGGCCAAATCGGAACTCGTGCCCTCTCAGGTAATGGGCTTGATCGGGGCAGAGCTCGACTCTCGTCAAGTCAGAGCTCGGCTTCCGGCGGACAGGGAGGAGGTTCTTTCTTCCTTTGCCCAGTCATTTCTGGTTGGGCACTTGTGCCCTGCCAGGGACTTCCTGCGCCTTCTGGGTTACATGGTGGCGTGTACCTCAGTGGTCTGTTGGGCCAGACTGCACATGCGCCCCCTCTAGTGGGAGCTGGCCTCTCAGTGGACTCGGCGTCAGGGTCATTTCAACCAGCTGGTCACTGTCACCCAGAAGATGTGGGACGCTCTTCAATGGTGGACCATCCCAGGTTGTCTGCTGGAAGGGATCCCTTTTGCCGCCCGAGCCGATGGTCGTCCTCACGACCAATGCTTCTCTCATAGGCTGGGGAGCCCACATGGGGACCACAAAGCCCACGGTTCTGGACCCCTGAGGGAGTCCGTTGCCACATCAACCTGCTAGAGCTCAGAGCAGTCAGACTGGCACTGTCAGCTTTCGCTCCTCAGCTCCGAGGTCAAGTGGTTCAAGTCCAGATGGACAATACCACGACCGTGTACTACCTCAACAAACAGGGCAGCATGCACTCCGTCTGCTACGCAGGCGCTCCGGATCTGGACCTTCATCAGCGGTTGGAGCGGATCTCCTTACCATCCATGTCAGGAGTCTCGAACCAGCTGGCGGATGCTCTCAGCCACATAGGCCAGACATCCCACAGTGGTCTCTCCATCCAGAGAGGCTTACAGTCTGTTCTCCCATTGGGGCAAAGCCGTTGGTGGACCCGTTTGCCTCAGGGAGAACACCAAGCTGAGCTGTACCATGCCTGACCCCCTCAGCAGGGCTCGCTGCAGGGGGATGCCTTTTCGAGGCCGTGGACCCCAGGCCTCCTCTGCGCCTTCCCTCCGTTTCCCTTGATCCACAAGGTGTTACTCAATGTGAGGAGGGACAAGGCAAATGTGATCCTGGTAGCCCCAGATTGGCCCTCAGTTCTGGTATCCAGATCTCCTCGGCCTCAGCTGCAGGGCCCCGGAGTGGCTTTGTACATGCTCGGACCTGATATCATTGAACCAGGGGAAGGTATTCCACCCGGACCTTCAGTCCCTGCACCTCACAGCCTGGTACCTGAGCGGCTAGAGTTCCAGGCTCTGGGTCTTTCAGAGGATGTCTACACCGTGATGGAGGCATCTCGTAAGGAATCAACCAGGAAATGTTATGCCTTCAAATGGAAAAGGTTTTCCGTTTGGTGTCAGGGTAAGAGTCTGGACCCCTTATCCTGCTCTGTGGCTAACATTGTAGACTACCTTTGGTCTCTCTCCAAAGGGGGTCTTCAGTCATCGACCCTTAGGGTGCACCTGGCAGCCATCTCTGCTTTAGGCGCGGGCCGGTCAGTCGACATTGGCACAGGAGGCGGTGCTCGGCACTTTTCAAGGCCTGGATCACTATCCCTCCAGTGCAGGAACCTCCATCTCTGTGGGATCTTCTGCTGGTTTTGGCAAAGCTCATGGGCAAGCCATTCAAACCCATGCACAAGTGTGAGCTCTCTCACTTGTCACTAGGAGGACTGCTTTCCTGGTGGCCATCACATCAGCCAGAAGGACAGGGAGCTCAGGCGCTTTTGGTGGACTCCTTATGTGGTCTTTCACAGGGACAAAGTTGTCCTGCGCCCCACCAGAATTCCTTCGAAGGTGGTGTCAGAGTTTCACCTTAACCAGGTGTTGACTCTGCCAGTATATTACCCTAACTACACCTCGGACTGCTGGTACAGGCTCCATACCCTGGACCTTAAGCGTGCTCTCCTACAACAAGGAGAGGATGGCGGAAGATCGGGAGAGTTCACCAGCTGTTTGTCACCTACGCTGAAGCCGCTTCTGGCAGACCTGCAGCCAATCGGACCATTGCAAGATGGATTACATCATACATAGTTCTGTGCTGTGAGTTGGCGGGCAAGGAGCCTCCCAGAGGGATAAGAGCTCATTCTACCCGCCATACTGCTGCATCGGTGGCCACTTCCAGGGGCATCCCTATCCAGGAAATCTGTCGGGCTGCTACCTGGAAGTCAGCAAACACCTTCATTACCCATTACCACATCGACCTTGAGTCACATCGGGATGCTGGTTTTGGGGCCTCAGTTCTCCAATCTCTGTTTCCTAAGTTGGGGGTGTGCGCCTTGTCTCCCTCCTCCCGGAGAACTGCTAGGAGTCTGCCAAAGGTGTGGATGAACAACATATCACGATCCTAGAAAAACAGGTTACTCACCTGTAACAGTAGTTCTAGGAGTGGTATATGTTGCTTCATCCACGCCTCCGACCTCCCGGCTTTGGGTGCATCACCTTGCTTCCAGCGGAGCTAAGATCTGGCGTCATGGGGCGGAGCCGAGGAATTTACCACCCGGGTGGGTGGGAGGAGCCAGCTTGAAGACTTCAGCAAGATTTAAAGGGGAAAGAGACATGCCAAAGAGTGTGGATGAACAACATATACCACTCCTAGAACTACTGTTACAGGTGAGTAACGCGTTTCTCCCTTCCACCCGCCATCACACCCCTGAATGCCTGGATCCTGACGGGCCGCCACAGCCATGGGTTCCAGACAGATTGCAAATAACAGCAGTGACGGGGGACAGCTTTGACGGGTGCCTCTGTGTAAGGGGAAGAATCTCAAACTGACTTCATTAACCCTCACTTGGGCCTGAGGGGAGGTGTACAAACTAGAAAGAATCTTAAAAAACTTAACACTGAATTTCATTCTCTCCATGGTTAATTTTAAAAATTGCCAATTTACCCTATCAAATGCCTTTCCGGCATCCATGGAGATTAATACCTGGAACTCTCCCCATCCCCGCTCTGAGGAGATATTTAAAAGTCTTCTGATGTTGTCAGACAAGTATCTGCCTGCCACAAAACCTGTCTGGTCTGGGTAGACAACCATGTTACCACCCGCTTCATTCCGACATTTAACAGGGAGATAGGGCGGTAGGAAGCACAGAGCTCATAGTTTTTTACCCTCCTTTGGCAAAACTGCTATTTGAGCTTGTCTCCATGAGGGAGGCACCTCTCCCCCGGCGTGTGTGTAATGAAAGCAGTCCAGTAAAGGAGACAGCTCCTCGCTGAAGTGCTTATAGAATTCTGAGGGTAGACCGTCTAGCCTGGGGGACTTCCCAGTCTTCATTTCTGTTATCATACCCAACACTTCCCCAGCTGAGGTATCCCCATCCACAGCCAACCTGTCGCTCTCATTAATGGTCGGTAGATCTAGCTGCCTGAAAAACCCCATCAGTTTGTCTTCATAATGGTCCAGGGATGTTTGGGAGTAAAGGGTCGCATAGAAATTGGCAAAAGCCTCCGAGATCCCCAGTGGGTCCATGACTAAAGTCTCCCCTCCTCCTGGGCGTTGAATTTGTGTAACTACTCTGGAGGTAATTTGCTTTCTGAGGGCTAGAGCCAGAAGGCGACTCAGCCCCCTATTGCCGCCTCTAGTATTTCTGGGCCTGCACGTCGCAGGAGGCCATCTACCCATGGGCTAATAATGACTCCAGTCTTCTCTTCCTCCCCAACCAGAGTGCCTTGTCTTTGGGGTGCAGAGTCCGCTTGTATCTAAACTCCACCTTCGAAGCTCTTTTCGAGCTGAAGGAGTTGTTATTTTGTCTGGAACTATATTTAATAATTTCCCCAATAACAGCCTTGAGAGGCATCCCACCTTATCGAGGAGGAGGTATCCGAATCTGGAGTTAAATCAAGGTATTCTGTGATGACGTCCTTTATCTACCTTTGAATAGATCATTATTTATTTGCCCTGTATTCATTACGCCACACAGAATTTCTAGGAGAGGTTGTGAGGCATTAGCCTCAGCAGCACTGGGCGTGGTCTTACCATGTCATGGGGAGTCTTTTATAACATTTCTGTGTCATAGCCCTCTTCTCCCGAAACAAAAAACATCAATTCTAGAAAAACTGTTATGTTTGTGGGAGAAGAAAGGTGTAATGATCTCGAGCCGGGTAAGTGACTGTGAGTGTCAACCAGACCCATCTCATCACTGAGCCACCTTAAAAACCCGCTGATTGAGAAGTTCCTGTGATGCGCACACCCTATCCCGGTGGGGCTGCATAACTATGTTAGTCTCCCCTAATGATATAGAGAGCATCTGGGTCAGTGATCGTTTGCAGAATCGTTTTTTTAAGGAAGAGTTGATTTTCTTGTAATTCATTCGGGGCATAAATGTTTAGAAATGTGCATTTGAGGTCAAAATCGTATTCCCTGAGTCAACATATTTCCCTTCCGATCTACCTCTGATAGGAACATTTCTTTCTAAAAGGATAGCTGTTCCCGCCTGTTAGGATGTTCAGGCCAATGGGCCTCATAGAGATCTCCTACCTAAGAATGCCTCAGTTTCCTGTGTTCCTGCTTGGACAAATGTTTCTTGCAGGCAAGCTATTGTGGGTTTGAGCCTACCTAACTCCTGATGCACTGGCCCATTTCCTGGGCTGTTATCATATTATCCATTAGCGCCATATGGCGTCAGAACTATACATTGTAATCTGACCCAAAATGGCGATCAGATAGAATAACTTAAAGCCTTTAACATTGTGTGTAATGAGGAAAGATCCATAATTCTAGTTCTAACCCAGGAATCCACTAATATGATTACTCTTGCAGTGCTCCCTTAAGCCAGCACTGCCCCACAGAGAATAGAATGCTATGCTAATCATGGAATGTTTAGCTCATGCATCAGTTTTCAAACTGCCCAGTGTCAACTGCCTACATTCTGCCTCAGATTTCTTCTCTGCTGCAAAGTTCAGATACCCTGGAGATTTCTCTCAATCAAGACAGATTCCTGTAGTGCATAGAGCAAAAAAGCTTAAGTATTTTAGTTTTATTTTTCATTTCTGCCTAGTGTCATTTTTCTTTAGTGTTTTATACCTCATTAGTTTTAAATTTAAACTTGTTTATCGGTTCCTCACGGTCCCTTTGAACCGAGGGGCAACCGACTTTCTTTTATTTAATCGGAACCTTTTAGTGGGTTTCAGTTACTTTATTCTTTAAATTTATTAAATTTTAACTGCTTTCGAAATGAGGTTTATTGAATTTCCTCAGCGGTTTCTCGGTTCCGGATCCGATCAGAATCGATAGTTTTTTCACTATCGGTTCCTGAACTGACCATAATTCTATCGAAACCGACCTCAAATATTTAAATTTTGTAAATTTATTAGATCAGGTTACTGGTTCCTGTTTTCTGTAATGTCAGACAAGCCTAAAAGAAAATGGGCCCCAGTTCAAAAATTGCTTGAAGTGTGCAGAGGTGTTTGCCAAGGCAGACAAGCATGATCTTTGCTTGATCTGCCTTGGGCCAAGTACTTCAGTGAAGACTGTGATATTTGTAAGTCTTTTTCTGTTAAGACCATGGAAAAATGCAGGAGAGGCTTAAAGGAAAACTAGAGGAGGGGTCCGTGGGCTCTAACCAGTCCACCTCTAACACTGTGGCAGTTCCTTCCAGAACCTCTGAATCCACCCGATACAGGTGAGGGTTCTGGCAAGAGAGGCAATCAGCTGGTTGACTCCCGGTGCCTGCCAAACACACTGACACCCTGGCTGAAATGCCTCAAGGGGTCCCTCAGGTGCTTTTAATGCTTCTCCTGCTGAGTTGACACAGGCTTTCGCCTTACTCCAGGTGCTGCAGGGCATAATACTCCCTCAGCAGCCTGTGATTACTAATGCTGAAAAAGCAGCTGTTACCCCTCTTTTGCCTACTGATACAGTGGCATGTGAGGAGGATGACCAGGATGAAGAGGGAATTGAACCTGAGGTGTCACCAGAACAGGATTTTGGCTCCCCTCCCAGACCCTCCGAGGATTTCTCTTCCCATTTTTCTTTTAAGAAAACATCTGCAAACAGCTGAAGAGATCCAGGATGAAGAGGAGGCACAAAACATGGAGCTTATGGGGGTTGACTCCCTCAAAAAGGCTCCTACTGCCTATCTACAAATTCTTTAAGAAGTATGTTTTAGAAATCCTAAAGGCTCCCAATACAGTCACATCCACAGACAAAAAGTGTAACAAGAAGTATCCGTTCGAAAGATCTGGTGCTGAGTTTCTCTTTAGTCACCCAGACCACCATGGTATTGTACAGCAGGCTGCCTGTGAGAAAGGCAAAACTCCCTTATCCTCTCACCCGAGAAAGTTTGAAAAGGTGACAGCATGGCAAAAGGGTACCTTTTGGCATCCTGGCAGTAATCCAAACCAGCTGACGGCCTATGCAACCCCTTTATCAAAGCTCTGGTCAGTAGTGGACAACGCTGAGGCTAACCCCTCTTTAACAGTGTCAGAGCTACTAGAAGCATTAAAATTGGGCTTGGAGGTTTCCAGATACCAATTTCAGATGGCAGCTGACACCAGTGATACAGCTGCAAGGCGGATGGCTGGTACTATTTCTCTAAGAAGATTTGCCTGGCTGAGGGCTACCAACCTCACCCAGGACACCCAAACTAAGGCAGTGGACTTTCCTGTCAAAGACCACTCTCTTTTTGGTGTCCAGACTGAGGCATATATGAAAAAAGTAGACCAATATAAAGCTACTTTTAAGAGCAACTCGACCAGAGACAGGCCCTCTACTTCAACTTCATATTATTCTAGGGGAGGCAGGGGCAGGTCCTCTTTTTTTTAGGAGGCCTTTCTTTCGGGTACAGGCTGTTTCCCAGCAGCAGTACCAACCACAGCGGACTGGATTTTACAGAACTAGAGATAGTAGGGGTTCTCAGAGAGGATCCCAATCTGCTCAGCCTCAGCAGCAAGCAAAACAGAACCCCTGACTTTTCCCTTCAGGCTGCTTGTCCACATTCTGTAGGGGGCAGACTCACCCACTATTTCCAGGAATGGTTAAAAATAACCACAGACAAGTGGGTCCTGGAAGTAGTGAGCAGGGTCTCTCCCTTTGTTTCGAGTCCCTACCTCCTCCAAGGTTAAAACATTTTGCACCAGCTCCTTCTCAGAAAAAACTACTAGAGCAGGATGTACAGGCCCTACTGCTGGCAAAGCAGTGGAGCCTGTCCCCACAACCAAAGTGGGCAAGGGTTCTATTCCAGATATTTCCAGACAAAAAAAGAATGGAGAGTGGCAGCCTATACTAAACCTCAGGTACCTGGTAAAGCCCAGGTTCAGAATGGTCACAGTGGCCATGATTTTGCCAACTCTGCAAAAAGGGGACTGGCTAGCCTCCTTGGATCTAAAGGACACATATTTCCATATTCCCATAAGGAGTAACACAGAGCGTATTTCAGATTCAGACTCCCCTCAGGCCACTACCAGTTCTCAACACTTCCCTTGACCTTACCTCTGCACCAAGGGTCTTTACCAGGTGCATAGCAGCAGTAGTGGCACCGGAAGACTGGGTGTCACAGTTTTCCTCATCTGGACGACTGGCTAATCGTAGGGAAATCCCATCAACAGGTGGCAGACCACCTTCAGGTAACCAGGATATACTGCTCTCCTGGGATTACTTCTCAGTACCAAAAGTCAGTCCTGACCCTGTGCAGGTTCTGCAGTTCGTGGTGCAGAACTGAATACAGTAGTGGGAAGCACTTTCTCCCTCAGGAGAGGGGCAGAGCATTAGACTTCTGCTAGACTCATTTGCCTGGCCAGGTCAAAGCCAGCAAAACAATTTCTTCAACTGTTGGGGCATATGGCTGCAGCAATAAGCACAGTCATAGGTGCCAGGTTTCAAATGAGAGATATTCAGTTCCACCTCCGAGCACACTAGTGCTAAAGGCGGGACCCTCTCAAAGCCAGTACCAGTCACACAACGTTATTACAGCCTCCAATGGTGGAGGAACCGAAAATTTAAGGGAAGGGTTCCATTTCTTCAGGAGCCTCCCTCCTCCTGATTCTCACAACCGATGCTTCCCTGCTTGGTTGGGGTGCTCATAGGGATCCCACCATCCACGGTACTTGGAGAGTGCAGATTCACTTCTGCACATAAACCTGCTGGAGTTAAGAGCTGTTTATCTGGCCCTTCAGGGTTTCTCTTATCTCATACAGGGAAAGGTGGTACAAGTCAGAACAGACAATACCACAACAGTGTATTACATCAGCAAGCGAGGAGGGACAGGTTCACTCTGTGTACAGAGGCAGTGAAGATATGGAGCCTCAGGTTACTCTCTAAATGCCTCTCTACAGTCAGTTCATCTGTCAGGCAAGGACAACACCTTGGCAGATTCCTTGAGCAGGATAAACCAGGCCCATCACGAATGGGCATTGAACAAGTAAGTGGTAAATGCTGTATTCAGAGGTGGAAACCCCAGAAATAGACCGCTTTGCTTCCACCAAAATCACCACTTAACCTCTCTATTACTGCAGGGCTCCAGTGAGGGACAGTTCCAATGGATGCCCTGATTCTGGATGGACAGGCAGGTACCTCTATGCCTTTCCTCCTTTTCCTCTGATACTCAGGGTGCTCATCAAGGTCAGGTCACAACCAGCTTCAATGATTCTGGTAGTCCGGATTGGGCAAGACAGCCTTGGTACTCCTTGCTGCTCTCAATGTCTCAGAGCAAATCGATTCACCTCCTCAAAGGTACAGTCTACTGACTTCCTTTCAGGGAGGGTAGTGTACCTCAGTCTCGGGTCTCAAGCTCAAGGCTTGGCTCTTGAGGACTTTTTATTTTATTTATTAAATTCTCGGATTACAAATACCTTTGAGCAGAAACTGCTAGTTTACAAGGTTCCACATCAAAGGATGAGGGTCAACATACATACAGAGGTAGTAAAGAATGCACAATAAACAACCAGAACAACTAAAAAAAAATAAAGATACTCAGTTATAACATACTTTGAGATAATATTCATATAACAAGCAGCAGGTAGGCAGCTGGCTGCGGTAACAATAAGAGATAGAGGCACCATAGGCAGTTAGTATTGCAGGCGTCGACCGGAGAGAAGTTGGCAGGCTAATGGGCCACTGTCCGATGGTGGTGGAAAATGTCTTGTACCAGTGGAGATCGCGAAGCAGGAAAGGAGTTACAAGGAAGGCCGGTGCCAGAGGAATGAGACTGGGAAAGGGTGGGCTGTGAGACATGAGTGAGCTGGGAGGTGTTTAGAGAGATCTCTGTTCAGAGAAGCAGTCACATTGAGTGGTAGAGGCGAGGTAAAGTTTGAAATTCCTTTTGAAGGGTCCAAGTGTAGTAGAGGAAAGTACTTCTGTATTGAGGGAATTGAACCATTGAGCGGCTCTATAGATAAAGGACCGCTGACCCATGGAGGTACGACATCTAGGAACCAGAAAGGTTAGAGATTGGGCACCACGTGTTTGTTGAGTGCCACTGTAGGTAGTAAGGAGTGAGCTAACACCAGGTGGCATGAGACCGAGGAGAATCTTTCTGGTAAGTAAGCAGGTCTGGTATTGTATTCTGCTGAGTAGGGGTAGCCAGCTGGCCTGTGCATAGAGGTCACAGGTGTGAGTTTGTCGGGCCGCATCCGTTAGTAGTCTACAGGCTTTGTTGAGAGAAACTGAGATCCTGTTGGAGGCACTTATTGAGGCAGAGCCATAGATGGCAAGGCCGTAGTCAATGATAGAGGTGACAGAGCTGTAGATGGCTAGTTTAAGGGGCATCCGTGAGGCGCATACAGTGCTTGTGTTTGTGTAGTAGTCCAATCCGTGATATTGGCAGTCTTGGCAACAGTGTCAATATGCCGAGTGTAGGAGAGGGTACTATCCAGGGTAATACCAAGGTACTTGAACTCCTTGACATGTTTGAGTGGGTTCCCAGCGTGGTTCTTGATGGTGAGGGACAGAGAGTTGTGCCTGCTCAAGCGGTTACAGAAGGACATGGCTTTTAGTCTTGCTGTGGTTCAGGACAAGTTTATGAGAATTGAACCAGTCTTCGATGCGCTTGAAGTCGAGCTGCAGCTGGTATTCAGGACTGTAATGTAATGGTGGCTGGAAAACAGGACTGCATCGTCTGCGTGATAGTAATATTTTTGGTGGCAGGCACTGGGAGATTGTTGATGAAGAGGGAGAAGAGTAGAGGCCCAGAATGGACCCTGGGGGACTCGGAGCGGGACTGGTTTCTCATCCGAAGAGATCCCTGCAATCCTTACACGTTGGATCCGATTATCAAGGTAGCTGGTGAACCATGGAAGGGCATCGCTGGAGATCCCAATGGAGGACAGTTGCTTGAGCAGTAGGGGTGGTTAACTGTGTTGAATGCCTTGGTAAGGTCTATAAATGCTGCCCTCCACAATTCCCTTGTCAAGCGTGGCATGGATGAAGGTGTAAATTCCAGTAGTGCAGTGGTGGTGATGTGCCCTTTTCTGAAGCCATGCTGCTCTGGGCATTGTACATTGTACTTATCCAGGAATTCAACTAGTTGGTCCGACACTACGACTTAGAATATGTAGATTGCCAATCATCTGAAGCAGTTTTAGAAGTCCTTAAGGGTTACAGGAAGCCTTCCACCAAGAAAACTTATGTACCAAATGGAAAATATTTTCCATTTGGTGCAGTGACAAGGGTATAGTTCCAGCACAGACTGAGATCCCAGCCCTTCTTGATTTGTCTCACCTGCACTCCCTGGGGTTGCAGCACTCAACTCTGGAAGTGTACCTGGCTTCAGTTTCGTCATACCTTTCAGCTAGAAAGGATACCTCCCTGGCATCAAACCCTATATTCAAAAGATTCTTTAAAGGGCTCTCTCATTTGTTTCCCCCTTACAGGGAACCAGTGCCAGCACAGGACCTTAATATTTGCATTGCCCAGCTTATGCTTCCACCCTTTGAGCCTGTGGCATCTGCAGAGCTTAAATTTCTTACCTGGCAGGTAGATCTTACTTCGAGAGTAAGCTCTTGCAGCAGGTAACACATGTAGGACTGACACCACGTGGCGGCAGTTCTTTTCTCTAGCAGTACAGATATAGGACTCCCCACCCGACGTCGGCTCCCCGGCGTCACCCAGTATCAAAGCGGTGGCGGTCTCACGTGCTCCAGTTCTTCCCGCCAGCAACGCGTTAGTCGGCCTTCTAACAGGTTCCTCAGCTTAGAACCTTTTTTCACCGCCTCGCCTCAGCCACCTTTACGACGATGTCCTCCTCACCAACTGGGCAATCAGAATAAATGCTCTTTTGTGGGAAGCAGATCCTTAGAAGGACGGACATCCGCTCTGCCTTTTTGCCTGGCCCAGACCACCCACACCAGTGCCTGTACCCACTGCCAGGCCTTCAACAGCGGACCAGGATTCGGAGACAGAAGACTCTTCAGGCTTACCTAGCCCAACAGCGTTTGGCCCAGATGCAGCAGGAGTTGTCCTCTGGGAGGGAATCTCATTCCCCCTCTCCGAAGAAGAAACACAGAAAGAAAAAGCGCCACCACCAGGACTGGGATCGCTCGCCCTCCAGACCCAGGTCTTCCAACTCCCAGTGTGCTGGTCACTCCAGCTCCTCTGGAGATGAGGCCTCCTGCCTCAGCTTCTCTGGCTAAGGGCTCCTCCCTTCAGCCTAGTAAGATTAGGCCCCCAGACTCCGGTTCTGCAGTAGCGAAAAGGCCCTCTGACTCCGGCTTCACAGCGGCTAAAGGTATGTCCTCCTCTCGGTCGGCCTCACGATCCACGGAGTCCAAACAGTCAGTGGGCACCTCTTCCAGGGCTTTGTCCCTGCCCCCAAGTACAAGTCCCACCGGGCGCCATCCATGGACCCTGACCGACGCCCGGACAAGCCCAGGAAAGTTCGTTGACGAGGTTGCTTCACGCCTCCGACCGTCCCCACCCTTCTCCGGGATAAGAGACGCCTGTCGGACAAGGCTGCCCCGACACCAGAAAAAAGCGCCCTTCAGTGCCTCCTCTGGCGACAGATAAGCCGCCTCTGTACCACTCACCGTTGTTGGTACCCTGGCGCCTCCAAAGGACCATACCGATGTCTCCTCAAGGACCGACACTGGTCCATCAGATGTCAGAACCAGACGGTGCTACCAAGCTACCACCGATGTCGCCTGTTAGACCGACGCTGGATCCAGCTGGTGCCGGTTTTGGAGAAGGCAGACCGACATCGCCCCCAAAACCTGGGTCTTCAAAGCTGGGCATGTCTCAGGTGAAGGAACTTTTCACCCATTGGTAGGAGACTGTTAAGCAGGATCTGGTTTCACCTCCTGCCCCCACACCTAAACCTACTCCCGTCACCCTGGAGCTAGATGTTCAGATCACCCCTTTTCCATCTGGAAATGAGGGGATAAAACTTCACTTGCCCCAGGAAGCACAAGGATAAGCGCAGGAGGACCAGATCTCCTTCCTCCTCCCACTCTCCTTCACCCAGACATAAGAAGAGGAGGAGAAGACATTCCTCCTCCTCCTCTTCAGAAGAGTATGGGGAGTCCAGACCTTCCTACCCTGGTTTTGACCTGATTAGCTTCCAGGTGATAGAGGACCAGCGAAAATGTCTTCCGATGACCCCATTTTATGGAGGTCATGAGAGCACATACAGGAGAATATGGGATGTGATGCAAAGGCCCTGGACCCCGAGTGCTTGTCTGGCAAAAGTATTTGCGTAGGAAGGACCCCAAGCTGGTGGTTATCCCCTCATTAGTGGATACCTTCCAAGACGTCACCCTTGCCACTTGGAAACATCCACATGCTTGTTCTACGGTATCCAAAAAGGCAAATCGCTTGTACCGGGCCCCTTAGGACCACTCTTATCTAGCGGAACATCCGACAGCTGATTCCATGGTTATATTGGCTGCACATGATCGTTCGCAGAGGTCGAAGCCAATTACCCAGCCACCAGACAGGAGTCTAAGCAGCTGGA
Source organism: Neoceratodus forsteri (assembly GCA_016271365.2). NCBI lineage: Eukaryota > Metazoa > Chordata > Ceratodontiformes > Ceratodontidae > Neoceratodus > Neoceratodus forsteri. The sequence goes on from CM028130.1 coordinate 1,416,714,988, forward strand.
TTTATTAGAGGCGTAGTGTGACTGCCTGTCATTTGCAGCATTTGCATCCTCACTTTTTTGGCGCACCTGGTCCAGTTCCAGAACACCCTTTGGGACCAAGGACTGGACATCCTGCAAGGCATGCCCGACTGCCCTCAAAAGGCGGCGCTTTCTAAGCTTTTGCAGATAGGCTCAGATGTGGGTACTCTCATCCTCCGAGCAGCGTATGACTCTGCGGACACCTGAGCGAGGGCAGCGGCTACCGGAATTTGTTTTCGGTGCCATTCCTGGCTCTGGGTCTCAGAGTTCGACTCAGAAGTGCAAACTACCCTTCTGTACGCCCCTTTCAGAGGCTCTCTGCTCTAAGGTGAAGACACCAAGAAAGTCGTAGTCAAACTGCAGGACTCCGGAAAAGCTGTCTGTTCCGTGCAGTCTATGTATCACCCGAAACGGGAGCGTTTTCACTGGCACAGTTTTTGTGGCAGATGGGGACATCCGCCTCAGCAGCCCCGCATGCAGCGGGGAGGCTTTGGTCGAAGAGGTGGGTCCAGAGGTGCTGCCTCTACTTCCTCTAGACAGGTTAGACCTTCAGCTGCTACCCTCCCTCCCCCTCCATCTACCTGACTATCTAAGCCCCCAGACCTGTCGTCAGGAGAGCCGGTGTGAGGTTTTTTCTCTACGCCTGGCCTGAGAAAGTGACCTCAACCAGTGGGTCCTCGACCTTGTGGAGTTCGGGCACTCCATAGAGTTCGAGTCTTTACCCCGGTCAGACCACCGCCCCACCCACTATCCGAGAGACCACAGGGTTCCTATCAGACAGGAGATCCAGTCTCTCCTGTCCAAGGACACTATAGAATGTCCCGGTAGACTCTGGTTTTACTCCCATGTCTTCCTGGTTCCCAAGAAGTTGGGGACTTAAGACCCATTCTGGATCTCAGCAACCTCAATCGGTGGGTCTCCTATCGAGATTCCGGATGGTCTCACTTCCAAATCTCCTTCCCTTCATTTTGGTGAAGTTGGATGGCTTCCTGAACATGCAAGATGCATATCTGCACATACCCATTTGCAGAAATCTTTGCAGATTCTTGAGTTTCAGGTTTGAAGATCGGTGCTGCAATTCAAGGTCCTCCTTTGGCCTTTCCTCTGCCTCCAGGGTGGGTTACAAAATGCCTTGCCGTCGTTGCGGCACTGCGCGAAAGGACATATCTTACTGAGAGGGAGCTCTTGCAGCAGGCTATGACATTCAGGACTATGCCGCGGGCACTAGGACCATCCAGAAACGCCTCAGCTAGCAGTATACAGCAGGATCGTCTCCGACGCTGGCCCTACCGACATCAACGGCCCTGTACAAGCATGGACCCAGCTCCACCCTCAGTTATTTTCCCGCTGTGTCCCGCACGTGAAGAGAGAAGAGCTACATTCAGCTTGCCAGGAACAGCAAGATTTTCTACAAACCCACTTCTCTTACTGTTTTTAACATTTTTTCTAGTTTAACTGACGCCAGATCGCTTCTGGTGGTTTTGAAGTTTCCGACGGATGTCTTCACTGTTGTCGTCTCGCCTGAACACCATCAAAACAAGTGCAGTGTGGGAGGCAGATCCTGGCCAAGGACAGCCATCGATGCTGCGTTTTCTGCCTCGGGCCGGACCACGACACCGGCCTGCTCCGCCTGCCAGGCATTTACTAGCTGGACCCGCATCCGTCGTCTGAAGGCCCTGAAGGCTTTTCTTCTGGAGAAGAAGATGGATCTGCAGTCCTCCGAGGGGAAACACAAAGAGAAGTGTCACGGTAAAGTCCGTAGTCTGTCCCGGCACGGGTCGTGGTTCCGGTCTCACTCGCGGCCCTCTCCCAAGAAGGCCCACCCTTTGGCATCAGGAGAGCGTCCGAAATTGTCTCGGGCCAAGGCCGGCCCTTCGGGGGAGAATCCGGCCAAGCCGAAGGTAACCCAGCTAAGGGTTAGCACCAAGCCATTGAAGTTGAAAGCTGTGGTCCCACCTCCCAAGGCACCGGCACCGCCTGCTAAAGGCGCAGCACCCCGTCGTCGGTACCACCACCAACACTGGTTGAAGGCGCAAAGGGTGAGGGATTGGCCATGAAAGAGCAGACGTTCCCATCGCCCAAGTCCTCCTCCCCACTGGGCCCCCAGGAGGGCTCTCATGCCCAACGTCCTGGCTACTCCCTTCTGGGCTGAGCGGCAGAACTTTTACGAAGGACGAGCTGCAGGAGCTGCTTTTTGGTGGGGCAGGTCCAGAAGCCGCCCCGCGGTCAGCCCAGACACAGGTACCGACCCAGCTGGCAAACCACAGCCGGGAGGTGAGCCTTCCCATGGAAGTCCCCGAGTGCCCACCTACACCTCCTTCTAGGGCTCGTTCCCGCACCCCATCTGGAGACTACCGACGCTCCAGGGACCCTGGAGACCGTCGTCGGTCTAGGTCACATTTTCAGAGTCCTTCTCAGTCTTCTAGACGAGAACACTCCCGACATCGGTCCTCTGACCGACGTCGGTCTCTGGACCGGAGTCGGTCTTCGGGCCGACGTCGATCCTCCAGTTACCGACGACAGCGGGAGTCTGGTTATAGGGAGAGGTCAGACTATTCTAGATCTTGTAGTCGATCTCCCTCATCCTCATCTTCGTCATCTTCCTCTCTCAGCTTGTAGTGGTCCCCGGGAGAGAAGGACCAGCCTCGCTCGCCTCCAGACGATCCAACCTTCATGGACGTCATGAGGCATATTCAGGCCTCCAACGAGTAGGAGATGAAGGACCTCGATCCGGAACGCCAGAGACTGGCAAAGTACCTGAGGCAGAAGGAGCCGAAACCACTGGTGGTCCCTTCTTTGGTGGATACTTTCCAGGACCTCACACGGACTTCCTGAATATCCTGCTTCCGTCCCAGCTGTTCCTAAGAAGTCTGATAAGCTGTACAAGGCCCTGAGGGCAGAAGCTTTTCTAGCTGAACACCCTCAGGCGGACACCTCGGTGATCACAGCTGCCCATGATAAATCCAGGCAGCTGAAGCACCTCCGCTCACAGCCTCCCGACCTGGAGTCTTGCTATTTGGACCAGGTGGGCAAGAAGGTTTATTCTGCCTCCACCTGTTCCATATGGTCCCTCAGTTTCTTGATGCATATGGTCCAGTACCAGAATGCGCAAAGGGAGCATGGACAAGAGCTTTTGAAGGCCATGCCAGATTCTGATCAGAAGACAGAACTTCTGGACATCATGAAATCGGGCTTAGTCGTTGGCTCCCATGCCCTGAGAGCCTCGTACGACACCGCAGATATAGCAGCCAGGGCAGCCGCTTCCGGGGTGTGCCTACGGCGCCACTTCCTGGTTGAGAGTCTCTGGCTTTCACCAGGATCTGCAGGCCGGTATCAAGGATTTACCCTTCCAGGGTACGGTGCTGTTTGGGCAGGAGACAGAAGCTTTGATTTCTCGTCTCCAAGAGTCGGGCAAGTCTATCTGGTCAGTCCGCCAGATGTACCGCGGCGACCAGCGAAGACAGCGTAAATGACCATTTCATAAGCCCTCAGGTGGCCAAGGTCATGCCCGTGGTAACCAGCAGGGGCAGAGAGGTGGCTTCCATAGGAGATCCGGTAACCAACAGCCTGGAGGCGCTCCTACCCATGGGCCCAAGTCCTCCCAGGCCTCTCTGCCTACACCTGGCTCAGCCCATTGACTCCTTCTGCCCTCCCACTTCCACAGGAAGACACGGTGGGTGTGCTTCTCCTTCGCTCAAGGGTGGAAGTCGATTACGCGGACCAATGGGTCATAGATATCATCAGAAGAGCACACACTGGAGTTCACGGAGTTTCCCCAAATACTCCGCCAAAGTACTCCGCTATCCTCCTTCTCACATCCCATTAATAGGAGAGATTCAGACCCTCTTGCAGAAAAGGGCAATAGAAGTAGTCCCTTGCATCAGCAGGGAAAGGGGCTTTACTCCATTTCTTCCTGGTCCCAAAGACACAGGATCTTCATCCCATTCTGGACCTCAGCTCTCCAAATCTCTTCTATAGAGTACAAAGGTTCAGGATGGTGACCCTCCGGTCTACATCCTCTGCTGCACCAGGGGACTGGCTCTGCTCCCTAGACATGCAAGATGCATATTGGGTCTTCTCTCCCCACAGGAAGTTTCTGAGGTTCCACTTCCAAGGGGAGAACTACCAGTTTCGAGTTCTTCCGTTCGGCCTCTCTTCCGCTCCGAGAGTCTTTACAAAATGCTTGGCAGTAGTGGCTGCGGCTCTAAGACGGATGGGACACTGTTTTCCCATACCTAGACGATTGGCTACTTACAGCCCTGTCAAGGGCAGGCCTACTTCACGCCCTCTGAGACACCTGTACTCTATTCCGAGAGCTGGGGATCACCCTGAATCTACGAAAATCGTCCCCAGAGCCCTGTCAAGAGCTCGTTTTCATTGGAGTGGTACTAGATTCTATCCAGGGCATGGCCTTCCTCCCTCAGGACAGGGGCGATCGCCTGTGAGAGATTGCCGAAGGGATCTCAATAACTCCTCAAGTTCCAGCATGGAACTTCCTCAGGCTACTGGGGCACATAACGGCGGCCATTCCTATCAATCCCTTGGCCCGCCTCCACATGAGGATCCCACAGTGGATGCTCAGGGTACAGTGGGACCAAGGCTGCGACAATCTAGACTTCATGGTCAGGATCACTGAGCCAATCAGGAGAACTTTGCGTTGGTGGATGGACCCCCGGAACTTGGAGAATGGGGTCAGCTTTTGTCTGGAGCCACCAGGTCAGACTCTTACAACAGATGCATCAGACCTGGGATGGGGGGTGCACCTGGGTGCTCATCAAACGCAATGGGTTTGGTCACCCGAGGAGCAGTCCCTTCCTATCAATGTACTGGAGATGCGAGCGGTTCTCTATGCCTTACAGGCCTTTCAAGAGGACCTGGTGCCAGGCTGTCTTCTGGTTCAAACAGACAATATGGCGGTTGTCTTCTACATCAACAAGCAAGAGGGCACTCATTCGTACCCCCTTTGCAGGGAGGCAATGAGAGTCTGGTACTGGGCGCTGGAGAGGCGCATTCTACTGTCCACAGTGCACGTTCCAGGCATCCTCAGTGATCTGGCAGACAGCCTAAGCAGGTCTTGAGCCAGAGCACATGAGTGGGAGCTGCTGCAGTCCGTGGCAGATCAGCTGTTCGACAAGTGGGGTCATCCAGAGCTGATAGTCTTTGCGTCACCACGCAACGCCAAACTGCCAGTGTTTTGCTTGTGAGAACACGCGTCTGAAGTTTTCTGGCCAGACGCGTTATCCCTTTGCTGGGCAGGGAAGTTTCTCTATGCCTTCCCGCCCTTCCCTCTCATTCAGAGAGTCCTACTGTAGTTACAGGCAGAAGGGGCCCGAATGATCCTCGTAGCCCCCAGATGGCCTCTGCAGATTTGATTCCCACTTCTGCAGTGGTTATCCACAGAGCCTCCAATTCTGCTGCCCATATGCTCACAGTTGCTGTCTCAGGAACAGGGGTCGCTGGTCCATCCGGACCTTTGGTCCTTACACCTACATGCTTGGCTCCTTCAGGTAGCTGAACACACATACGGGGTTTCCCGGAAGTGGCGGCAGTGCTAGTTTCGTCGAGAAAGCCCTCCACCTGCTCCACTTATGCTATGAAGTGGAAGCGTTTTTGTCTATGGGCCTAGTCACAGCATTTGGACCCCGTCACTTGTCCAGTGAACTCAGTGTTGCAGTATCTCCTCTCCTTGTATCAAAATGGCCTGAGTTACTCCTCTATCAGGGTGCTTATGTGGGCTGTCTCCGCCTATCATGTTCTCATTTGAGATGAGGCGTTGGCACAATTGGATTTCGCCCGCACCTTTTTGAGGAATTTTGCATATGAGACCTCCCATTCGGGACCCTATCCCACCCTGGGATCTCCTTTATGTGTTGGAGAAGCTCACCCTCCCTCCCTTTGAACCGGCAGCAGATTGTGAGCTGCGTTACCTTTCTTGGAAGGTTTGTTTTTTGGTTGCTGTTACCTCAGCTCGAAGAGTTTCCGAGCTTCAGGCTCTGATGTGTAAGAGCCGTATTTGATTTTCCACAGGGAAGGGTTCCCCTTAGAATAAATGCTAAGTTTCTTCCGAAAGTGGTCTCGATGTTGACCCTCAACCGGTCGGTTGACCTTCCAGTTTATTTTCCTTCCCCATCCAATAGAGGGGAGGCTCTCCTTCACACACTGGATGTCCACAGGACTTTGAGGTATTACCTCAAACGGACGGCAGCGCACCGTCAATCGGAGCAACTTTTTGTGGCCTTTGCGTCACAATGCATGGGTAAACCGGTGATCAAGCAGACGATATCGAAGTGGATAGTCCACTGCATTTCCTTTTGCTATGAGAAACACAATAAGCCCCTACCGGGCCTGGTTAGGGGTCACTCCACCAGAGGAGTGTGTGCTTCATTCGCTGCCCTGAGAAATGTCTCTATCGGGGACATATGTGCGATCGCTACCTGGAACTGTGTGCATACATTTGTCAAACATTACAGCTTGGATATAGTCTCCAGACGTCGAGCTAGCTTCGGTCTGGCTGTTCTGTAAGGACTTCTGTCCTGAGGCCTCTGGAGTCAGCATATTCCATCTCCCGGGGTCATCTACTTCTTTGGTGTGGACTGCTTGGTATTCAGTCCTGAATGTCGTAGCCTGTTGCAAGAGCTCCCACTCGAAGTAAGATAGTACATTTACGTAAGAACTTACTGTAACCATAGATCTTCGAGAGGAGCTCTTGCAGCAGGCATTACTTTCCCACCTGCCTTCCCCCTCGAGGTGTGCAGATCCATCTTCATCTTCATCTACATCTCCTATATTTGTTTCATCTCCTTCTCTTGTCAGGGCTTGTTGCGGGCCTTGGCGGGAGAACTGAGGTGGAGCTGGGTCCGTCTCCTTTTGTACCTGGGCCGATGGGGCGGGGCTGGCGTCGGGGGCGGTCCCTGCTGTATACTGCTAGCTGAGAAGTTTTCCGGATGGTCCTAGTGCCAGCGGCATAGTCCTGAATGTCATAGCCTGCTGCAAAAGCTCCTCTCGAAGATCTACTGTTGCAGTAAGTTCTTAACGTAACTGTACTTTCCTGATCTTACTTCGAGAAACTGCTTTTGCAGCAGGTTGCACCATTGGGACTGCAGCCGACAGGCGCCAGGACCCCATGGAAATTTTCTAGCTAGCAGGATCCAGCGGGGACCACCCCCGACATCAGGCATCATACAAAAGGGGGCGGTCCCCCAGACTCCGCAGTTCATTTCCTGCCGTCGACTCGCCAGCATCGGCCTCACGGTCCTGCTCCAGCGAACGACGACCAGAACTTCCAGCGTTAACTCTAAATGTCGGCATCTCCTACTCCTTCCTCAGAAGGACATCCCTCCAAGTGTGCCTGCGGCAAACATTCCTTCTGAGGATCTGCACTCGTCCTGTCTGCGGTGCCTAGGCCCAGAACACGACGCCAAGGCCTGTCCCATTTGCCAGCGGTTCAACAGTCGCACCAGGTTCCGCAGCCAGAAGGCACTTCAAGGGTTCCTCTTGGAAGAACAACTTAAACTTATGGAGAAAGACCCTGCCTCCAGAGGTGAGTCCACCTCTAAGACTCACAAGCACCGGGAGAATGCCAGGTCCAGATCCCCGAACCGGGCCTCAGATTCGCGTACTAGCTCTGGCTCTATGTGTTCAGACCACTCTCCCTCCAGGGCTCGCGCTCAGCCTCCTCCCGTGAAGGTTAGAACTTCAGGCATCTCTTTGGCTTCCTTGCATCCCATTAAGACTTCCAGGACCTCTGACCTTTCGCCAACGCACTCCCGGCCCTCCACGAGGTCTACTGACCGTCACCCGGTCCAAGTCCTCTTCCAGAATCACTCATTCTTCCTCTGATAAACGCTGGGAGCCCGACGTTAGATCCGCATCCCAGCCTCCTAGGGACCGACCCCCTTCCAGGAAGACTAAGGACCTGACGTCCCTTAAACGGAAGACTGACACAAAACGGGCCACCGACCTGTCACCGATTAGGTGCCTGTCAGACCAGATGTCAGGCAAACACAGACGTTCCAAGGAGCCGGCGACTGCCTCTCCATCACCGGTGAACACCGGTCGCCAGGAGTCTACGCAGGAAATACGTTGCCTGATGGCCAGGCAGGTGACAGCGAGTATGCCGGGCTCCCGCATGATCCTTCGCCTGACCCGGCGACGCCCGGGAACTCGATACCGGTGACAGGCCAACCCCGACACCAGGACTGTCGTCCGGTATGAATATTCAGGAGGTTAAAGACCTCTTCACCTTTTGGTTGAACACAATCAAGAGGGATGTTGTCCCAGTAAAAACTCCTCCGCCTACTTCTCCTCCTCCTCCTCCACCACAGGGGCTAGTAGGAAGACCACCGATCCCCAAGGAGCATATTCCACCTCCTAGGGGCAGGTCCAAAGAAAGGAGAAGGACCCTTTCAGGATCTCCCTCAGAGTCTCCCAGCCCCAAGCGACCCAGACGTCGACGGTCCACTCCGCAGGGGACGACTCTAGACCTGATACCTCCAGGTCTCCTTCTCCGATCAGCATCCCATCGCTTGACCCATGAGACCTTCCCAGATCACCTCCGGATGATCCATCTTTCTCCGAAATCATGAGGCACATCCAGGAGAACATGGGATGGGAAACAGAAGATTTAGACCCCGAACGACCGCGCCTAGCCCGTTATCTTCGGCAGAAGAACCCTAAGCCTGTGGTGGTCCCACCCTTGATGGACACCTTTGCGGACGTCACCAAGGCAGCATGGAAACGTCCGCACTCCACCCCCACGGTGCCGAAGAAGGCTGATCGCCTGTAGAGAGCCTCGGCAGAGGGCCCGTACTTAGCGCAACAACCCCTGACTGATTGCCTGGTCATTACGGCCTCCCATAATAGGTCTCAACGACCACAACATCTGAGTACACAATCTCCGGACCAGGAGTCCAAGCAATTGGACTCACTGGGTAGGCGCATGTATGCGGCTGCTGCATGCTCCATTAGGTCACTGAACTATCTGACACACGTGGTTCAGTTTCAGAATGCCCTATTCGAACAGGGTCAAGACCTAGCTAAGACACTTCCGGATGGTGAACAGGAGGAGGAGCTTCTCAACCTCCTCTGCACTGGGTCAGACATGGGGACCCAGGTTTTGAGAGCCGCCTATGATTCGGCGGACTCCGCAGCAAGGGGAGCAGCCTCAGGCGTCTGTCTCCAGAGACATTCATGGCTTCGTGTCTCCGTATTTACCCCAGATGTCCAGAAAAACATCCTGGACGTTCCCTGTGATGGCAAAATCCTATTTTGGTGAAAACTCCAAAAAGGTAATCACCAAATTACAGGACGCTGGGAAGGCAGTAAGGACTGTACAGGCCACGTACAGGCCAAAATCTGGTTCCTTTCGTAGGAACCAGAACCGTTTTCGTGGCCGACAGCAATGGCAGCAGCCACGTTCTGGCCAGCAGCAAAGGGGCACCTTCCACCATAAGGCCCAACCTAAGTCTTCCCCAGGCCGAGGTCAGCGGTATACCAAACCGGCCCAGCCTGTGGGGGGGCGGGGGGTAATGCCGCCACATCATGACTCTTTCCCGGCCCCCACCCCTCCTGTGGATCAACGGGCAGAAAAGGTCGGGGGTCTCATCGCTTGCCACTATTCAGGATGTCAGTCTATTACCACCGACCGGTGGGTCCTTCAACTGGTCAAGAGAGGTCACTTTATAGAATTCCTCAACCACCCACCGTCAAGACCTCCCCTGCTTTCCCGTTATTCGGGTCAGCACGCACTGCTCATACAGCAGGAGGTGCTCACGCTTCTGGGAAAGGAAGCTACAGGGCACGTACCGAGGAGCCAGGGGGGTGCAGGTTACTATTCCCACTTCTTTCTGGTTCCCAAAAAGACAGGGGACCTCCGTCCGATTCTGGATCTCCGCAATCTCAATGCTTCAGTCCTTTACAAACGCTTCCGCATGGTGGCCCTTCCCGGTTTGATACCCATGCTCACGCAGGGCGCCTCCCTAGTGTCCTTGGACATTCAGGATGCCTACCTACACATACCCATTGCTTGAGCGCACAGGAAGTTCTTACGCTTCGAATTTCTAGGTCGCCATTATCAGTTCCGAGCCCTCCCCTTCTGACTGTCATCGGCACCTTGGGTGTTTTACGAAGTGCATGGCAGTCGCAGCGGCGGCTCTAAGGAGACAAGGCCACTACGTGTTCCTGTACTTGGACGACTGGCTCCTCATGGCCCCCTTTCGGGAGGCTCTGATGTCCGCAATCCACTGTACTCAGTCCCTGTTCGGGGAGTTGGGCATCATCATCAATCAGGAGAAGTCGCACCTGGTTCCGTCACAGAATCTGCAGTTCATAGGCACAGTTCTGGACACCGTCCAGGGGAGAGCTTTTCTGCCCCAGGACCGAGCGGAACACATCAGATCCCTCATCAGGGACATCTTGGCAAAGAAGACAGTCCCAGTCAGACTGGTCCTTTGCCTGCTCGGACAAATGGCTGCGGCCATTGCAACAGTCCCGCTAGCCCGTCTCCACATGCGGGTGACCCAGTGGATGTTACGAGTACAATGGAATCAGAAGCAAGACCATTTGCAGCTTCCAATTCGGATCACGAATGCCGTCATCCGGGATTGGCAATGGTGGCCAGATTCAAAGAACTTGTCGGCAGGGTTCCCCTTCATTGCGCCGTCTCCGATTGTGACACTCCACGGACGCCTTAGGGTTCGGTTGGGGAGCACTCTTCGACGGGGTCAGGTCTCAGGGCTCATGGACACCCCAGGAAGCTCGTCTGCACATAAATATTTTGGAAATGAGAGCAGTTCTTTATGCCTTGCAGGCCTTCCAGTCGGAGATCCCACCAGGTACTCTGCTGTTACAGACAGACAATACCGTGGTGATGCATTACCTCAGCAAACAAGGAGGCACCCATTCCTACCCACTTTGCAGAGAGGCCATGAGGGTGTGGGATTGGGTTCTACAGCACGGCGCAAACCTCATTGCTGTTCATGTCCCAGGAGTGGACAACGTCATCGCAGACAGTCTGAGTCACTCTCAGGCCAGAGTCCACGAGTGGGAACTACTCCAGGAGGTGGTAGAGGATCTGTTTCACAGATGGGACACACCAGAGTTGGACCTTTTCGCGTCCCCATCCAACGCAAAACTGCCCAATTTCTTCTCGCTAGATCCAGGGCCTGGTGTTTTCTGACGAGACACGTTGTCCCTCTCCTGGACGGGCAGATTCCTCTATGCATTTCCTCCCTTCCCACTGATCCAGAGGGTCCTTTTGAAACTCTGCAGAGAGCAGGCAACGCTGATACTTATCGCGCCCTTTTGACCCAGACAGATCTGGTTCCCTCTGCTACACCAGCTGTCCCAGAAACCTCCAGTGCTTCTGCCAATCAGCTCTCACTTATTGTCCCAGAAGGCAAGCTCTTTGGTCCATCCGGATCTTCGCTCTCTGAACCTGCATGCCTGGCTCCTAGAGACTTGGCTATCATGAGATACGGGGTTTCGCAAGAGGTAGCAGATGTTCTAGCGGCTGCTAGAAAACCGGCCACTCATGCCCCATACTCCATGAAATGGCGCAGAGTTTGCCTATGGGCTCAAGCACGAGGACTTTCCCAAATGGATTGTCCGGAAAGGTCGGTCCTGGACTACCATCTGTCTCTCTTCCAGGCAGGCTTGGCCTACTCCTCTTTTAAAGTACACTTTTATGCCATCTCAGCCTATCATACACCTATAGGCCTACGACCCATAGCTCAGTTGGACACCGCACAAGCCTTCCTGAGAGGTGTTCAAACAACATGAAGTCTTGCTATATTATGACAATTGCAGTTTGTCCCACCATTAGAACTGCTCCGGAGGTGAAAGAGTTAACTCCCATTCAAAGAATGGAACTTGGAGCGCGAGCTCGGTTGAAACTCTGTCGGTTATTTCAAACCTAAACTGTCAGATTCTTTACTCCACCTCACTGAACAGTCGCTCGGAGATTTCTCCACTGCTCAATTCATTTCTCGGTTTTAAACAGTGTTTTCTCGGTTCAAATCAACCGAGAATATTATTATTTAACCGCCAAAACCGTTCGGTTCAAGGTCTGTCTGTAGTATAAATAAGTAATTTAAGTTCATTTTCTGTGTGGAACTTGTAATGTTGATCGGTTCGGTTTGAACCGATCAGCTTGTTTAAAACTTGAATTGAAGGTTTTAAGTGCGGTTCCCGGTTCTTATCGGTTCTAAAAAACTGATTTCATTACGTTTTTCAAGACCCGTGACACGGTTAGGAACCGATAAGGGTGTCTTCCCTGCGGCACGTTTAAAAGGGCAAGTTTTTGGTTAGGCTGGCATTATGTCTGAAAAACCCAAAAGAAAAACCGGGCCCACTGGGTTTCAACACTGTGATGCCTGTGAGGAAGTCTTTGCCAAGACTGACCCACACACCACATGTGTATATTGTCTGGGGTTTGACCACCTCAATTCAGACTGCCAGATTTGTAAAAATTTCCCTGCAGCCACCCTGGATAAGAGAGTTGGCAGACTCGGGGAACGAGAGGCCAAAAAGTCCGCTGACCCGGATGGCCAGCCCGGTTCGGTGCCAACCGAACCACAGGGAGTGCCCTCTGACCAGGGCGAGACTTCCTCTGGCAAACATAAAGCTGGCTCGGAGGAGCCAGTTCCAGTAAAGAAAACAAGAAAAATCAGCAGGTGTGGAGGCCAAATTCCTTCTCCAACTGCTGCAGAGATGGCAAAGCTATTCAGATTGTCCAGTCACTTTCTCGGTTCGTCGAACACGCCACTGTCTGATAAAGGGTCGGTTCAGTCGGTTCCACGGTTCAGGAATATGTTGTTATTGAATTTTATGAACCAGGAGGGAGGATGATATGAACAGTATGATGTGACTTTGAGGGTCTGGGTGTGCCCATGAACGGACATCTCCCAGACAGACCTTAGAATCTCCCCTTTGCTTTCTGAGTCCCCTCTCACTTTATGTTTTACAAAAGTTGCATGAAACCCTCCAGCTTCCATTGGAGAGCTGTGGATAGTAAGAGGAACCTGATTTTGTAGAAATGATGGATATTCAGAGTCTGGGAGATTGTCTATTCCCTTGCAAAATCATTTAGGAAACAGACAATAAAGATTTTAAAAATTCCTAATTCTGTGCCTCCTGTGGACAAAAAGATGGACAGGAGGTACACTCTATCAGAGTCTAATGCAGAATTCCTTTCACAGCAATACAGCCACGTTGAGGTGTGGTTCAGGCTGCAGCCTGTGATAAACTAATATTCCTTTGACTTCACATCCTCTGACAAGGATTCCAGGAAGATTGATGCCATGGCTAAAAAACAATACATGGCAGCGTCAGCGGACTCAGGCAAGCAAATTACATGGCTTATGTAGCAAGGTTTCAGAAATCTAGATAGGACACTGTGCAGCGCTTGGCCAAACAGGCCTCTGGCCAAGCTTACTAGTGAGCTGGAACAGGTGGCTGCTGATGGCATTGAGGCATCTAAGGTTGCAGTTTCATGCTGCTGTGGTTTTAATGATGTATCCTCTAGAGTCATGGCTACGTCTGTAGCATTCACATGAGTTGGCCTCGGCTCAGTCAATGGATGCCCAGGGTCAGCTCTCCATTACCTGTAGGGGCAGGCTGGTTTACTTCGTCCAGGACTGGGAGTCTTTAACATCAGACAGGTGGGTCCTGGAAGTAGTGAGCCAGGGTCTGGTTCTCAGCTTCAAAAAAATTCCAAAGATGAGAGCCAGATCTTTTCCACCTACAAACCCTTTAGAGACTCTTGCTTTGGAAACAGAAGTCTCAACCCTCCTGGCTCTCAGAGCTGTAGAAAGGGTTTCTTCCCTACACCAGGGCAAGGGTCTGTACTCCAGGTACTTCCTTACCCCAAAAAAGACAGGAGAGTGGCGGCCTATCCTGGATCCAAGATATCTGAACAAGCACCTTTTAAAACCAAAATTCAAAATGGTGACTCTGGGAATGATTTTACCCTCCCTGAGGCCAGGGGACTGGCTAGTTTCCCTGGACCTCAAGGATGCCTACTTCCATGTTCTTATCAGAAGCTCCCATCGAAAGTACCTCAGATTCGAACTGCCCTCAGGCATTATCAGTTCAGAGCAATGCCCTTCGGCCTCACTTCTCCCCTAAAGGTGTTCACAAAATGTCTGGCAGTAGCAGTTGCTCATCTAAGAAGGCAAAAGATTGCCATTTTCCCTACCTGGACGACTGGCTCATTGTGGGTCAGTCTCCAGACCAGGTCAAATCACACCTGCTAGTTACCCAGCAGCTGCTCCTCCTCTGGGATTTCTTCTCAATCTTCCAAAGTCAGTTTTGGAACCTGTCCAGGTACTCACCTTTATAGGCGCAGAACTGGACACAAAGCAGCCAAAGCCTTCCTTCCCCTGGAAAGGTAAGGACCTTGATGGCCCTGGCCTCGTCTTCACCTCTGCAGGTCTCCCGACCAGCAAGGCATTTCCTGCAGCTCCTAGGACACATGGCTGCTTCCACAGCTGTAGTGCAAGGAGCAAGATTTCAGATGAGGGACATTCATTTCCATTTGAGAGCTTTCTGGTCTCAAAGAAGATCCCTATCCAAGTTAATACCAGTGACTGAACCCTGATCCAGGCCCTTCAGTGGTGGCAGGATCAGAGCAATCTGAGACAAGGGTGCCTTTCATCCCTCTGTACCCTCCTTGACCCTTACTACAGATGCATCCCTCTTGGGATGGGGAGCTCACATGGCGACCTCTCCACCCAGGGGTTATGGTCCCTCAGGAATCTCTGCTCCACATCAATCTGTTGGAACTCAGAGCTGTTTTTCTAGCACTTCAGGTTTTTCTCGTCTGTTCAGAACAAGGTGGTACAGGTCAGAACAGACAACACCACTACAATGTGGTACATCAACAAACAAGGACACTTGGTCTTCGGCCTTGTGCACCGAGGCGATGAAGTTGTAGTCTCTGGCTTATTCCCTGAACACTTCCCTCATAGCAGTTCACCTCCCAGGCAAGGACAATGTCCTGGCAGATGCTCTCAGCAGGATTTCCCAGGGCCATCACAAATGGTCACTGGATCCCCTAGTACTGGGATAGTTTTGCCAGATGGGCACTCCTTAGATAGATCTTTTGCAGCCCCAGACAATCATCAGCTTCCACTTTTTTGTTGCAGGCCCACAGTGTTGGGCTCAGTCCCCCTGGATGCCTTTCTCCTCGATTGGGAAGGGAAGTTTCTCTATGCCTTTTCCCCTTCCCTCTCCTGTTCAAGGTGCTAGTCAAAATCAGGTCTCAGCCCTGCAAGATGATCCTGATTGCTCCAGACTGGGCCAGGCAGCCCTGGTACCCACTCCTTCTGTCCTTAGCAGTCCATCTTCCCCTGTGTCTCCCCAGGAACCACAATCTGTTAACCTGTGCTCAGGGGAGAGTTTGGTATCCGAATCTCAAATCCCTCAACCTCAAGGCCTGGCTCTTGAGCAGTTAGTTTGCTGATCTTCAACTTTCTCAAAGTGTTCTCGAAATCTTGAAAGCTGCTAGGAAGCCTTCCACCAGGGCTACCTAGAACTCCAAGTGGAAAGGTTTTCCATATGGTGTTCTGGGAAGCATATTTCCCCGGAATCTGCTGATTTACCCACTGTATTGGATTATATGGTCCATCTTAATTCTTTGGGACTGAGACCAGCTACCCTGAAAGTGCATTTGGCAGCTGTCTCTGCTTTCATTTCAGCAGGGAAGCCCTCTTCTCTTCTGCTCACCCTGTATTTTCCAAGTTTTTAAGGGATTGCTTCATACCAATCCTCCATTCAGGATCCTGCCCCTGCTTGGGATCTTAATGTTTGCATTGCTCAGCTGATGCAACTCCCTTTGAGCCTCTGTCTTAGCAGAGCTAAGTATTGACTTGGAAAACTGTATTTCTAGTAGCCATCACTTCTGCCAGGCGCATAAGTGAGTTACAGTCTTTATCAGTGGAAATGACTTTATTTCCTTTCACAGGGATAAGGTAGTCCTCAGGACTAACAGGAAGTTTTTGCCTAAGGTGGTTTGGTTCCACCTTAACCAATCTGTTTCACTTCCAGTGTTCTTCACTGACCATTCCTCCTCTGGTGAGAGGAGGCTGCACAGCTTAGATGTTAAGAGGGCCCTAAGTTACTACATAGAGCGTACAAAGGGTCACAGGTTTGACTCCTCCAACTATTTCTCACTTATGGTGAGGTTGGGAAAGGAGACCTGCCACTAAGAGATCCATTACCAGGTGGATCGTCTCTTGTATCCAGTTTTGCTGTCAAAACTGGGTGGTTCCCCTCAGGCCTGAGGCTCACTCTACCAGGGTACAGCTGCATCTCTAGCTGCTGCTAGAGACATCCCTATCTTGGAGATTGTCAAGCAGCTACTTGGAAAACAGTACACACTTTCACCAAGCATTACTCCCTGGATATTCAGGCCAGGAGGAATGCTCGGTTTGCACTACCTGTGCTTCAAACCCTATTCCCTAAGTAGGTTCTGTCCCTCCTCCATGGAGGTACTGCTTGTAGTCTACATTGTCATAATATAGCAAGACTTCATGTTGTTTGAAGAAAAATTACTCACCTTAGTAATGTTGTTTCTTCTAATGGAGTCTTGCTATATTATGACCTCCCCCCCAGCCTGCCCCTCTCAGAACTTCTACTTTGGGTATGGGGTGGGCAGTCCACTGTTGGCACTTATTGATGCCCCCTTTTATGTTTGGGTGTTGTGTTTTATTTAGTTATTTTATCTTATTTTTTCTGGTCCCCTGACTTGAGTCTTGGTGTTGGGACCAGGAAAATGTGTGAATATTTTAGTAGCCAGTTGGCTAGTGTAGGTTACAGCTTCCACACAGAGCCTTAGTGAGTTTTGCTCGTAAAGATCTGACGGTTTCGGTTTGAAACCACCCTAACAGAGCTTCTCTAACCGAGCTCGCTCTAAGTTCCATGCACTGCATGGAAGTTGACTCTTTCACCTCCGGAGCAGTTCTAATGGTGGGACAAACTGCATCTGTCATAATATAGCAAGACTCCATTAGAAGAAACAACATTACTAAGGTGAGTAATTTTTTCTTACCACCCCGACCTTCCGTCAGTCTTTTTTGTTATGTTTGAACATTCCTCACATTTCCCTCTATATAATCTTACTATCTTATTAACCCTTTCACTCCACAGGTCAGGTCCATGGTTTCTGCACTTATTATAGATCTTACTGCCATTATCTGTATAATGCTTGCCATTATTTTTTGTTGTTTCTACCCATTGTATTTTTGTAGCACTGGTGTACTGTTCCTCTATTTGTATTATTGTACCCATGTTACTGTTGTTCAGCTGCTCTCCTTTTGTTGTACTCTCCCGGGTTGTGCCTGAAAATAGTAATTTTATGGCTAGTGCACCTACCCGGTTAACAAAAACTAAATAAATAAATCACCCAATATTATAGTTCCTCTGTCAAATCTGTGTTGGAGGGGCTATGGAGAAAGGGGTACACATGTGCATATTTTTTGGAGCTGCCCCCAAATTAAGAGGTACTGGCATTCTGTGATCAGGCATCAGAAAATATATTTCAAACCCCACTCCCCTCTGAGCCCCAAAATTGGATTCTAGGTATCCCCCCTTTGATGTTGACCACTAAGGATTTAAAATTCCTGTTTTATATTTTAATATCAGCAGCACAGAAATGCATTACTAAAAGATGGCTGGACAAGAATCCCCCAGCTCTTGAGCTGTGGTACTCTGTATGTAAGCAAATCCAATTGATGGAACACTTTAACAGCCAAACTGTGAGATTTCAGATAGAAAAATTTTAAAACAGGTGGTTGCCTTTCTTCCATTATAGAGCAGAAATGGAAAACAAAATGGTTCTGGACATTCTGGCTCAGCTTTCTTAAATTGAGGTAGGAGGGTCCCCCACCCACTATAAGTCTGAGGTATTTCTTCATCAGCCCAGCTCTATCGTACCACAGGCTCTCTCCATTTAATTATTAATTTTTCCCTTTTTAGGGTGGACTACGAACAAATTAATTTCATGGATAGTTATCCACAACAGACAAGGCTACTCTTATGGTGTTTGAGTGCCCTCAATGTATATATTATTGATTGGACTTTTTTTTGACTCAATTTAATTGCTAGGTTCCTTCAACACTGTGGTATGGCCATCCTCATCCCTATCTAATTTCCTCCCATTAGATGGCTTGGTTTAGATCCAGAATGAAGTTATTATAACAGCCTCGAGCCTAATGGCTAGTGTGTTTTCTTTTTCCTTTTTGATTTTTTTGGAAGAGGGGGACTTACCCCTCCCTCCTGGTTTGGTGTGGTCTAATGGTTAAATTTATTTTATTATTTTTCCTTTCTGTCTGTAATTCTAGTTTTACTTGATGGATTATTTGTGTTTAATATATGTTGTTGTGTTTTGAAAATTAATAAAATTACTGTTTGGAAAAAAAAAAAAAAAAGGATGGATGTCCCAGAGTCTGTGTCTATCCCTTTACTTAAATCCTTGGGGAGGCAGACACAAAAAATGTTGCAGTTTCCTACATCCATTCCTCCTGTGGAAAAAAGAATGGACAGGAGGTATGCTTTGTCAGGTCCTGGGATGGAGTTCCTTTCAAATGATAGCAGCCATGTTGGGGTATTGCAAGCTGCAGCCTGTGACAAGGCTCATTCCCCCCCTGGCATCTCACCCCCCCAGATAAGGATTCCAGGAAATTGGATGCCATGGCAAAAAAAAAAAACAGTACTTGGCATCCTCTTTGGGACTCGGGCAATCTAATTATATGGCATATACAGCCAGGTACCAGAAATCTATGTGGGATACGGTTCTGGAGCTGGCTAGGATTGCCCCTCCCCAGCTGGCCAAGGAGCTGAAGCAGGTGGCTGCGAATGGTATTGAGGCATCCAGAGTGCAATTCCATGCTGCTGTAGACTCAAATGATGTTCATTTCAGGGTCATGGCTACATCTATCTCCATGAGGAGATCTGCTTGGCTTAGGTGTACCAACCTCTCACAGGATAACCCAGGCTAAGGCCATGGATTTTCCTGTAACTGGTAATTCTCTTTTTTGGGGACCAAACAGAGAACTACATGAAGAAGATGGATGAATACAGGACCACCTGTAGGAGTGCTGCAGCCAAAGGAAAGCAGACCACTCCTCAGAGGCAGCAGTTTATGGTCAGGGGCAGGCCTTTTCACCAACCTCAGTCCTCCTCCTCCTCCTCCTCTTTCCAGCAGAGGGGGGTTCTTTAGGGGAAGAGGCAGACGTGGGATGACCAGGACCCCATTGTCCACTCAGTCTAAGCCCCCTGCCAAGCAGACACCATGAGGTGTTGGTCAGGGTCGCCTCCCCAGTTCCAGTAGGAGGCAGACTAGCTCACTACTCCCAGGCCTGGGAGTCTATTACTTCAGACAGATGGGTCCTGGAAGTAGTGAGCCAGGGACTTGTTCTAAGATTGAAAAGGTTCCCAGAAATGAGAGCAAGGTCCTTCAGTCCTCCCTCCCCCTTGGAGACAAAGATCTTGGAGGCAGAAGTCTCCTCTCTTCTACTTCTGCAAGCAGTAGAGAAGGTACCTCATTGTCACGGGGAAAAGGACTATATTCCAGATACTTCCTTACCCCAAAAATGACAGGGGAGTGGCGACCCATTCTAGATTTAAGGTACCCGAATAAACACTTAAAACCAAAATTCAAAGTGGTGACTCTGGGAGGAATTCTTCCCTCTCTTGAGACCAGGAGACTGGCTAGCCTCTCTGGATCTTGAGGATGCCTACTTAACATAGAAACATAGAATTTGACGGCAGATAAGGACCGCTTGGCCCACCCAGTCTGCCCATTTCCCTACCTACTGGGTAAGCTGCAGATCCTAGTTAACCAGCAGCCTACTTCTTCTTACCCCCACCCTCAGAATTGCCTTATGACTGTCCCATGCATGCTTGAATTCCACCACTGAGTTTGACTCCACAACCTCCTCCAGGCCGTTCCATGCATCCACAGCCCTCTCTGTGAAAAAATACTTCATAAATTACCTCTGAGCCGCCCCTCATCTTCAGATTGTGCCCTCTTGTTCTTGCACACCTCTTTTTTGAAAGATGCTACCCTCTTGGACTTTGTTGATTCCTTGAGGTACCTAAAAGTTTCTATCATGTCCCCCCTCTCCCTCCTTTCCTGAGGGCTATACATATTAAGCTCCTTAAGTTTCTCTTCATATGTCTTCCGGTTGCAGACCCTGCACCATTTTAGTGCCCTCCTCTGGACAGCTTCCATCCTGTCTATGTCTTTGCAGAGATTGGGTCTCAGAACTGCACACAGTACTCCAGATGGGGTCTCACCAGCTGTCTGTACAGAGGATAATAACTTCCTGTTTTCTACTGGTGATGCCTCTCCCTGTGCATCCCAGTAACCCCCAACCCTCCTTACTGCCCTCTCACATTGCTTGCCCACCTTTCGGTCATCTGATATGACTACCCAGGTCCCTTTCCATTTTGTTGTTGTTAGTATCTCACCCCCATTGTTTACTCTTCCCTGGGTTTTGTTTCCCAGGTGCATTACCTTGCACTTCTTAGCATTGAATCTAGCTGCCATACATTTGACCATTCCTCTAACCTTGCAAGTCCCTTCTCATCCTTTCCACCCCACCCTGTGCATCAACTCTGTTGCAGATCTTAGTGTCATCTGCAAGAGACATACTTTCCTTCCAGTCCTTCCCATAATGTCACTTATAAAGACATTGAAGAGGACGTCCTAATACTGAACCTCGGTACCCTACTAGTAACCCTCCTTTCTTCTGAGAGTGGACTCCATTTACTGTTACTCTCGTGTCCCATTCTCCAGCCAATTCTTTACCCAGGCTGTCATCTTGGGACCCACTCCCAGGCTGGCTAACTTGTATATTAATCTTTTGTGTGGGACTGTGTCAAATGCCTTGCTAAAGTCTAGGTAGGCCATGTCACAGCCCTCTCTGATCTTCTTACTTGGTCACCCAGTCAAAGAAATCTATCAGATTTGTCTGGCATGACCTTCCCGCTGTGAATCCATGCTGCCTAGGGTCCTGTGCCCCTCTGGCCTCTAGATACTCAACAGTTCTTTCCTTCAGAAGTGATTCCATCATTTTCCCTATCACTGAGGTTAAACTAACAGGTCTGTAGTTTCCTGCTTCTGCCTTGCTCCCACTTTTGTGAAGGGGAATCACATCTGCCCTCCTCCAGTCCTCGGGTACCACCCCATCCTCCTATGATTTGTTAAAAGGGTAGTCAGTGGTGTCACTAGTTCTACCTCTTAGCTCTTTAGAATTCTGGGATGTATCCCATCAGGCCCATTGCTTTGTCCACCTTCAGTTTCAGGAGTTCTTGCAGAACCCTTTCTTCTCTGTAAATGGGCTGGTATCAACTTCTGTATCCAGAGTGTTACTACTGTTTGTTTTATGTACTCCCTCTTCATTTGTAAATACTGAGCAAAATATTTGTTTAGTATCTCTGCTCTTTCACAGTCTCCCTCTGCCCACCCTCCTCCCCTTTATTAAGCCTCACTATCCCTCCCTTGGTCTCTCTTTGCTCCCTGATGTACCTATAAAAGGTTTTAACCCCCTTCTTAACTGAGTTGGCTATCTTTTCCTCGGTTTGGGCCTTTGCTGTTCTGACTGCCTTCCCAGCCTCCTTTTGCTTTAACTGATACAGTTCTCTGTCCTGCTTCTTCTGCGATTCCTTGTACTTCCTGAATGCTTTCTTTTCTCTTGAACCTTCACTGCCACTTCCTTTGAGAACCATAGTGGTTTCTTACATCGTCTTGTTTTGTTTATTTGCTTCACACAAAGGCTTGTTACCTCTGTGATAGCAGTTTTATTATTCCCCATTGTTCTTCCACCCTCCTTCCTGCCCATTTGCTAGTGCATTCCTTGGCACTCACCCATTTTTAAAGTCAGCCCTCCTAAAGTCCAGTACTTTTGTCTTTGTATGGCTTGACTCTATTGCTGTGTTTATTCCGAACCATACTGTTCGTTGGTCGCTGAGTTCCCAGATGGCTACCACTTCTACATCTGTGATCCTCTCTCATCTCCATTTGAGAGAATCAAGTCTAATATTGCTCCCTCTCGAGTGGGCTCCAGTACTAGTTGTCTAAGGCATGCCCTCTGTAGGGCATCTAGAATAACTGCACTCTTCAAAGTGGCAGCTGCAGCTGCACTCCAGTTAACATCTGGCATATTCAGATCACCCATCAGCAATATCTCCCCTTTTTTCTGCCATTCTAAGTATACTTTCTATCATTTCCCTGTCTGTGTACAACCCCTGTGCATATTGTGGTGCCATTGCCTGTCTCCAAATTTACCCACAGTGCTTCTTCTCCTCCCTGTTTACACTTTTGTTCTGTTGCTTTTATTCCTTCCCTTATGTAAAGAACTACTCCTCCTCCTCCTCTTTTACCCTTCCTGTCCCTCCTGTAGACAGTGTATCCTGGTATGTTTATATCCCAGTCATGGTTTTGTGTGTATCATGTTTCTGTGACTGCCACGATATCCAGATGTTCATCCTCCATCAAGGCCACTAATTCAGGAAGCTTGTTACCCAGACTACGGGCATTAGTACTCATTGCTCTCCATTTTTTGATGGCTTTACCTTCTGTTGCAGCATCCTCCACTGACCGTTCTACCTCAGTCTTAGTACCTTAGGTTCGAGTTGCCCTTGGGCTATTATCAATTCAGGGCCATGCCTTTTGGCCTAACATCTGCACCAAGGGTGTTCACCAAGTGTCTCACAGTGGTGGTGGCATTCCTCAGAAGGCAGGGCATCATTCTATTCTCCTACCTGGACGACTGGCTAGTGGTAGGCCAGTCCTCAGGCCAAGTCAAGTCAGCTCTAGAGGTCACTCGAAAGCTTCTAGACTCCTTGAAGTTTATCCTGAACCTAGATATGTCTGTCCTGGAATCAGCTCAGACCCTCACATTCATAGGGGTGGAACTGGACGCTATTCAGGCAAGAGCATTTCTCTCCTTCTCTAAAAGGTTCAGTCCTTTGTCACTCTGGCTTCCTCCTTTCATCCTCTAGTTTCTCGTCCAGCCAGGCACTTTCTGCAGTTGCTGGGTCACATGGCAGCTTCCACAGTAGTGGTCCAGGGAGCAAGGTTTCAGATGAGAGAGATTACGTTTCATCTCAGATCCTATTGGTCTCCGAAAAAATACCCTCTCTCCAAATTGGTTCCTGTGCCTCAGACCCTAATTCAGGCTCTCCAGTGGTGGCTGGAGGAGGACAATCTTCGACAAGGTGTCCCGTTTATCAGTCAGGCTCCTTCAGTGATTCTCACCACTAGGGTGGGTGGCTCACCTAGATCAGCTTATAGCTCAGAGAACCTGGTCTCAGCAGGAGTCCCTTCTTCACATAAACCTTCTCGACTATGAGAAGTCTTTCTGGCACTTCAGACATTCTCAACTGCTGTTCAGGGGAAAGTGGTGCAGGTCAGGACAGACAATAGCACAACCATGTGGTACATCAACAAGCAGGGAGGCACTTGGTCCTCGGCCTTGTGCACAGAGGCCATGAAAGTATGGTCCCTAGCTTATTCCCTTCAGACTTCCCTGATGGCTGTGCATCTCCCAGGGAAGGACAACATTCTAGCAGATGCTCTCAGCAGAATTTCCCAGGGCCACCACAAATGGACCCTAAACGCGCTAGTTCTTTAGGTCATTTTCAAGAGATGGGGCATTCCAGAGATGGATCTCTTTGCCGCCCTGGACAGTCATCAACTTCCTCTGTATTGTTGAAGACCACGTCTTCTGGGCCCTGTCCCTCAGGATGCTATTTTACTGAACTGGACAAGCAAGTTTCTGTATGCATTTCCTCCCTTTCCTCTGATATTCAGGGTCCTGATCAAGATTAGGTCTCAAACCTTGCAAGGTGATTCTGGTGGCTCCAGATTGGGCCAGACAGCCTTGGTATCCTCTACTGTTATCACTGTCAGTAACAATGCCTTTGTGTCTTCTCAGACAGTACAATCTCCTCTCCTCCTCCCCGGGGGAGGATTCTGTATCCCAAACTTAAGGCTCAAAGAGGTTGAATATGCAAACTTGCATCTTTCTCAATCAGTCTTGGGTATTTTAAAGGTTAGCAGGAAACCTGCTACTAGAAAGACTTACAACTCCAAATGGAAAAGATTTGGGTTTTGGTGTTCCCAAAGGCATGTCAAGCCAGAGCTGGCTGATGTTGCCACTGTTTTGGACTGTTTGGTGCATCTTATCAGTTTAGGCCTTCGGCCTACCACTCTCAAGGTACATTTGGCAGCTGTGTCTGCCTTTCTTTCTGCTGGCAAGGGCCGTTCCCTAGCATCTCAACCAGTTTTCAAGGGCCTAATACATGTTAACCCTCCCTTTCGGGAGCTTACTCCTTGGGATCTGAATATCTGTATTGCACAGCTTATGCAGCCCCCTTTTAAACCCCTATCCTCAGCTGAATTAAAGTACTTGACTTGGAAAACTGTATTCCTGGTAGTCATTACCTCTACCAGGAGAATCAGTGAATTGCAGGCCTTATCAGTGGAACCTGACTTTTTCATTTCACAGTGATAAGGTGGTCCTTCGAACCAACAGAAAGTTTCTTCCCAAGGTGGTATCAGTCTGTCATTACCTGTATTTTTCACTGACCATTCTTCCTCTGGGGAGAGAAGATTACACAGTCTGGATGTAAAAAGGGCTCTTGGTTACTATGTAGAGCATACTAAGGCCCATAGGAATGGCTGTTCTCAGTTGTTTCTCACCTATGGAGAAGTGGGAAAGGGCAAACCTGCCACCATCGTCTCTTGTATCCAGTTTTGCTATTCAAAGTTGAGGAAGGCGCCTCCCTCAAGCCTGAGGGCTCACTCCACCAGAGGTCCAGCTGCTTCGGTCGCAGCAGCTAGAGACATACCATTAGCAGAAATCTGTAAGGCAGCCACCTGGAAAACGCGTTTACCAAACATTACTCTCTTGACATTCAGTCAATAATTGATGCTAGGTTTGGCACAACTGTGCTGCAGATCTTGTTCCCAAAATAGGTTCTGTGACTCCCTCCTCCAAGGGGGTACTGCTTGGTAGTCTGCATATAGTTAGAATACAGCAAGACTTCATGTTGTTTGAAGAAAAATTTACTCACCTTAGTAATGTTGTTTCTTCTAATGGAGTCTTGCTGTATTCTGACCTCACTCACTGCCTCCCCTCCTGGAACCTAGTGTTTTGGGATCAGGGTATGAAATTCGTGAAAAAAAGTACATGCCCACTTGGGCATGTAAGAAGAAAAAGTACATGCCCAACTAACTATTTACATGCCGTCCCTTAGTTTGCATAATTTTACACGTCATCTTCACTGGACCAAGCACTTTTGTTTTCATCACCACCACTAGGGCTGGCAGAAGCAGCATGCAGTGACAGTGTTCTGGAGCCATAAGCTTTGGTAGTGGGCCATTTTCCACCACAGATGATGGCACCTTCAGGGTTATAGTCACTAAGTTGGGGTCCATTCAGAGATATAGACATTAGGTGCGTGTCAAGGTGTCTAGGCGTAATCCAACCCTCCAGTCTTTTTTTATTCTTCCCATCAGAGAAGCCTCGTTCTGCAGCAGCAGTGTGAACAGGAATCAGGAGGATGATTCTGACAATGGCCAGCACATTTTGAAATTGTTGATCCAGCACATCCGCAAGAATCACTTTCTGCCACAATTTCAGAGACTTACAATTTTCAACAGACAGCAAGTGGAGTCGTGCTTTTTTAAGTCTAACCACTCCAGCTGTACCAAAAGTAACATCAACTCTCCGAGACTCTAGGACCACTTTATAGTGATCAACAATTGTTTGATTGCTTGATCTCCATATTTGAAGTGCCTCTGTGGATGTTGGCCAGACTGAAAATTTAAAGCTGTTCAGCTAGTAGCACTTTATTGGTGCGTGAAAGGACTGGCGAATTCAATAATATGACGTTTTCTGAAGAATTTTTCAGTCTATCTCTGAAATTGTGGCTTCTACAATGTCTGAAGGAGAACCTGATCTGTGCCTGCTAGTTTCATTAGTTAAGTCAACACTATTTGCACTAGTTAGGTTCTCATTTACAGATGTAGAGTGTTATATGGTGAAGAGTTTCTTGATTAGAGAGACCATTTAGTTTTGAATGTGCTTTCTACTGTGCTGTGAACTTTTTCAGCAGTGGCATCCTCTTGCTAAGCTGAATAAGGCAGATAAAGTAACAAAAAACACTCAGAAAGTTCATGTATATAACACATTTAGAGTCTTAAGCACTTTAAGTGTTCCTAGTGCTTTTTGGCCATGATCCTGCTTGTTTGTCAGTGACACATGTTCGGTGAGGCACTCAATGCAGCCCAGTTCCTTTCAAGGCAGAAATGGCCACTGTCTGTGTGCAAGCCACCTAGTGCCACCAGTGTTAACTGGTTTGACCACATTAATATTTAAAGGATCCAGTTTCCTGTAGGCCTTTCCAACTTTTGGTGACCTGTGGTAAAACGAGTAAATGTTCAGCAGAAGTTGTTCTAATGACTTGAAAGGACAGTCTCTGAGCAGATCGTAACAGCAAGCTCTAAGCGATGTGCACAGCAGTGTGTCAATGAGGTGTAGGCACTGGAATCTTTACTTTATTCGACTAAGGACACCTGAAGTGCTCCCAGCATTACAGCAGCACCATCAGATGCCGCACTTATCAGCTTATGTTTCCAACCACCATCCTTTAAACCACCTTCACCCTCTAAAGCATTAATCACAGTATTTAAAATACTTTCTGAATTAGGGACACTGACTGGTTTCAGTGCAAGAAATCTTGTTACAGGTAGGCCATTTTCAAAACAATACATAAATGCCCTCCTCCTCAGTCACACTTTTATCTGTGCAGGAATCAACAAGAAAAGTCATTATCTTGTATTAGACTATATTAATTAACTTTGAATATCTTGAACGTATAGTGAATGAAGAAACACTGCATTGCATTGTCACTACTAGCACCTGTGACTCATAGCATCATCCCATGATTTCTTCTTTGTAAATCTATCAACCCAGGAAAATCCTGAAAGGCCTTTCGGTCCTAGCAATGTAATATACGCAGTAACAGAACAATTTACAAATTTGATCCATTTCTTTTTGTTCCATAAATTGTATGGATTTCTCTATTGGTCTTTCTCCAACTTTTGTTTTATTTGCAATATGCCATCTCAGCATTTTTGTGTGCTGTGGACACTTCATGCTGAGATAATGTGTACTCTAAAAGTACTGCATCCAGTTCTGAAGTATTTTGCTTTGGCTTTATCATAACTCTGACACCATGTACAGCACATGGCAATTTATTGGTGTCATCGTAAGCCACTTCCTGCCCTTTCCAGGATTCCTGAAATTTTCTAACTTTCTGGGCCTTAACTGGGTTTTCAGTACAAGCAGCGCACTTGAGGAAACATCAGTGGTCACCACAAAAGTTTGTCTGGGCAAGGGGTGGTGGCATTACAGTAGCTGTAGGTGAAGCGCTTTGTGGTGGTGGTACAACTGCTAGTACTGCTGCTGGAAATCCTCAGCTCCCTCAGTTTCATCAATACGCTTTCTCTTAAATCCAAATTTAAAAGACTCATGGTGTCTGTCTGCTTGTGGGTATGTCGGCGGCAGTTGTGCAGACTGGTGGGTGGCACTAAGTGGCTTGCACTTGCACAAACTTAAGACAGAGTAACAAACTGTCCAAACTAGACTGTTGGTAGGTAGGCTAAAGCTATCACGCTATGCACTCAGAGAATGTTTATTAATGTGTTGTTGATGCTGAACTTCAACTTATCTGAATTGATTCAGCTGTCAATATTAATAAATGCTATACAACAAGAAAAACTGCCTGTATGTGCTGTTTTTTGTCTGTATGAAAAATAAAACAAACACAACAAAAAAACTGTGTTGTCTGATGTTTTTTGATCACAGACAGTTGCCAGCTATTTGTGGCTTCAGGCAGCTTTAATTGTCCCTTTTGGAATGTAGGCGGTCCATTTCCAAGCAGTAGCTGTTTGGACCTTATCAAAACCTTTTTAGATTAGTTACTGAATGTGACGTGACGTCCAGAGAGTAGATTCTGAAAAAAACTTTATTTAGCAATAATGTACAATAGATTACACAGACGGACCCTGCTGTACTTACTAGATAGATTAATGTAATAATGTTGTAATCAGGTAACTAGACAGCTTTACTTAATAATAACTCAGATCAGATCCTGACCCTGTATTTAGATAGGTAGTATCACCACAGAGTAGCTTGCTCAGAAAAAAAGCTTAACTAGTCTGTAAGGCCTTATTTAACAGTAGATCCCTGCTGTCTAGATTTTTAGGTAGTGCAGTCCACAGGTAACTGGTAAAAAAAAAAAAAAAAAAAAAAAAAAAAAATTTTAATACTTTTATAACTGATCCTGAATTTACATTGAGTTACTTGTCCTCAGAGTAGCTTGTAAATAAGCTTTAATAGACTTTAATTATTATAATCAACTAACTGATCTCTTTCAGATTTTAGTTAATCCATACAGTAGTGTAAAAAAAAAAAAAAAAAAACTAGCTATATTAAAGATTTATTGTATATGGCCATGTAGTGTACAGCTGTAGACTTCGATCCCTTCACAGACAGTACAGACTAGTACTGATTACAAATCAAGATGACACTTCAGTTAAACTCCAGCAAGTTGAAGTTGTATAGCTAGCTCCTAGCTAGAGCTGTTTTAATATTTGATGGATTAGTTAGCTAAGCTTTATAGTTAAGCTTCAGTTAGCTGAGGAGTAGGTGGAAAAAAAAAAAGTAGTAGTAACACATAGGCAGGAGGCAACTTTTTAGTAAAAATAAGACATAGAAGTGTTAGCGTTTAGCTGTCCTGTGTGGTTTTAAATTCAAAGTCTGTGGCTACTACTAGCTACATAAAAACAAAATGAGATTGCTTTGCTAGCAGGCTTTACTGGAATTTGCTGCAGGTAGCCTGTAATCTCTGAGAATGGGCCCCCCCACTGAGTCCCCTTTCTCTCTGTTTAGTGTTTATTTGCTAATAGTAGTAGTAGTAGTAATAGTAGTTGTTACTCAATAATACTGTCTCTTAATTACACATCCAAAGGACAGTACAGAATTATTCCTTTTTGGAACACTTTATTTTGCTGGTTGGTAGTAGTAGTAGTAGTAGTATATCTATTTAGAGAGCTAGTTTCTTCATTCAGTGTCTGCAGTGCTTCAGCATGAGTCTGCAGTTAGTGCCCCCTCCCCCTCAAGTCATATTGAGACTGACACTGTTTTTTATTAGCTAGAAAACGGACACAAAGACTAGAGCAGTTCAGCAGACTTTGATTAGCTTAACATAGAAACATAGAAACATAGAAGTTGACGGCAGATGAGGACCGCAAGGCCCATCCAGTCTGCCCATTTCTTTTTCTACCTTATAAATGTGCCATCGGCCCTTGCTCTGTCAGTGACCTATCTATTCCATAGTCATTCATATTGCTCCTTCATGCAACTCCCATACCTGTTTGAAGCCCTGCACTGTATTCATAGCCACCACTTGTTGGTGTAGCTATTCCATGCATCTACCACCCTTTCTGTGAAAAAGATTTCCTCTACATTCCCCTAATCGGCCTCCTCTAATCTCATGCTGTGTCCTCTTGTCCATACTATTTTCTTATATTTAAACATGTTAGACTCTTTTCCCCTTGTTTATGCCCTTAAAGTGTTTAATGTCTCGATCATCTCACCTCTCCCTCCTTTGCTCAAGGGTATACATATTGAGCTCCGTTAATCTGTCCTCATATGTCTTCTGATGCAGTCCCTGCACCATTTTGGTTGCCCTTCTCTGGACTGCCTCAATTTGGTTAATGTCCTTGTGAAAGTGTGGCCTCCAATACTGCAGCAGTACTCCAGATGGGGCCTAACCAATGTCTTGTACAGAGGATTATTACCTCCTCTTACGACTTGGTGATACCTACTAATACCCCTAACACCCCTAGCCTTACCTACTGCTTTAGAGGTCTGCTTGGATGATTTTAGGTCATCAGTGATGATGATGCCAAGTCTCTTTCTTCCTTTGTGACTGCTAGCAACTCCTTCCCAGCCTATAAGTGGCTTCAGGGTTTCTCTTCCCTATGTGCATGATTTTGCACTTCTTTGCATTAAATCAGTTGCCACTCTTCTGACCATTTGCTAGTTTATCCAGATCTCTCTCATTCTGCCCACCCCATCGGATCATCTACTCTGTTGCAGATCTTGGTGTCATCTGCAAACAGACAAGCTCACCTCTAGTCCATCTAGCAGGTCACTAATGAAGATGTTGAATAGGACTAGCCCCAGGACTGATCCCTGAGGTACCCCACTTTGTGACTTGCATCTCTTCGACTGTATACCATTTACCACCACTCTCTGTTCTCTGCCAGTCAACCAGTTTGCCACCCAGTTGACCAACTTCTGCCCACCCGAGCCTACCTAGCTTATTTATCAATCTTCTATGTGGAACAGTGTCAAAAGCTTTGCTGAAGTCAGGTGGCGACATCAACTGCTCCATGGTCCCACTCTGGTTACCAGTCAAAGAAATCTATGATTAGTTTGACAGGACCTTCCTTTACCAAACCCATGTCTTGGATCCCAGCCGTATGGATTCCAGGTGTTGCACTATCCTTTCCTTAAGGAGTGCCTCCATAATCTTGCCCACTACTGAGGTAAAGACTGACTGGTCTGTAGTTCCCGCCTCCTCCCTGCCACCACTCTTGGGAGCGGAATCACATGAGCCCTTCTCCAGTCTTCTGGGACCTCTCCTGTGCTCAGAGACTCACTAAACAATTCTGCTAATGGCTCTGCTAGTTCCTCCTTTAGCTCCTTAAGTACCCTGGGATGTATGCCATCAGGTCCCATTGCCTTATCCACCCTGAGCTTAGTAGCCTTTCTTTTTGAAGGGAGTAGTGCTCACCTCCCTCCCTGTGTCCATGATGCTGAGCTGTGGGCCCTGCCCTACCTTCTCTTCTCGTAAATACTGAGCAAAAGTATCTATTTAGGATAGATGCCTTTACAGGTCCTCCTCCTCACATGCTCCTTTTCTCCATTAGCTTAGCACTACCCCTCTGGACTTTCTCCTTTCACTAATGTATCTATAGAAAGTCTTGTCACCTTCTTTACTGTTCGTTGCTAGTGTTTCCTCAGTTTGGGACTTTGCCTGCCTTACTGCTACCTGCTTCCTTAAGGCAGTTTGGTATGCCTCCCTATCTTCATCCCGCTGTGTTCCTTATATTTCCTGAAGGCCACTTTGGCTCTGACCTTTTCTGCTACTGTATTTGAGAACCAAAGTGGTTTCCTTCGTTTTGCACTTCCTTTTCTCTCTAACACAATGGGATGTTGCTTCAAGTATTGTATCCTTAATGCTTGCCCACTTTGCCTGTACCTCCTCACCTGTGTTTCTTTTTGCCAGGGCTAGCTTAACTCTGTTGGCCATCTTATCAAAGTCAGCTCCTCTGAGTCCCATATTTTTGCCTTGGAATGGGATGATTTAGATGTAGTAGCAAATTGAACCATACCATGTGATGGTCATAGCCCCAGGTGACCTTCTACCTGGAGATCTGTGATCCCTTCTTTGTTAGTCAGTACTAGATCTAGGATAGCCCTGTCTCTTGGCAGGGTTGCTGTACCAGTTATTTGAGGCCCTCCTGCAGAGAATCCACTATGAGTCTAGTTCTGGCAGATGTTCCTGCTGGTATTGACCAATCTGTATCTGTGTTGGTCTCCCATTATCAGAACCTCCCCTTTAGCTGTCATGTTTTGTATATCTTCTAACAGTAATGTGTCTATGTCCTCCTCTGGTCTGGGGCTGTAGACAACCCCAGTTCTTATGGCTGTCCCATTTCCTGTTTTCAGGGTGACCCACAGTTCTTCTGGCTCCTTATGTGTATTCTGAATTTCTGTAGCTTTGATATTTTCATTAACATACAGGCCACTCCTCCCCCTTTTGCACCTCGGTCTCTTCTGAACAATACATAGCCAGGTACTGAAGTCTCCCAAGTGTGGTTACTGTAAACCATGTCTCACTAATTGCTACTATGTCCAGTTTAGCCTCTGACATTATTGCCTGCAGGTCTGGGATCTTATTTCCCAGGCTGTGAGCATTTGTGTACATGATTTTCCATTGGCCAGATTTTGTGTGTTAGTTGTTGGGTGAAGTTTGGCATTACCGGTGCATCGTATGGGAGACAAACCTTTTTCTTACCTGGTGATGCAAATGAGACGGCAAACCGCTGAATTCCTGTTTGACCACTAGCTGAGGGAGGTGTTCTTCCCATTCGACGATGGGGTGCTGCACCCTCTCCCATTTGCTAGTTTAAATATTCTGCAAAGACGCCAAACTTCTGCCCCAATGCACTGACTCCTCTTAGTCAGATGCAGTCCATCAAATTTAAAGAACTTCGCCCCAGAACTGTTGCCAGTTCCATACAAATCTGTGTCCTTTTCCTGGCACCAGTCCTGAGCCACGGTTTAGCTCTCCTATCTCCCCTTCTCTGACCTTCCGTCCATCTGCTCCCTTCTCCCAGACTGGCAGGATCTCAGATAAGAGATGCCGGACGAAATAGATGATAGTTTGTCACCCAGCTTAGTCAGGTGTTCCTTGGTCTCCACAACTGACCGACTGGCGAGATCATTAATCCTATGTGTACTAGGACATCAATGTTTTCTCCTGCTTTGTGAACAATTTTGCAATGCGGTCAGTGTCTTCCATGCTGATGTACCTGGAGACATCTGACCATCACCCGGCTGGAGATGGGTATCAACTCCCGAATCATGGAGTCTCCTATGATCAGAAGTTTTTGGATTCCTTTGTGCTTGTTTAGTTTTGGTTCCTGATTTGGTGAGTATTGTTGTACTGGCTCCTGTGCACAATGATGTCCTGCTTGCAGTGTCTTCTGTCTCTTTATTTGATTTCAGAGATAGAGGCAGATACCTGTTTGTAGTGTTTATATGGTTTTTGAGGTAATGTGTTGGAGAGCGAGAGTGATGGGCACCTGATTTGCTCCTCCTAACCACCTGCCAACCTCCTGGACCAACTACCCTCTGGGTCGAGGTTTTTCTGTTGGATGCTAGGAAATGGCGGGTGGTTCTTATAATGTATTTCCTCTACAATATGAAATTTGAGGCGCAATCTCTGCTGCTGTCTGGAGCAGACCTAAGATCTCCAAGGCCCAGCATGTGGACAGTGTCCTAAATCCTGTAAACTGTCCTTCTGAAAATTGTTCCACAGTACCTGCAGTTAATGAAATCCATTCCAAATAAGTTGCTGGGTTTGTAACCTAGTCAGAGTAATTAGAAGGAAAAAAAAAGGAAGAAAATGCAAGTAATGGTTTAATTGTGCTTTGTTTAACTTGTTATAACAAGTTAAATTACTAGTGCCCTGTAAATGATCACCTTGTGGAGGCCCCACTGATCCGCCCTTCCTGCTCTGCCACAGGAAATGTCACAACTGTGGTACCCTATAAAAGGAGTGTAGCGTGGGTGGTTGGGGATGGGGTGGTGGCTGGGCGCTCTCCCTGCCTAAAAAGAAGAACCACGGATGAAAGAACAAGGAGGTAAGAGCAGAAACAATCAGTCAACAACAAATGCAGTAACCCTGAAAGCTTATCCCAATGTTAGATAAAACTGTAAAACCTGTAAAGCACCACCTGTAATAATTTCAGAGAAGATATACCCTGTAAGAAACACTTTGCTCCAGAGAAAATAAAGCAGTAACAGAAGATATACCTTGCAAAAGACAATTTGAATCAGAAGATTACAGCAGTAATCTGTTAGCACACACCTGTAGGCACACCTTGTAATAATGCAGAAGAAGGTATACCAGCAACAACAATTTGAATCAGAGAAAAATAAAGCAATGAAATGTTAGCAACAAACAGTAGCAATCCCTGTGAGTAAAAAATAAAAACACCACCACACAGTAAATCTGCTTAGCCAAACTAAGTCTTAATCCTTCTCCCTTGCTCTGGTAAGTTTCTCTACTCTGCCTTTCAAGCAGTCTTAGAAGGAAAGAGCTCAGGTGAAGCTAGGTGCCTTGGCCAGCAAACCAAGTCTTCTACATCTCCATGCTGATGTACCTGGGAGACATCTGACCATCACCCCTGGCTGGAGATGGGTATCAACTCCCCGAATCATGGAGTCTCCTATGATCTGAAGTTTTTTGGATTTCCTTTGTGCTTGTTTAGCGTCACACTGTCTGGAGGGGGCGGGTCATAACGGCACCTATTGGTACGTGTGTGCCTGCTTTGCTAGCTGCTGCTCTTTTTTTTTTTTTTTTCCTAGGTTTGCCAGAATTGCTTTAAATAATTTTTCTCCTGACGATTTCCTTCCCTCCTGACTGAGTCCCTCACGGTCTCACAAACACACACTCCTCTCTGGCTTTCACCTTGTTTAGTTATATTCCCCTCCCTCCTTTCTGCATTTCCATTTTTTCCCCCAGGCGTTTGTTTTCTTTACTCCTGCCGATTCCTGACTGGAGACCCTAGCGGTTTACATACACCTCCTCCTCACTGCCCCCTATGAACTCAAACCCCCTCCTTTGTACTCCAGTTTTTTTTTTTTTTAAAGATCTAAATAATTCAATCAGCTCTTAAAAGAGCTTTTGGTTATTATTTTTAGACTGTTGATAGAGATCGGTTTCAGGCTGGCAGACAATGCTGCAGAACAACCTGTCTCCCCGAATGCAAGCCACAGAATGGCGCGCTGTGCTGGGTGCTCGCGTCACACTGTCTGGAGGGGGCGGGTCATAACGGCACCTATTGGTACATGTGTGCCTGCTGCAGCCCGCCTCCAAGAGCAAACAAGGGATCCCTGAAGAATCGACTGGCTGATCACTGTGCCTCTCAGTTCGGGCACATCAGCCTACTACTCCTCCTCCATCCTTCTCTCCTTCACGGCGGGTGATGAAGCAGACAAGCAGTCAGCTGACATCCAAAGAGCACACTCGTGATCAGCTCTAGCGATGTCAGCTCTGCGTCTCGCTCGTCAGTGGCTCCCCACCCCAGGGAAAGTTAAACTGCAAAAAAAAAAATACACGGCAAGCGCTAGAAACGGAGGAAAAACGGAATTAGATGAACACCTTAGGTGCCCAAAGGGGCAGGCACTAAAATGCTGTAGGTGTCCTGAAGCAAAAGTGCCTGCCCTGGGGCACCTAAGGTATAGGAATTTCGCACCCTGTTTGGGATATGGCGTGGCAGGCACATTGCTGCACCCAAGAGGTGTACTTGGCATGCCTTATCTTTTAAGGGTTAATCTTTAATATTTTGGTTGTTCACTACCTACTTATTTTTCCTTTTTTGGGTTCTCGACTTGTCTTTTGACCCTAAAAATCTGTTTATGCTCTTTGGCAAAAGTTTTAGAAACCATTTCTAAATATAAAGTTAGTTACTTTAGTGCTCGTAAGAATCTGATGGTTAGACTTCCAAGTACCACAGACAGAGGTTTGAAAACCGGGCCCGAGCTCAACGTTCTATGCTTTGGCATAGAGTTAACCTTTTACTCTCCGCAGCAGTTCAAGTGCTGGGGCTAACTACATATAGTCAGAATACATCAAGACTCCATTAGAAGAAACATCATTACCAAGGTGAGTAATTTTTTCTTATGTACCAGCACGATCGGTGTCTTGGCCCTCTTCACAACATGGATTCGTGTGACACCTGCTTCTCCGTGGACCACAGAGTTGTCGAATTACGTGCGTGGAAAGTGGGGCGAGCGCCGCCAACTTTCGGGGCTGTCCAGCCCACTTGTGGGCAAGGCCAAGACACGGGTCACTTGACTCTTCCTCCAGGTCCCTCCCGGTTTACCGACCGCAGAGGAGGGGCCTCCACCTCTTTAGCCTTGTCGCGGTGGGGCCCCTTCTGCGGTGCAGGAGGCCAGTCCATTCCTTTCAGGGGCAGGTGGGAGACACCGTTTCGGCAGTCACCCCTTCGGGGGGGGGGCAAAGGCACCCCTGGTGTCACGTCCTGGGACCCGTGGGCACGGTCCGGCACCGGCCTCGATGCCATCGGGTTTTGGCGCCATGGTGGGCGCCGGGCCGGCTCTCGGCACTGTTTGTGCAGTCGCGCTGATAATGGGAACAGCGCCGTGGGAGGTGTCACCACTTCTTCTGCAGCTGTTTCTGGTCTCTGCGCCGTCCTTGGCTCCAGTACCGTTTGCAGCGTTGTGGCAGGTGACGGTGACGTTTCTGATCTCTGTGCTGTTCATGGCACCGAGGGGGGCTGGCACCATCGTCATCCCAGTCTCTGATTCCAGTGCCATTTGCGGTGCGCGTGGGAGAGGATGGCGCAGATTCCGGCTAGGCGCCGTCTGCCTCGCCCACCGCTCAGCCGAGGAGGGGTTGGCATCAACCATGGTGCCAGGGCTCAGATTGGCACTTCTGCAGTCCAGGAAGGGGCAGGGTTGGTGGGTGGTCTGGCATTGGACCTCGGTCTCCACCTCTTCATAGGGGGATTCCGGGTCTGATCCAGACTGATTTCCAGACTCCTCGGAGTCTGCTGACCCGCCAGTAGTAACATCAACGGCCCACACTCAGCCTCCCGCTGGGGAGCAGGCAGTGTTTCCTGATTCTGGGGTCAGTAGCACTGACCAGCAGGCAGCGGTCCAGGTGGCCGTTGCTGTGCAGATTGGAGTTGGGGGATCTTCTGCCGCCTCAGTTTCGGTACCCCCTCCTGTGGTGTGCCTGAACTGCCCAACTTTAGGGCCAACCGGGACGCCCACGGAAGGGGAGGGTGCTGCACCCTGGGTGGTCTCTTCTGGGACTACTCAGAGTTGCCGGCTGCCTAAGCTAGTGTTTTGAAGGGGGAGGACTCTTTCGGAGTCCGAGGAGTCGAGGGGCCTGAGTTCGGTGCAGCGGCCTCTTTCTGGGACCCACCCGGGTTTGGGGAGGAGCCGTAGTGCGAACCCTCGTCCTTCTCTCTCTCCTTGAGAGGGTCTAACTCTTTGGAGGCCAAGAACTGCCCTTCAGGACTCTCACGGTCCCGGTTGCCTCACAGAGGATACTCTTCAGGGCATGGGCTAGGCAGTTCCAGTGTGGTTGACCAGCTGTCGGCTGTTTGGCTTCCTGGAGCTCTACCTCTTTTGAGAGCATCCGGCAGGCTTTTTTGTCTGGACAGAAGGCGTTCCTTATCTTCATTGAATCTGGTCCCAATTCCTCTACGTCGTCTCCTTCTGTCCCTGGTATTGCGGTCCTGGGGAACTTTGGCCTGGGTGCAGTTCAGTGGTCGGGCTGCTCACTTTCCCACTTAAGTTGAGGCGATGGCCAGCTGGTGTTCCACCCTCCCCTGAGCAGCCACCCCTGAATCTCCGAGATCTTGCGCCTCATCCTCTTCCTTGGAGGAGAGGAACCATCCATCCACATCTACCCGCCGCTGATCTTGCTTCATTATCAGTGTTTCCTTTCGAGGATGATGGAAGATCTTCACTTCACCTGTGTTGCCAAGATGATCCTGAGCATGTGGTGTGCGTCTTTCTAGCCGATTTCAGTGCGGCCAACCTGGTGGTTTCCGCCTGGCCTGCTCCCTTCCTGGAGTGTCACTGCACTCCTGGCGACATCCCTTCTCCAGTGTCCTGGCCCCTATGGAACTGAGCCAGAGGTATTGTGCTCCCCCGGAGTCTCCAGCTCGCATGCCTCATCCCCTGTCGGGATTGACACAGCTGGACACTCCTGATGGGCTTCACGCCCTTCACTGTGACCGGCCCCCGGATCAAGACTCTTCATATTTTGACTTCTCGGGTAGGAGGACCTTCTGTTCGGTAAAGATTTACTGTCCATAGCTTCACATCAGGCCCACTATGCATCCTATGACAAGTTCTTGTGGTCCAGGTTAGGTCCGCTCCTAGCTTCTTTGCCTGATAAGGAGGTAGCCAGACAGGCCATCGCACACTCTGCTTAGGGCCTGGAGCTAGCAAGGCACCAAGCGAGGGCATCCTGTGACATAGACGAGGTAGCTTCCAGAGTCGTAGGGACAGCAGTCTGCATCAGGTGGACACATGGCGTCGTCTTTCCCGGTTGTCACCCATGGCCCGGCATGGGTGATTTCCTCTGCCTACCGGAGAACCCGCCTTTTCTTCCGCAGATTGAGGCGGCAGTTGTCGGGCAACTTCCTTCCCTCTCTGGGGATCCCTGTCTCACTCCCCACAGTCTCTGACCTCGCCGGGCCCGTAGAGGTTCCTCCCTCAGTGTCTCCCCACTGTAGGTTTATGGGTTTAGTCCCTTAGGGTCTTGGACCCCTTGGGAGGGCTCAGTAATCACCCAACTGTGAGGAATGGTGAAGATTGACACAGAGAAGGTATGAAAAGTGCGTACCTACCGTAATTCTTGATCTTTCTGTATCTTCACCACCATTAATCACAAAATCCCACCCACCATCCCCCTGGGGCCTCAGTCTCTGGGTCCCCACACTCTGTGTGCCTTTTCTCCCTCTCCTTCCCTTTGGC
Organism: Neoceratodus forsteri; assembly: GCA_016271365.2. NCBI lineage: Eukaryota > Metazoa > Chordata > Ceratodontiformes > Ceratodontidae > Neoceratodus > Neoceratodus forsteri. Next base: position 1,416,753,399 of record CM028130.1, read on the forward strand.
CAGGAGTGTCTGGGCCCTTGGGCACACAGGGGCTTCTTCTACAGCCTAGAAGCTGGGGAGGTGAGGGGAAGCGGTTTCCTCATCGCCTTCACGCTTCCACCCCTTCTTAGGGTGGGATGTTGTTGCTGTCCTTTGTCCTCTCCTTATCCTTGGGACTGATCCCTTTTCATGATTCTTTTAAGGAGGGTACCCCTCTTGTTTTTTTTGTTAGCTGAGGAAAGGACATACCTTCGCTCCTGGACTCCCCTCTTACTTGAACTATGACTCTTCTAAAGAAGTAATTTCTGCTGGGATTTCGTCTTGGTCAGGTGATTTCCTTGATTGGGACCTTGCCAAGCTCTCTAGCTGACTCCTTTGGGCAGTAATTTCCATCTAGCATAAAAAGACGGGTATCCAGGTCGCGAGTCTGTGTTTTGTCCTCTCCCTTTCCATTTAACTATCATTTTTTTTTCTTCCCTTCTCTTTCCCTTTTCCTCTTTTCCAGAGATTGGGGCCCCTCCCAATCCCCTTAGATTCTGCTCTCTCCTGTGTCTGTCCTCTCAGTCGCTTATTCCTCCATTTGTTTATTATATCTTTTCCTTTATCTGTCCTTTGAACTCTCTTGTCCCACCCTCCACCCCTATTTCTTACTCTCTGGTGACTCACTGACAGGCGCAGGCGCCGACTACAGTTGATGGCAACTCCAGAGCCGCCATCGCTAGAATGCTGAGGCTGAGGGCGGTGGCCGCCACCGCGTCGCTCCGCCCATCCAAGAAAAAAATGAAGAGTCTCCAAGTAGGGTCATGAACCTGGCCACAACCCAACTGTGATGAATGGTGAAGATACACAGAAAGATCAAGAATTACGGTAGGTACATAATTTTCATTTTTTAACTAGAAATAATATAAAAGGTTGACATTGGCCCTTTAAATTACATGTATGTTAAATCCACCTAACATTCCTCATCACAAGTGACTTGATACAAAATATATTTCTGTTGGCAGAAAGGGACTGTTTGGCCCACCTAATGTGCCCAAGTGTTCCCTGCTTATTCTGCCTCTAGAAGACCCTGTCTAGTCTGTGGCAACCCTCATCCTTTCCTGCCTTTGTTCTAGTATTCCCTGTGTTTATCACAGGCATGTGAAGCCTCTACTATTCTAGACTCCCTGCTTCTGCGCAGTCGACTCCATGCATCCACCATCCTTTCAGTGAAGAAATATTACTAGTCCTGGAGCTCATTCTGATTTGCAGCACACGCAGCTGCCTCATACATTTGCCTCTGCAGGCATTCCTGGCTCCGGGTTTCCTGATTTGCAGCTAATGTGCAACAGAAGGTCTTGGATGCCCCTTTTGTGGGCACCAAGCTTTTTGGCCCAGACGTTCAGGACATAATTAATGAACTGCAGGCCTCAGAGAGGGCCATCAAGTCGGTCCACTCCCTTTATCATAACCAGCCCAGTGGCTATCCACGGTCTTCCTTTCGGAAAGTCCCACAAAGGTCTGGGGAAGGGTCCCAACCTCAAGACAAACGGGCCAGTGCTGCAAAATCCTCTAAGGCAGAGCAGCCACTCAACCTGCCTCCTTCCTGATCACCTTCCTCCGATTCCAAGTCTAGGGAGGCAGTCGGGGTCGTTTCTCCATCCACCTGCAGGATTCAAAGGAAATCACCTTGGATTGCAGTTTTGATAAAGAGCTACACATTAGAGCTCCTTGAGAGGCCACCTGCCGCCTCAAAGGCAGGCCCAAATCTTGTCCTCCAGACCACTTTCCGGTGCTAAGGTAGGAAATCCAATCCCTTTTAGCAAAAATGCCATAGAGTCCATCCCTCCTGCTCAGTGAAACAAGGGTTTTACTCCAGTTTTTTTTCCTGGTCCCTGTCCACGAAGCACGGGTCAGGAAGCATAGGAAGAACTAGGAGCAGTTGTAAAATTTGCAGTGAGAATTTTATTATTAACAGTAAAACAAAAAACAGATTGTTTAGAATAACTATGTACAAAGGCAGTACAAACAGAGAAAATGAAGTCCTTCTGAGTATTTCTTCTCAGTTTCAAATTTCGGTCTCTCACTCTGTTTTTAGCAAAAACATTGCTGCTCTTTTATAAGTCTTTGCAACCTCTGCTCGTTAAGACATCCTGTTTTTCCTAAAATGTTTCGTCAGTTTCTTGCAGGTGCAGCAAAAATAACATGGTGACCCAGAACTGACCTCTTGTTGACAGCTCTGGAGATTTTGCAGACCAGCATCTTGGGTTAACCCTTGATTTCCAAATGGATTATTTCAATAGTATAACTAGATACAGTTCTAAACAAAAGGGATCCCAGTTTCACATACAGTTTTACACAGAGATTCACATGTTTTTACAGCTGCAGCTATGCAAGGGGGAAGAAAAGACAAATAGCAAGGGGAGGTAGAGAGATAGTGAGAGGCGGAGAATTGCAAAACCATCTTGAGTGATCAGTTCCTAGGTCTCGCAAGAAACTGTGGTTGTTCAACCAGACAGACGAGACAGAAAAGATGAGGATACAACAGACCCTTGCTTTAAACTCTTTCTGCATAACAAATGGGGCAGGACCTTATTCCACCCTGTCACATACCCATCTCTTAGGAAACCTGTTTTACAAAACAGGTTTCCAAAACTTCTATTAATTCTGTGCCAACAGTAGCTTATCTTTACAGTTCATGTTATATGCAGTACAGCAAACTGATAAGCTTAAACTCGCGCTTATTTTGACCTTGGAATTCTCATTCCTGATGCATATCTTTTTTTTTTTGAAACTCAGAATTATTAAAGTGCAGGTCAGAGTACAATTAGGCCTTTTCACATGATAGTACATTCCAAAACACACATCACATACAGTGGTGACAAGATTCTCACTTGTGATTACATACATCATGAAGTCTGTTCCTTTTTATGTAAGTCTTGTAATCCTGTGTCTTGTTAATATTTACAACAAGAAACACAGAAAATCATTAAGTATTTATCTCTGACTACCATGCATACTATTCATAGCAACAAATGTCTGAAATAGAGGCTAAGACCTTTAAACATATTTAAATGGAACAAGGAGACCCTTAAACTGGGTCCATCTCTGCACTGCCTGTGTTTTTATGTGAGGAAAGAAATTAGTTATTCTGCATCAAGTTATAAAGAAAAGAAATTGTGTATGAACTGGTCCGATCTGTGTACTTCTACCCAGGGCGGCAAACAAGACCCATAGTAGTGATGCTGATACCCGACCTCCATAATTCTGTTGTCATGGGATTTATTCCCGGTTTTGTGCTGCCTCCCAGGCTGTCCACTGACCCCAAATTTTCTTGAAATTGTCCTCTCGGAGATTTATCTAGTTGTTATGGACTCCATGTCCATAATATTAGTTACCCTGTTTACCCATTCAGACCAAGTAGGAGAGCCCACCCCTAGCCAGTGTGCGGTTATACATTTTAAAGCCGCTGCTGTGAGTGCCAGGGCTGTTTCTGTTTGATGGAGGGAGATTTATCAAAGTGGGCAAGCCTAGGGGCCAGGATAGTGACTGACAGGATTTCCTGCACTGAGTCTCTCACCTTCTGCTAAAAGTGAGAGATCTTTGGGCAACTCCAGAATATGTGCCAATGTGACCACACTAGGCCACAGGCTCTCCAACAGGTGTTGGTGGTTTGAAAATGTTTAGTGATAGTCAGGATCCTAAGAAACCGGACCAAGACTCGCCAGTAAAATTCCCTCCAGGTCTGGGAGGAGGTCACCCGCCTGCCCAGCTTCGGCCTACACTGCCAGTCTTCCTGCCATATCTGTCCAATGATATCCTGCTCCCATACTTATCTAATGCTGTCTGATGGTTGTTAATCCACTGGTCTCAACCAACCATAAAGTTGCGAAATGCAACGCACCCTTGAGCTTGGGGTAATCAGCTCTTGTATATAACTCACCCAAGGATTGAGTCCACGGGAAAGATAGACTATGTGCTCACCCTCCCCAGTGAAGTGACGGACTTGCAAGTATCTGTGAAAATCCTTATCTTGAAGGCCAAATTTGTTTTATCTGTTGGAAGTATGCACAAATGGCTCCCTCAATAATTGTGAGGCGAGTCAGCCTTTTAGAATCCCAGTTTACATAGTCTGAATCCAGTCCGGGGAAGAAGCATGTTGTCTTGTAAGGAGAGTAGTCCCCAGATCCGTAGCTTATTCTAATAGGCGTCTGACTTTTCTTAGGGTTCTCAGTGTATGTTGTGTCCAGGGTATCTGGTCATTGCTGGGATCGGAAGCACCAAGGGAGGTTTACAGTGAAAATGCCAACCTCCGCATAGCGGCAACACAGTACTGACACAGGTATTGTGCTGTTGAAACGACAAGTGTTTTCTGTGGGGGCTGTGGGCCCCTCCCCTGACTTTAATATTACCAACTCCGGGAGGGGGCAGATCACTGGGGAATGGCTACACTTGAAATCGGACCATTACAGCGACTGTCACTGTAATGATCTGTTTTCATGTGTAGCTGTCGCGGTGTCGAGCTAAAGGGGGGGCACCGCTAGGATCAGGTCCCCAGGATCTGTCCGAGCCAAGGAAAAGAGGGGTGGACCCAAACAGTCAGCCTCCTCCACTTGGTACCAGCCTGAGACCGTGCACTGCTGTGCCCATGTGCTCCCCCTGACTTTAACTGACATGACAGTAATAAAGATAAAGGTCTGGCATCGCCAGGCCACCTTGATCTCTAGGGAGAGAAAGTATTTTTTGTGAAATCCAAGGTCTGTGACCACCCCAGATGAACTGGAAACCCTCCGGCCATAACCTGCCAGTATGCTGGAGGAATAGGGAGGAAGATTGGTGAAAAAAAAATATGTACCGTGGTAAAGATCAATTTTAATGACACCTATTCTTCCAGCTGTGGTCAAGGGTAGCAAGGACCATCCAACTTAAGTCTTGTTTGGCAGTCTCCACATTTGTTATAATTAGCTTCAAATAGTTTTGTTCTGTCTACATTTATCTGTACTCCCAGATATCTGACTTGGTTATTCTTAGCCCAGCTGAGGGACAGGTACCAGACAGTTTCAAAGCTTCAGATTTAACATAATTAAGCTTATATCCGATAGGTAATCAAAGAACTCCAGCAGGATTAACAGCCAGGGACTGAGGTCTCGGGAGCTTAAAAAAAAATGGAATCTCCAGCATACAGGGATAACTTTTGTTCTAGGAGCGTGGATATGTTGTTCATCCATACTCTTTGGCATGTCCCTTTCCCCTTTAAATCTTGCCGGAAGTCTTCAAGCTGGTTCCTCCCACCCACTTGGGTGGTCAATACCTTGGCTCTGCCCCATGATGCCAGATCTTCCTTTCCGCTGGAAGATTCAGGTTCCCACGTGCTACTTCTGCAATACCGTAGGCCCTGGATTCTAATCGACTGTTTTGGCCGCATTTGCTTTCTTTGAAACTCGTTCGAGTTTACGATTCTGATCTGAGCGCATTGGACATGGAGGACAAGTTGTCCCCTGGGTTTCGCCGGTGTCCTTGCGGACAGAAAATGTTGCGCACCGATCCCCACCTCTCGTGCGTCTATTGCTTGGGTGTCGTGCATGACACCACCTCTTACACCATTTGTGTGGCCTTCCACCCCAACATCCTGGACGACCGCAAGGCACGCCTAAAGCTAGGAGACGGACGCATACCCACCGGTGAAATCGAAGGAGGCCAGATGGGCGGTTTCTGCGGACAGGGATAGCCGATCAACTCTAACACATGGCGGCTTTCGAAGAGGAAGTTGCTCAAGCTTCGTGCCTCTTAACCTGGGCTCCACTTTCACTGGGTCCTTTCAGGAGCTGTGCCTGTGTCTCCCTACTAAGAGTGAGTCACTCTCAGGTTCGCACTCCTCCAGCCCTAAGAAAAGGGGCAAGGACCCTAAATCGTCGTCTTCTGTCCGAAGAAGACGTTCCTGGGACCGAGAGCAGTCCGATTCTCAGGATCTTGCAGTCTTGACCTTGGTCGAGATCACTTCCTCAGCCGCTGGCTTCTCGGGCCTTCCGTCAGGCCAAGGCACAGAGTCCGAGGATACGGCCGAACAGGCAGAGATTTCTCTCGACCCGATCGAGCTGTTGTCGCCAACCCCGGTCGCCGACTCCTTGGAGAGGACACCCATCCTTTCCTTCCCCGATGAGGAGACTATCCAAAAGAAGGCAGAATATCCGCTCACGGATATCCTTAAGGGGGGGGATACCAGACAGGCCTTCCCAGTGGCTGAAGCCATTGTTGGCCCGGCCCTTGAGCTATGGCTGCGCCCTGCCTCTTGCCTGGCTTCGTCTGCCAGCATGGCTCGCAAGTACACTGTACCCATGGGGTCCTTGGCGGGCTTGACAGAACATCCCTCGGCCCAGAGCCTTGTGACTGCCTCAGTGTTTAGATGCACGGGTAGCTCAGCGGATACTGACTGCCCTCTGGACAAGGAGTCCAAAAATATGGACCATTCTGCCTGGAAGGTATATGCGGCCTCATCCATGGGCCTTCATCAGGCCAGCTCGGCAGTGATTATGGCACAATTCTCACACCCTCTTGGGGTCGCTATTTGAAGTCCTCCCTCATCTCCTTGCGGACATGCAGACCACGGTTAAGCAAGTCCATGACCAGGGCCGTGCTGTTGCAAAACAGCAGCTCCAGACGGCCTTGGACATTGGAGATTCCTGTGCCCGTTCACTAGCAGCCGCAGTGGCCACTCGCCGCAGGGCTTGGCTGAGATTATCCTCTTTTCAAGCGGATACTCAGCACAAGTTAGCTGACGTGCCCTTCCTTGGCACCGGCACCAATCTCTTCGGTCCGGGAGTGGCAGATCACCTCCAGCGCATAGAGCAGTCCAATGCTACCTTGGATGCCACTTCTGCAAAAGGTTCTTTGGGCAAGACCCACCAGAAGCGCAAAAAGAAACCGTTTCGGCACTCTTCTCCTGCGGTTAGACAGCCCCCTTCCATGGAGGTCAGCAGCAACAGCAGGCTCAAACTTGGCGCTCTAGGCCCAAGCAGGGTCCCCAGCAGCCCACAAAGGAGGCAGAGGTGCCAGTCCAGGAGCCTCTTCCTCTAAGCCTGCGCAGTGACTGGTCGGGAGTGGCCACCCCTACACCCGTCACGCCAGTTCTGGGTTCTCTCGTGGGGGTCCAGCTCCGCCACTTTCTTTCCGCCTGGTCCGGTATCACTTTGGACAGGTGAGTCCTGGAAGTGGTCGGTCAGGGACTGCCTCTAGAGTTCGAGCAATACTCTCCCTGCCGAGCCCGTGCCCCACGGGAGGAAAGGATCTCAGTTGGCACTCAGTCGGCCCTTCAGTTTGACATTGCTCAGCTCCTCCGCCAGGGGACGGGTAGCTCCAGTGCGGATCCTCCTACAGATCCAGGCTTGTGTCCAGGTACTTCCTGGTGCCCAAGCGGACAGGGGTTGGCGCCCCAACCTAGATCTCCATGACCTGAATCAATATCTCAGGTCTCGCACCCTCCGGATGGTAACTCTGAACCAGATCATACCATCTCTGGAGCAAAACATGTGGTTCTGTTCACTGGATCTACAGGATGCGTTTTTCCACGTCCCAATCCATCCGTCCCACCAGCGGTTCCTCCACTTCAGGGTGGAAGGGACACTGTATGAGTTCCAAGCCATGCCGTTCGGCCTGTCATCGGCCCCATGGGTCTTCACCAAGTGCATCGCAGTGGTGGCGGCCCATTTACTGCGTCAGGGGGTTCGGATATACCCCTACACAGACGATTGGCTCCTGGCAGGTTCCTCCCTGCAGGAGAAGGAGAGGTCAAGGGACCTGGCCCTCCGAACCTGTTCCCAATTAGGCCTCCTGATCAATGAGGCCAAATCGGAACTCGTGCCCTCTCAGGTAATGGGCTTGATCGGGGCAGAGCTCGACTCTCGTCAAGTCAGAGCTCGGCTTCCGCGGACAGGAGGAGGTTCTTTCTTCCTTTGCCCAGTCATTTCTGGTTGGGCACTTGTGCCCTGCCAGGGACTTCCTCGCCTTCTGGGTTACATGGTGGCGTGTACCTCAGTGGTCTGTTGGGCCAGACTGCACATGCGCCCCCTCTAGTGGGAGCTGGCCTCTCAGTGGACTCGGCGTCAGGGTCATTTCAACCAGCTGGTCACTGTCACCCAGAAGATGTGGGACGCTCTTCAATGGTGGACCATCCCAGGTTGTCTGCTGGAAGGGATCCCTTTTGCCGGCCCCGAGCCGATGGTCGTCCTCACGACCAATGCTTCTCTCATAGGCTGGGGAGCCCACATGGGGGACCACAAAGCCCACGGTTCTGGACCCCTGAGGAGTCCCGTTGCCACATCAACCTGCTAGAGCTCAGAGCAGTCAGACTGGCACTGTCAGCTTTCGCTCCTCAGCTCCGAGGTCAAGTGGTTCAAGTCCAGATGGACAATACCCGACCGTGTACTACCTCAACAAACAGGGCAGCATGCACTCCGTCTGCTACGCAGAGGCGCTCCGGATCTGGACCTTCATCAGCGGTTGGAGGCGGATCTCCTTACCATCCATGTGTCAGGAGTCTCGAACCAGCTGGCGGATGCTCTCAGCCACATAGGCCAGACATCCCACGAGTGGTCTCTCCATCCAGAGAGAGCTTACAGTCTGTTCTCCCATTGGGGCAAACCGTTGGTGGACCCGTTTGCCTCCAGGGAGAACACCAAGCTGAGGCTGTACCATGCCTGACCCCCTCAGCAGGGCTCGCTGCAGGGGGATGCCTTTCGAGGCCGTGGAACCCAGGCCCCTCTGCGCCCTTCCCTCCGTTCCCTTGATCCACAAGGTGTTACTCAATGTGAGGAGGGACAAGGCAAATGTGATCCTGGTAGCCCCAGATTGGCCCTCAGTTCTGGTATCCAGATCTCCTCGGCCTCAGCTGCAGGGCCCGGAGTGGCTTTGTACATGCTGGACCTGATATCATTGAACCAGGGAAGGTATTCCACCGGACCTTCAGTCCCTGCACCTCACAGCCTGGTACCTGGCGGCTAGAGTTCCAGGCTCTGGGTCTTTCAAGGATGTCTACACCGTGATGGAGGCATCTCGTGGGAATCAACCAGGAAATGTTATGCCTTCAAATGGAAAAGTTTCCGTTTGGTGTCAGGAGTAAGAGTCTGGACCCCTTATCCTGCTCTGTGGCTAACATTGTAGACTACCTTTGGTCTCTCTCCAAAGGGGTCTTCAGTCATCGACCCTTAAGGTGCACCTGACAGCCATCTCTGCTATAGGCGCGGGCCGGTCAGTCGACATTGGCACAGAGACGGTGCTCGGCACTTTTCAAAGGCCTGGATCACATATCCTCCAGTGCAGGAACCTCCATCTCTGTGGGATCTTCTGCTGGTTTTGGCAAAGCTCATGGGCAAGCCATTCAAACCCATGCACAAGTGTGAGCTCTCTCACTTGTCATAGGAGGACTGCTTTCCTGGTGGCCATCACATCAGCCAGAAGGACAGGGGAGCTCCAGGCGCTTTTGGTGGACTCCCCTTATGTGGTCTTTCACAGGGACAAAGTTGTCCTGCGCCCCCACCCGAAATTCCTTCCGAAGGTGGTGTCAGAGTTTCACCTTAACCAGGTGTTGACTCTGCCAGTATATTACCCTAACTACACCTCGGACGCTGAGTACAGGCTCCATACCCTGGACCTTAAACGTGCTCTCTCCTACAACAAGGAGAGGATGGCGGAAATTCGGGGAGGTTCGCCAGCTGTTTGTCACCTACGCTGAAGCCGCTTCTGGCAGACCTGCAGCCAATCGGACCATTGCAGATGGATTACATCATACATAGTTCTGTGCTGTGAGTTGGCGGGCAAGGCCTCCCAGAGGATAAGAGCTCATTCTACCGCCATACTGCCTGTCGGTGGCACTTCCAGGGCATCCCTATCCAGGAAATCTGTCGGGCTGCTACCTGGAAGTCAGCAAACACCTTCATTACCCATTACCACATCGACCTTGAGTCACATCGGGATGCTGGTTTTAGGGCCTCAGTTCTCCAATCTCTGTTTCCTAAGTTGGGGGTGTGCGCCTTGTCTCCCTCCTCCCGGAGAACTGCTAGGAGTCTGCCAAAGAGTGTGGATGAACAACATATCCACGATCCTAGAAAAACAGGTTACTCACCTGTAACAGTAGTTCTAGGAGTGGTATATGTTGCTTCATCCACACCTACCCACCCGACCTCCCCGGCTTTAGGTGCATCACCTTGCTTCCAGCGGGCTAAGATCTGGCGTCATGGGGCGGAGCCGAGGAATTTACCACCCGGGTGGGTGGGAGGAGCCAGCTTGAAGACTTCAGCAAGATTTAAAGGGGAAAGAGACATGCCAAAGAGTGTGGATGAACAACATATACCACTCCTAGAACTACTGTTACAGGTGAGTAACGCGTTTCTCCCTTCCACCCGCCATCACACCCCTGAATGCCTGGATCCTGACGGGCCGCCACAGCCATGGGTTCCAGACAGATTGCAAATAACAGCAGTGACGGGGACAGCTTTGACGGTGCCTCTGTGTGGGGAAGAATCTCAAACTGACTTCATTAACCTCACTTGGGCCTGAGGGAGGTGTACAAACTAGAAAGAATCTTAAAAACTTAACACTGAATTTCATTCTTCCATGGTTAATTTTAAAATTGCCAATTTACCCTATCAAATGCCTTTCCGGCATCCATGGAGATTAATACCTGGAACTCTCCCCATCCCCGCTCTGAGGAGATATTTAAAAGTCTTCTGATGTTGTCAGATAAGTATCTGCCTGCCACAAAACCTGTCTGGTCTGGGTGAACAACCCATGTTACCACCCGCTTCATTTCGACATTTAACAGGGAGATAGGGCGGTAGGAAGCACAGAGCTCATAGTTTTTTACCCTCCTTTGGCAAAACTGCTATTTGAGCTTGTCTCCATGAGGGAGGCACCTCTCCCCGGCGTGTGTGTAAAGCAGTCCAGTAAAGGAGACAGCTCTCGCTGAAGTGCTTATAGAATTCTGAGGGTAGACCGTCTAGCCTGGGGACTTCCAGTCTTCATTTCTGTTATCATACCCAACACTTCCCCAGCTGAGGTATCCCCATCCACAGCCAACCTGTCGCTCTCATTAATGGTCGGTGAGATCTAGCTGCCTGAAAAACCCCATCAGTTTGTCTTCATAATGGTCCAGGGATGTTTGGGAGTAAAGGCATAGAAATTGGCAAAAGCCTCGAGATCCCAGTGGGTCCATGACTAAAGTCTCCCCTCCTCCTGGGCGTGAATTTGTGTAACTACTCTGGAGGTAATTTGCTTTCTGAGGGCTAGAGCAGAGGCGACCAGCCCTATTGCCGCCTTCGTAGTATTTCTGGCCCGTACGTCGCAGGAGGCCATCTACCTGGCGGGCTAATAATGACTCCAGTCTTCTCTTCCTCCCCAACCAGAGTGCCTTGTCTTTGGGGTGCAGAGTCCGCTTGTATCTAAACTCCACCTTCCGAAGCTCTTTTTCGAGCTGAAGGAGTTGTTGTTTTTGTCTGGAACTATATTTAATAATTTCCCCCCCAATAACAGCCTTGAGAGCATCCCACCTTATCGAGGAGGAGGTATCCGAATCTGGAGTTAAATCAAGGTATTCTGTGATGACGTCCTTTATCTACCCTTTGAATAGATCATTATTTATTTGCCCTGTATTCATTACGCCACACAGAATTTCTAGGAGAGGTTGTGAGGCATTAGCCTCAGCAGCACTGGGCGTGGTCTTACCATGTCATGGGGAGTCTTTATAACATTTCTGTGTCATAGCCCTCTTCTCCCGAAACAAAAACATCAATTCTAGAAAAACTGTTATGTTTGTGGGAGAAGAAGGTGTAATGTCTCGAGCCGGGTAAGTGACTGCCAAGTGTCAACCAGACCCATCTCATCCACGAGCCACCTTAAAAAACCCGCTGATTGAGAAGTTCCTGTGATGCGCACACCCTATCCGGGTGGGGCTGCATAACTATGTTAGTCTCCCCTAATGATATAGAGAGCATCTGGGTCAGTGATCGTTTGCAGAATCGTTTTTTTAAGGAAGAGTTGATTTTCTTGTAATTCATTGGGGCATAAATGTTTAGAAATGTGCATTTGAGGTCAAATCGTATTCCCTGGTCAACATATTTCCCTTCCGATCTACCTCTGATAGGAACATTTCTTTCTAAAAGGATAGCTGTTCCCGCCTGTTAGGATGTTCAGGCCAATGGGCCTCATAGAGATCTCACCTAAGAATGCCTCAGTTTCCTGTGTTCCTGCTTGGACAAATGTTTCTTGCAGGCAAGCTATTGTGGGTTTGAGCCTACCTAACTCCTGATGCACCTGGCCCATTTCACTGGGCTGTTAACCCATGTTATCCATTAGCGCCATATGGCGTCAGAACTATACATTGCTTAATCTGACCCAAAATGGCGGCATCAGATAGAATAACTTAAAGCCTTTAACATTGTGTGTAATGAGGAAAGATCCATAATTCTAGTTCTAACCCCAGGAATCCACTAATATGATTACTCTTGCAGTGCTCCCTTAAGCCAGCACTGCCCCACAGAAAATAGAATGCTATGCTAATCATGGAATGTTTAGCTCATGCATCAGTTTTCAAACTGCCCAGTGTCAACTGCCTACATTCTGCCTCAGATTTCTTCTCTGCTGCAAAGTTCAGATACCTGGAGATTTCTCTCAATCAAGACAGATTCCTGTAGTGCATAGAGCAAAAAAGCTTAAGTATTTTAGTTTTATTTTTCATTTCTGCCTAGTGTCATTTTTCTTTAGTGTTTTATACCTCATTAGTTTTAAATTTAAACTTGTTTATCGGTTCCTCACGGTCCCTTTGAACCGAGGGGCAACCGACTTTCTTTTTTTTTATTTAATCGGAACCTTTTTAGTGGGTTTCAGTTACTTTATTCTTTAAATTTATTAAATTTTAACTGCTTTCGAAATGAGGTTTATTGAATTTCCTCAGCGGTTTCTCGGTTCCGGATCCGATCAGAATCGATAGTTTTTTCACTATCGGTTCCTGAACTGACCATAATTCTATCGAAACCGACCTCAAATATTTAAATTTTGTAAATTTATTAGGTCAGGTTACTGGTTCCTGTTTTCTGTAATGTCAGACAAGCCTAAAAAGAAAATGGGCCCCACCGGTTCAAAAATTGCTTGAAGTGTGCAGAGGTGTTTGCCAAGGCAGACAAGCATGATCTTTGCTTGATCTGCCTTGGGCAAAAGCACTTCAGTGAAGACTGTGATATTTGTAAGTCTTTTTCTGTTAAGACCATGGAAAAATGCAGGGAGAGGCTTAAAGGAAAACTAGAGGAGGGGTCCGTGGGCTCTAACCAGTCCACCCCCTCTAACACTGTGGCAGTTCCTTCCAGAACCTCTGAATCCACCCCGATACAGGTGAGGGTTCTGGCAAGAGAGGCAATCAGCTGGTTGACTCCCCGGTGCCTGCCAAACACACTGACACCCTGGCTGAAATGCCTCAAGGGGTCCCTCAGGTGCTTTTAATGCTCCTTCTCCTGCTGAGTTGACACAGGCTTTCGCCTTACTCCAGGTGCTGCAGGGCATAATACTCCCTCAGCAGCCTGTGATTACTAATGCTGAAAAAGCAGCTGTTACCCCTCTTTTGCCTACTGATACAGTGGCATGTGAGGAGGATGACCAGGATGAAGAGGGAATTGAACCTGAGGTGTCACCAGAACAGGATTTTGGCTCCCTCCCAGACCCTCCGAGGATTTCTCTCCCATTTTTCTTTTAAGAAAACATCTGCAAACAGCTGAAGAGATCCAGGATGAAGAGGAGGCACAAAACATGGAGCTTATGGGGTTGACTCCTCAAAGGCTCCTACTGCCTATCTACAAATTCTTTAAGAGTATGTTTTAGAAATCCTAAAGGCTCCCAATACAGTCACATCCACAGACAAAAGTGTAACAAGAGTATCCGTTCGAAAGATCTGGTGCTGAGTTTCTCTTTAGTCACCCAGACCACCATGGTATTGTACAGCAGGCTGCCTGTGAGAAAGGCAAAACTCCATATCCTCTCACCCGAGAAAGTTTGAAAAGGTGGACAGCATGGCAAAAAAGGGGTACCTTTTGGCATCCCTGGCAATTCGTCAAGCCAGCTACCAGGCCTATGCAACCCTTTATCAGAAAGCTCTGGCGGTCAGTAGTGGACAACGCTGAGGCTAACCCCTCTTTAACAGTGTCAGAGCTACTAGAAGCATTAAAATTGGGCTTGGAGGTTTCCAGATACCAATTTCAGATGGCAGCTGACACCAGTGATACAGCTGCAAGGCGGATGGCTGGTACTATTTCTCTAAGAAGATTTGCCTGGCTGAGGGCTACCAACCTCACCCAGGACACCCAAACTAAGGCAGTGGACTTTCCTGTCAAGACCACTCTCTTTTGGTGTCCAGACTGAGGCATATATGAAAAAGTAGACCAATATAAAGCTACTTTTAAGAGCAACTCGACCAGAGACAGGCCCTCTACTTCAACTTCATATTATTCTAGGGAGGCAGGGCAGGTCCTCTTTTTTAGAGGCCTTTCTTTTCGGGTACAGGCTGTTTTCAGCAGCAGTACCAACCACAGCGGACTGGATTTTACAGAACTAGAGATAGTAGGGGTTCTCAGAGAGGATCCCAATCTGCTCAGCCTCAGCAGCAAGCAAAACAGAACCCCTGACTTTTCCCTTCAGGCTGCTTGTCCACATTCTGTAGGGGCAGACTCACCCACTATTTCAGGAATGGTTAAAATAACCACAGACAAGTGGGTCCTGGAAGTAGTGAGCAGGGTCTCTCCTTTGTTTGATCCTACCTCCTCCAAGGTTAAAACATTTTGCACCAGCTCCTTCTCAGAAAAAACTACTAGAGCAGGATGTACAGGCCCTACTGCTGGCAAAGCAGTGGAGCCTGTCTCCACAACCAAAGTGGGCAAGGGTTCTATTCCAGATATTTCCAGACAAAAAAAGAATGGAGAGGGCAGCCTATACTAAACCTCAGGTACCTGGTAAAGCCCAGGTTCAGAATGGTCACAGTGGCCATGATTTTGCCAACTCTGCAAAAAGGGGACTGGCTAGCCTCCTTGGATCTAAAGGACACATATTTCCATATTCCCATAAGGGAGTAACACAGAACGTATTTCAGATTCAGACTCCCCTCAGGCCACTACCAGTTCTCAACACTTCCCTTCGGCCTTACCTCTGCACCAAGGGTCTTTACCAGGTGCATAGCAGCAGTAGTGGCACACCTCGGAAGACTGGGTGTCACAGTTTTTCCTTATCTGGACGACTGGCTAATCGTAGGGAAATCCCATCAACAGGTGGCAGACCACCTTCAGGTAACCAGGATATACTGCTCTCCTGGGATTACTTCTCAGTACCAAAAGTCAGTCCTGACCCTGTGCAGGTTCTGCAGTTCGTAGGTGCAGAACTGAATACAGTAGTGGGAGGCTTTCTCCCCTCAGGAGAGGAGAAAGCATTAGAGCTTCTGCTAGACTCATTTGCCCTGGCCAGGTCAAAGCCAGCAAAACAATTTCTTCAACTGTTGGGGCATATGGCTGCAGCAATAAGCACAGTCATAGGTGCCAGGTTTCAAATGAGAGATATTCAGTTCCACCTCCGAGACACACTAGTGCTAAAGGCGGGACCCTCTCAAAGCCAGTACCAGTCACACAACGTTATTACAGCCCTCCAATGGTGGAGGGAACCGAAAATTTAAGGGAAGGGTTCCATTTCTTCAGGAGCCTCCCTCCTCCTGATTCTCACAACCGATGCTTCCCTGCTTGGTTGGGGTGCTCATAGGGGATCCACACCATCCACGGTACTTGGGAGAGTGCAGATTCACTTCTGCACATAAACCTGCTGGAGTTAAGAGCTGTTTATCTGGCCCTTCAGGGTTTCTCTTATCTCATACAGGGAAAGGTGGTACAAGTCAGAACAGACAATACCACAACAGTGTATTACATCAGCAAACGAGGAGGGACAAGGTTCACTCTGTGTACAGAGGCAGTGAAGATATGGAGCCTCGGTTACTCTCTAAATGCCTCTCTACAGTCAGTTCATCTGTCAGGCAAGGACAACACCTTGGCAGATTCCTTGAGCAGGATAAACCAGGCCCATCACGAATGGGCATTGAACAAGTAAGTGGTAAATGCTGTATTCAGGAGGTGGGAAACCCCAGAAATAGACCGTTTTGCTTCCCACCAAAATCACCACTTAACCTCTCTATTACTGCAGGGCTCCAGTGAAGGGGACAGTTCCAATGGATGCCCTGATTCTGGATTGGACAGGCAGGTACCTCTATGCCTTTCCTCCTTTTCCTCTGATACTCAGGGTGCTCATCAAGGTCAGGTCACAACCAGCTTCAATGATTCTGGTAGTCCCGGATTGGGCAAGACAGCCTTGGTACTCCTTGCTGCTCTCAATGTCTGTGAGCAAACCGATTCACCTCCCTCAAAGGTACAGTCTACTGACTTCCTTTCAGGGGAGGGTAGTGTACCTCAGTCTCGGGTCTCAAGCTCAAGGCTTGGCTCTTGAGGACTTTTTAATTTTTTTATTTATTAAATTCTCGGATTACAAATACCTTTGAGCAGAAACTGCTAGTTTACAAGGTTCCACATCAAAGGATGAGGGTCAACATACATACAGAGGTAGTAAAGAATGCACAATAAACAACCAGAACAACTAAAGAAAAATAAAGATACTCAGTTATAACATACTTTGAGATAATATTCATATAACAAGCAGCAGGTAGGCAGCTGGCTGCGGTAACAATAAGAGATAGAGGCACCACTAGGCAGTTAGTATTGCAGGCGTCGACCGGAGAGAAGTTGGCAGGCTAATGGGCCACTGTCCGATGGTGGTGGAAAATGTCTTGTACCAGTGGAGATGCGAAGCAGGAAAGGAGTTACAAGGAAGGCCGGTGCCAGAGGAATGAGACTGGGAAAGGGTGGGCTGTGAGACATGAGTGAGCTGGGAGGTGTTTAGAGATCTCTGTTCAGAGAAGCAGTCACATTGAGTGGTAGAGAGGTAAAGTTTGAAATTCTTTTGAAGGGTCCAAGTGTAGTAGAGGAAAGTACTTCTGTATTGAGAATTGAACCATTGAGCGGCTCTATAGATAAAGGACCGCTGACCCATGGAGGTACGACATCTAGGAACCTGAAAGGTTAGAGATTGGGCACCACGTGTTTGTTGAGTGCCACTGTAGGTAGTAAGGAGTGAGCTAACACCAGGTGGCATGAGACCGAGGAGAATCTTTTTGGTAAGTAAGCAGGTCTGGTATTGTATTCTGCTGAGTAGGGGTAGCCAGCTGGCCTGTGCATAGAGGTCACAGGTGTGGTTTGTCGGGCCGCATCCGTTGGTAGTCTACAGGCTTTGTTGAGAGAAACTGAGATCCTCTTGGAGGGCACTTATTGAGGCAGAGCCATAGATGGCAAGGCCGTAGTCAATGATAGAGGTGACAGAGCTGTAGATGGCTAGTTTAAGGGCATCCGGAGCATACAGTGCTTGTGTTTGTGTAGTAGTCCAATCCTGTGATATTGGCAGTCTTGGCAACAGTGTCAATATGCGAGTGTAGGAGAGGGTACTATCCAGGGTAATACCAAGGTACTTGAACTCCTTGACATGTTTGAGTGGGTTCCCAGCGTGGTTCTTGATGGTGAGGGACAGAGAGTTGTGCTGCTCCGTCGGTTACAGAAGGACATGGCTTTTAGTCTTGCTGTGGTTCAGGACAAGTTTATGAGAATTGAACCAGTCTTGATGCGCTTGAAGTCGAGCTGCAGCTGGTATTCAAGGACTGTAATGTAATGGTGGCTGGAAAACAGGACTGCATCGTCTCTGTGATAGTAATATTTTTGGTGGCAGGCACTGGGAGATTGTTGATGAAGAGGAGAAGAGTAGAGGCCCAGAATGGACCCTGGGGGACTCCGGAGCGGACTGGTTTCTCATCCGAAGAGATCCCTGCAATCCTTACACGTTGGATCCGATTATCAAGGTAGCTGGTGAACCATGGAAGGGCACGCTGGAGATCCCAATGGAGGACAGTTGCTTGAGCAGTAGGGGTGGTTAACTGTGTTGAATGCCTTGGTAAGGTCTATAAATGCTGCCCTCCACAATTCCCTTTGTCAAGCGTGGCATGGATGAAGGTTGTAAATTCCAGTAGTGCAGTGGTGGTGATGTGCCCTTTTCTGAAGCCATGCTGCTCTGGGCATTGTACATTGTACTTATCCAGGAATTCAACTAGTTGGTCCGACACTACGACTTAGAATATGTAGATTGCCAATCATCTGAAGCAGTTTTAGAAGTCCTTAAGGGTTACAGGAAGCCTTCCACCAAGAAAACCTACGCCTCAAAATGGAAAATATTTTCCATTTGGTGCAGTGACAAGGGTATAGTTCCAGCACAGACTGAGATCCCAGCCCTTCTTGATTTGTCTCACCTGCACTCCCTGGGGTTGCAGCACTCAACTCTGGAAGTGTACCTGGCTTCAGTTTCGTCATACCTTTCAGCTAGAAAGGATACCTCCCTGGCATCAAACCCTATATTCAAAAGATTCTTTAAAGGGCTCTCTCATTTGTTTCCCCCTTACAGGGAACCAGTGCCAGCACAGGACCTTAATATTTGCATTGCCCAGCTTATGCTTCCACCCTTTGAGCCTGTGGCATCTGCAGAGCTTAAATTTCTTACCTGGCAGGTAGATCTTGCCGAGAGTAGCTCTTGCAGCAGGTAACACATGTAGGACTGACACCACGTGGCGGCAGTTCTTTTCTCTAGCAGTACAGATATAGGACTCCCACCCGCGTCGGCTCCCCGGCGTCACCCAGTCTAAAGGCGGTGGCCGGTCTCACGTGCTCCAGTTCTTTCGCGCGCAGCAACGCGTTAGTCGGCTCTCTAACAGGTTCCTCAGCTTAGAACCTTTTTCTACCGTCTCGCTTCAGCGACCTTTACGACGTATGTCCTCTCCACCAACTGGGCACCGTAATAAATGCTCTTGTGGGAAGCAGATCCCTTAGAAGGACGGACATTCGCCCTGCCTTTTTTGCCTGGCCCAGACCACGACACCAGTGCCTGTACCCACTGCCAGGCCTTCAACAGCCGGACCAGGATTCGGAGACAGAAGACTCTTCAGGCTTACCTAGCCCAACAGCGTTTGGCCCAGATGCAGCAGGAGTTGTCCTCTGGGAGGGAATCTCATTCCCCCTCTCCGAAGAAGAAACACAGAAAGAAAAAGCGCCACCACCAGGACTGGGATCGCTCGCCCTCCAGACCCAGGTCTTCCAACTCCCAGTGTGCTGGTCACTCCAGCTCCTCTGGAGATGAGGCCTCCTGCCTCAGCTTCTCTGGCTAAGGGCTCCTCCCTTCAGCCTAGTAAGATTAGGCCCCCAGACTCCGGTTCTGCAGTAGCGAAAAAAGGCCCTCTGACTCCGGCTTCACAGCGGCTAAAGGTATGTCCTCCTCTCGGTCGGCCTTCGCCGATCCACGGGAGTCCAAACAGTCAGTGGGGCACTCCTCTTCCAGGGCTTTGTCCCTGCCCCCAAGTACAAGTCCGACCGGCGTCCATCCATGGACCCTGACCGACGCCCCTCGGACAAGCCCAGAAAGTCTGCTGACGAGGTTGCTTCACGCTCCGACCGGTCCCCACCCTTCTCCGGATAAGAGACGTCTGTCGGACAAGGCTTCGGGCCCGACACCAGAAAAGCGTCCTTCAGTGCCTCCTCTGGCGACAGATAAGCCGCCCTCTGTACCACTACCGTTGTTGGTACCCCTGGCGCCTCTCCAAGGGACCATACCGATGTCTCTCCGAAGGACCGTACACTGGTCCATCAGATGTCAGAACCAGACGGTGCTACCAAGCTACCACCGATGTCGCCTGTTAGACCGACGCTGGATCCAGCTGGTGCCGGTTTTGGAGAAGGCAGACCGACATCGCCCCCCAAAACCTGGGTCTTCAAAGCTGGGCATGTCTCAGGTGAAGGAACTTTTCACCCATTGGTAGGAGACTGTTAAGCAGGATCTGGTTTCACCTCCTGCCCCCACACCTAAACCTACTCCCGTCACCCTGGAGCTAGATGTTCAGATCACCCCTTTTCCATCTGGAAATGAGGGGGATAAAACTTCCACTTGCCCCAGGAAGCACAAGGATAAGCGCAGGAGGACCAGATCTCCTTCCTCCTCCTCCCACTCTCCTTCACCCAGACATAAGAAGAGGAGGAGAAGAAGACATTCCTCCTCCTCCTCTTCAGAAGAGTATGGGGAGTCCAGACCTTCCTACCCTGGTTTTGACCCTGATTCGCTTCCAGGTGATAGAGGACCAGCGAAAATGTCTTCCCGATGACCCCAGTTTTATGGAGGTCATGAGGCACATACAGGAGAATATGGGATGTGATGCAAAGGCCCTGGACCCCGAGTGCTTGTCTGGCAAAAGTATTTGCGTAGGAAGGACCCCAAGCTGGTGGTTATCCCCTCATTAGTGGATACCTTCCAAGACGTCACCCTTGCCACTTGGAAACATCCACATGCTTGTTCTACGGTATCCAAAAGGCAAATCGCTTGTACCGGGCCCTTAGGACCACTCTTATCTAGCGGAACATCCGACAGCTGATTCCATGGTTATATTGGCTGCACATGATGTTCGCGAAGGTCGAAGCACCCAATTACCCAGCCACCAGACAGGAGTCTAAGCAGCTGGATTTATTAGGGTAGAGTGTACTGCCTGTCATTTGCAGCATTTGCATCCTCACTTTTGGCGCACCTGGTCCAGTTCCAGAACACCCTTTGGGACCAGGACTGGACATCCTGCAAGGCATGCCCGACTGCCTCAAAAGGCGCTTTCAAGCTTTTGCAGATAGGCTCAGATGTGGGCTCTCATCCTCCGAGCAGCGTATGACTCTCACGGACACCTGAGCGAGGGCAGCGGCCTGCGGAATTTGTTTTGCGTGCCATTCCTGGCTCTGGGTCTCAGAGTTCGACTCAAGTGCAACTACCCTTCTGTACGCCCCTTTCAGAGGCTCTCTGCTCTAAGGTGAAGACACCAAGAAAGTCGTAGTCAAACTGCAGGACTCCGGAAAAGCTGTCTGTTCCGTGCAGTCTATGTATCACCCGAAACGGGAGCGTTTTCACTGGCACAGTTTTTGTGGCAGATGGGGACATCCGCCTCAGCAGCCCCGCATGCAGCGGGGAGGCTTTGGTCGAAGAGGTGGGTCCAGAGGTGCTGCCTCTACTTCCTCTAGACAGGTTAGACCTTCAGCTGCTACCCTCCTTCCCCCTCCATCTACCTGACTATCTAAGCGCCCCCCCCCCCAGACCTGTCGTCAGGAGAGCCGGTGTGAGGTTGTTTTTCTCTCGCCTAGGCCGGAGAAAGTGACCTCAACCAGTGGGTCCTCGACCTTGTGGAGTTCGGGCACTCCATAGAGTTCGAGTCTTTACCCCGGTCAGACCACCGCCCCCCACCCACTATCCGAGAGACCACAGGGTTCCTATCAGACAGGAGATCCAGTCTCTCCTGTCCAAGGACACTATAGAATGCGTCCTGGTAGACTCTGGTTTTTACTCCCATGTCTTCCTGGTTCCCAAGAAGTTGGGGGACTTAAGACCCATTCTGGATCTCAGCAACCTCAATCGGTGGGTCTCCTATCGGAGATTCCGGATGGTCTCACTTCCAAATCTCCTTCCCTTCATTTTGGTCGGGGATTGGATGGCTTCCCTGAACATGCAAGATGCATATCTGCACATACCCATTTGCAGAAATCTTTGCAGATTCTTGAGTTTCAGGTTTGAAGATCGGTGCTGCCAATTCAAGGTCCTCCCCTTTGGCCTTTCCTCTGCCTCCAGGGTCGTTACAAAATGCCTTGCCGTCGTTGCAGCGGCACTGCGCAGAAAGGGACATATCTTACTTCGAGAGGGAGCTCTTGCAGCAGGCTATGACATTCAGGACTATGCCGCGGGCACTAGGACCATCCAGAAAACGTCTCAGCTAGCAGTATACAGCAGGATCGTCTCCGACGCTGGCCCTACCGACATCAACGGCCCTGTACAAAGCATGGACCCAGCTCCACCCTCAGTTATTTTCCCGCTGTGTCCCGCACGTGAAGAGAGAAGAGCTACATTCAGCTTGCCAGGAACAGCAAGATTTTCTACAAAACCCACTTCTCTTACTGTTTTTTAACATTTTTTTCTAGTTTAACTGACGTCAGATCGTTTCTGGTGGTTTTTGAAGTTTTCCGACGGATGTCTTCACTGTTGTCGGCCTCGCCTGAACACCATCAAAACAAGTGCGAGTGTGGGAGGCAGATCCTGGCCAAGGACAGCCATCGATGCTGCGTTTTCTGCCTCGGGCCGGACCACGACACCGGCCTGCTCCGCCTGCCAGGCATTTACTAGCTGGACCCGCATCCGTCGTCTGAAGGCCCTGAAGGCTTTTCTTCTGGAGAAGAAGATGGATCTGCAGTCCTCCGAGGGGAAACACAAAGAGAAGTGTCACGGTAAAGTCCGTAGTCTGTCCCGCACGGGTCGTGGTTCCGTCTCACTGCGCCCTCTCCCAAGAAGGCCCACCCTTTGGCATCAGGAAGCGATCGAAATTGTCTCGGGCAAGGCCGGCCCTTGAGGAGAATCGGCCAAGCCGAAGGTAACCCAGCTAAGGGTTAGCACCAAGCCATTGAAGTTGAAAGCTGTGGTCCCACCTCCCAAGGCACCGGCACCGCCTGCTAAAGGCGCAGCACCCCGTCGTCGGTACCACCACCAACACTGGTTGAAGGGCCAAAGGGTGAGGGATTGGCAGGAAAGAGCAGACGCTCCCATCGCCCAAGTCCTCCTCCCCCCACTGGGCCCCCAGGAGGGCTCTGTTTCGCGGCCCAACGTCCTGGCTACTCCCTTTCTGGGCTGAGCGGCAGAACTTTTTACGAAGGACGAGCTGCAGGAGCGGTTTTCTTTTTGGTGGGGGCAGGTCCAGAAGCCGCCCCCCCCCCCCCGTGGCCGGCCCAGACACAGGTACCGGACCCAGCGGGCAAACCACAGCCGGGAGGTGAGCCTTTCCCATGGAAGTCCCCGGAGTGCCCACCTACACCTCCTTCTAGGGCTCGTTCCCGCACCCCATCTGGAGACTACCGACGCTCCAGGGACCCTGGAGACCGTCGTCGGTCTAGTGCACATTTTCAGAGTCCTTCTCAGTCTCTAGACGAGAACACTGACATCGGGTCCTCTGACCGACGCCGGTCTCTGGACCGAGTCGGGTTTCGGCCGACCAATCCTCCAGTTAAGCGACCAGAGGGGTCTGGTTATAGGAGAGGTCAGACTATTCTAGATCTTGTAGTCGATCTCCTCATCCTCATCTTAGATCATCTTCTCTCTCAGCTTGTAGTGGTCCCCGGAGAGAAGGACTGAAACCGCCGGGCCTCCAGACGCATCCAACCTTCATGGACGCTATGAGGCATATTCAGGCCTCCAACGAGTAGGAGATGAAGGACCCGATCCGACGCCAGAGACAAGTGAAAGTACCTGAGGCAGAAGGAGCCGAAACCACTGGTGGTCCTTCTTTGGTGGATACTTCCAGGACCTCCACCACAGACTTCCTGAATATCCCAGCCTACGTCCCAGCTGTTCCTAAGAGTCTGATAAGCTGTACAAGGCCCTGAGGGCAGAAGCTTTTCTAGCTGAACACCCTCAGGCGGACACCTCGGGTGATCACAGCTGCCATGATAAATCCAGGCAGCTGAAGCACCTCGCTCACAGCCTCCGGCCCAGGTCTTGCTATTTGGACCAGGTGGGCAAGAAGGTTCATTCTGCCTCCACCTGTTCCATATAGGGTCCCTCAGTTTCTTGATGCATATGGTCCAGTACCAGAATCGCAAAGGGAGCATGGACAAGAGCTTTGAGAGCCATGCCAGATTCTGATCAGAAAGACAGAACTTCTGGACATCATGAAATCGGGCTTAGTGAATTTGGCTCATGCCCTGAGAGCTGTCGACACGCAGATATAGCAGCCAGGGCGGCCGCTCACGGGGTGTGCCTACAGGCGCCACTTCCTGGTTAGAGTCTCTGGCTTCACGGGATCTGCAGGCAGCTATCAAGATTTCACCTTCCAGGGTACGGTGCTGCCTGGGCAGGAGACAGAAGTTTGATTTCTGCCTCCAAGAGTCGGCAGTCTATCTGGTCAGTCCGGCCAGATGTACCACGGCGACCAGCGAAGACAGCGTAAATGACCATTTCATAAGCCCTCAGGTGGCCAAGGTCATGCCCGTGGTAACCAGCAGGCAGCAGAGGTGGCATCCAGGAGATCCGATAACCAACAGCCTGGGCGCCCTACCCATGGCCCAAGTCCTCCAGGCCTCCGCCTACACCTGGCTCAGCCCAGTGACTCCCTTCTGCCCTCCCACTTCCACAGGAAGACACGGTGGGGTGCTTCTCCTCAGTCTCGAAGGGTGGAAGTCGACACTGCGGACCAATGGGTCATAGATATCATCAGAAGAGGACACACTGGAGTTCACAGTTTTCCTCAAATACTCCATCAAAAGTACTCCGTTATCCTCCTTCTCAATCCATTAATAGGAGATTCAGACCCTCTTGCAAAAAGGGGCAATAGAAGTAGTCCCCTTGCATCAGCGAGGGAAAAGGGCTTTACTCCTTTCTTCCTGGTCCAAAAAAAACTGAGGATCTTCATCCCATTCTGGACCTCAGCTCTCCAAATCTCTTCTATAGGTACAACAAGGTTCAGGATGGTGACCTCCGGTCTACATCCTCTCTACCAGGGGACTGGCTCTGCTCCTAGACATGCAAGATGCATATTGGGGTCTTCTCTCCCCACAGGAAGTTCTGAGGTTCCACTTCCAAGGGAGAACTACCAGTTCAGGAATTCGGTTAAGCCTCTCTTCCGCTCCAGTCTTTACAAAATGCTTGGCAGTAGTGGCTGCGGCTCTAAGGCGGATGGGACACTGTTTTCCCATACCTGGGCGATTCAGCTGCCCAGCCCTGTCAAGGGCAGGCCTACTTCACGCCCTCTGAGACACCTGTACTCTATTCAAGAGCAGGGATCACCCTGAATCTACGATCGTCCGAGCCCTGTCAGAGCTCGGTTGCAATGGAGTGGTACTAGATTCTATCCAGGGCATGGCCTTCCTCCCTCAGGACAGGCGATCGCCTATAGAATTGCGAAGGATCTCAATAACTCCTCAAGTTCCAGCATGGAACTTCCTCAGGCTACTGGGGCAACATAGCGGCGGCATTCTATCAATCCCTTGGCCGCCTCCACATGAGGATCCCACAGGGCTACCAGGCACAGTGGGACAAGGCCAAGATAATTCAGACTCTATGGTCAGGACCACTGAGCCAATCAGGAGAACTTTGCGTTGTGGATGGACCCCGGAACCTGGAGAATGGGGTCAGCTTTTGTCTGGAGCCACCGGGTCAGAACTCTTACAACAGATGCATCAGACCTGGGATGGGGGTGCACCTGGGTGCTCATCAAGCACTCAATGGGTTTGGTCACCCAAGGAGCAGTCCTTCCTATCAATGTACTGGAGATGCGGTTCTCACCTGCCTTACAGGCCTTTCAAGAGGACCTGGTGCCAGGCTGTCTTCTGGTTCAAACAGACAATATAGGCGGTTGTCTTCTACATCAACAAGCAAGAGGCACTCATTCATAACCCCTTTGCAGGAGGCAATGAGAGTCTGGTACTGGGCGCTGGAGGCGATTCTACTGTCCACAGTGCATCGCACGGCATCCTCAGTGATCTGGCAGACAGCCTAAGCAGGTCTTGAGCCCAGAGCACATGAGTGGAAGCTGCTGCAGTCCGTGGCAGATCAGCTGTTCGACAAGTGGGGTCATCCAGAGCTGATAGTCTTTGCGTCACCACGCAACGCCAAACTGCCAGTGTTTTGCTTGGAGAACACGCGTCTGAAGTTTTCTGTTGGAGGCGCGTTATCCCTGCCTGCTGAGCAGGAAGTTTCTCTATGCCTTCCGCCCCTTCCCTCTCATTCAGGAGTCCTACTGTAGTTACAGGCAGAAGGGCCCGAATGATCCTCGTAGCCCCCAGATGGCCTCTGCAGATTTGATTCCCCATGCAGTGGTTATCCACAGAGCCTCAATTCTGCTGCCCATATGCTCACAGTTGCTGTCTCAGGAACAGGAATCAGCTGGTCCATCCGGACCCGCTGGTCCTTACACACATGCGTGGCTCCTTCAGAGGTAGCTGAACACACATCTGGGGTTTCCCGAAGTGGCGGCAGTGCTAGTTTCATGAGAAAGCCCTCCACCTGCTCCATATGCTATGAAGTGAGCGTTTTTGTCTATGGGCCTAGTCACAGCATTTGGGCCCGTCACTTGTCCAGTGAACTCAGTGTTGCAGTATCTCCCTCCTTGTATCAAAATGGCCTGAGTTACTCCTCTATCAAGGTTGCTATATGGGCTGTCTCCGCCTATCATGTTCTCATTTGAGATGACGTTAGCACAATAGATTACGCCCGCACCTTTTGAGAATTTTGCATGTAGGACCTCCCATCGGACCCTATCCCACCTGGGATCTCCTTTATGTGTTGGAGCTCACCTCACCTCCCTTTGAACCGGCAGCAGATTGTGAGCTGCGTTACCTTTCTTGAAGGTTTGCTTTTGGTTGCTGTTACCTCAGCTACAAGAGTTTCGAGCTTCAGGCTCCTGATGTGTAAAGAGCCGTATTTGATTTTCCACAGGAAAGGGTTTCCTTAGAATAAATCTAAGTTTCTTCCGAAAGTGGTCCCGATGTTGACCCCCTCAACGGTCGGTTGACCTTCAGTTTATTTTCCTTCCCCATCCAATAGAGGGCTCTCCTTCACACACTGGATGTCCACAGGACTTTAGAGTATTACCTCAAACGGACGACAGCCATCCGCCAATCGGGCAACTTTTTGTGGCCTTTACGTCACAATGCATGGGTAAACCGGTGATCAAGCAGACGATATCAGTGGATAGTCCACTGCATTTCCTTTTGCTATGAGAAACACAATAAGCCCCTCACCGGGCCTGGTTAGGGGTCACTCCACCAGAGGAGTGTGTGCTCATTCGCTGCCCTGAGAAATGTCTCTATAAAGGACATATGCGATCGCTACCTGGAACTGTGTGCATACATTGTCAAACATTACAACTTGGATATAGTCTCAGGCGTCGAGACTAGCTTCGGTCTGGCTGTTCTGTAAGGACTTCTGTCCTGAGGCCTCTGGAGTCAGCATATTCCATCTCCCGGGTCATCTACTTCTTTGGTGTGGACTGCTTGGTATTCAGTCCTGAATGTCGTAGCCTGTTGCAAAAGAGCTCCTCAGTAAGATAGTACATTCACGTAGAACTTACCGGAACCATAGATCTTGAGAGGAGCTCTTGCAGCAGGCATTACTTTCCACCTGCCTTCCCCTCGAGGTGTACAGATCCATCTTCATCTTCATCTACATCTCTATATTTGTTTCATCTCCTTCTCTTGTCAGGGCTTGTTGCAGGCCTTGGCGGAGAACTGAGTGGAACTGGGTCCGTCTCCTTTGTACCTGGGCCGATGGGGGGCGAGGGCTGGCGTCGAGGCGGTCCCTGCTGTATACTGCTGGCAGAAGTTTCCGGATGGTCCTAGTGCCAGCGGCATAGTCCTGAAAGTCATAGCCTGCTGCAAAAGCTCCTCTCGAAGATCTACTGTTGCAGTTCGTAACGTAACTGTACTGCACAATCTTACTTGAAACTGCTTTTGCAGCAGAGTTCCACCACATTGGAACTGCAGCCCACAGGCTCAGGACCCCATGGAAATTAACAGAGACCAGCCGGACCTCACCCCGACATCAGGCATCATAAAAGGGGGCGGTCCCTCAGACCGCAGATTCATTTCCTGCCGTCCCCACCGCCAGCATCGCCTCACGGTCCTGCTCAGCGAGCAGCGACCAGAACTTCAGCGTTAACTCTAAATGTCGGCATCTCCCTATCCTTCCTCAGAAGGACATCCTCCAAGTAGCTCTGCTGCAAACATTCCTTCTGAGGATCTGCACTCGTTCTGTTCGCGGGTGCCTAGGCCCAGAACACGACGCCAAGGTCCTCCCATTTGCCAGCGGTTCAACAGTCGCACCAGGTTCCGCCGCCAGAAGGCACTTCAAGGGTTCCTCTTGGAAGAACAACTTAAACTTATGGAGAAAGACCCTGCCTCCAGAGGTGAGTCCACCTCTAAGACTCACAAGCACCGGGAGAATGCCAGGTCCAGATCCCCGAACCGGGCCTCAGATTTGCGTACTAGCTCTGGCTCTATGTGTTCAGACCACTCTCCCTCCAGGGCTCGCGCTCAACCTCCTCCCGTGAAGGTTAGAACTTCAGGCATCTCTTGGCTTCCTTGCATCCCATTAAGACTTCAGGACCTCTGACCTTTCATGCTTGCTCGGCCCTCCACGAGGTCTACTGACCCGTCACCAGTCCAAGTCCTCTTCCAGAATCACTCATTCTTCCTCTGATAAGCGCTGGGAGCCCGGCGTTAGATCCGCATCCCAGCCTCCTAGGGACCGGACCCCCTTCCCAGGAAGACTAAGGACCTGGCGTCCCTTAAGCGGAAGACGGACACAAACAGGCCTGACCTGTCACCCGATATAGGTGCCTGTCAGACCAGATGTCAGGCAAACACAGGCGTTCAAGGAGCAGCGACTGCCTCTCCATCACCGGTGAACACCGGTGGCCAGGAAGTCTCATGCAGGAAATACGTTTGCCTGATGGCCAGGCAGGTGACAGCGAGTATGCGAACTCCGCGCTGATCCTTCGCCTGACCGGCGGCGCCCGGGGAACTCGATACCGGTGACAGGCCAACCCCGACCACCAGGACTGTAGTCGGTATGAATATTCAGGAGGTTAAAAGACCTCTTCACCTTTTGGTTGAACACAATCAAGAGGGATGTTGTCCCAGTAAAACTCCTCCGCCTACCTTCTCTCCTCCTCCTCCCACCAGGAGCGTAGGAAGACCACCGATCCCCAAGGGCATATTCACCTCCTAGGGACAGGTCCAAAGAAAGAAGGACCCTTTCAGGATCTCCCTCAGAGTCTCCCAGCCCCAAAGCGACCCAGGCGTCGACGGTCCATCCGCGGGGGGACTCTGAGACCTGATACCTCAGGTCTCCTTCTCGATCAACATCCCATCGCTTGACCCATGAGACCTTCCCAGATCACCTCCGGATGATCCATCTCTCAAAATCATAGAGCTGTCAGGAGAACATGGGATGGGAAACAGAAGATTTAGACCCAGACGACGCGCCCTAGCCCGTTGATCTTGGCAGAAGAACCTAAGCCTGTGGTGGTCCCACCCTTGATGGACACCTCTGCGGACGTCACCAAGGCAGCATGGAACGTCTGCACTCCACCCCACGGTGTCGAAGAAGGCTGATCGCCTGTAGAGAGCTCCTCGGCAGAGGGCCCGCATTTCAAGCGCAACAACCCTGACTGATTGCCTGGTCATTCGGCCTCCCATAATGGGTCTACCAACCACAACATCTGAGTACACGATCTCCGGACCAGGAGTCCAAGCAATTGGACTCTACTGGGTAGGCGCATGTATCTTGGCTGCTGCATGCTCCATTAGGTCACTGAACTATCTGACTACGTGGTTCAGTTTCAGAATGCCCTATTGAACAGGGTCAAGACCTAGCTAAGACACTTCGGATGGTGAACGGGAGGAGGAGCTTCTCAACCTCCTCTGCACTGGGTCAGACGGGACCCAGGTTTTGAGAAACCCGCCTATGATTCGAGGCGGACTCATAACAAGGGACAGCCTCAGGCGTCTGTCTCCAGAAGACATTCATAGCCGTGTCTCCGTATTTACCCAGATGTCCAGAAAAACATCCTGGGCGTTCCCTGTGATGGCAAAAATCCTATTTTGGTGAAAACTCCAAAAAGGTAATCACCAAATTACAGGACGCTGGGAAGGCAGTAAGGACTGTACAGGCCACGTACAGGCCAAAATCTGGTTCCTTTCGTAGGAACCAGAACCGTTTTCGTGGCCGACAGCAATGGCAGCAGCCACGTTCTGGCCAGCAGCAAAGGGGCACCTTCCACCATAAGGCCCAACCTAAGTCTTCCCCAGGCCGAGGTCAGCGGTATACCAAACCGGCCCAGCCTGTGGGGGGGCGGGGGGTAATGCCGCCACATCATGACTCTTTCCCTGCCCCACCCTCCTGTGGATCAACGGGCAGAAAAGGTCGGGGTCTCCATCGCTACACTATTCAGGATGTCAGTCTATTACCACCGACGGTGGGTCCTTCAACTGGTCCAAGAGAGGGTCACTTTATAGGAATTCCTCAACCACCCACCGTCCAGATCTCCCTGCTTTCCCGTTATTGGTCCCTTGCCCCTTTTCTCCTTACAGCAGGAAGTGCTTTCGCTTCTGGGAAAGGAAGCTACAGAGCACGTACCCGAGGAGCCAGGGGGTGCAGGTCACTATTCCCACTTCTTTCTGGTTCCCAAAAGACAGGGGACCTCCGTCCGATTCTGGATCTCCTCAATCTCAATGCTTCAGTCCTTTAAGCGCTTCGCATGGTGGCCCTTCCGGTTTGATACCCATGCTCGCGAGGGCGCCTCCTAGTGTCTCGGACATTCAGGATGCCTACCACACATACCCATTGCTTGAGCGCACAGGAAGTTCTTAGCGAATTTCTAAAGTCGCCATTATCAGTTCAGAGCCTCCCTTCTGACGTCACCGGCACCTTGGGTGTTTCCAAGTGCATGGCGATGCAGCGGCGAAACTCCTAGGAGACAAGACCACTCGTGTCTTCCTGTACTTGGACGACTGGCTCCTCATGGCCCCTGCTTAGGGAGGCTCTGATGTCCGCAATCCACTGTACTCAGTCCCTGTTCGGGGAGTTGGGCATCATCATCAATCAGGAGAAATCGCCCTAGTTCCGTCACACAGAATCTGGTTCATAGGCACAGTTCTGGACACCGTCCAGGGAAAGCTTTTCTGCCCCAGGACCGAGCGGAACACATCAGATCCCTCATCAGGGACTATCTTGGAAAGAAGACAGTCCCAGTCAGACTGGTCCTTTGCCTGCTCGGACAAATGGCTGCGCCATTGCAACAGTCCAACCCCGTCTCCACATGCGGGTGACCCAGTGGATGTTCTGAGTACAATGGAATCAGAACAAGACCATTTGCAACTTGATTGGATCACAGATACGTCATCCGGATTTGGCAATGGTGGCCAGATTCAAAAGAACTTGTCGGCAGGGGTCCCTTCATTGCGCCGTCTCCGATTGTGACTCCACAGACGCCTTAGGGTTCGGTTGGGGACACTTTCTTGACGAGGTCAGGTCTCAGAGACTCATGGACACCCCAGGAGCTCGTCTGCACATAAATATTTTGGAAATGAGAGCAGTTCTTTATGCTGAACGCTTCCAGTCGGAGAATCCACCAGGTACTCTGCTGTTACAGACAGACAATACCAGCGGTGATGCATTACCTCAGCAAACAAGGAGGCACCCATTCCACCCCTTTGCAGAGAGGCCATGAGGGTGTGGGATTGGGTTCCTACAACCTGGCGCAAACCTCATTGCTGTTCATGTCCCAGGGTGGACAGCGTCATCCAGACAGTCTGAGTCACTCTCAGGCCCAGAGTCCACGAGTGGGAACTACTCCAGGAGGTGGTAGAGGATCTGTTTCACAGATGGGACACACAGAGTTGGACCTTTCGCGTCCCCATCCAGCATAAAACTGCCCAATTTCTTCTCGCTAGATCCAGGGCCTGGTGTTTTCTGACCGAGACACGTTGTCCCTCTCCTGGAACGGGCAGATTCCTCTATGCATTTCCTCCTTCCCACTGATCAGAGGGTCCTTTTGAAACTCTGCAGAGAGCAGGCAACGCTGATGCTGCTCAGCCGCCTTTGACCCAGACAGATCTGGTTCCCTCTGCTACACCAGCTGTCCCAGAAACCTCAAGTACTTCTGCCAATCAGCTCTCACTTATTGTCCCAGAAGGCAAGCTCTTTGGTCCATCGGATCTTCGCTCTCTGAACCCTGCATGCCTGGCTCCTAGAGACTTGGCTATCGCATGAGATCACGAGGTTTCGCAAGAGGTAGCAGATGTTCTAGCGGCTGCTAGAAAGCTACCACTCATGCCCATACTCCATGAAATGGCGCAGAGTTGCCCTATGGGCTCAAGCATCGAGGACTTTCCCAAATGGATTGTCCGAAAGGTCGGTCCTGGACTACCATCTGTCTCTCTTCCAGGCAGGCAGCCTCTCCTCTTTAAGTACACTTTTATGCCATCTCAGCCTATCATACACCTATAGGCCTCGACCCATAGCTCAGTTGGACACCGCACTAAGCCTTCCTGAGAGGTGTTCAAACAACATAAGTCTTGCTATATTATGACAATTGCAGTTTGTCCCACCATTAGAACTGCTCGGAGGTGAAAAGTTAACTCCATTCAAAGAATGGAACTTGAAGTATGACTCGAGTTAGAGAAGCTCGTCTGGGTTATTTCAAACCTAAACTGTCAGATTCTTTACTCCGACCTCACTGAACAGTCGCTCCGGAGATTTCTCCCACTGCTCAGTTCATTTCGGTTTAAACAGTGTTTTCCGGTTCAAATCAACGAGAATATTATTATTTTAACCACAAAACCGTTCAGTTCAAGGTCTGTCTATGTAGTATCGTAAGTAATTTAAGTTCATTTCTGTGTGGAACTTGTAATATTGATCGGTTCGGTTTGAACCGATCAGCTTGTTTAAAACTTGAATTGAAGGTTTTAAGTGCGGTTCCGGTTCTTATAGGTTCTAAAAACTGATTTCATTCGTTTTTCCAAGACCCGTGTCACGGTTAGGAACCGATAAGGGTGTCTTACCTGGCACTGCCGTTAAAAGGGCAAGATTTTTGGTTAGAGCTGGCATTATCTGAAAACAAAAAGAAAACCGGGCCCACTGGGTTTCAACACTGTGATGCCTGTGAGAAGTCTTTGCCAAGACTGACCACACACCACATGTGTATATTGTCTGGGGTTGACCACCTCAATTCAGACTGCCAGATTTGTAAAATTTCCCTGCAGCCACCCTGGATAAGAGAGTTGGCAGACTCGAGGAGCGAGAGGCCAAAAGTCCGCTGACGGATGGCCAGCCGGTTGGTGCCAACGAACCACAGAAATATGCCTCTGACCAGAAGCGAGAACTTCCTCTGGCAAACATAAAGCTGGCTCGGAGGAGCCAGTTCAATAAAAAACAAGAAAATCAGCAGGTGTGGAAGCCAAAATTCCTTCTCCAACTGCTGCAGAGATAAAAAACTATTCAGATTGTCCAGTCACTTTCTCGGTTCCGTCGAACCGACACTGTCTGATAAAGGAGTCGGTTCAGTCGGTTCCACGGTTCAGAATATGTTGTTATTGAATTTTATGAACCAGAGGAGGGGAGGATGATTATGAACAGTATGAATGTGACTTTGAGGTCTGGGTGTGCCCATTAGACGGACATCTCCCAGACAGACCTTTAGAATCTCCCCTTTGCTTTCTGAGTCCCCCTCTCACTTTATGTTTTACAAAAAAGTTGCTGAAACCCTCCAGCTTCCATTGGAGGAAGCTGTGGATGAACAAGAGGAACCTGATTTTGTAGAAATGATGGATATTCCAGAGTCTAGGAGATTGTCTATTCCTTGCATAAATCATTTTGGAAACAGACAATAAGATTTTAAAAATTCTAATTCTGTGCCTCCTGTGGACAAAAAAGATGGACAGGAGGTACACTCTGATCAGAGTCCTGATGCAATTCCTTTCACAGCAATGCAGCCACGTTGAGTGTGGTTCAGGCTGCAGCCTGTGATAAAGCTAATATTCCTTTGCTACATCCTCTGACAAAGGTTCCAGGAAGATTGATGCCATGGCTAAAAAACAATACATGGCAGCGTCCTTGGGACTCAGGCAAGCAAATTACATGGCTTATGTAGCAAGGTTTCAGAAATCTAGATGGGACACTGTCATGGCCTTGGCCAAACAGGCCTCTGGCCAGCTTGCTAGTGAGCTGGAACAGGTGGCTGCTGATGGCATTGAGGCATCTAGGTGCAGTTTCATGCTGCTGGATTTTAATGATGTATCCTCTAAGTCGATAGCTCGTCTGCAGCTTTTACATGAGTTGGCCTGGCTCCAGGTGTACTAGCTTGTCACAGGATACCCAGACTAAGGCTATGGATTTTCCTGTGGTGGGAAATTCTCTGTTTGGGAGCAGACGAAATTATATGAAGAAAATGGATGAATATAAAATTGCTCAGGCTAAGGAGGCGAAGCCACTCCTCAGAGGCAGGCTCCCCAGGGTAGAGGTAGGCCTTTTCACAGGCCTTTTACCAAACTCCAGGCCTCCTCTCTGCTTATGCTCAGAGGGGTTCTTCAGAGGGAGAGGCAGACTCAGGTGTGGGCAGGCACTGCCCCACCCCTCAGCCTAAAGCACCTGCCAAACAGACACCCTGATGGGGTGCCCAGGGCCAATTCTCCTTTACCTGTAGGGGGCAGGTTGGCTTGCCGTTCAGAACTGGGTGTCTCTAACTTCAGACAAGTGGGTCCTGGAAGTAGTAAGCCAGGGTCTGGTTCTCGGCTTCAAAAAGTTCCCAAAGATGAGAATCCAGTCTTTCCCACCTGCAAACTCTTTAGAGACCTTTACTTTAGAAACATAGGTCTCCAACCCTCCTGGCTGTCAGAGCTGTAGAAGGGCATCTTCCTTGTCCAATCTTCACCATTCATTACTGCCTGGGTGTGGCGGGCGCGCACCCGCTTCATAAGAGCTTTTTTTTTTAAAAAGCTAGCTCTACTGTGCGCTGCCCACCGAGACCCGGCCATCTTGCCTTGAGGCGGCCGTTAGTAACTACCGACTCCTCCTCCAACTCGTTCTGTTTCTCCGCCGTCGAGGCAGCACCTGCTAGCGGGTAAGTAATTAGTATCACGTAGTCTAAACACGACTCCTGTTTTCGTTTGCACCGGCCGCTACTAGCGGTAAGACTGTTCCTTTTTCTATTTGTACAAGCGTCGGTGCTTTCCTACTGTGTGTTTACCTCATTTGTTTCTGATTATGTCCGGTTCTGGAAGCGAAGCGTTTTCAAGAGCAGGCCGCGCCCCTGTCAGTGCTCCTGTGACGGCGGCATTTCTCCGTCTCTGGACCCGGCATGGCGTGTGTCTTGATGCCTGGGACCCAACCATGATATGGATTAAATGCGATGTCTGGCTACTCCATGGACGCGGCGTCCTCGAAGTCTCGCGTTCAAGCTCGGCAAGGCCCGCCGACTTTCGGGGGCGAGGCGGTTAATGAGGACTCCCAGGTAAAGTCTCTAGGCCCTTCCCCGGGTCCCTCTCCGGGCCTATCACGATCCAGCGGAGGAGGGTTTCCCCTCATCTTCTTGCCGGCGAGGACCCTTCCCGCAGTGTCGGGGGCGTTGCGGTCCCTCCGGGGCAGCGGCGTCGACACCCGCCTCGGCAGTCACCTCCTCGGAGGTGCAGGCTCGCCAGTGTGAGGCCTGGATTTCTGGGCGGACACGGCGAACCCTCGGCCGCCCGCCTTCGGCGCCGACACCGGATCCAGCGCGTTGCGGTGCAGTGATCGAGCAGCGCCGTTCGCAGCGCCCGTTTGACTCGGCGCGTTTTGGATCTAATTGCCGATTCGGCGGCGCGTTGCCTAATTTCCTCTCCTCGCGGCGCGGCTCAATTTCCGGCGCGGGGCGGTCTGCATTAGCCCGCTGGTGCAGCGGAGGAGCTGGGATGCGTGCCTGGCTGTAGCTAATGTTCGGGCGGGCGGCGCGCCTCTGGTACCGGTGCCGTTCACGGCGCCGTTGCCATGGGGACCCCTGGGGTAGCCAGCATTGAGGTCCTGCTGATCTCGTCCTCCTCGGAGGGCGATGATTCAGAGGTGGACCCATCCTGGCACCCCCACTCTTCGGGGTCTGGGTCCCCTGTGGCACGAGGTACCAGGTGGCGCAGCGGGCCCCTCCCTCTGTCCCCCTTCCGTCCTCTCCTGAGGGCTCTCCGGCTGGGGGTGGCTTTGAGTCCCAGGAGGGAGGCGTGGGGGTGACTGGGGGGGAGGCTCCCCCCTCCGGGGGACCGGTGACAGCTACCCTCCGAGTGCTGTTGCTCCCTTTGGGGTGGGGCAGCTGCAGGAAGGAGGAGGGCTCTCTGATCCGCGGGATTGAGGGCAGGGGACAGGCCTCGGTCTTCTTTGGCCACCTGGAGGTGGCCAGGGCAAGTGCTGAACCCGCCGCCTTCCCTCCGAGGCTCTAGGGTGCCCTCCCGCGGCGTTGTTGGGCTGCCCTTCTGGATCCATGCAGTCCCGACTTAACGTCGCAGGGAGCTCTCCCCTGGGCTCTTCCAGGCTCCGGCTTCCTCAGGAGGTTCCGTCTTGCGGCCTGGTTTGTCCGGGATCCCGCCAGCATGTTCCGTTCCCGGATTCCGAGACCTAGCAGAGATCTATTGCCTCCCTGTAGGATGCCCCTCTCCTATCTCTGCCTCCACCACCCCGGCCTAGGCCAATCGGTCCTCTGGTCCGTTATCCTGGGAGCAGTTCAGAGGTTCTGCGCCTTCCTTCACACGTTAGATGTATGCATGAGGCGGGTCTTCGACTCTCCCCTCCGCCAGCAGGAGTACTCTGGGCATTCCAGTTCCCCATCAGCCTCGTCCTCCTCCTCTGAGGGGAGGAACCCCCTGCTCATCTCTCCTCCGATGCTGATTTCACTGAATATCAGCGATTCCTATCGAGATGGTGAGGGACCCGGATCTCCTTTGTTGAAGAGACAATACGAGCAGGGAGGCGGCGTGAATTCCTTGGGAATTCAGTGCACAGCACTTAGTGGTACCTTCCTGGCCAATCCCCTTCAGGAGGTCTATCGATCCTGGCGATCGCCAGCAGCTTCTTCTCAGCCCGGCTGACTGTCAAGCGTGGGTATTGTGCCCCTCGAGTCTCTGGGTACCCTTCCCAACCCCTTCTGGTTTGGTCTACCTTGACACTCCCTCAGGGCGCCCGCTGCCGCAGCCGCGACCGACCACGGACCCGGACTCACTTCAGTTCGACCGTTGGGCGAAAGTGTTCTCTTCTTCTAATGCGGCTGCTTGTATAGCATCACATCAGGCTCACCACGCTGCCTACAATCGGCACCTGTGGTCGATGCTTTCTCAACTCCTAGCGTCGATGCCTGATACGGAGCAAACCAGACAAGCTGTTGCCCTCTCCGCTCTAGGCCTGGAGCTGGCAAGACACCAGGCAATCTTATGACGCCAATGAGGTGGCTTCCAGGCTTGCGTGGACAGCGATCTGCATTAGTCGGACGGCATGGCTTCGTCTTTTAAGGTTGTCACTCCTGGCCCGACGTAGGGTGATTCGCTCAGCCTTCCGGGGGACCCGTCTCTTTTCCTCTAGAGCTAGGAGACTTTTGCAGGGGCTTTCTCCGTCTCCTCGTCCTCGGGAGGCACCTCCTAGCTCTTCTCCCTTAAGCTTCTGTGAATTAGCCAGGGTCTTCCCTCTGTTTCTCACCAACAGGAGGCTGGGGGTCTTGTTCCTCAGGGTCTTACCCTTCTGGGGAAGAGGAGCTTAGTACTCACCCAGGCAGTAATGAATGGTGAAGATTGACAGGGAAGATATGAAAATTACATTACCTCACCGTAATTCTTGATCTTCTCTTGTATCTTCACCATTCATTACAATCCCTCCACCTTCCTCAGTGGCCTCCTCCTGTGGCGTCTCCCCTTCCCGTCTCGTTCCTCCCTCTTGCTGAACCAAAAAAAAAAAAAAAAAATTCTTTAAAAAAAAAAAAAAGGAAATCTCTGTCCTTTCCTGTTTTCCTTAGACATTTCCAGGAAAATTATTTACTCTAAGATTCGTGGGCTTTTGTTGCAGAGTGCTGCGGGTGGTAGGTAAGCTACCGACTATCTCTCCGCCATGTTCTCTGGCGAGGCACTCCTAGGGACCTTGCCTGACTCTGTCTGTGCAGTTTGATCCGCAATATTCTGCTAATCAATTACTAAGCCCTAGAATCAACCCCTTTTCTTTTCTTGCAGAGCAGGAGGAGCAGGTATGGTTTCCTTCTCTCTTAAAACTGAGGAACTCTCTCCCGACTGTGAGGCAGCCCCTGGCTTCTCAGGTCATGTTTTTCCTCATAAGCCTGCAGTCATGCCCTGTCTTGAAATTCACCCTTTCAAGGGGCCTTCTGCGGACAGTGTTGCAGGAAAAGCAATGCCAACCATGACCGGTTCTTGCCAGTTTCAAGTCTCTCCTGCCTTGCCATAGCAAGTCCGATTGAGTTCCGTTATATTACCTACAAACCGCCTGGAAAGGCTAAAATTTTCTTCCTAAACCCTTGAGCAGCTCTTACATGCTGCCTGGGAATTATCCTTTTCTAGCGGGTGTCCTCCAGGCAAAGGCCTGCTCTCAGGCCAGGAGCCCGCAGCTAGGATCAAGGACCATGGCATGTTGAGGTCAGAGACTATGCCCTCCTTAGTCTGTCTAGCGGGTTCGGTGAACCTTCTCTTCAGCACTACCAGTGGGGATTCTTGCTCCCTTGTTAAATCGAGCCTTTAGCCTCTCAGCTAACTATGCTCGCTGGGCATTCTGGTCTCCTCAACATCCCATCTTTCTTCTTCTCTCTTCTTCATTCTTTCTCCTTCCCTTTTCTCTCTATCTGTTCCTCCTAGAGTCGCCTCGGTAAGGAGGCCCTGCGATCCCTAGGGCAGGAATACTCTCTCCTCTGTCTATTCTCCATCGGCTTATTCCTTTTTCAGTTCATTTTTCCTTACTTTGCTATCCCTTGGCTATTCTTGCTCAATCTTCCAAAATCAGTTCTGGAACCTCGCTTTCTCTTTTTTCCATAATTTGATTTTTTGCCTCTCCGACTCACAGAACCGAGTTGGAGGAGTTGATTAGCTATTGGCGCCCTGGCGCATGGCCTTGAGGCGTCGGTCTCGAGGCCAGGCGTGATAAAGCTAGCTTTTAAAAAAAGCTCCTGTGCGGGTACGTGCTCCGCCACACCCAGGCAGTAATGAATGGTGAAGATACAAGAGAAGATGAAGAATTACGGTGAGTACGTAATTTCATTTCTCCCTACACCAGGGCAAGGTCTGTACTCCAGATATTTCCTTACCCCAAAAAAGACAGGAGAATGGCGGCCCATTTTAGACCTGAGATATCTGAACAAACACCTTTTGAAACCAAAGTTCAAAATGGTAACTCTGGCAATGATTTTACCCTCTCTAAGGCCAGGGGACTGGCTAGCCTCCCTGGACCTCAAGGATGCCTATTTTCACGTCCTAATCAGAAGCTCCCACCGAAAGTACCTCAGGTCACTACCAGTTCAGAGCAATGCCCTTGGCCTCACCTCTGCCCAAGGGTATTCACAAAATGTCTGGCAAGTAGCTGGCTCATTTAAGAAGGCAAAGGATTGCTGTCTTTCCTATCTGACGACTGGCTCATTGTAGGCCAGTCCCCAGAACAAGGTAAGATCTCACCTGCAAGTTACTCAGCAGCTGCTCTCCTCCATGGGCTTCTTGCTCAATCTTCCAAAATCAGTTCTGGAACCAGTTCAGGTGCTCACCTTCATAGGTGCAGAATTGGACACAAAGCAGGCCAGAGCCTTCCTTCCCTTAGAGAGGGTAAGGAACTTGGTGGCTCTGGCCTCCTCCTTCACTCTGCAGGTCTCTCAACCAGCAAGACACTTCTTGCAGCTCCTGGGGCACATGACTGCGTCCACAGCCGTAGTGCAAGGAGCAAGATTTCAGATGAGGGATATTCAGTTTCACTTGAGAGCCTTTTTGGTCTCAGAGAAGAGACCCCCTTTCCAAGTTGGTCCCAGTGACCGAACCTGATCCAGGCCCTCCAGTGGTGGCAGGATCAGAGCAATTTAAGACTGGGGATCCCTTCATTCCTCTGTCTCACTCCTTGACCCTCACTACGGATGCTTCCCTCCTGGGGTGGGGGCCCACATGGGCGACCTCTCCACTCAGGAGTGTGGTCCCCTCAGGAATCTCTGCTCACATCAATTTGCTGGAACTCAGAGCTGTCTTTTAGCACTTCAAGTGTTTTCTGTGTCTGTTCAGAACAAAGTGGTGGAAGTCAGAACAGACAACACCACAACAATGTGGTACATCAACAAGCAGGGGGCACTTGGTCTTGGCCTTGTGCACGAGGCAATGAAGTTGTGGTCTCTGCCTATTCCTAGAACACTTCCCTCATAGCAGTTCACCTTCCAGGAAAGGACAGTGTCTTGAGATGCTCTCAGCAGGATTTCCCAGGGCCATCACGATTGGTCTCTGGATCCTCAAGTACTGTGGATAGTTTTTGCCAGATGGGGCATCCCTCCGATAGATCTTTTTCAGCCCCGACAATCACCAACTTCCACTGTTCTGTTGCAGGCCCCAGTGTTGAGCTCAATCCCCGGATGCCTTTCTCCTAGATTGGGAAGGAAGTTTCTTTATGCCTTCCCCTTCCCTCTCCTATTCAAGGTGCTAGTCAAAATCAGATCCCAGCCTTGCAGGATGATTCTGATTGCCCCAGATTGGGCCAGGCAGCCCTGGTACCCACTCCTTCTGTCACTAGCAGTCCATCTTCCCCTGTGCCTCCCCAGGAATCACAACCTGTTAACCTGTGCACAGGGGAGTTTAGTATCGAACCTCAAATCCCTCAACCTCAAGGCCTGGCTCTTGAGGAGTTAGAATTTGCTGACCTGCACCTTTCTCAGGGTGTTCTTGAAATCCTAAAGGCTTCTAGAAGCCTTCCACTAGGGCTACTTACAATTCTAAGTGGAAAAGGTTTTCCATTTGGTGTTCTGGGAAACATATTTCCCCGGAATCTGCTGATTTGCCCATTGTTTTGGACTATATGGTCCACCTTAATTCCTTGGGACTGAGACCAGCTACCCTGAAAGTACATTTGGCAGCTGTCTCTGCTTTTGTTTCAGCAGGAAAGCCCTCCTCTCTTTCCGCTCACCCTGTATTTTCCAAGTTTTTTAAAGGATTACTTCATTCTAATCCACCTTTTAGGGATCCGGCCCCTGCCTGGGACCTTAATGTTTGCATTGCCCAGTTAATGCAACCTCCTTTTGAACCTCTGTCTTCTGCAGAGCTTAAGTACTTAACTTGGAAAACTGTTTTCCTAGTGGCTATCACTTCTGCCAGGCACATAAGTGAGTTGTAAGCCCCTGTCAGTAGAAACTGACTTATTTCTTTCCACAGGGATAAGGTAGTCCTCAGGACTAACAGGAAGTTTTTGCCTAAGGTGGTTTCAGATTTCCATCTTAATCAATCTATCTCCTTCCAGTGTTTTCCACTGACCATTCTTCCTCTGGTGAGAGGAGATTGCACAATTTAGATGTTGAGGGCCCTAAGTTACTATATAGGCGTACCAAGGGTCACAGGTTGAATCCCTCAACTTTTCTCACTTATGGTGAGGTCGGAAAGAAACCTGCCACTAAGAGATCCATTGTCAGGTGGATTGTCTCTTGTATCAATTATGTTATCAAAAACTGGGAAAGTTCCCCCTTCAGGCCTGAGGGCTCATTCTACCAGAGGTACAGCGGCGTCTCTAGCTGCTGCCAGAGACATCCCTATCTTAGAGATATGTCAAGCAGCTACCTGGAAAACGGTACATACTTTCACCAAGCATTACTCCCTGGATGTCCAGGCCAGGAGGGATGCTCGGTTTGGCACAGCTGTGCTTCAGAGCCTATTCCCTAAGTAGGTTCTGTCCCTCCTCCATGGAGGAACTGCTGTGTATTCTGCAATTGTCATAATATAGCAAGACTTCATGTTGTTTGAAGAAAAAATTACTCACCTTAGTAATGTTGTTTCTTCTAATGGAGTCTTGCTATATTATGACCTCCCCCCCAGCCTGCCCCTCTCAGAACTTCTACTTGGGTATGGGGTGGGCAGCCTAGTGTGGGCGCTAGTTATGCCCATTATATGTTTTCCACCCCTTCTTGGGGTTTTGGGGTGTGATGTTTTTATTTTATGTCATATTATTACTTATATTATATTATTACTTCTGGTCCCCTGACTTGAGTCTTTGTGTTGGGACTAGGAGTATGTCTTAATAGTTAGGTAGCCAGTTGGCTAGTGTAGGTTACAGCTTCCACACAGACCTTAGTGAGTTTTGCTTGTAAAGATCTGACAGTTTAGGTTTGAAATAACCCAGACAGAGCTTCTCTAACCGAACTCGCGCTCCAAGTTCCATTCTTTGAATGGGAGTTAACTCTTTCACCTCCGGAGCAGTTGTAATGGTGGGACAAGCTGCAGTTGTCATAATATAGCAAAACTCCATTAGAAGAAACAACATTACTAAGGTGAGTAATTTTTTTCTTCTCCACCTTAGACCTCCGATTAAGGATCCTGTTCCTCCATGGGATTTAGCCTTTGTCCTGGAGCAGCTCACGCTGCCACCTTTGAACCAGCTTGGCGGATTGCGAGCTCGTCTCCTGACATGGAAGACATTATTTTTAGTTGCTGTTACTTCGCCAGAAGGATTTCTGAGCTGCAGCACTGATGTGCAAAGAACCTTATTTGGTTTTCACCGGACGGTGTCTCTAAGGACAAATCCAAAGTTTCTACCTAAAGTGGTCTCAGCTCTCACCCTCAATCAGGACATCGACTTACCGGTGTATTTTCCTAAATACTCGAATAGAGGAGAGGCCCTACTGCACACTCTAGATGTGCATAGGTGTCTAAGATACTACTTGACCAGACCTAGGCACCACCGTAAATCTGATCAGCTTTTCGTCTCCTTCACCCATAAAATGATGGGAGCTCCGGTTTCTAAACAATCGCTGTCCAGGTGGCTCATCCATTGTATCACGTTCTGTTACCAGAAGCGTAACAAACCTCTACGAGCATGGTTAAGGGACATTCCACAAGGGTGGTGGCTACCTCCTTTGCAGCCATGAAGAAACGTGTCCGCTTCAGCCATCTGCGCGCGCTACCTGGGCACCGTGCGCTTTATCAGGCATTATGCCCTGGATGTTGCATCTGCGAAAGAGCTAGTTTTGGTTTAGCAGTCCTTCAGGGACTCCTATCCTTAGCTTCGGTCCAACTCGCGATCTCTACCTGGCCTCCTCCCACCTGCGAGGGATTTCCAGTATTGCTTGGGAATCACTCCTAATGGTGTAACCTGCTGCAAGAGCTGTTTCTCGAAGTAAGATAGTACGGTTACGTAAGAACTTACCGTAACAGTAGATCTTCGAAAACAGCTCTTGCAGCAGGTAGTTACCCTCCCACCATCCCCTCTGGAGGTAGAGTTGTTCCGATATCCCTTTCCTAGGATTTGGTGTTTCTAACACCGCTCTGAATACCTTTTGATGGCTGATCCTCAGTCTCCACTTCTGATGTCATCTAGCGTCCAGGAGTCTCCGGCGGGAGAACTGGGGATTCTGGGGGACCGCCTCCTTTGTATGATGCCTGGCGTGGGGCAGTCCCGCTGGAAACTGCTAGCTAGAAAATTTCTGTGGGGTCCTGGCGCCTGCCGGCTTCAGTCCTAATGGTGTAACCTGCTGCAAGAGCTGCTATCAAGATCTGTTACGTAAGT
The DNA here is from genome assembly GCA_016271365.2 of Neoceratodus forsteri. Taxonomy (NCBI): domain Eukaryota; kingdom Metazoa; phylum Chordata; order Ceratodontiformes; family Ceratodontidae; genus Neoceratodus; species Neoceratodus forsteri. Next base: position 1,416,796,812 of record CM028130.1, read on the forward strand.
TCTATGTAACTATATCGCTACTCCTATCTAGACGACTGACTTTGTTGGCAGTGTCCAGGTCTCGTCTTTGGAGACCATCCTGGACACACTCCTCTGTTGGCACCTGGGATCAAAGTGAACCCAGAGAACTCACAGCACCTACCCTCCCAGCATCTACAGTTCATAGGATACCACCTTGGGGTTGGCCTTCCTACCTTCCGACAGAGCAGAGCGCCTCAGGGCACTAGCAATCCAGGCTTGTTCAGCATCTGTTGTCCCGGCCAGATCCATTCTTCGGCTTTTGGGACACATGGCGGCTGCCGTAGTTTTGGTCCCCTTCGCCAGGCTGTGCATGCACACCATTCAGTGGGACCAAGCCACGGATGATTTGGATTTGCCAGTCCGAATCACAGAGCCAGTTCGTCGAGAACTCTGCTCGTGGGGGTCCCCTCAGAATCTCTGCAGAGGGCTCCATTTCCAGCCAGAGACATCTACCCAGACACTCACTACAGATGCATCTGGGACATGATGGGGGCTCATCTGGGGATCCACAGGACTCAAGAGCTGTGGTCCCCATTAGAGGAGAACCTGCACATCGGTGTGCTCGAGCTACGAGCAGTCCTGTACTCTCGCAGACTCAGTCCTTTCATACCTCCCGGCCACCTTCGGGTTCAGATGGACAACACCTCCATGGTGTTCTCAGTCAACAAGCAGGGAGGCACACACTCTTATCCCCTATATCAGGAAGCTATGAGAATGTGGGACTGGGCAACGAAGCGTCTGCTCAGTCTATCGGCAGTCCATGGTCCAGGTTCTCTGAACGTGGTTGCAGACGCACTTAGCCGAGCCAAACCATTAACTCACGAGTGGTCCCTGCTTCAGTCTGCAGCAGACACCATGCTCATCAGATGGAGGATGCCAAAATTGGACCTGTTTGCATCTCAATGCAACACAAAACTGCCCATTTTCTGCTGGCTTGGTCTCGAGCCTGCAGCTTTCTGCAAGGCGCATTGTCCCTATTCTGGAAGGGAGGTCCTTTACACATTTCCTCCTTCCTCCCTTACAGCGGGTTCTGCTCAAGGCCAGTCAGAGAAGGTGGTCATGATCCTGATAGCCCCTCTGTGGCCCAGACAGATTTGGTTCCCACTGCTCAGGCGCCTGACAGTGGAGCCTTCATGGCCTCTTCTCCGCCTCGGGTCAGCTGCACTCAGCAACAGGCAGCTTTGGTTCACCCTAACTTATGCTCCCTCCACGCATGCTTGGCTCCTCAGGACTTAGCCAAGCTCCAGTTTAGAGTATCGGACGAGTAGCTCAAATCTTGGTTTCGGCACGGAAGCCCACTACGAGTGCCACTTATGCCATGAAATGGAAACGCTTTTATCTGTGGGCCACAGCCAGGAGATTGGACCCTCTGGTCTGTCTGGTCAGCTCTATCTTACAATACCTGTTATCTCTCTCCGAGTCAGGTCTTAGTTACTCCTCCATAAGTACACCCGACTGCTGTTTCTGCCCATCATCACTGCGTCCATAACAGGACAGTGGCTCAACTGGAGGTAGTTAAAACCTTTCTTAAGGGATCCTGCATCTCCGTCCTCCTGTTCAGGATCCTGTTCCTCCTTGGGACTTGTTTGTTCTGGAAAGGCTACGCTTCCCCCATTTGAACCGATCAGGAGTTGTGAGCTCATAACCTCTCTTGGAAGCGTTGCTTTTGGTAGCAGTCTGCTAGATGCATTTCTGAGCTTCATGCTTTGATATGTAGAGAGCCTTATCTGATTTTCATAAGGATGGGGTGGATCTCGCACCAGTCCAAAATTCCTTCTAAAGTCTCGGAGCTTACTCTCAGTCAGTCAGTTTAGCTTCCGGTTTATTACCTGGAACATTCCAACTGGGTGAGGCGCTTCTGCACACCTTAGATGTGCATAGAGCCTTGGGCTGTTACCTGTCCAGAACCAAGGAGGCCAGGCAATCGGATCAGCTTTTTGTGTCTTTTGCGGACAGGTCCTTGGGGCGCCGGTTACCAAACAAATGCTTTCGTGTTGGCTTGCCAACTGCGTTTCCTTCTGTTATGAGAAGGGTGGGAAAACCCTTCCGGGTGCGGTCAGGGCACATTCCACCAGAGCGGTTGCTACTTCTTTCGCAGCACTCAAGTGAGTGTCTGCGACTGACATTTGTGTTGTCACCACTTGACACTCTGTTCTCACGTTCATCAGGCACTACAAACTGGATATAATTTCCAGGCGTCAAGTAGGGTTTGGCCTTGCGGTTCTCCAGGGCCTTATCTCATGAGAGGTTTCTCTCCCAGTGTGTGTCTGCCTCTCCTTTCCCCCTCCCAAGGGTGGTCTTAAATTTTATACTGTTTGGGAGCGTGTCTGTCTGTTACTTCCCCTTCCTAAGGGTGGTCTTAAGTTTTATGCTGCTTGGAAATCAGTGCTACATGTGTTACCTGCTGCAAAAGCTTCCTGTTGAAGTAAGATAGTACAGTTACTTAAGAACTTACCGTAACAGTAGATCTTCAAGAGAAGCTCTTGCAACAGGTATGATTTTCCCTCCCCTCCTTCCCCCGGGAGAAAGTCTCTCTGGTCTGATCCGCCCTTCATGTTTTTCAGTTGTGGGCTTAGTTATTTGCCTTTGTTTTTCTCTGTGGAGTTTGTTCTATCCACAGCTGTCCACTTGTAGCGTGTCATTGGCGTGCAAGAACTGGAGCACGTGGGGACCACCACCTGCCTTTACACTGGGTGACGGGTGGAGCCAATGTCAGGTGGGTGGTCCCACGTTGGTACTGCTGGAGAAAAGAATTGCCGAGATCTGCTGCCAGGTGGCGTCAGTCCTACATGTGTTACCTGCTGCAACAGCTTCTCTCGAAGATCTACTGCTACAGTAAGTTCTTACGTAACTGTACTTGTTTCTGGCAGCAATCACTTCTGCCAGAAAAATAAGCAAGCTACAGGCCCTCTGTGTGGGAAAAGGACTGTTTCTTTCCAGAGGGACAAGGCAGTGTTGAGAACTAATAGGAAGTTCCTCCCCATGGTGGTTTGTGACTTCCATTTGAACCAGTCTATAACATTGCCAGTTTTCTTTACTGAACACTGTAGCTCAGGTGAGCATAGATTGTATAGCTTAGATGTAAAATTAACACTGCATTATTACATGACTGATACCAAGGATCATAGTCAGGACAGACAACTGTTCCCCTCCTATGGGGAAGTAGGTAAAGGTGCTCCTGCAGGCAAGGTTCCTCCCTCTGGTCTTAGGGCCCACTCTACAAGGGGCACAGCTGCCATTTTTGCAGTTGCCGAGAGGTACCTCTGATGGAAATATGTAAAGCAGCTACCTGGAGGTCAGTCCACACCTTCACTAAGCATTATAGCCTGGACTCCCAGTCCAGGACTGATGCCAGATTTGGCACAGCAGTGTTGCAGTCTTTTTCCTAAATAGATTCTGGCCCACCTCCTTGAAGTACTGCTGCATAGTCTGCAAGAGTAATAATATTAGTGGATTCTAGGGACGTGGATATGTTGTTCAATCCACACTTACTGGCAGGTTCCTTGCCGCTTTAAATCTTGCCGGAAGGTCTTCAAGCTGGCTCCTCCCACCCACCTGGGTGGTAAAATTCTCAGCTCCACCCCATGATGCCAGATCTTCTTTACCGCTTGGATGCTCAGGTTCCCTCCTTAGCTCTCTGCGTTTTAGGCCTGGATCCACACTCTTTGGTCAATCCGAAACTTATTCTTTTCTTTCCCTCGTGGCTGCGATGGACAAATCAACTCCCGGATTTCGTCGGTGCCCCTGTGGGCAGAAGATATCCCAGACCGATCCGCACTCCACGTGCGTTTATTGCCTTGGACTCTGCCATGACTCACAGGCTTGTGAGTTGTGCAAATCCTTTTCAGCTTCAGTCTTGGAGGACCGTGCTGCCCGATTGCTGTTGGGGCGACCCGAAATCGTTATCCCTCCGGTCAAATCGAAGAGCCCGTTAGGCGGTGTCCAGCGACTCGTGGGTCGGCTGAACAGCTGGTCGCCTTGAGGAGGCGGCCCAGGCCGCATCATAATTCTCGGTCGCGGCATTTATCCCACTCTCCTTGGGCCCTCCTCCCACACAGCTTCTTTCAAGAGCTTTGCCCGTCCCTCTCCACCAAGGAGAAGGGCCTTCGGGACATTCCTCTTGGTCCAAAAGAAGGACCCCAAAGGTAAGTCCCACTGTCAACGTCAGGGAATGGGAGAGGTCCCTTCCCCGGATAGTCGACTTCTCGGTCGAGGTTGCGGGGTTAAGGCCGCTGGCATCAAGGTGTCCCCTGCTCGGGTCAGCTGGCCGAGACGACGGTCAGAGATGCCGTTTATTTTTTTCGACCGTCGGACAGTTTGTCAACTGGAGAAGCAGACAACCCTTCTTTATTGGTTTCCCCAGTGGAAACCGAGGATTTTCCTGTGCCGGAGTCCCCAGTTAAGGTCCCTGAGCCGAGGGAGGAGCGGGTTTCCCCTGCCCCTCTGTGATCCACCCTTAGAATCCCCGAAGGTCTCAGTCTCGGACCTCTTCCAGGTCCAGCCGATCCGCCGACGTCGGCAGTCTTGGTCTCGGCACCATAGAAGCAGCGAGCGCCAAGTTATGCTCGGCACTACAAGGATCTAATGTGGCAGCAGCTCTTATTGTCCAGGAATAAGCCAACTCCGCCGCCATTAGGTGACTGTCACCGAGCGCCGAACAATCCCTCGTAGTAGCCAGGCGAGCCGGCCAGCACTGGTTGTTCGGCCGAAACCGGCTGCACCACCCATTGTGGTAGAACCCCCGCCTCCACAACCTAAAACTGGGGCCCCGACCATGGGTTCTCGGTCAGGTCAGGGCTTGTCCCATCGGTTGTTGGTCACCCTCACTCCCGATCGACCTCGGCAGGTGGAGGGTGGCTCAGGCGCTCGGCAGCTTTTCGCAGACTCCTCGGAGTCTGACGACGATGACTCCTTGTTCTCCAGGCCACTTGACCTGGAGTCCACTGGGGGTCAGTTGGTGAACGAGAGCCCGTCCTCGTTCCTTGGAATGCCTCGACTCATCTCAGAGTCCACTGGGATGAAGCTCGAACCCTTTTCAAAACGGGCCAAGTATCCCCTCACGGAGATACTGGACCGAGGGGATTCCCCTATGGAGGCCTTCCCGGTGGCTGAAACCATTGTTGACCCGGCCCTGGAGCTATGGCAGCAGCCAGCTTCTTGTCCAGTACCTTTGGCCAGGATGGCTCGGAAGTATGCTGTTCCCATCGGTTCACTCTCCGGTTTCTCCGAGTACCCCTCTGCAGAGGGGCTAGTGACCAACAGTGTTTTCCGACGTTCCGGGAACGCTCAGGATGTGGACAAGCCACCCGATAAGGAGTCCAAGAAATTGGACTACTCCGGGTGGAAAGTCTATGCTGCTTCCTCCCTAGGCCTTGTCAGACCAGCTCAGTCGTCCTGATAGCACACTTTTCACACGCCTTTTTGGGCTCCCTGGATGAGGTGATTCCTCATCTCCCTGCTGACCTTCAAACGACGGTCAAACAGGTGCTGGATCAGGGAAGTGTGGTGGCCAAACAGCAGCTTCAAACTTCCTTGGACATCGCTGACTCGTGTGCCCGGTCAGTAGCGGCCACAGTGGCCATACACCGCAGAGCTTGGCTGCAGATCTCCACCTTTACGGCGGATACCCAGACGTTCCCTTCTTGGGTACAGACATGTTCCGGTCCCGGGGTGGAGGGTCATCTGCAACGGATCGAGAAGTCCAATGCCACTTTGGACTCTGTCACGTCTGCCCAGAATGACAAAGGCTGCTGGCAGCAGCGTAAGCCCTTTCATTATTCAGCCCCTGGGGCACGTCCAGCTCAGCAACACCAGCATCGGAGCCAGCAGGCTCGCACTTGGCACCCCAAAGCCAAGCCTGCTGCTTCCTCCAGCAGAAAGCCGGGAGGGAAAGGTCCAGGTGGCTCCTCAGCTGGTCCTTCCTCCAAGCCTGCCCAGTGATGGGTTGGGGGGTGTCTCCCCCAACCTCGTCACTCCTCCGCGGGTTCCGCCCGTGGGGGAACAGCTCCGCCACTTCCTTTCCACCTGGCCCGATATCACCACGGACCGCTGGGTGTTGGAAGTGGTAGGCAGGAGTCTGCCTCTGGAATTCGAGCAGTCCCCACCCTATTGAGCCGTCACCCCACGGGGAGCTACGGGTTCCGAAGCGCCTCTGTCAGCTCTTCGAGCTGACATTGCTCTGCTCCTCCAGAAGGAGGTGATCAGGGAGGTGGCGGATCCTCCACCAGACCCAGGGTTTGTGTCCAGGTACTCCTGGTCCCAAAACAGACGGGGGGGGGGCGGCGCTGGTGCCCCATTCTAGACCTACATGACCTGAACAAGTTCCTAAGGTCTCGTACCTTTAGGATGGTCACTCTGGCTCAGATCATTCCATCCTTGGAACGAGGTATGTGGTTCTGTTCTCTGGACCTCCAGGACGCATTCTTTCACGTCCCAATCCGTCCGTCTCATCAGTGATTCCTCTACTTCAGGGCAGAGGGATCCCTACGAGTTCCATGCCATGCCCTTGACCTCTCTCCAGCTCCGGGATCTTCACCAAATGCATGGCAGTGGTGACAGCATTCCTGCAACGCGAAGGGTCCAGGTGTACCCTTACCTGGACGACTGGCTGATTGCAGCCCCCTCCCAGTTGGAGGTGGAGCGGTCCAGGGATCTGGCCCTCCAGGTCTGCTCTCAGATTGGCCTCCTCATCAACGAGGCCAGATCGGAACTCGTGCTAACGCAAGTGATTCAGTTCATCAGGGCAGAGCTCGACTCTCTTCGAGCCAGAGCATGGCTCCTGGCGGACAGGGCCGAGGTCCTTTCCTCCTTTGCCCAGTCATTTCTGGTTGGGCAGTTGCGCCCTGCCCGGGACTTCCTGTGCCTCCTGGGCCTCATGGCGGCCTGCACCAGCGTGGTCCGTTGGGCCCGCTGGCACATGCGTCCTCTGCAGTGGGGGCTGGCCCGCCAGTGGTCACAGCACTCCAGTCCTCTGGACAAGCCAGTGAGAGTGACCCAGGAGACGTGGAACGGCCTCCAGTGGTAGTTCGTTCCAGCTCATCTGCAGGAGGGTATCCCGTTTGTCCGCCCAGAGCCGACTGTCACTCTGACGACCGACTCCTCTCTGATGGGTTGGGGTGCCCATCTTGGGGAGCTCAGAATCCACGGCCTCTTGTCCCCTCAGGAGTCTCGATGCCACATCAACCTGCTGGAGCTTCGAGCGGTCCGACTAGCCCTCACTGCCTTCGCTCCGTTTGTACGGAGTCAAGTGGTCCAGGTCCAGACGAACACCACCACGACCATATACTACCTAAACCGCCAGGGCGGGACGCACTCCTTACCTCTGTGCAAGGAGGCTCTCCGCACATGGTTTCTCGTGAGCAGACTGGAGACGGATCTCCTAGCCATCCACATGGCAGGAGCCTCCAACACTCTGGCCGATGCCCTCAGCCGGATAGGTGCTGCATCTCACAGGTGGTCTGTCCTGCCGGAGGTAGTACAAGATCTGTTCTCCTACTGAGGCACTCCTCAGGTGGACCTGTTTGCCTCCAGGGAGAATGCAAAGCTGAGGCTGTTTCATGCCCGCCCCCCTCAGCAGGGCTCGCTGCAGGGGGATGCCTTCTCGAGGCCGTGGACCCCGGGCATCTTCTGCGACTTCCCTCCATTTCCCTTGATCCACAAGGCGCTTCTCAAGGCGAAAAGGGACAAGGCGCAGGTGATTCTGGTAGCCCCGCCAGTTCTGGTATCCAGATCTCCTCAGCCTCAGCTCCAGGCTCCCGAGGCAGCTTCCAGCCCGCTCGGACCTGATCTCAGTGAACAAGGGGAAGGTACTCCACCTGGACCTTCAATCCCTGCACTTGATGGCCTGGTTCCTGAGCGGCTAGAGTTCCAGGCCTTGGGTCTTTCCAACGAGGTCCTCAGCGTTGTTGAAGCATCCTGTAAGGAGTAGACTAGAAAATGCTATGCCTTCAAATGGAAGAGATTCTCTATTTGGTGTCGGGATAAGGGGTTGGACCCTTCCTCCTCTTCTTTGGCTAGCATTCTGGACTACCTGTGGTCCCTTTCTCAGCTAGGGCTTCGGTTGACAATCCTTAAGGTGCACCTGGCAGCCATCTCTGCTTACCGGGTGTGGGCCGGGAAGCAGTCGGTGGCGCAGGAGAAGGTGGTCGGGCGCTTTTTCAAAGGCCTTGATCATATTTCCCCTCTGGTGCAAGAACCTCCACCTCTGTGGGATCTACTGCTGGTATTGGCTAAGCTCATGGGCAAGCCATTCAAACCGATGCACAGGTGTGATATTCTCACTTGTCATGGAAGACCGCCTCTTGATGGCTATCACATCGACCAGAAGGATGGGAGAGCTCCAGGCACTCCCATAGAGTCTCCTTCTCTGGTCTTCCACAGGGACAAGATTGTCCTGCGCCCTCACCGAAATTCCTTCTGAAGGTGGTGTCGGAGTTTCACCTTAACCAGGTGTTGATTCTGCTGGTGTTCTACCCCAGTCACACTTGGAGGCCGAATATAGGCTCCATACTTTGCACCCTAGAAGAGCACTTATTATAAGGAGCGGACGGCTGAAGTTCAGGAGTGGTGCACCAGCTGTTTGTCACTTACGCTGAAGCCGCACCTGGCAGACCTGCAGCCAAGTGGACGATAGGCAGGTGGGTCACCTCCTGCATAGATCTCTGCTATTGGTTGGTGGGCATGGAGCCTCCCAAAGGGATAAGAGCTCATGCTACCTGCCATACCGCTGCTTCCAGGGACGTCTCTATATAGGAAATCTGCAGGGCTGCAACCTGGAAGTCAGCACACACCTTCATTACCCACTACCACATCAACCTTGAGTCACGCCGGGATGCTGGTTTGGGACCTCGGTTCTCCAGCCCTTATTTCCCAAATAGGGGGTGTGCTCCTTGCCTCCTCTCCTGGAGAACTGCTAGGAGTCTGCCAGTAAGTGTGGATTGAACAACATATCCATGTCCCTAGAAGTACAGGTTACTCACCTGTAACAGGAGTTCTAGGAGTGGTGGTAGGTTGTTCATCCACCACCCACCCGACCTCCCCGGCTTCGGCGCGCAGTCTGTCTTCCAGCGGGCTAGATCTGGCATCATGGGGCTTAGCCGTGAGTTTTACCACCCGGGTGGGTGGGAGGAGCCAGCTTGAAGACCTTCCAGCAAGATTTAAAGCGGCAAGGAACCTGCCAGTAAGTGTGGATGAACAACATATACCACTCCTAGAACTCCTGTTACAGGTGAGTAACCTGTATTTCCTGGAGTTAGAAGAAAAAATTACTCACCTCTAGTAATCTTGTTTCTTCCAGAGGGATCCACTAATATTATTACTCCCGGCCCTTGCCTCCCCTTTTAGAAGCAGTAACAAGAAAAAATCCTCTCCACAGCTAAGATGTATAGTTGGAGTGGCATGCCACCTGCTGGCACATTCTAGTAATGTTTTAACTTGTAGGTTCTTTTCTAAAGGCATATCTGACTTCAGAAAAAAGGGGACAGTTGTTTATACTAGTCCTTTGGTTAATGTTATTTGTCCAGTTGGGCATTATTTTTCTATAATTATTTAAGTAGTGATTCACATGTTATGGCCTATTTGCAGGCTTCTAAGAAATCTTAGGTAGAATGTAAGCAGTTGACACTGGGCAGTTTGAAAATAGATGCACGAGCTAAACTTTCCATGATTAGCATAGCATTCTGTTCTCTCTGGGGCAGTGCTGGCTTAAGGGAGCACTGCAAGAGTAATAATGTTAGTGGATCCCTTTGGAAGAAACATGAATACTACAGGTGAGTAATTTTTTCTTCTTTGCCTATTTCCCACCCCCTATTCCCCAGCAAGTTCCAACCACCCAGCTCCGAACCCGCCATTTTCTTTCCCAATACGCAGGCAGTGCAGTAATAAACATTAATAAATTCAGAAAATTTCAACAACCAAAGCAACATGGCAACCTGCCACTTAAACTGTGGAAAGTGTCTATCCCTCTAGTAAGGGTCTCCCAAAAGTACCGCCTGTACCGCTACTTAAGAATGGAGGCGATGGTGCAGCTACCAAACACCACACCAAAACGAGGGCCTATCCCTGACCACTCGTAATAAGGCAGAATATCGTAACCAAGTTCCCCTCCTTCACGTCCGTTTCTCCCCACCCCCGGCACTGTAGTATATCATTTATTTTTCCCTTTATTAAACCACCATACCCTTTCCACATCACTCATCTATGGAAAAATAGAATCTATTTTAATCCGAACTATGCCAGTATTCGTCTGCTGGTGCATAACTGTTCATCGCTCCATTGTAGCCAACCCATAATCCTCTGTTCAAACTCCCCGTCTCAAATCCGTCCCATTTCCTTTGGTCATACAAGTATGTTGATCAAGTTGTCAGTTGGGGGAGTACACAAATTACACCCCTTCTGTGTCTGAGAAGTCTGTGGGGGGAAGGTGGCGTCTGACATTGTCTCTGCAGAACATAGGGCTCAACCCTGTGGGGAGTCAACAAGGCGTCATTTCCAAGCAGCCTGCTCTAGGTTAAAGGTTAATGTCTAAATTTTCTCCTCGTGGACTTTGTAGCCCAATAAAAGTTCTTGCTTAATCCCCCTTGGAAAGCAACATAACCATTTTCCTTCCTTTCCACCCCCCATTACTATATTATGTCTTATTTAAAGTAAGTCAAGAAAACCAGTTAAGATTGGGGTTGCACAAAACAAGGGAGGGGGAAGATACCAACTATTAAGATTGCTGCAAGGCTAATATACTGCCCAGAGCACCTGCCTTCTATTGATGACCTTGCTTAAAGGAGAAAAAAGGTGTTTTGTTTTGTTTTTTTATACGATACATTGTTCGAGGAGTCCAAAGATCAAGTAGCTGTTGTTGTGGTGCTAGATCAGTAGTGTCAGTGGCTCAGTAGGTAGCACACTTGCCTCTGAGGCGGAGATCAGAGGGCTGTGGGTTCAGTTCCCATATCTGGCACTTGGGTTAATATCCTAGTACTGACACTGTAGTGCAGCATGAGAGGGTGCTGTACTTCTGAGGTGCCGTCTTTGGATAAGATGTTAAACCGAGGTCCCATCTGCCTGGATTGGTGGTAGTTCAGGTGATGTTAAAGATCCCATGGCGCTTTATCGAAAAAGAGTAGGGGAGCTTTCCCGTGTCCTGGCCAAATTTCCCTCATTCACTATAAATACCACCAACAGCTTAATCTGGTTCAAGGTCAGTTGGCATTCATCTGTATCCCCCTCCCCCGGGTCGTGCCTGAAAATAGGCAGGATTTGTCTAGTGCACTTACCCGGTCAACAAAAACTAAATAAATAAATAATAAAGATGTAGTGCCAGATGCCACTGCTGTTTTCACGTGGATATTCTTTTGTGTGTTACGCCGTTTTCCTCGTCCCATGCATCTCTGTGGAAGTGGGGCGGACAGCTCAGAACTGACCTGTGTAACAACTTTCAGGTGGTCTAATGATTGTGTGGATTCCATAGTTATGCCAGGCATTTGTTTCTTCCTGGTCCCCCGACAGGATACCATCTGCGTTGATCTAGCTGTTTGACCGTTTCTTCATCTATTGATCTATCCCACTGAGCCAGAAATATTTTGGCTTCTGATTTTGTGGAAAATTGAGTGCCCCTGTCCGTGGTAATTTTTAAAGTGGCTGGATAGTCCAGTCTGACCTTAACTCCTTTCTCTCGGAGCCTTTTTAAAATGGACAGTAACGTCCGTCAGTGGCCCATTGTAATGGGCGCATCGTCATGCTCAAAATACAGCTTATCACTGAATACTATTTCTTTCTTCTACCAAGCTTTCTGCAATATATCTGTTTTTCTGTGGTAGTCCCAAGAAAGCAATGATCACAGAGCGTGGCCGTGTCTTTGGATCAGAGTGACGTGGGCCTACTGAGCTGTGTGCCCTGATGATGTTTAAGGCATAGTTGGGGTCTAGGCCTGATATCTCTTTAAGGAAGCTCTCCATAAAACGAACCATGTCTCCCAACTCTATGCCCTCAGGTAAGCCGTGGATGCGAATGTTGATCCTTCGTGAGCGGTTTTCCAAATCCTCAATCTTCTGTTGAAGCCATATCTCCCAATTGTGTAACTGTAGGAGCGCTCTATTATGCAGATCTAGTGTTGCAGAAAATTCCGGAGGTGTGTTGCTCGAGGTCCACTATCTGGGTTTGTTGGTGCTGCTGGTCTTTCCGTAGGTCCATTAGCTGCTTTTGAAAATTCCCAATTTTATTGCATAGGCACCGCAGTTCCTGACAAAGCTGTCGGGAGGTAATTGTGATATCCTTGTCCTCATCCAAGCTAAGCTTTGTAGGAAGGGTGCATGTTGGTAAGTTTGCTCTACTACGGGCCTCCTGGTCTAGGCCTGTCATGTCGGCCAGGGACCCCGCTCGATTTAAAATAAGTTTTTCTCCTGCTGGAGCGGCAAACTCCTTAAGACGGCTGCGAGTATTCACCATAATGACCTCTAACCGTCCTTTTTTAGTAAGATTGGCCAGGTTGTGGATGCAAATGGTGCAGGATTAAGCGAGGATGTGAGGGAGCTCAGAGAGATCAGTCTGCTATATCTGGTGCTGTCACCCGGAAGTCCCCTGATACACATCTTGACAGAAAATCAGCATTGACATTCTCTTATCCAGATGTTTTTTATCTCATTAAATTTAAATGGCTGTAGTGCTAGGTACCACTGTGTGATTCTGGAATTTTTGTCCTTCATTTGGTTAAGCCAACAGAGAAATTGTGATTTGCTATAAGTACAAAGTCGGCCCAAGCAAATAAAACTTAAGGGACTCATGCCCACTTTGCCACCAGGAATTCCTTTCAGTGGTGGAGTACCTTTTTCTCCGTCATGGAACTTCTTACAAATATATAGAATGGGGTGCTCTTTCCCATCTATATTTTAACTCAGGACTGCACTTAGGCCTACCTCTGATGCATCAGCCTGTAACAGAAATTGTTTCTCTAAGTCAGGGCTTCTTAAAACAGGTTCTGAATATAATGCAGCCTTAATGGCCCGAAAGCCTCTTCATACTTTGGGTCCATTTCACATTATTGAACAGTTTCTTTGTGATTTCAGTAAGGAGTAGCTAACTCTGAAAAGCTGGGAATAAATCTCCGATAATAACCAGCCAGCCCTAAAAATGACCTGACATGTTTCTTGGTTTTGGGGACAGGGATGTTAGCTACAGCTTCTATCTTGGAAACTTCTGGCCTGACTTCTCCATTTCCTAGAACATAGCCCAAATAACTGGTTTCCTGCATGCCCAATGCACTCTTGGTAGGATTAATTGTCAGACCTGCCTTTTTGATCGATTGGATGACTGCTCATAGGTATTCCAGGTGGCTTTTCCAGTCTGGACTGTACTCCTGACACCTCCTGAAGCCTCTGCAGTGGAAGGTTTAAACTAATTTAGGCATAGATCTCTCAGCTAGGAAGGTCATCTATATGTTCCTGCTACTCTCTGGCAACATCCATTCGAACCCAGACCCACCAGCTGCAATGGACCCTGGTGTGCAAAAGATTAAAGGACTAAAAATTGCCTCACTAAACATGTAGTTTAACCACAGATTTTGTCCAACTGCAGGCCTGGATCGCATTCCATACCCCCGATGTCCTCTGCCTTATGGAAACCTGGCTGACTGACAGAATCAAAGATAGTAAAATTGCCCTATCAGGCTTCCAAGCCTACAGGATTGATAGGACAGACAGGAGAGGTGGGGATGCATCATCTATGTCAGGGACACCCTACATTGCACCATGAGATAATTGTGTTAAAAGCGCAGATCAGACAGAATGGCAAATCCTAATCCTAGCCATTGTATATCTGCACCCCAAAAAAGCAATAACAGGCTTCTCCAAAGTGATGGACGTTATCAGGACCCTCCCTCAGGGTTTGGACCTTGTCATTAACAGGGTTTTAATATAAACTGGGATGGTAATGAGGCTGCCCCCTTCAGGGATTCGATAGCCACTGTGAATGTGGCACAACCTGTCACCTGCCCCACCAGGCAGAACTATAGGACTGGTAGCAGCACCCTCCTTGACTGGGTTCTAGCTAGATCACCATCCCGAATCTCTGAGGTCAAGGTTGTGCCGGACACACTAAGTAGCTACTCACCAGTCACGCTCCTGTGGTCACATAAATTCACAAAAACCCCACCCATCCTGATAGAAAGTAGGGTCCTGAAGAAGGGTAAGCTAAGAGTCCTCAAATCGGCACTGTTACTGCATGACTGGTCTCCAATCGATCAGGCATCTACCCTAAATCAGGCACTCACCTACTTCATCAAGGACTTAAACGCCATCTGCAACTTACATGCCCCTCTCACGAAAAGAAAAATGAGAGGGCAGGCAAATGGTTGGATAAATGGGGAGCTACTCTCCCTCCTGAAAGAAAGAGACATACTGTGGGAAAGGGCCAGAAATACAGGGAACAAGCACGACTACCAGTGCTACAGAGAGGCCAGAAGTCACTGCACAAAACGAATCCAGCTCGCCAAAGCGAACTACCGTAAAGCACAGCTTGCCTATTCCTGCGAAGATGGAAAAAGGTTCTGTAATATCAAAAGTATGCTTGGTAAGGAGGACAAGTTGCACCCCCAGCTGATCAATATAGGTAACACCCTAACTACACACCCCCAAGCTATTGCAGAAGCCCTCAACGAGGCCTTCACTGATCTCTCAGCAGTGCTACCTCCGGCCTTATTCCATCCTGGGCAGAACCACCCCAACAGCTAACCCACTGAGCATTCGCACCCAACCTTTTACTTCAAAAGGGTGACAGTGAAGGAAGCACTAGCCATGGTTAAGAAGGTACTAGGAAAGACCAGACTGGGCAGTGACGGATCGACATGAAACTGCTATCCCTCACCCTGGACCCTTTTATAGTGACCATTACCATGCTGTTCAGTAAGTCCCTAAAACTTGCTCAATTCCTGGAGGTTTGGAAACTGGCCCTAGTCACACCTGTATACAAGGGTAGCGACAAAACCTTGGTAGCCAACTATAGGCTCATCTCAATACTCTCTCTTCTTTGTCCAAAGCACTGGAAAAGATTGTGGCGGGTCAACTCATTGACTACCTCAATAAATATGATCTGCTATGCCCCAGCCAGCATGGCTTCAGACAGTCACAGCACTACCACTGCCCTGCTGGACTCCACGAACTATGCACATAAGGCCCTGATGAAGGGAAACTGGTGGGGTCTATTTTATTGACCTCACCAAAGCATTTGACAAAGTCAACCACCCCTGCTATTGTCCCATCTGCATAACATGGGTGTGGGGTCTAACGCCCTCTGCTGGTTCCAAGACCATCTCACAAGGAGAAAACAACGTGTCAAAATTGGGTAAACAGTATCTAGTGCAAGAGAGATAACGTTGGGGGTACCTCAGGGATCAATACTGGGCCCCCTACTCTTCAGCCTCTTCCTAAACGACCTCCAAACTACCTGTGACACCAGACTCTTATTGTATGCAGATGATGCGGTACTCTCGGGCAGGAACACGTCCCTTGCTGACTTGCAGCTAGGGTTGCAAGACAGCTTCTCCTCACTTGAGAACTGGTTCTGTAATCACAAACTGCTGCTTAACTACAAGAAGACCAAGACCATGCTGATAACCAGTCCACACAGCAAAAATAAGCACCGCCCCCTCAATATCACCAACTCCCGATGTCAACCATTGGAACACGTCCACATGTTCAAGTATCTGGGGGTCATATTGGATGAAACCCTAACATTTGCTCACCACATTGACTCTCTGGTCAGGACACTCAACAGCAAGATTGGTGTCCTGTACAGCCACAGGCAGTACCTCTCCCCCAAGGCCCTCCGCCTCACAGTACACAGCTCCATCTTATCTCATACCGATTATGGGCTAGTGGCGTACGGGGCGGCAACAGATACTGCACTAAAGAGGATCCAGGTGGCACTAAACAAAGCCTGCAGGCTCGTCCTGGATGCGGAGCGTGACACGCACACCTGTGTACTGTGTGAACATGTGAACTTGTTATCCTTGGGTAACGAAGTCAAATTCCAGACCTGCATCTTGGGGAAAAAAGCACTGCTGGGCAAAACACTGTCTTGTGTAGGCAACTTATTAGAGGCTGCTAACACGACACAGGCCACCAGGGGGATGTCAAGGGGGGGACCTTGGCCATCCCATTCTGCCGCATCTCGCTTGGGCAACGTGCATTTGCCTACCGGGCCCCTCTGTGGATGAATGAAATTCCTGGACACCTCCTTGCCACCAGTTGTCTGGCCAAATTCAAAACTGACCTCAAGCAGCACCTCATGACACACTCTCAAGTGCACTTGCACCTAGGTGACTGACCTCACGAATCCCACCTCCAGGCTCCTCCTCATGGTTGCAGCACTTTGGCCATGACATGGCCTCTTCAACTCATCCTCCAACTACCCCTCCTAAGAACAACAATCCTCCTCCACCCAACTCGAGGACGAGGCCTGTTGGGGCTGCTCTTGATTTTGCTTCCACTGTTCTTTTGTTGTTGTATTAACACTGTTTGTTAATACACTCTGAATGTGTTGGACCTGAAGTTACTAAACCTGTCTGCCTTGGCCATTGCTCCCCCACTGACTGCTCTTCTCAATGTCTTGTTTCAATTGGTGGAAATTCCCCTCGATTGGAAACATGCAGTCACCCTCCCCCTCTCAAAGGGTGGCGATTCCTCCTCCCCCGAGAACTACCACCCTGTTTTTCCGGGTCATCCCATAGCCAGAAATATTTTATCCTGCTGGATATCTTCTGCATTGTCCATTGCTACATCCTTGCCTCACTCCCTGCCTCTGAAAGACTCCTTGTATCACCAGAGGTACGGCCACCTCAGTGGTATCCTCTAGGTCCATCTCTTTTCTAGAAATCTGCGGGGTGGCCATCTAAGCATCCTTCCACACCTTCACTGCAGACTTCATGTCTGCTGTTCTGAAAAACTTTTTCCCAAAATAGTAGATTTACTTGAGAGGGCTCTTGCAGTAGGTAATTACATATAGGACTGGCCTTGACGGCGGGGACCCCTGAAAATTTTTCTAGCTAGCAGTCCCTGGCATGGGACACGCCCCTCTCGTCAGGTGACGGCGTCATCGCGCGTCGGTATAAAGGGGAGGCGATCCCAGGCGCCCGCCTTCAGTTCTTTCCGCCCGTTAGCTACGAGTAGCACCTCGGGTTAAGTTTGTTGCAGTTCTGTCTCTTCGTCGTTTTTTTCCGAAGAAAGCTATAGTTTTTCTGTTCAATCGTCAGGTGAACGTCGTTTTATGTCATCCCCCTCTAAAAACAAGTGCGATTCATGCGGCGCTCAACTGCCACACAAGGACGGTCACTCCCTCTGCCTCCTCTGCCTAGGCCCCGACCACGCGGTGGATAACTGTCCGCACTGCCTCCGGTTCAACGTGGCAACCCGCAAGCGACGCCAGCAGTCCCTCGAAGCCCATCTCCTGAAGAAAAAGATGTCTGCGATGGAGAAAGAGCTGAGAAAGTTAAGGCAGGCGTCGACTTCTCCGGAAGGGCATAAAAAGGACAAGGATAAGCACCGGGAGAAGGCAGTCGCGAGCAAAGTAACCTCCTCTCCGGGGGATCCTCCGACGGCAGCCTCCAAGGGTTTGGAGGAGGCGTCGGCCCGCCCTTCAGGCTCGAGTTCGGGCCTGTCGGGTGTCTCCGGGATAAAGGAGACTCTAGCCCTCGGTACGGTCTCACATCCTCGGCCTACTGGCGCGGGCGCCTCCCATAAGCCGGGCGTCGGCTCCTCCGACGTCCGCCGGTAGAAGGCCCCTAAGTCACCCGACCCTTCGGGGCGGCGCCGGGCTGTCTCTCCCTCCGACCAGGCCTCTCCTCTTCCTCGGCCCGTCTCAGGCGTGAGAGCCCTGAATGGGACGCCAGCTCCTCCGTCAGCCAGGTTTCGACCCGCAGAGTCGCCGTCGGCTCCTCGGCGTGCGCCGAGTCTAGAGCCTACGTCAAACCTCCCTCTTCCGTCGTCCCAGGCTCTCCGCAGCCTTGGCTGCCGTCAGGAGCCCCAGTCCCCTGCCTGACTCGGGATTTTTCACCACCTTCCCGGATGAGACTAGGGATCCTGGGCTGCCGTCAGATCCCCCCATTGAGAACCCGGATCTGACGCCGGTTCCCCCGCCCCGACGCCGGCCGAGCCGACACCGGCCCCGCTGTCACCGGACCCGACACCGGCCTCTCCGACGCCAGCAGGGGATTTTCTCCCTCCTCTGGGCCCTCCACCCCAGGGGCCTTTTCCGGCTGATCCGCCCCTGGAGTGCCCGGCTGGGCCGTCTGCTCCAGCAGCTCCTCCAGCGCCTTGGTACCCGACACCGGTCTTCTCGGGCCCACAGTACCCCGTGCCACCGTACCCGGCGCCGAATCCTCCGGCTACGCAGTACCCGAAGCCTCACTACCCGTCTCCGATTTATCCGCAGACGGGTCTTGGGTACTCTCCTTACGGATATCCTCCGTTTCACTATCCCCCTCCTCCTCCTCCTCCACCGCCCCCCAGGCCGCCGGTGGATTTGCAAGAGACTCTTGCCTCCTGGTGGGCTGAGGCCAAGGCTCAGCTCACCAGAGATTGAGCCGTCTTCTGACGGCAGGTGCCTCCACCAGTTCCGTACACCCTAGGCGGCGCTCTCCTCCCCTCCTCCAGTTCCCGGGGTCTCCCTCGGGTTCCAGAGGGGCAGGACACGCGTTCTGGGTCTCTTCCCACGGAACACGTTCCTCCTCCTAGGCAGGTGAGGAGTCTTTTTCTGCCTCGGATTCTTCCTCTGTGGTCCTCTTGGACTCCTCGGAAGCCTCCGCGGGAGTTTCCGATAAAGATGACGAGCTACATTCTCCGTCCAAACTCCGGCCGAGGACTCCTCCGAGGTCTCCTCCAGAGGATCCCTCTTTCACGGAGTTACTTAAGAAAATCCAGGAGGTCCATCAGTGGCAGTCCTTGGATCCAGATCCTCAGCGGGTGAAACTCACTGAACATCTGGATTTGCCCCTTACGGCCCCTACTTTAGTGCCACCCTGGATCGAGCCTCACGCCCACCTTGTTTCCACTATTTGGAAACGACCGTCGGCTTTAGCCCCACTTCCTAGGAAGTCAAACAGGCTATACCAGGCTCCGGAGGGTGTAGACTTTTTAGATTCCCACCCCCGTGCCGACTCGGTCGTGATCAGCGCCACTCACGGCCGGTCCGCACATCCTAAACACTTGAGCTAGTCTCCCCAGATAAGGAATCTCGCCTTCTGGATCAGTTTGGAAAGAAGATTTACACTTCCTCCACACTGGGTATAAGGGCCCTGAACTATGTAGCTCACATGGGGGATTACCAGAAGGCCGTCCTTACCCAGGTGGAATCCAAGATCGACTCCTTGCCGGACTCCCAACTCAAGCAGGAGTTGGCCGATCTAGTCCTCTCTGCTCGTTGGCCATGCGTCACATGCTAAGGGCGACATACGATGCAGTGGACACCGCTGGACAAAAGCTCTCGTTTGCTGTTAGCCTGTAAGCGCCACGCCAACCGGCGTGTCGGTCTGGTCCGGGCAATCCACCATTCAAGAGGCACCTTTCAGGGTTCCGTGCTTTTCGGCGGTGATGTCAAGGACATCATCACTGATTTGACAGGAGAAGGAGCGGCCCTTAAATCCGGTGGATTCACTGTACCGTCCCCATCCTCCACAGCGCCCGTTCCTTTTGCAGACGCTTGGCCGGCCCCCTTAAGCGAAACCCCAGGAAGGCGGGCCACTAAGCGCGCGGGGCCCCGCGGCTGCCAGGGCCCTCCGCCAAAGCGACGGGCACTCCAGCTGCGGCGCTGCCTCACACCACCTGACTCCTCCTCTCCCACCGCCTCTGGACACTCCAGAGGAACCGGTAGGAGGGAGGTTCTCCCTCCACCTCCCGGAGCGGGAGAGGATAACATCGGATTCATGGGTGCTTCAAATCATCGCAGAGGGACACTCCATAGAGTTTCTGCAGAAACCTCCACTTCACCCCCTCTGAATTCCGCTTATTCAAGGGACCATCTTTCTCTGGTCAGGGAAGAAATCTCAGCTCTTCTTACAAAACGGGCTATAGAGCCCGTTCCTCCTCACCTCTACGGAATGGGGTACTATTCCCACTTCTTCCTTGTAGCAAAGAAGACGGGAGATCTCAGACAGATTCTCGATCTCAGCTCCTTGAACCTGTTTGTGGAATACAAAAGGTTCAGGATGCTCTCCTTCAATCCTTCTGCCCTTACTTTGGCCGGGCCAATGACTTTGTGCACTGGACATGCAGGATGCATACCTGCACATCCCCATTCCTTTAGCACATAAGTACCTCAGATTTAGTTCCAAGGGGTCCATTACCAATTCCGGGCGCTTCCGTTTGGCCTTTCCTCGGCCCCTCAAGTCTTTGCCAAATGCCTAGCGGTGGTAGCGGCCCACCTGCGTTCTTTGGGAGCTCAGGTTTTTCCCTACCTGGACGATTGGCTCCTGGCGGCTCCATCCAGGGAGGAACTCCTGCATTTCCTCTCCCTCACCCGGCAGGTTTTTACCAACCTGGGTATTACCATCAACCTCTCCAAGTCTCTTCTGGAGCCTTCTCAGAGGCTTCAGTTTATTGGGGCGATTCTCGGCACAACTTTGTGCAAAGCTTTTCTGCCTCCGGACCGGGGGGTTTCCTCCAGTCACAGATTTCCTCCTACTGAACTTCAGGAGGGTCCGCGAGTCGGTTGCTCCGTCTACTGGGGTTCATGGCGGCTGCCATCCGATGATCCAAGCACGCCTTCACATGAGAATATCTCAGTGGACTCTTCAATCTCAGTGGGACCAACAGTGAGCGACCTAGATCTTCCAATCCTGATCTCCTCGCCGATGGTCAGAGACTTAAAGTGGTGGATGATACAAGAGAACCTCTTCCGGGGGTGGTCCCCTTCTTTCATCCTCCCCCCGATCAGACCTTGACTATGGACGCCTCCGGCGAGGGTTGGGGGGTCCATCTTGGTCCTCACCGAACTCAAGGACTTTGGTCGAAATTGGAGGTAGCTCTCCACATCAATGTTCTCGAGCTCCGGCGGTGCTTTATGCACTCCAGGCCCTTCATCAATACATCCTTCCGGTCACCCTAGCCGTCCAGACGGACAACATGTGCGTGGTGTGGTACATCAACAAGCAGGAGGAACTCGATCCTACCCGCTGTGCAGGGAAGCAGTGAGGGTCTGGGGTGGGCCACCCTCCACAACCTTCACCTCACGGCGATCCATGTTCGAGGTAGACAGTGTCTAGCAGACAGGCTAAGTCGCTCGTCAGCTCTTCCACACGAGTGGGAATTAGGCGGAATAGTCTTAAATAGCATTTTTCAGACTTGGGGACTCCTCAAATAGACCTGTTCGCCTCCTCCCAAAACGCAAAACTTCCAATCTTTTGCTCGCTCGCTCCAGAGCGAGGAGCTTTCTGGAGAGACGCTCTGTCTCTAAGCTGGAAGGACAGATTCGTCTATGCTTTTCCCCCAATTCCACTGGTCCCACGTGTGTTACAGAAACTGGCTCTAGAAGGAGCAAAAATGATTCTAATTGCTCCTTTCTGGCCCAGGCAAATTTGGTTCTCTCTTCTACAACAATACTCAGAGGTTCCTCCTCTTCCTCTTCCCTTATCTCCGGGATTGCTGACTCAGGATCAGAGGACCCTGGTCCATCCAGGACTCAAGTCCCTTCAACTTCATGCATGGCTCCTTCAGACCTAGTTCAATCTGCTTTGGAGTATCCCTAAGGTAGCAGAGATTTTGGTAGAGGCCAGAAAGCCTCCACTAGGTCCACTTATGCCATGAAATGGAAGAGATTTTCCATCTGGACCGCGTCCAGGAACGAGGAACCCTTTTCCTGTCCCGTAACCACTTTGCCGGATTACGTGCGTCATCTCTTCGACCTAGGTCTTAGCCACTCCTCTCTGAAGGTCCACGTGGCAGCTATCTCTGCCTACCACGTACCTTTCGCTGATAAGGCCTTTGCCCAGCTAGAGGTATCCAAAACCTTCCTTAGAGGGGTCCTTCATCTCAGACCCCCGATCCGGACCCCAGCTCCACCTTGGGACTTAAATTTTGTCCTGAGAAACTTACTCTTCCCTCTTGAGCCTGCGGCTTCTGCAGATTTGAAGTTTTTATCGTGGAAGGCGCTTTTCTTAGTGGCCATTACCTCAGCTCTAAATTTCCAAACTTCAGGCCCTTATGTGCAAAATCCCTTACTTGATCTTCCACAAAGAATGAGTAGCTCTCCGCACAAACCCTAAGTTTCTCCCGAAGGTGGTAGCTGCATCTACTTTGAATCAGTCTATTGAATTACCTGCCTTTTTCACGCAATACTCCAATCATGGAGAATACTTGCTTCACACCATGGATGTTCACAGGATTCTGAGATATTATACCAATAGGACGAAAGATCTCAGAAAGACTGATCAGTTGTTTGTCTCTTTCGCTCACAAAAGAGAAGGCAATGCTGTTTCCAAGCAATGCCTGTCAAAGTGGTTGGCTCATTGCATCACTTTCTGTTATGACAAGTATAACAAGACCCTTCCGGGTCAAGTCAGAGGTCACTCCACTCGTGGAGTTGCTGCCTCTGCGGCTTGTTTCAAGAATGTGTCCGCGGCAGACATTTGTGCTGCCGCCACTTGGACTTCCGTCCATACCTTCACTAAACATTACAGTTTGGACATTGCCTCTCATCGTAGAGCAGGCTTCGGGTTAGCGGTCTTGCAAGGCCTCCTTTCTTGAGGGTTGCAAGCTTTCCTACTACTTATCTGAGTAGTTCCTCCTCCCGGTGCCTTTCTTATTGGTTCCAGACTGCTTGGGATTCTGTACTATATGTAATTACCTACAGCAAGAGCCCTCTCGAAATAAGATAGTACAGTTACGTAAGAACTTACCGTAACAGTAGATCTTAAGAGCTCTTGCAGTAAAGTATATACCTTCCGCTCCGCCATCCCCTAGGCTTTTTCAGCTCCTTTTCCATTGAGGGAAATATCTGCTTCTCTCTCATCCGGGCCTGTGGCGGGAAAGAACTGGAAGGCGGGCGTCTGGGACCACCCCTTTATACCGACGTCGCATGATGCCGGTCACCTGATGAGGGGCCGGTCCCATGCCAGGGACTGCTAGCTAGAAAAAATTTTCCGTGGGGTCCTGCCGCCGGCCGGCGTCAGTCCTATATGTAATTACCTACTGCAAGAGCCTCTCTCGAAGATCTACTGTTACGGTAAGTTCTTACGTAACTGTACTTTTCTTCCTTGCACTGTACTGCTAGTACTCTCTGCAGTGTGTGTGACTGTGGATGAGTCCAGTGCAGGAAAAAAGGTTATTCACCTCATAAACGTAGAAGCATAAACTCTGATGGCAAATAAGGACGCTTGGCCCACCCAGTCTGCCCATTTCCCTACCTGTTGGATAGCTGCAGATCCTAGTTTACCAACAGCCTACTCTCCTACATCCCCTAGAATTGCGTTATGTCTGCCCCATGCCTTCTTCAATTTGCCCACTGTTTTGGGCCCACAACCTCCTCAGGAAGGCCGTTCCACGTGTCACCACCCTTTCCGTGAAAAATACTTCCTCACGTCTCCCCCGTTCTTACACATGTTTTCTGAAAGATGCTGCTCTCTTGGACTTTGTTCATTCCCTTGAGGTACTTGAAAGTTTCTGTCGTGTACCCCTTCCCTTCTTTCCTCGAGGGTATACATATTAAGCTCCATTAGTCTCTCTTCGTATGTCTTCTGGTGCAGACCCTGCACCATTTTAGTTGCTTTCCTCTGGACTGTCTCTGTTCTGTCTATGTACTTGTGGAGATGGGGTCTCCAGAAATGCACACAGTACTCCAGATGGGGTCTCACCAACTGTCTGTACTGAGGGATAACAACTTACTGTTTTCTACTGGTGATGCCTCTCCCTGTGCATCCTAGTATCCCCCAGCCCTCCTTACCGCCTTCTCACATTGCTTGCCTACCTGTAGTTGTGTTTTCTTCTAGTGTTATCCCCATAGCCGTACATCACTGGGGGGTCATAATTAACCATTTTGCAGTGGTCCAGCAGAGAGAAAGTTGTCAGTTTGCACTGACGAGGCCCCACCCCCACCCCGCGATTCACAGTGGTTCTAAGCTATAATGGAGGTTATGGGGGGAAGAACTCTTTCACCTTTTCAGTTGCTCTCTGGTGTCCAGTGACATCCCTCCCTCTCCCCAAGCATTCTCTTTGGTGTCAAGTGGCACCCCCCACCCAAAACAATCAGAGCACCACAGCCCTGGTCCCTGATGGTGACTCGCGCAAACCCTCTGCTCATCTCCTCGGCCAAATGCCGTCTTAACTCATGTAACTGCAATACAGAAAAAAACAAACAGTGTAATACCCTCCCCCATCAGTCTTCGCCCCACCACCCTCCCTACCCATGTCCCCTTAGTCAAAAACTCACCCACAAGTGACGGATATTAATATGAAAAAGTCCTGAAGCAGCACCACTGATCCTATCTTAACGGTCTCACTGCTGGGCCTGAATGCTGGCAATCTCTCTCAGTAGTGCTTTGCCATATAGCGTGAGAGAGAGATTGCTGGTATTCAGGCCTGAAAGTGTTAAGATAGGATGCAGTGTTTTTTTTTTCTTCTGAGGGTGGGAGCAGATTGTTCTTTACACTAGTCCAAACAGCAAAGTCGGGAGGTAGTCACACTGGCCCCAGGCAGTTTGCACAATGACCTGGGCCAGTAAATTAATGTTAAAATCGAACCCTACATCACCCTCTCATCTTCTTTAAACTGTTTGATCTAGATAGGCGCTTGACCTATTCATTGTGTGCTTCTTCCCTTCAGTGGTAAAGATGACTGTTGGAGAGAACTCTTTGCTAAATGTAGTGGTACACATGATACGGTGTGAATCTGATTGGACGGTTCTGGACACACTCTGAGCTAGAAGGCGTGTGTGTGTGTGTGTGTGTGTGTGTGTGTGTGTGTGTGTGTGTGTGCCACTAGAAGAAACACAGTTACAGGTGAATAACCATTTAATCATTCCCATAACAGCGGCTGTATTTTTCATGACATTTTGTTACTACTTCAGCTAGGGGGATGTACATTAGATAGCAGACGAACTTGAAGGAACAGTAGTACACTCTCAGATTCCTGCATGACAAAGGGAATAACTGCCATTGAAATTGCCTGGTTTTCTGCAGTAACTATGCTGCAGAATTGGGTTGCATCCTGAGTGGCTCCACTGTACTGTTCTCATAAGTTCTTAGTAATAAACGCGGAATAATTTGTAAATCAAAATTATAAACGATGTATTAATTGTGTTCTATTGATGCCAACTGCAGTATTTGTTGGTGGCCAGACTCCCTTTTAAGTGGTGCCTTTTTCTCCCAGAAGATAAGCCTGAAAAAGGAGAAAACTGTAAATGGTGAAGATAAAGGGGATTCTGGTGTAGATACTCAGAATAGTGAAGGAAATGCTGATGAAGAGGCTCCTCTAGGACCCAACGTGTATTACGACAAATCCAAGTCCTTTTTTGATAACATATCTTGTGATGATAACAGGTAATACAACATGTCTGAGACTTTTATGCTCCTACTGCAAAGTGGAGAGAATACTATGTTGTTTATGTCTGTCCATCTATCAAAGTTATTTCAACATCCACTTGCCTGGTTTAATATTGATTGAACTCTTTTCAAACATGGTGACTGCATATATCCTATGGATAATGTTCAATATTTATAGTCCCCATTAAATCAATAATAAACAGATCTCCATTTCATCTGACCTGGGTTAAAAAGTCAGATGTAGATTTCCTGCATTTCTGGACTTTGTACACACAGTTCTCTCCCACCCCACCCCCCAGCCAATCTACATATTTCCCCTTTTCTGGTGGGTCTGGTCAGTCCCTGATTCTCGCCAGCGACCCGGGTCAAGTCTTCTCCCCCACCAACCCAAACCCCCATGGCAGGGTGAAGGGTGTCAACCCTCCCGAGACCAACATCTAGACTCCGGGAGGCCAGCGAGAGCTACTGGGGCCATCATGGAGTCTGCCAGCTCAAATTTCTACTTTCTCTCCTCCTTTTTTGCCGTGGCTGCCCGCGCACGTGTGGAAACACACGCACGCAGCGATCCACAGCACCCTCCCTATTTGAGCCATTCCCATCTGCACTACCCTCGGGCCTCCTTGCAGCGGTCGCAGCTGGGTTTCAAACTGGGAGGAGAGCAGCTCAGCGGATGCTAAATACATCTCCCAGCCACCCCCCAACGCCAAGGCTCGTTCCGAACCCGGAGTCGCGTGGCCTGGTTAATGGCGTCCAGCACCTCAATCCTCCGCACCACCAGCCATACACACAGTTATTGATGGTGTTAATATACAGTATCTTCTCATTGAAAAAAAACTGCATTATCTAGCAATGGGATGTATAGGCCAGCAGAATCCTTCCCTAAGGGTGGGTGATTCAGCTGCACTCTTCAGCCTGCTTCTGGTGGTGGCATTGAGGAGGCACTCTTGGCGTGGGTAAGCACGTGCCACTGAACATACCTGCATCCAGGAATACAACAAGGTAGCATACACACGAGTGTGGGCAGGGCCCTGGAAAGTAGGAATAAGGAATGTGCCAGGTTCACTAGATAATGGCCTCTCTGGCAGCCCCTGCCCCACTACCTGAATCAAGCTAGCTTACTACCTCCACTATTGCCAGGCTGATCTCCTGGTGGCAGCAGGGCTTCCACTCTTCCTGGAATAAGTGAGAATGCAGGGGACTGGCAGCACTGGGTGAGTCCAGTGGGCAGCAGGGGTGTGTCATGAAGGGTTCCTTGGCTATGGGAGTGCAAAACAAAAAAAAAGGAATGCTGCAGTACAGATGGAGCAAGAGAAGTGTATGGGTCAAAGGTTGAATTTTTACGTATTTTCAACCAGTTCTTTTAAAACGGGGTTTTCTTTTATTTGCTGCTTATAGCAAAAACCTGTTCATAATAAGGCCCCTTGTGGGGGGCAGCTTTCTTTATATGGCAACAAGATGGTGTGCCTCTTTGTAACCTAACAGTAGACTTTTCATGTTCCATTTACTGATTCCCCCCATTTTGACTCTTCTTGGAAAGCAGTAGTCACAGTTATAACTTTTTGTTGCTGAAGAATTGTTCTTTTCTGTTTGCTCATTAGAAAGTTTTCTGTGTGACAGTTTTATGCTGGATGTGTGGAATTCTCTGCCTGGCTAACATATCTAGTTCTGTCCTCCTGCTGTATCGTCAGCACTATTACTTCACTGACTGACATCACAGATGACTGACCTGACAGCTACTGAGTGACTCTTCCTGAGCAGCTGTGATGTCACAATACTGATGAAGTGGCGGGAATAGAACTAGATAGGTCAGTTGCCTGTCAGAGTGCTGTTCCACAGATCCCATCTACTAACATCAGGTAAGAAATCTTATGTCCCAAAAGGAAAAGAAAAAAGCACCTCAGATACAAGAGGTAGCAATTGACTGCTTTCAAAAAAGCAAATGTTAATTTTAGGCAGTACATTAGCTCTTTAAGTCTACTTTGACAGGTTTTTTACATCTAAAATAAAAAATGTATTTTTAATAGGGCTATCCATAGGTTTCAGTAGTATTCTCAGCTGTGTTTGAACACCTATTGATTGATCACTTTCCTCTTGTGACTAAGTCAAGCAGTGTGCAGCAATCCCTGCTCCTCGACTTTATGGGACTGTAGGTAGCCAGACATAGTGGATAATGCTGATGAGCAGTAAACCACAACATAGTGTGGGTTATGCTGGGATTTCCCCAAATCCACACCAGGCGTGGGTAAATCCCAGCATAACTCACACTCTGGAATGGTTTATTGTGATTATACAATGTCCCCCTTCTGTTTCTGTAACATTAAATAAAAGAAAATGACATTTATTTTCTATTTTGAATAGTTTTTATTGTATATATTATTTATTTATTTATTTTTATTTAGTTGTTTAACCAGGTATAGCACACTAAGCTGAAAGCTTTTTTACAGGAGCGACCTGGGAGTACAAGGAGGTTAAGTGACTTGCTCAGGGTCACACAGTATGCAGGTGGAAGCTGTGGGATTCAAACCCAGGTCTGGTCTGCTGGATGTCACCAGATTTGCAGCTCAGAGCCTTAGACCACTCGCTATACTGCCTATTATTCGCCAGATAAAATAGTTCTCTTTTCACTGTGTGAGGGTTTCATTGTTTGTTTCTTTTTGGGGGTTGTGTGTTTTTTTTTTTAAATAACCCCACCCCCACCCCCAATGTCCCAGAAGTCACTCAAGTGAGAACACCATCTCTAAGAAGTCACTCAGTGAGGGCACGGGCCGCTACAGTGTTAGACTGATCCTGTGAGCTTCACTTTGTTAGCTACTTTGAAGTAAGACAGCACCCTGGCCACAGCACTGAAGCTCCGTGAGGGTTGTTCTTGCCTCGTGCCATCACCCTTCATCTAGTCAGATATTTTAACAGTTTTAGGAGCAGGAAAGTGGGGAAAGTTTCTTTTGAACGAGGGCTAAAACATAGAGAAATGTTCGAGAGTCCAGCCGGATACCGGGCATGTGTCTTGCATATGGATACCGCATGCCCAGTATCATGGCTTTTGGACATGATTCTGTATGTTTTAGCCCCTCATTTTGGAAAAAGAAACACTTTCTCATTTGACCATTCCTGAAATTGTTTAAATATTTGATTAGTTGAAGGATAATGGTGTGAGCAGAGCACAACGCTCCCAGGGCTTCAGTGCTGTAGCGACTGGCTCACTGTCACTGTAACTGAAGAAACCGTTTCAGCCGGCCTATCGCCTGGCAGAGGCCAGGGGTACGGCAATGTGCTGGGTCCCACTGCCTAAGAAAGGGCATGGTGAACGTCGGCGTACACGTTGACGTTAGTGGCACACCATGCCCCCATGGAGCAAAATGGAAAAGTGCTCCATGGCCAACCATATGACGGTCACCGGCTCCCGCCAAGCCCCTGATGCAGCCCAGAACCACCTCAGCAGCACCCGGGCTGAGTAGAATGTGCAGACCAACTCCCACCAGCGCATATCTCCCTCAGAGAAGGAGGAAGACCCATCCAACGAAAGGTTACACCGGATTATCCGGGTGGGGCTGCAATGTGAGGGGGGTGGCTGGCATCGGTGCAGGGGTGCCAGCGGGGACCTAGGTGGCCTGAAGGAGTGGCCAACCAGGAGCTGGGGAAGGTGCAAAAAAAAAAGAAACCGTTTCAGTTTTTGGGGTGGTATTGATTTTTAAGTGATGGGTCTGATGAAGCTAACTGGTACTTTTTGCGTGAGTTACACAAGGATTTACTCAGTTCAGAGTACCAGTTAACCAGTCAAATTACTTGATTTTCCTTAGCCATTGTATAATTTGGAATTACCATATTAAAATGAATGCCTTCTGTTATTTCAAATACAAAAGAAGTGCAAAATAGATTAAAAACGGAAGTGTCTTTAAAACAGGAAACAAGGGCAGTCTAAAACAAAAGTAAGGTAATAAATTTCACTGTAAGGTACACAGCTGCTTTTAAATCGGTTATCTGCTAGACTCTTTCACAGCTGAGTCTCTGATGTTGCCAACTGACTCAGTTGCAGGGGTCATGTGAAGGCTGCAGTTGACTGAGAGAAATTGGTCTGAAGAATCCTAGCTCGTCCTAAGCAGAGAACCATTCTAACTCAGTAATTATTCCTCCACAGTTGCATAGGTTGCACACCGCCCTTTCAAATGACACAAATATATCAATGTACCCTCCTCCAAATAGTAACGATACAAAAAGCATTATTGTTACTTTCAAATGATGGTGTTTTTTATTTATATGGAATCCATTTTTCAAGTTTGTTTCAAATTTATTGATCGACATGAAGTCTTTACACACAAAAGATAAAAGTAGACGAGTGTATATTTCATATAAAAATAAAAATACATTTATAATAAATACAAAGTCAGAGCGCCAGTTAAGAAATTTGGACATGAATATTTTACTCCTCATTTTTAAAATAAGGTGAGTAAAATCAATTTCAGATGCATACAAATGGCTTGATGCATTTGATGAAGAGTACATTTCTTGGAAATGGCATATTTGTGATGCATTATTAAAGGGAATCAGTACATTTCCTTATGAAATTATTGTAAAGGTTACTATGAGGATCCAGTATGTAAATTGCTGGATTATATTTAGAAAATGTTTTCATGGGGGGCGCTGTTGAGCCTGAGCAAGATGGTTGCATTCAGATAATGCTCCTCAGTATTACTTAGTTTGAAAGCTAAAAACAAGTTTTTTTGATCACACTACGCAGCCTTATATGCAGCATTCGATATTGTAAACCTACAGATTCAGGATGGGAAATCCTCAGAAGGATCGCAACCAGCCCGATGGAGCAAAATCCAGAAATGCTTCTACCACCTCTGCCATGCGGTCTATCACTACCACACAAGCCCCGGATTCGGAAAATGCAGGAGAAGAAACTTTGCAATCTCTTGGCCTTAAAGTAATAGGCTCATCTCCGCTCTCAGGTCTGGCGGATAATTTCGATGGTATTGCTAACAGGGTGACTGCTCTAGAAACCTCTCATTGATCTAGTAACAGCTGAATCATCCGAAGCTAAAAAACGTTCCGATGCTGCCATGGGTTCCATAACTACAGTGTTGAAAGAAAATGGGCATCTGCATATGCGACTGGAGACCCTTGAAAATCAAACCAGGGCTCCCAGTATCAGTCTCCTGGAAGGGTGTGAAGGTGACCATTTGGTTTTATTTCTGCAGGAATGGTTATTACAGCAGTTCGGGGAACAAGCCAGGGAATGTGTTAAAATGGTACAGAAGGCTTATTGCATAACCAGTCAAGGAAAACCAGATAACACAGAGGCCCCGCGAGCAGTTTTGGCGGTGATGGATGGTGTGGCAACGAGGGACTACCTTCTGGCTTTAGTCAGACAACACAAAACGTTTGCTGTGTGAAGGGGAAACGGTACGAATTTACCCAGATATTAGTTACGCCACCAGACAGAGGTGCAAACAGTTCGATGGTTCTAGAGCGCTTCTAAGAGGTGCAGGGATCCAGCATAGTATGATATTCCCTGCTCACTTGAGGATTAATCATCAGGGCATGATCTTCATTTTCTCTGATCCGAAGGATGCCAGTCGTGAGGTCCAGAAGCAGGCTGCAAGAAGAAGATGTTCGAGGGATACAGAAGTTCTTTCCTCTGAAGACGATGAGTCATGAAAATTAAGAATGGATTACCTGATTTGAGATGAGGGTGAACTAGAGATATTTTGTATGTTGATTATTCAGTCCCCTTTTGTTGGAGTGCGTGAGTATACGTCAGACTGCCATAAGGACTCTCAGTTTAGCGTCATTTGTTCTTCACCTTCATAGCAATGTTTTATGGTGCTGTCACTAATGGTGCTGTATTAATCATTGGTTTCCTTTTGCAAAATGGGATCATGTTTAATTAGTTTAAAAGTTTTAATAGTTCTAACTATCTGCAGTCTCATAACATGAGCCATTATGTCTAATTAGATGTACAGGAGTTGTAGCAATGTCTTATTTGCATTTAGCACTTTTCATGTGCTCCTACCTAAAAAAGATAAAGCATGGACTTCAGTATCTATCCTCTTTTGAGGAGATTGGACTCATGGACACTATACAGTACTATATTGTTTTAGCTTTTTCCATGTAGCTCATGGGCTTTTCAAAACAGTTAAAAATCTAAATGTACCAAAAATTATTTCTTGTACTGAGTAACCCCCAAAGATGTATCTTTATGCAGTAGATTAAGCTCAGCATTGTATTTTATGAGGCGTGGTGTCCTCAGGGTGTCCTTTTATTGACATAGGATATGTCACTGCTAGAAATGTACTCTGTTTAAAATGAAACAATAAATACAAAGTAAAAAAAAAATTGTTTTCAGTAAGACAGAAAAATGCTTTTTAAATAGGGATTTGGAGGCATCCATTTTGTGGACAGGAAGGGTATTGTGGTGATGTCACTGCCTCACCAGTGTTAATAGTGTGCAGTGCAGCAGGTGAGAACAGTTCGACTGTGCTGTCAGGGATTCTGTTATATTCTGAGAAACGCCCCAGGATTTTATGATTTGCAAAGTGCAAGAAACGAATCCACTGCTTTTCTTCATGATAGAACAGGATCCCTGTCTGTAGGAGCAGTTTGTTTTAACCTGCTTAATTGCATACTGTTAAAGCTGAGGCAGTGACATCATCACAGCACCCTTCTTGTCCACAAAATGGATGCCTCTGCATCACAATTTTAAATATTTTTCTGTCTTACTGAAAGCATTTTCTAAATATAACCCAGCAATTTACATACTAGATCCTTATAGTAACCTTCACAATAATTTCATAAGGAAACATACGGATTCCCTTTAAACTCACATATAGAAATATTAATATTGCATAGGTGTTTTGTTGTGTATTTTTTGTCACCTCTTGCTTGTCAAACACTCTTCATAAAACTATGTCTCAACCTCCTTCCTTTCAAACTAGACAGCAGACATGAATGCTACCTAGTGGGTGTAGATGGGTGGCGGGGGGGGGTGACCTATGTTATGTAGTTACCCACACTGTCAAAGCCACTGCCAGTTACACTGCCTGCTCCCTCCACCCCACTGGTCTGGGCATTGGAGTCATGTCTGAGCTCGATCTCAGGACTCTCTGCATAGTAGAACAATTCACCCTCAGTCAGCACCACCATTTTGGGCAGGAGACTACAGTTTGACAATAAAGCTAGTAGGGAACCTACAGCATTAACTAAAAATTAGCCTCCCCACCCCCCTTGAGCTAATGGTTAAAACATTCCTGGAACTAAACTAGGGAAGAGACAAACCTCAAAAAGCAGTTTAAAAATACATTCAAGAAACTAAAAACAGTCTTTGATACTTTACTATTAGAGTGCAATTATTTGTAGGGCATAGCCTTTCAAGTTTGTCTAAAAGTAGAATAAGCCGGCCTGGTGGTGCTGAGAGTTGAGGTGCTGACACCACACCTGCCTCAAGACCAAGCACTTTGTTCAGGAACGAGTATGGGTCGGCAGGGAGGAGACGGATTGAGATCCAATGGACTGCTCTCCATCTCCGGGAGGGGGGACAGCAGCCGGTATGCCAGACCCCAGTGGAGGCTCGGCTCACGACACGGGGTCACAACAGCATGGGCGGGGCAGACTTTTATTATGGTGCATGGGAGCATGCGGATCCTGTCCTAGGCGCCCTGCATGCCCGAAAGGGCATGGAAAACAAAGAAAAATGAGCAGTGTAGCAGGATGATGGAGGACACTTTGCAGGGCCCCGCCTCCCGGCTAGCCACGGCGCTGGCCACACTGGATCTGGTCTCCCAGCGGGATTGGGAACGCCACTGGGGTGGCAAGCCCTGGGAGTAAGTGCCAACGCGCTGGTGGACGCCAGGGACGGGTGTTGAGGGCACCTCCAGATGGGGACCACACTGTAGGAAAACGAGCCAAAAACAAAGTAGCCCTGAGTAGACATATTAGCCAGCAGCATGTGTACAAATGTCAAAGGTGGGGATAGAAAAAAATAGTGAATGTGAGTGCCCCATGTCAGAGACGGGCAGAAATTCTCCTTGAATCGGATATAATTGGTTGATATGGCCCATGGATACCACCAAGCAGAAAACATGAAAAGAAATAACCCCTTTCAGAAAATCGGCAGCTGTGAGAGAGAAGGGAACTGTGAAGCAGCATAAAAGGACAGACGATTGCTATTACTGAGTCACTAAGTTGTAAAAACTGAACAGGAAACACTGGTGTCTTGGTTACTTACAGCAGTTGGATTTGAAACAAATAATTATACCTACAGCCGCACCGCCAGTCCAATCGCAGGAGCACATTTCCTCCCATACATCCTACAAAAGCCTGTTTTGCATTTACAAAGTGGCAGTCAGTATCTACTTTTGTTTAAAAAAAAAAAAAAAAAAGTCAGAAATGATGGGTGTTTACTCTTAGTTGTCACATTGCCGTGTTCTCATCAAATTTACTGTATACGCAGCAACCTTTGCACTGGCTGTACCAACCGCTGCCGCTGATCTAGACTGCCTGCCCACCATCTGTCTGCCACACTGTGTGTGGAATTCCCATTTGTCGCCACAAGACCTTTACAGACATGAACTGACACTGCGGGTGGGGATCAGGAGCAGATCAGTGTTTTCTTTTTTTTAAGGCAAGAGGAGGACATGACCAGGGGAGGAAAACACCTTAAAGGGCACACACATTGACCTTGTTTTTGATTCGTATTTGGTACGCAAACCATGTTAAACAAGTAGCATATATGCAGTTTTACCAAGCGTAAATAAGTCCTGTACGAAGAGTTTAACACATCTTTTGGTTTTGTTGTATCTAAATAAAAGATGTTTTATAATTTCTCATAGACATATATCAACAAATCAGCGATATTGTTAGTCATTTTGATACAAAGAATACATTAGTACCAGTAAGTTTTTAGCTAGCCAGATTATTCAGATCTAGCATGTTCTAACCTAAGAGTAGTCTCTGAGCATATAAGTACAAACTCAAATATCAGACATATTAGTCAAGTATAAGCATATGATCATAAGTCAATACTCAGGACTGTAACAGTGATAATGTCCATTTTGTATTTAAGAAGACCTACATTACATCAAGCACAGTTCAGTATAGTATTTCAAATAACTGGTAGTCCATGAGTTTTTATCCTTTAGAAATCCTGAATCTGGTAAACGGGACTTACCCAATTTATCTGGGTTTGGGTCTGGTTACCTGTACCCCATCAAAGTGTCATACCCATAATCTCATATTCCAACAAGTAGTTGGGAAAACATGCCAGCCATGGCAAAAAAAAAATGAGTCATCCTCACGTACTACACGTTAGTATATCAGAGTAAAGAACAGACAATTGCAATCTCAAGGACTTTAAAAAAGCAGACAATCTATATAAAACTAATGGATCACGTGAATTATATATTTGCAGATAATCTGTTCTGCAGATAAATTATAGTTAACCAGAAGTGGCCCTAGCCAGTAACCTCTTTCCTTATGGTATAATGAACAGAATAAAGTACTATGAGATTGTCTCCACCTCAGTCCTGCAGCTGCAAATTGCTGTTACACTTCCACATCTTTTTGTCTATAGTGGATATAGTTAGCATTGTAAAACTCCATCCTGAATCTTGTGATAATTCTTCATGCACAGGGGTTAGGTAAGCAGGTCAAATAATTTTCAAGAGATTGACTTAATTTGATCTGACTCTACCAACTATTCAGCTTTAAAGTAGATATACGCAAAAAATCTTGAGCAGTAGCATTGTCCCTGACCCTTTTTTTTTTATTTTTTTTTATTTGGGAGACGATATCAAGATTAGGTCTGTAATGCATTTCATATAGCAAATTACCTAAGGCAAGTGGGGAAAAAAGAGATCTTACTTTGAGAGGGCTCTTGCAGTAGGTAATTAGATATAGGACTGACGCCGGCCGGCAGCAGGACCCCACGGAAAAATTTCTAGCTAGCAGTCCCTGGCGAGGGACTGCCCCCACGTCAGGTGACCGGCGTCACACGACGTCGGTATAAGGGGCGGTCCCGGACGCCCGCCTTCCAGTTCTTTCCCACCGTTAGCCCGTGCAGCACCTCGTGGTAAAGTTCGTGCTTCATCAGCCCTTCCTTTCGTCAGTTTTTACCGAAAAATAGTTATTCTTCAATCGATCGTCAGGTACATCGTCTGTGTATGTAGTCTCTACACCCTCCGAGCACAAAAACAGGCACTCGCGGCGCAATCTAACCGTTACACAAGGACGGCCATTCCCTGTGCCTTTTCTGCCTAGGCCCCGATCATTGCCTCAGCTTCAACACGGCTACCCGTAAACGGCGCCAACAATCCCTGGAAGCCGATCTCCTCAAGAAAAAGATGTCTTCTATGGAAAAGGAGTTGAAAACGTTGAGGCAGGCGTCTACTTCCCCTGAAGGACATCGGAAAAAGAAGGACAAGGAGAAACACCGGGAGAAGTCCTCCTCCCGTGTTCCGCTGGAGGCGCGGGACAAGGTAACGTCCCGGGGACCGCTCGGCAACCGCCGCCAAGGTTTTGGAGAGCGTTGGCCCGCCCGTCTGGCTCGCGCTCAGGCGATTGGAGGCCTCCGCCCCCGGTTCGGCCGCAGGCTTGCGTCCTGCCGTGGGCGGCGACTCTAAGTCTGACATCGGCTCCTCTGACGTCCGCATGGAGAGGGTCGATAAGACGCCCGACCCTTCGGGGCGGCGCACAACCTCTACCCCCGACCGGGCGGTCCTTCCCTCGCCCGCCTGTGAGGGCTCCGGACGCCGCTCCTCCGACGGCGCCGCACGACGACCCTCCCACGTCCGTGCACTCCAGTTCCTCGCAGCCTTTGCTGCCGTCTGAAGGAGCCTGAGTCACCCCAGCCCTGACCCTGGGGATTTCTCCTCCATCACCGGACGATGAGGGGGATCTTCCTCCTCTGTCGGAACCGGATCTGACGTCGGCCCCCCGGACGCCAGCCCCGACGCCGGTGCCCCTGACGCCGGTTCTACCGGCTCCAGGAGACATCCCGCTTCCGGTTGTTCCCCCTCCGTCGGGCCCTCCGCCTTCCGGGCCCCCTAATGTGGACCCGCCCGTGAGGCCGCTGACTGGGCCGTCTGCTCTGGCAGCCCCCGGCTCCCGGGTACCCGCCGTCTTATCCGACGTACCCGGGACCACAGTATCCAGCTCCGCAGTACCAGATGCCGGGTTTCCCGCAGCCGGGTTTTGGATACTCGCCTTACGGGTACGACCCGTACACTTTTCCCCTTCCTCCTCCACCTTCACCGCCCCCACGGCCGCCAGTGGATCTGCAGGAGACTCTGGCCTCCTGGTGGGCCGAGGCCAAGGCTCAACTCACCAGGGAGGTAGAGAGCCGCTTACGACGACGGCGCCGCCACCGGCTCCCGTACGTCCGAGGTGGCGCACTCCCTCACCACCTCCGGACTCCAGAACTCTTCCCTCTGGGTCCAGAGAGGGGCAGGACACGCGTTCACGGGTACCACCCAAGGAACCTGTTCCTCCCCCGAGTCGCGTAAGGGAGTCTTATTCTTCTTCCTCCCTCTGTGCAGGGAGGCAATGAGGGTTTGGGATTGGGCAACACAACACGACCTTCACCTAACAGCGATTAATGTTCCAGGAGTCGACAACACTCTGGCAGACAAGCTAAGCCGCTCTTCTGCCCTGGCTCATGAGTGGGAACTGGATCAAGGGGTATTAGATGACATCTTTCAGCTTTGGGGGACTCCGCAGGTGGACCTGTTCACCTCCCCCCAAAACGCAAAACTTCCCATCTTTTGCTCACTCATTCCAGAGCAAGGCGCTTTCTGGAGCGACGCTCTGTCTCTAGACTGGAAGGACAGATTCATCTATGCTTTTCCCCAATTCCTCTGATCCCACGAGTCTTGCAGAAACTAGCCACAGAAGGAGCAAGAATGATTCTGATCGCTCCTTTCTGGCCTAGGCAAATCTGGTTCTCTCTTCTACAACAATATTCAGAGGATCTTCCTCTTCCTCTATCTCGAGGTTTGCTGAACCAGGATCAGGGGACCCTGGTCCATCCAGGCCTCAAATCCCTTCAACTACATGCGTGGCTCCTGCAGACCTAGCCCAATCCTGTTTTGGTGTGTCTCCAAAAGTGGCAGAGATTTTAGTGGAGGCTAGAAAGCCCTCCACCAGGTCCACTTATGCCATGAAGTGGAAGAGATTCTGTATTTGGGCAGTCTCCAAGAACTTGGAACTTTTCTCCTGTTCAGTGGCTTTTCTGCTGGAGTACTTACGTCATCTGTTCGACCTCGGTCTCAGCCATTCCTCCTTGAAGGTTCACATGGCAGCTATCTCAGCCTACCATGTTCCCTTCGCAGATAAAGCTGTCAGCTGGGAGGTCTCAGAAGACCTTTTCAGAGGGTCTTTCATCTGAGACCCCCATCCGCATTCCTGCCCCCCTTGGGACTTGAATTTTGTTCTTGAGAAACTTACTCTTCCTCCTTTCGAACCTGCAGCTTCTGCAGATTTGAAATTTCTTTCGTGGAAGATGCTCTTCTTGGTGGCCATTACTTTGGCTCGAAGAATCTCCGAGCTTCGGGCCCTGATGTGCAAAATCCCCTACTTGATTTTTCACAAAGAACGAGTCGCTCTTCGCACGAATCCTAAGTTTCTACCTAAAGTAGTAGCAGAGTCTACCTTAAATCAGTCCATAGAGCTACCTACCTTTTTACGCAGCACTCTAACCAAGGGAATATTTACTCCATACTATGGATATTCACCGATTCTGAGATACTACACCAACAGGACTAAGGATCTCAGAAAGACTGATCAGTTGTTCGCCTCTTTTCTCACAAAAGGGAAGGCAATGCTGTTTCCAAGCAATGCCTGTTCAGTGGTTGGCTCATTGCATCACTTTCTGTTTTATGACAAGTACAAGACCCTCCGGTCAAGTAAGAGGCCACTCCACAAGAGGGTAGCTGCCTCTGCGGCTTGTTTCAAGAATGTGTCTGCGGCAGACATATGCGCTGCCGCCACCTGGACTTCCATCCATACCTTAACGAAACACTACAGTTTGGACATTGCCTCTCGCCGTAGAGCAGGCTTCGGGCTGGTTGTTTTGCAAGGCCTCCTGTCTTGAGGCTTGCACGGCTAGTGCTACTTTTTAGAGTAGTTCCCTCCTCCCGGTGCCTTTCTTTGTTCCAGACTGCTTGGGATTCAGTCCTATATGTAATTACCTACTGCAAGAGCCCTCTCGAAGTAAGATAGTACAGTTACGTAAGAACTTACCGTAACAGTAGATCTTTGAGAGAGGCTCTTGCAGTAGGTAATACCTTCCCGCCCTCCATCCCCTAGGCTTTTTCAGCTCCTTTTCCAGGAATGGAAACATCCGCTACTCTCTTATCCGGGCCTTCCTGGCCTGTGGCGGGAAGAAAGAACTGGAAGCGGTGTCCGGACCGCCCCTTATGGCGTCGTGTAGCGCCAGTCACCTGACGTGGAGCGGTCCTCGCCAGGGATCATAATAGAATTTTTCCTATAGTCTCAGCCAGCCGGCGTCAGTCCTATATCTAATTACCTACTGCAAGAGCCTCTCTCGAAGATCTACTGTTACGGTAAGTTCTTACGTAACTGTACTTTCCTAGATAATCTTGATAGAGGCACATAGAAAGCCTCTCATAGCATAATCTAGCTCCTCTTCCAAACATTGCGAAGGGATTCTATCCACTGATAGACGAAAAAGGTTCATAAGAAATCGTACGCTTTTCTTTGGCTAAGGTGGTAACTGAAAATTGTCATTCTGCTCCTAATATTTCTGATGGAATGGAGTTTGGTACTGATAGTATATATCGGTAAATCTTATTTAAAATCTTCTCCAATAAATATAATTTAGAAAGGCCCCAAATTTAAGCCTCATATAAAATACTTGTTTTTATATTTGCATTAATGACAGTGAATAGGCCTTTAATTGTATAATTTCCCAATTTTGCATTGCATCTTTTGAACGCATTAAATGCAGTATGCATTCTAGTTTCCATCAATTTCAGATGGGCCAACCAATTATGATTTTCCGAAAATCTCACTCCCAGATAATCGTAATCTTTTGTGTTTCAATTTTCTATAAATAGCTTTGGTAAATTCCGAGTTTTGTTTCCGAACACCACCAATTTAGTTTTCTATCTATTTATAACAAAATTATTACAATTGCATAGTTTGACAAAATAGTTTTAACTTAATTGTAAACCCAATAAAGACGTTGACTTTAACACGAATTCGTCAGCATATGCCAAACAACTTACATTTGTGTTGATTATTTTTGGGGAGTGAAAATCCGAATTGTATAATTGTGATATAATAGTACTGATATACAAATTAAACAAAGACGGTTCCAATGTGCATCCCTGCCTAACTCCCAAGTTTGTTTGTACTTAGGAGGTTAGGTTACCAAACTGATCATATTGTACTTGAGTCCAAGTTTCAAGACTTAATCTGATTAAAATGTCTAAAAGGCTTGGGGGGTGCCAGAGCAGCAGTCAAGACAGGACTTGCTTTCCTCTCAGATCTCTTAATTTGTAACAAATACAATTAAAACGGTCTGGCAGTCAAAGAACTTGGAAATTTTAGGACAGCTACATAGCTTATTCTTGTTACACCCTCAAGGGAAATTTTGCGGAAGAGGAGTCATCTGAACGGAGCAGCAGCGTGCTCTGCTCCAAAGCAACTAATCATGCAGCAGCTGGGCCCTAGCAGCAGCGGGTCCCAGCAACTTGGTGAAGGGGAGCAAGCTATTCTCCGGACGGTGACGTGGACTGATTTAAAAAAAAAAAGTGGGATCTATATTGGTGCAGCTGCAAAGTCGCTCTGCATGTTTGGACTCACTACAGATTAAAGTGGATGCGGCAGACAAACGGGCTGCTAAAGTTTTGGCACTGCTACGGACTTAAACAGAGAATACGGCCTCTAAGAATCATGGAGAATCTGGAAAGCAGATCCGATCTGCAAACATCAGAGTAGTGGATGCGGGAACAGGCTGAAGGAGCCCATCTCTTATCATTTCTACAGAATTGGTTGGCAGACAAATTATGGCTGGAGTCTTCACCTCACTTGACAGCTTGCGTACAGTCTCTTCCCCTCTCGAAGCCTACTATTGCCAACTACAGTAGAACCATTCTGGCAGTGACTGACAGTGTAGCTACTCGAGATGTGCTCCTCTATGCAGCCAGGCAGTGTTCCCCCCGCAGCTAGATGGCCAATCTGTCCATATTTTCCCAGACCTCAGCTACGCCACCCCAGCAAGAAGAAAGCAATTTGATGCTGAGAGACATCAACTAAGAAATCTTGGGATAGTAAACTTATATTGTTTTCCAGCTCTGCTCCGTATACAGTACGGAGGTAAGACTTCTCAATGTAGAAATTCAGCAGCTCTGGGTAGGTGGGCTATGAAACATAGAAACATAGAATTTGACGGCAGATAAGGACCGCTTGGCCCACCCAGTCTGCCCATTTCCCTACCTAATGTATAAGCTGCAGATCCTAGTTAACCAGCAGCCTACTTCTTTCACCCCACCCCCTAGAATTGCCTTATGGCTGTCCCTTGCATGCTTGAATTCAGTCACTGTTTTTTGACTCCACAACCCCCTCTGGAAGGCCATGCCATGCATCCACAACCCTCTCTGTGAAAAAATGCTTCCTTGCATTACCTCTGAGTTCCCCCCCACCCCCATCTTCAAATTGTGCCCCCTTGTTCTTGCATACCTCTTTTTTTGAAAGATGCTACCCTCTTGGACTTTGTTGATTCCCTTGAGGTACTTGAACGTTTCTATCATGTCCCCCCTCCCTCCTTTCCTCGAGGCTATACATATAGCTCCTTTAGCTCTCTTCATATGTCTTCCGTGCAGACCCTGCACCATTTTAGTTGCCCTCCTCTGGACAGCTCCATCTTGTCTATGTCCTTATGGAGATTGGGTTCCCAGAACTGCACACAATACTCCAGATGGGGTCTCACCAGCTGTCTGTACAGAGGATAACAACTTCCTGTTTTCTATTGGTGATGCCTCTCCCTATGCATCCCAGTATCCCCCCAGCCCTCCTTACTGCCCTCTCACATTGCTTGCCCACCTTTAAGTCATCTGATATGACTACCCCAGGTCCCTTTCCATTTTTGTTGTTGTTAGTATCTCACCCCCTATTGTGTACTCTTCCCCTGGGTTTTTGTTTCCCAGGTGCATTACCTTGCACTTCTTAGCATTAAATCTAACCTGCCATACAGTTGACCATTCCCCTAACCTTGCCAAATCCCTTCTCATCCTTTTCACCCCACCTTGTGCATCAACTCTGTTGCAGATCTTTGTGTCATCTGCAAAGAGACATACTTTTCCTTCCAGTCCCTCTGCAGTGTCTCTTACAAAGACATTGAAGAGGACCGGTCCTAATACTGAACCCTGCGGCACCCCACTAGTAATCCCCCTTTCTTCAGAGTGGACTCCATTTACTATTACCCTCTGTGTCCTATTCTCCAGCCAATTCTTTACCCAGGCTATCATCTTGGGACCCACTCCCAGGCTGGCTAACTTGTATATTAATCTTTTGTGTGGGTCTGAGTCAAATGCCTTGCTAAAGTCTAGGTAGGCCATGTCCACAGCCCTCCCTGATCTACTACTTTGGTCACCCAGTCAAAGAAATCTATTAGATTCGTCTGGCATGACCTTCCTGCTGTGAATCCATGCTGCCTTGGGTCCTGTGCCCCTCTGGCCTCTAGGAACTCGACAGTTCTTTCCTTCAGAAGTGATTCCATCATTTTCCCTATCACTGAGGTTAAACTAACTGGTCTGTAGTTTCCCGCTTCTGCCCTGCTCCCACTTTTGTGAAGGGGAATCGCATCGGCCCACCTCCAGTCCCACACCATCCTCCCATGACTTGTTAAAGAGGGTAGTCAGTGGTGTCACTAGTTCTACCCTTAGTTCTTTTAGAATTCTGGGATGAATCCCATCAGGCCCCATTGCTTTGTCCACCTTCAATTTTAAGAGTTCTTTCAGGACCCTTTCTTCTGTAAATGGGCTGGTATCAACTTCTGTATCCAGAGTGTTTCTATTGTTTTGTTTTAGGTACCTCCCCCTCTTCATTTGTAAATACTGAGCAATGAAAACAGCAAAGGAGTTTGAACAAAAAGAGGATGAGGTAATAGAAGAAACTAACATTGGAACAATGACTGTTGTGTGACTGCTTTTCAAAGCTTAAATTAATAGTTTTGGCAGTACTCTTGGAATTTCTGTACTGCTCTTTCATATATATTAGCTAGCGGGAAATCAGGTTGTAGGTCGTCCATTCAATTACTAAATGGGGAGCTTTAACGTTTAAAGGAGTTAAACACAGTGTGAAATATGTTAATATATGCTCCTAAAATGTCACTGAAGGCTTATTCTTGGGAAGCAGTACTGTTTTTTTTTTTGTTTTTTTTTTCTCCTTTCTAGCGCCATGGCAGTGATGGACATGCGCTGTTCACTGACTGTCAGTTTAATGTGTCTGGGTACTGTTCAGATAATTTGCTGCGCATACATATTCTTAACTGTTACCTTATGGCACAAAAATTAGTTTATAACTCTGCGCTAGACAGTTTCTAGTTTCAGTAATTAAAACTTCCCAGGTTAATTGGTCAGGAAGTAGTATGTACCATTTGGCTATGTTTGTTAGATTTGAAGCCTATGGGAATCAACATCTGAGTTACAGATACTATACTGGGGTAAAACCACTTACCGCTGGTGGAATCAATAAGGGATATGCTTGTTTACCTTTTAATTTTTACCCCACTTTTGACTGTATGCAGGCTTATCTGATTAACCTGTCAAGTAATGTTAATATCTTCCCCCCCATATGAAGTAGCACTGGAAGGGAAACTGACATCTATTGTTTTGCTAACTAACGTGTGTGTACAATGAACATTGAATATCTCTTAGATTGCATACATGTATTGTATTATTTCATAAAAATAATAAAATACAAAGTTTAAAATGTCTAAAAGGAAAGGGTATGTACCCAAGGCTTGTAATTTGTGCCAAAGCAATCTGTATAATGCTGTCAAAAGCTGCCTTGAGGTTTACAAAATAGCAATACAGTTTTGATTTTTATGTATGTGTATTTATGGATAAGATGGGATAAAACATATCAATGCTGTATGGTTGAAC
Source organism: Neoceratodus forsteri (assembly GCA_016271365.2). Classification (NCBI taxonomy): domain Eukaryota; kingdom Metazoa; phylum Chordata; order Ceratodontiformes; family Ceratodontidae; genus Neoceratodus; species Neoceratodus forsteri. The sequence goes on from CM028130.1 coordinate 1,416,840,468, forward strand.
AGTTATTCCTAAAGCCATTCTGACGATTCATCCAAGTGATTTTTCGTTAATCCAAGACTCTAGTCATTGTAATATTACTTTTGTAAATATTTTCTGTGATACATCAATAAGGCTAATTGGACGATACATACTGGGATCATTTTGCTGTCCTTTTTTGTGGATAAGATATATGATGCTGCTTTTCCAGCTGTTTGGGAAGTCTTCACCTTGGAGAAATTTTTAAAGATATTAATAAATATAGGAAGCCACCAATCCAGAAATGTTTTGTATAGATCAGCTAGAATTTGGTCTGGACCTGGTGCTTATTGGATTTGATAGAAAGAAGCATGAATATTACTTTGTCTGTTGTAATTATAATTGGCCTCATGAGTCTCATAAGATTTCAGAAAAAGATTCATGCGGCAAAAATTTGGGGCCTGTGTTCTTCCATTAGAGATAAGTATAAAGTCTTTTAGAATCTCTCCCAAACCGTAGGCATAATGTATGCATTTTTTAAGTGTGGTAAGATACTTAAGGGATTTTTAGTTAGCCAATAATATTGCTTCATAAGCATGTGTAACAAACGAGGCATGCGATTATTGACCGATTTATTACACTGTGGCGTGCTTTATTGTGTGTATGTATGTGTATATATACAGTACCACCCAACAGAATGAAGCAGTTAGATGTCCCAGTTTCATGCATGACAAAAAAAGTAATTACAATGGGGGGGGGGGGTACATTGGTTCTCACTCCAGGAATACCCCAATATTCCTAACTCTTCTGCAGTATTCCTTCAAGGTCAGATCTGCCCAGAGATAGAATGCTATGCAAAGGATGGAATCCTTGGCATTAGCCACTTTTCAAATGCTGCCACCTATCAACTGCCTACATTCTAACCCTCAGATTTCTCTCTCCGCCTGTCAAGACCAGACGCTCGGAGATTTCCTCCTCCTCATCTTATCAGAGAAGCCTAAAATAATAAATATTTCAGTATTATTTTTTTTCATTTGCTGCCTCTTATCAGTGTTATTTTAGTAACCGTTGGGTTAGTTAGGTTTGTGTTTTTTTTTCTTTTTTTTCTTCTCCCTCGGTTTCTCACTGTTCGGGATAACTGCTGAGGAATTGAGGCACTTTTAGTTTTCGAGGTTTTCCCTGTTTATTTACTGTTCTCTGTCAGTTTTAAAGTTTTTTACAGTTATTGTTTTGTTAACCAGTGTCAGTCCCGGTTCAGTTCTTATCGGTTCCCATTTCCAATCGGTTTCTCCGATGAGTTCCTGAACAGACCGCAACCTAAAAAAATTGTTTTTGCATTTAAAATTCTTTAGTATATTGCAGTTGCGGTTTTTCTTGAATATGTCAGAAAAACCTAAAAAGCGAACCCGGTTTCAAAAACTGTTCTGAATGTGGTGAAGTTTTTGCCAAGGCAGATAAACACTCCATTTGTGTTTTCTGCCTTGGTTTTGATTACTTAAAAACCAGTTGTGAAAATTTGTAAATCTTTTCCTGAAAAGACGCTTGAAAAAGTCTGGGGAGATTTGGAGAGATTAAATGAAAGATTCAAGGGTCCCTCTGGCTCTGACCAGCCGAAACCCTTAGGGTCTGTGGGTGACACCACAGTCTCTACTGGTACTACCCCTGATACGGTTAAAAAAGGCCTTCTGAACCAGCTAGCTCTCCGGTTCCAGGCAAGAAAATGAAGTAAACAAAGCACACTGAATCCCTTGATGAAAAGGGGACTTCTGTGGTGCCTGCCACTGTGCGTTCTCCTTTGGAGATTGCACAGGCAATAAAAATAATGCAAACTTTGCATGGTCTGCTGCCTGTGGTTCCACAGTCCCCAATCCAGACCTCTGCACCTTCCAACCCACCCTCCTATTCTGAGGAGCGTGGAGAGGAGAAAGAAGATGAGCTTATAGAATCTGAGGTCTCCCCTGATCAGGAATTTGGCTTTCCTCCCAGGACTTCAGAAGACTATTCTTCTCATTTTTCTTTTATCAGGAAAATTGTAGATGCCATGGACATCCCTACCTCTGAGGTGGTAGAGGATGAGGAGGAGGCTGAGTATCTGGATATGATGGGATTAACTCCTACTAAAAAGTTGTTAATCCCCTTTAATAGATTCTTTAAAAGGGGTACTTTGAAACTCCTCCAGTCTCCTGGTTCTGTCCCTCATTTAGACAAAAGGATGGATATAAAGTATCAGCTTGACAGAACGGGCTGAATTCTTATTTCACACCCTGACCACCAGGGGGTGGTACAGGCTGCAGCTTGTGATAAGGCAAAAGTCCCTCTGGCTTTCCACCCTCCAGAGAAGGACTATCGGAAAATTGATAGTAGGGCCAAGAAAGGTTATTTGTCAGCTTCTCTGTCCATTAGACAAGCTGTCAGGCCTACGCAGCCCAGTACCAGAAGGCTCTTTGACAGTCTGTTCTGGATATGGCTGAGAAAGCACCTTCTCCTCTTTTGGCAGACCTAGCTGAAACTAGGTTTGGCCTGGAAGCCATCAAATACCAGTTCCAAATGGCAGCAAATAGTTATGAGACTGCTGCAACGTGAATGGCAAATGCCATAGCGCAAAAAAGGTTTGCTTGGTTGAGAGCAACAAACCTTACACAGGATACCCGGAATAAGGCTCTGGATTTTCCTCTGGAAGGCACCTCGCTATTTGGCAGCCATACAGAGGCCTATATGAAGAAGGTGGATGAGTATAAGCCACCTTCCATGGCAATTCTACAAAAGAAAGACCCTCCACCTCTTCTAGACCTTTCAGTAGGGGAGGCAGGGGCAGAGAATTTAATTCCAGGCCTTTCTATCAGGCTATGGTACTTCCTTAGACACCCCAATACCCACAGCAAGGATATTTCAGCGGTAGGGGCAGGAGAGGTGCCAGGCGTGGTGCCCAGCCTCAGCCCCAATCCAAGCAGGACTCCTGACTTTCTCGATCAGGCTGCCTCTCTTTTACCAGTAGGGGGCAGGCTGACCCATCATTTACAGAACTGGAAAACCATCACCACAGACCAGTAGGTTCTGGAGATAGTGGGTCAGGGACTGTCCTTAAGTTTCAAGTCCTTCCCTTTTCAGACAGAGTTTTCAAACCAGCCTCTCTTCTGGAAAGGAAAATGCTGAAAAAAGAGGTAAAACACCTACTTTCACTAAAGGCAGTGGAACCAGTGCCTCCACAGCAAAGGGTAAAAGGACTTTATTCAAGGTATTTTCTCACACCAAAGAAAAATGGAGAGCTGCAGCCTATATTGGACCTGAGGGTCCTCAACAGGTTCCTAGCAGCCAGAGTTCAAAATGGTAACTTCTCCTGATTCTGCCAGCACTCCAAAAGGAAGATTGGCTGGCATCATTGGACCTAAAAGTTGCCTATTTCACATCCCACAATGGAGTCTCACAGAAGATACTCTGGTTCAGACTTCTTTCAGGTCATTATCAATTCTCAGCTCTACCTTTCTGTCTCACTTCTGCTCCAGGGTGTTCACTAAGTGTTTGGCTGTGGCACACTTGCGAAGACAAGGTGTCTAGTATTCCCTTATCTGGACGGACTGGCTGGTGGCGGGAAAGTCACCACAGCAGTTAATAGAGCATCTACAGCTCACTCAGCAGCTTTTGGAATCTCTGGGGTTCCTTTTAAATCTAGAGAAATCAGTTCTCTTCCCTTCCCAAATTCTGCAGTTCATAGGGGCAGAATTGAATACCAGAGTGGGCAGAGCCTTTCTACCCAGAGACTGTAAAAAGCATCCTGCAGTTGGCAGATTCTTTCAGGCTCAGTGTTACAAGGCCTGCAAGGCAATTTCTCCAGCTCCTGGGCCACATGGCAGCTGCCACAGGCACAGTGCTGGGTTGCAGGTTTCAGATGAGACATCCAATTTCATTTGAGCTCATTGGTGCCAAAGAAAGGATTCCCTGTCGAAACTTGTCCATGTAACAAAAACATTTCTTCAGGCTTTTCAGTGGCGGAAAGAGGAAGCCAACTTCCATCAATGATTCTCACAACAGATGCATCCCTGTTAGGCTGGGGGGCCCATCTAGCAGAGCACACTACCCAGGGCACTTGGTCAAGTGCAGAGACCCTTTTACACGTAAATCTGTTAGAGCTCAGGGCAGTGTTTCTGGCAATGCAAGCTTTCACACCACTGATACAGGGAAAGGTAATGCAAGTCAGGACAGATAACACTACCACCATGTACTGCATAAACAAGCAAGGGGGAACAAGGTCAAGCATCCTTTGCACGGAGGCTGTGCGAATTTGGACTCTAGCTTACTCACTGGGATCCTCACTGCAGGCCTTTCATCTGCCAGGCAAAGACAATGTTCAAACAACATGAAGTCTTGCTATATTATGACTATTGCAGTTTGCCCCAGCCTTAGAACTGCTCCGGAGGTGAAAGAGTTAACTTCCATGCAGAGCATGGAGCTTAGAGCGCGAGCTCGGTTCAGAAGCTCTGTTTGGCCGGTTTCAAACCGAAACCGTCCAGATTCTTTATCTCACTCACTGAACAGTCGCCCGGAGATTCCTCCTGTTGCTCGGTTCATTTCTTCGTTTAAAGCGCTATTTCTCGGTTTAATTTAACCGCGATTTCATTATTTTAACCGCAAAACCGATCGGTTCAGGCTCTGTCTATAGTAATCGTAAGTAATAGATAGGGTTTTTCTGTGTGGAACTTGTAAAAGTATTGTCAGTTCGGTTGAACGATCGAGTTAATGTTAAATATGTTTTAAAGCCTTTTAAGGCTTTTTAGAGTGCGGTTCCCGGTTCTTATCGGTTCTAAAAAAAAACGGATTTCATTACGGTTTTTCCAGGACCCGTGACACGGTTTGAACTGATAAGGTGTCTTGCCTGGCACTGCCATCAAAGGGCAAGTTGGTTGGTTAGGCTGGCATCATGTCTAGAAACCCAAAGAAAAACCGGGCCCACTGGGTTTCAACACTGTAGTGTCTGTGGGAAGCCTTTGCCAAGGCTGACCCACACCTCCCCATGTGTCTATTGTCTGGGGTTTGACCACCCCAATTCAGACTGCCAGGTTTGTAAAATTTTCCCTGCAGCCACCCTGGACAAAAGAGTGGGCAGGCTCAGGGAACGAGAGGCCAAAAAGTCCGCTGACCCGGATGGCCAGCCCGGTTCGGTGCCAACCGAACCGGAGGGAGTGCCCTCTGACCAGGGCGAGACTTCCTCAGGCAAACGAAAAGCTGGCTCTGAGGAGCCAATTCCAGCAAAGAAATCTAAAAAATCAGCAGGTTTGGAGCCCAAAATTCCTTCTCCAACTGCTGCTGAGATAGCCAGGGCAATACAGATTGTCCAGTCCCTGTCCCCGGTTCCCTCCGAACTGCCACTGTCTGGCAAAAGGTCGGTTCCAGTGGTTTAGGATTATGATATAGAAGAGTTCTATGAACCAGAGGAGGGAGATGAGGATTATGATCAGTGTGAATGTGACTGAAAGTCTGGATGTGCCCATTGAACCGGACATCTCCCCAGACAGACCTTCAGGTGAGTCTCCCCCTCATTTTTTGTTTTATAAAAAAGTTGCTGAGACCCTCCAGCTTCCCTTAGAGGAGGCTTTGGATGAGCAAGAGGAGCCTGACTATGTGGAGATGATGGATATCCCAGAGTCCAGGAGGTGGTCCATCCCTTTACATAAATCTTTTAGAAAACAAACAATAAAAATTTTAAAAGCTCCTAATTCTGTGCCTCCTGTGGATAAAAGATGGACAGGAGGTACACTTTTCAGGTCCTGATACAGATTTTCTTTCACAGCAATGCAGTCATGTTGGTAGTTCAGGCTGCAGCCTGTGATAAAGCTAATATTCCACTGGCTTCACATCCTCCTGACAAGGATTCCAGGAAGATTGATGCCATGGCCAAAAACAATACATGGCAGCATCCTTGGGACTCAGACAAGCTAACTATATGGCTTATGTTGCAAGATACCAGAAATCTAGATGGGATACTGTCATGGCCTTAGCCAAACAGGTCCCTGGCCAGCTGCAAAGGAGCTGGAGCAGGTGGCTCTTGATGGTATTGAGGCATCTAAGGTGCAGTTCCATGCTGCAGTGGATTCTACCATGTATCCTCTAGAGTCATGGCTACATCTGTGGCTTTTCGGAGATTGGCCTGGCTCAGGTGTACTACTTTGTCACAGGATACCCAGACTAAGGCTATGGATTTTCCGTGGTGGGAAATTCTCTGTTTGGGAGCAGACAGAAAATTATATGAAGAAAATGGATGAATATAGAACCACTTACAGGAGTGCACAAGCCAAGGAACGGCAAGCCACTCCTCAGAGGCAGCCCCCCAGGGGTAGGGTAGGCCTTTTCACAGGCCTTTTTACCAGTCTCAAGCCCCCTCCTCTTCAGCCTATGTACAGAGGGGGTTCTTCAGAGGGAGAGGCAGACACGGTTCGAGCAGGCCTGCTCCCACCCCTCAGCCTAAAGCCCCTGCCAAACAGGCACCCTGATGGGATGCTCAGGTCTGCTCTCCACTACCCAGGGGGCAGGTTGGTTCACTCGTCCAGGACTGGCAGTCTTTAACTTCAGACAGGTGGGTCCTGGAAGTAGTGAGCCAGGGTCTGGTTCTCAGCTTCAAGAAATTTCCAAAGATGAGAGCCAGATCTTTTCCACCTACAAACCCTTTAGAGACTCTGGCTTTGGAAACAGAAGTCTCAACCTCCTGGCTGTCAGAGCTGTAGAAAAGGTTTCTCCCTTCACCAGGGCCAGGGTCTGTACTCCAGGTACTCTTACCCCAAAAGACAGGAGTGGCAGCCTATCCTGGATCTAAGATATCTAAATGAGCACCTTTTAAAGCCAAAGTTCAAATGGTGACACTGGGAATGATTTACCCTCTCCTAAGGCCAGGGACTGGCTAGCCTCCTGGACCTCAAAGATGCCTACTTCCATATTCTTATCAGAAGCTCCCATCGAAAGTACCTCAGATTCGAACTGCCCTCAGGCCATTATCAGTTCAGAGCAATGCCCTTCGCCTCACTTCTGCCCCAAGGGTGTTCACAAAGTGTCTGCAGTAGCAGTCGCTCACCTAAGAGGGCAAAGATTGCCATTTTCCCTACCTGGACGACTGGCTCATTGTGGGTCAGTCTCCAGACCAGGTCAGATCACACCTGCTAGTTACCCAGCAGCTGCTTACCTTCTGGGATTTCTTCTCAATCTTCCAAAGCAGTTTTGGAACCTGTCCAGGTACTCACCTTTATAGGCGCAGAACTGGATACAAAGCAGCCAGAGCCTTCCTTCCCTTGGAAAGGGTAAGGACCTTAGTAGCCCTGGCTGCCTCCTTCACTCTGCAGGTCTGTCGACCAGCAAGGCATTTCCTGCAGCTCCTAGGGCACATGGCTGCCTCCACAGCTGTGGTGCAAGGAGCAAGATTTCAGATGAGGGACATTCAGTTCCATTTGAGAGCTTTCTGGTCTCAAAGAAGAGATCCTCTATCCAAATTAATCCCAGTGACTCGAACCCTGATCCAGGCCCTTCAGTGGTGGCAGGATCAGAGCAATCTGAGACAGGGGTGCCTTCATCCCTCTGTCCCATTCCTTGACTCTTACTACAGATGCATCCCTCTTGGGATGGGAGCTCACATAGGCGACCTCTCCCAGGGATTATGGTCCCTCAGGAATCTCTGCTCCACATCAATCTGTTGGAACTCAGAGCTGTTTTTCTAGCACTTCAGGTTTTTCTGCATCTGTTCAGAACAAGGTGGTACAGGTCAGAACAGACAACACCACTACAATGTGGTACATCAACAAACAAGGGGGCACTCGGTCTTGGCCTTGTGCACCGAGGCAATAAGTTGTGGTCTCTGGCTTACTCCTTGAACACTTCCTCAGCAGTTCACCTCCCAGGCAAGGACAATGTCCTGGCAGATGCCTTCAGCAGGATTTCCCAGGGCCATCACGAATGGTCACTGGATCCCCTAGTACTGGGATAGTGTTTGCCAGATGGGCACCTCAGATAGATCTTTTCGCAGCCCCAGACAATTATCAACTTCCACTGTTTTGTTGCAGACCCCAGTGTTGGCTCAGTTCCCTGGATGCCTTTCTCCTCGATTGGGAAGGAAGTTTCTTTATGCCTTTCTCCCTTCCCTCTCCTGTTCAAAGTACTAGTCAAAATCAGGTCTCAGCCTTGCAAAATGATCCTGATTGCTCCAGACTGGGCCAGGCAGCCCTGGTACCCACTCCTTCTGTCCTTAGCAGTCCATCTTCCCCTGTGTTTCCCCAGGAATCACAATCTGTTAACCTGTGCTCAGGTGAGAGTTTGGTATCCAAATCTCAAATCCCTCAACCTCAAGGCTTGGCTCTTGAGCAGTTAGTTTGCTGATTTGCAACTTTCTCAAAGTGTTCTCGAAATCCTGAAGGCTGCTAGGAAGCCTTCCACCAGGGCTACCTATAACTCCAAGTGGAAAAGGTTTTCCATATGGTGTTCTGGGAAGCATGTTTCCCAGAATCTGCTGATCTACCCACTGTATTGGACTACATGGTCCATCTTAATTCTTTGGGACTGAGACCAGCCACCCTGAAAGTGCACTTTGTCTGCTGTCTCTGCCTTCATTTCAGCAGGGAAGCCCTCTTCTCTTTCTGCTCATCCTGTATTTTCCAAGTTTTTTAAAGGATTGCTTCACACCAATCCTCCATTCAGGGACCCTGCCCCGGCTTGGGATCTTAATGTATGCATTGCTCAGCTAATGCAACCCTCCTTTGAGCCTCTGTCTTCGGCAGAGCTTAAGTATTTGACTTGGAAAACTGTATTTCAAACATGAAGTCTTGCTATATTATGACAATTGCAGTTTGTCCCACCATTAGAACTGCTCCGGAGGTGAAAGAGTTAACTCCCATTCAAAGAATGGAACTTGGAGTGCGAACTCGGTTAGAGAAGCTCTGTCTAGGTTATTTCAAACCTAAACTGTCAGATTCTTTACTCCGCCTCACTGAGCAGTCGCTCCGGAGATTTCTCCTACTGCTCGGTTCATTTCTCGGTTTAAACAGTGTTTTCTCGGTTCAAATCAACCGAGAATATTATTATTTTAACCGCAAAACCGTCGGTTCAAGCTCTGTCTGTGGTATCGAAGTAATTTAAGTTTATTTTCTGTGTGGAACTTGTAAATGTTATCGGTCTGGCTTTGAACCGATCAGCTTGTTTTAAAACTTGAATTGAAGGTTTTAGAGTCGGTTCCTGTTCTTATCGGTTCTAAAAACGGATTTCATTACGGTTTTTCCAAGACCTGTGACACGTTAGGAACCGATAATGGTGTGTTCGTCACACCGCCGCTTAAAGGGCAAGCTTTTGGTTAGGCTGGCATTATGTCTGAAACTAAAAGAAAACCGTCCACTGTTTCAACACTGTGATGCCTGGGGAAGTCTTTGCTGGCTGACCCACACACTAATTACATGTGCATATTGGTCTGGGTTTGACCACCCTCAATTCAGACTGCCAGATTTGTAAAAATTTCCCTGCAGCCACCCTGGATAAGAGAGTTGGCAGGCTCAGGAACGAGAGGCAAAAAAGTCCGCTGACCCGGATGGTCAGCCCGTTCTGTGCAACCCAGCCGAGGAGTGCCCTCTGACCAGGGCGAGACTTCCTCGGCAATTTTAAAGTTGGCTCGGAGGAGCCAGTTCCAGTAAAGAAACAAGAAAATCAGCAGGTGTAGCCCAAAATTCTCTTCAACTGCTGCTGAGATAGCAAGAGCTATTCAGATTGTCCAGTCACTTTCTCGGTTCCATCCAACCGCCACTGTCTGATAAAAGGTTGTTCGGTCGGTTCCACCGTTCAGGAATATGTTGTTGAAGAATTTTATGAACCAGAGGAGGGGAGGATGATTATGAACAGTATGAATGTGACTTTGAGGGTCTGGGTGTGCCCATTAGAACGGACATCTCCCCAGACAGACCTTTAGAATCTCCCCTTTGCTTTCTGAGTCCCCTCTCACTTTATGTTTTACAAAAAGTTGTTGAACCCTCCAGCTTCCATTGGAGGAAGCTGTGGATGAACAAGAGGAACCTGATTTTGTAGAAATGATGGATATTCCAGAGTTCAGGATATTGTCTATTCCCTTGTACAAATCATTTAGAAACAGACAACAAAGATTTTAAAACTCCTAATTCTGTGCCTCCTGTGGACAAAAAGATGGACAGAATGTACACTCTGTCAGGTCCTGATACAGAATTCCCTTTCACAGTAATGCAGCCATCTTGGTGTGGTTCAGGCTGCAGCCTGTGATAAATCTAATATTCCTTTGGCTTCACATCCTCCTGACAAGGATTCCAGGAAGATTGATGCCATGCTAAAAAACAATACATGGCAGCGTCCTTGGGACTCAGGCAAGCAAATTACATGGCTTATTTAGCATGGTATCAGAAATCTAGATGGGACACTGTTCATGGCCTTGGCCAAACAGGCCTCTGGCCAGCTTGCTAGTGAGCTGGAACAGGTGGCTGCTTGTGGCATTGAGGCATCTAAGGTGCAGTTTCATGCCGCTGTGGATTTTAATGATGTATCCTTCTAGAGTCATGGCTACTGCCTGTAGCTTTTCGCAGGTTGGCCTGGCTCAGGTGTACTAGCTTGTCACAGGATACCCAGACTAAGGCTATGGATTTTCCTGTGGTTGGAAATTCTCTGTTTGGGGAGCAGACAGAGAATTTTATGAAGAAATGGATGAATATAGGACTACCTATAAAGAGTGCTCAGGCTAAGGAGCTGCAAGCCACTCCTCAGAGGCAGGCCCCAGGGGTAGAGGTAGGCCTTCACAGGCCTTTTACCAAACCCAGGCCTCCTCTGCTTATGCTCAGAGGGTTCTTCAGAGAGAGGCAGATGGGGTGGGCAGGCCTGCTTCCACCCCTCAGCCTAAAGCACCTGCCAAACAGACACCCTGATGGGGTGCCCAGGCCGATTCTCCTTTACCTGTAGGGGGCAGGTTGGCTTATTGCTCAGAACTGGGTGTCTCTAACTTCAGACAAGTGGGTCCTGGAAGTAGTAACCCAGGGTCTGGTTCTCAGCTTCAGAAAGTTCCCAAGATGAGAACTGTGGGTCTTCCCATCTGCAAACTCTTGAGACCTTTACTTTAGAAGCAGAGGTCTCAACCTCCTGGCTCTCAGAGCTGTAGAAAGGGTTTCTCCCCTCACACCAGGGCAAGGGTCTGTACTCAGATATTTCCTTACCCCAAAAAGACAGGAGGGGGCCCATTTTAGACCTGAGATATCTGAACAAACACCTTTTGAAACCAAAGTTCAAAATGGTAACTCTGGCAATGATTTTGCCTCTCTAAGGCCAGGGACTGGCTAGCCTCCTGGACCTCATGGATGCTTATTTTACGCCCTAATCAGAAGCTCCCACCGAAAGTACTCTCAGATTCGAACTGCCCTCAGGTCACTACCAGTTCAGAGCAATGCCCTTCGGCTCACCTCTGCCCTCCAGGGTGGCCCACAAAATGTCTGGCAGTAGCAGTGGCTCATTTAAGAAGGCAAAGGATTGCTGTCTTTCCTATCTGGATGACTGGCTCATTGTGGCCAGTCCTCAGAACAGGTAAGATCTCACCTGCAAGTTACCCAGCAGCTGCTCTCCTCGCTGGGCTTCTTGCTCAATCTTCCAAAATCAGTTCTAGAACCAGTTCAGGTGCTCACCTTCATAGGTGCAGAATTGGACACAAAGCAGGCCAGAGCCTTCTTCCCTTAGAGAGGTAAGGAACTTGGTAGCTCTGTGGCCTCCTTCACTCTGCAGGTCTCGACCAAGCAAGACACTTTTGCAGCTCTTGGGGCACATGGCTGCGTCCATAGTCAGAGTGCAAGGAGCAAGATTTCAGATGAGGGACATTCAGTTTCACTTGAGAGCCTTTGGTCTCAGAAAGACCCCTTCCAAGTTGGTCCTAGTGACCCGAACCCTGATCCAGGCCCTCAGTGGTGGCAGGATCAGAGCAATTTGAGACTGGGGTCCCTCATTCCTCTGTCTCACTCCTTGACCTCACTACGGATGCTTCCCTCCTGGGTGGGAGCCCACATGGGCGCACTCTCCCACTCTGGGAGTGTGGTCCCTCAGGAATCTCTGCTCCACATCAATTTGCTGGAACTCAGAGCTGTCTTTTTAGCACTTCAAGTGTTTTCTGTGTCTGTTCAGAACAAAGTGGTGCAAGTCAGAACAGACAACACTACAACAATGTGGTACATCAGCAAGCAGGGGGGCACTCGGTCTTCGGCCTTGTGCACCGAGGCAATGAAGTTGTGGTCTCTGGCCTATTCCCTGAACACTTCCCTCATAGCAGTTCACCTTCCAGGAAAGGACAATGTCTTAGCAGATGCTCTCAGCAGGATTTCCCAGGGCCATCATGAATGGTCTCTGGATCCTCAAGTACTGGGGATAGATCTTCCTGGACATAAGTCTCCACCACTCATTCACACTAGTGGGATTAGCGCAGAGTGCACTAGGGACCCATCGGAGCAACTTTTTGCTGGAGGGTGTTGCGAGAGATGGCGCCGTGAAAGCAGCGGCTCCAGCTGGAATGACTATCTCGACGACGCACCCTCCAACCGCCTCTCAGTTCTCTTTTTTCTCCCGTCAGCAAGGCCAGAGACGACATCGCCGCCTGTCGTCGAGTCAAACTTCAAACTAGCGCATAGTTTTCAGTTTATTTTTTTTGTAACATTATCACGATAGTAGTATTCTTAATTTATTCTATTTTTCTAATATTTTAATTTACTTACTTGAAGAAGTCTCGCCTACTGGACGGAGCGCCCACCATGAGCAGGTCAGGTGACTTGTAGAGATTCTCGATGAAAGCTGTTCAGTCAGCTGGCTGGGTCGCGTCAGCCTCCTTCTCCTCAGCGGGTTCCGACGGTCAGTCCGATGCCGAGGATGGGCGGTCCCGATGAAGCATAAAAATAAAGCGGTGTATTCTCTGCACCCCGTTTGGCCTCGAGCTTTTCTTCGGCCCACAGGTCAAAGGAGAAGGCATCACTCGAGGTCGCCTTCGGTATGTCTGCGCATCGATGAAGTCGGGTTATCGTTGTTAGTTGTCGTTTCCTCCTTTCTTCAGAGTCGCCAACTGCCGGTGATCGTCAAGCCGACATCGGGAGCCCCTCCCCGCCTATAGGTAGGGCTCCAGATGAGCAGTTTCATCAGTGCCACTCTTATGCGGAGCGATGGGCTCGGAGGTTGGTTCTCTGCTCTGGCTCGGTTGGTACGGAGCCCTCGGACTCCTCTCGGCGGTCGGTGCGGCTGTTTGGACCTTCCCTGTTGTGGCGGCTTCCGGTGCTAGCACTCCGACCGGCCAGGTGTTCCCCTCACATGGTTGCGGCAAGAGATACATCGTGTCTCTTATCTCCAGTTTTTTTTCCTTCTCTAGCTTCCAGGTAATTCTGGGCGCTCGCGCCTCGCTGGGTCTGTCGGTTTGTCGGCGCCATTTTCGTGCCGCTGGCCTTTGCGGCGCGCGCCGTTGAGTTCGGCGGGCGTTGCCGGGCGGTGCCGCTTGGTTCGGGCGGCGCAGCTTGGTCTGGCGGCGCTGCCAGCGCGCCTGGCTGTGACGCGTGCCTCTTCGGCGCCAGGCCCTTCTGCAGTGCTGCTAGCCTGCTTGCCTCTCGGCCTGGGGCCCTCTGGGGACTCTCCTTGTTTCTCTATTTCCTCCCTTCCTAATTTCACTCTTTCCTGTCCGAACAGTCCTTCCCTGGACCATCAGGAGATGATGTTGAGCCTGACCCAGACCTTCGTTGGGTGATGAAGTGGAGGAAACAGGATCTTTCTTTGTTACAGAGCCTGTGGCTCCAGGACCTGTCCTTAAGTCTCTGTTGAAGAACCTGAGATCCACTCTTTCTCCAGACTACAGACATCGATCCTGGGAAGATATTAAGACTCAGTACCTTCATGCCTCGGAGATCCCACGGATTTGACCTCCGATCCAGCTCTTCCTTCGAGACGCTGTCTCAAATGGTATGGAATAATCCTGCTCTTTATCCTCAGATGGCTAAATCCATTGATAAGAAGTGTTCTAGCTCCCATGATTGTCCCATTTTGCATCCCAAGCCTCTTGTGATCCTATTGTAGTCCTGGCAGAGAATGATAAGGTCGTTCTTCCTCAAACTACTACAGCTATATCTATTAACAAAGAGTCTCATAAGATTGATACATTAGATAAGAGGAGTCTTTGCTGCTCCACCTCTGCGTATGTATTGCCAGTTATCAAGGCTATTTTTCCTCAGTATGAGTATATCCTGTGGCACTTTTTGAAAGAATGGTTGAAGCTCTTCCCGATCTGGACTCAAGTCAGAGCTTCTTCTCACCTGCTACTAGAGGTATTGAGTCCAATAACCGTCAGGTCAAAGCCGCTTATGGACGCTTTCTCGACACTGCTTCTCGCTCAGCAGCCGCAGGTAGTATCACGGCGCCATTCCTGGCTTTCATGCATTCTGGCTTCACTGAATGATGCTCTGCAGCAGGTAATGGCGCTGCCCTTGATGGCTCCTTCTCTTTCGGCCCTCAGGTGGAACAAGGTATGATGGTTGCGTCGCCCATTGGCTCACGCCAGAACCAATGGGCATGCAGTCCTACCGAGCTATCAGTCGGCGGGTGGCGGGTGGCAGGCGGTGGTGCTGCCGCCCCTGGTTGACCGGGTGAGTGGGTGGTGGGGCTTAGTGGGCGGTGGGGAGGGAGGTACCACTAGACCACCAGGGATATTGGACGGGGGTTTCTTTTACTACAGATGTCTGTAATCAGGCGGAGTGCGGTCCACTGGACCACCAGGGATATAGGACGGGTGGGGTTTCTTTTATTACAACAGATGCCCATGATCGGGCAGAAAGCGGTCCACTGGACCACCAGGGATATTGGATGGGGGGGTTCTTTTATTAAAACAGATGCCCGCGATCAGGCACGTAGCGATCCACTGGACCACCAGGGATATTGGACGGTTTTCTATTTTTACACAGATGCCCGCGATCGGGCTGCAGGGGGCGTCAGTCCCCAACGGCTGCTGCCTGGCAGGGCGCCAGGCACAAGTCATCGGGGATCAGAGCACCTGCATGCAAATGAGGCCATAATGACATGCAAATGGCCCCATGTGCACCTTGCATAAATTATTGCCCCATTTGCATGTCAACTTTTGAATATCGCGGGTGCTGTGAATGGCGCAATGGAACTTGTGCTAGCGCATCTCCATGCTCCACTCTGGCCACTTGTGCTGGTGCAGTGTCAATGCACCATGCACAGAGGGGGTGGCCAGGGTGCGATATTCAAAGCTGCTGAGCCATGGCGCAGCTCCTTTGAATATCGTTTAGTCCACGCCCCTGCACAGCCAAGTTGAGCTGCGCCCAGGCTTGCACCACAGCCTGGTGCAGTTTGAATATCTGGGTCTAAATTTACAGCACAGTCTCTGTGTGGGCAGCACCTTTTCCATGAGAGATGGATGAGGGACAGACATTTTGAAGGGATAAATGAGGGAAGTCCCTCCTAATTAGGGACAGTTGAGAGATAGCTGATCATCAGTTTACTAGTACTGTGTTTACAGCTGTTTTTTCTGCTATGTTTCTGACTTGTACAGGTGGGGGTGTGGGGGTGGGTATGTTGAGCCAGGGCCAGCAGCATGTAAAATTAGACTTTTACAAATAAATCTAAATCATTCCAAGTCCATCTTGAGGTATAATATTAATGCCTAATGGGAAATCACAGCTGTTTTCCTTATAAAAGGCTGCAGACATGTTAACTAGAGAACAAAGCCATAAATAAGGAACCAGTGGCTTACGGAGAAATCTACAGGGGTTTATGCAGGGATTTGAGCATGTGTGGAGAATGTTGGATGGCTCGTGTGCTTTTCTGAAAACTCTACATACTATGGTGGGGCCACGATCATGCGGGCGTGAAGTCTAACGTCCTCCACAGAGTTGCGCAGTTGCGGTTAAAAATAAAACAACACATTAGAAGAATTATCAACAAGAACACAATTTATTACACCACTAGCATCCAAATTCACATTTACACATTATTCTTACACGTTATTCAATAAACATCTATATCCCGATTCCAGCATACAGGGCACCATTGCTATTCAGGGTCCCAAATGCACAATTACAGGTGCTGGAATATTACCCTTTAATGTTTTGTTATATTTCATTATATTTTTCTTTCTGTGGGAGCGCTCCACCTCCACACACCCCAGGTAAAAAATACAACTTCATGGTTGCACCCAGAGGGTGTGGGGGTGGAGCGCCCCCACAGAAAGAAAAATATCAGGAAATATAACAAAACATTAAAGGGGTTTGAATTATTGTATTTTCATGATATTATTCTGTTCTGTGGGGGCCCCGCCCCCAACACTCCCCGGCTAAGAAACACAACTTCATGGGTGCACCCGTGGGTGTTATAACATAACATAACATAACATAACATAACATAACATAACATAACATAACATAACATAACATAACATAACATAACATAACATAACATAACATATTACAATACTGTGCTTCTCATGTACGGTATGCATAGATCTGCCCTTGTTGATGCTATGGGTGTCTAGTACCGTAAGTAACCTAATACACGCCTGCCGTCCAACGTTTTCCACAAACACCGGGATTTGATTCTTCCTCTATGGGGAAAATACAGGAAAAATGAGTGCTTGTCACAGGGAAATGGTTATTTGGATCTGGGAGCACTACCAGTGTTGTCAAACCAAGCCAATTAAGGCCCAATAGAATGGCCATTTTACAGACTGCATTTCTTGTAAATTTAATTTTCCTAATCTGAACTGTTATCATTCCCACTGTTAATCCTGCCCAATCTCATCTGTCTATAACCCACAAAGAAACTGTATAATTATCATTTGACATGCTGTAGCTAAGAGTATTCATACATGAATGGGGTATATGTGCAGTTATCTTTTTTTACATTTAAACATCCATCCAAATGTCCTTGTGGGTTTGGTTAGGATTTCATTCATACACAGAAGACTGGGGGCGCTGAATTATGAACATAAACAGAAAAAATATCATTCTAAATTGATTTTCATTTCTTTACCAGAGAACAGAGCTTACAGACTGAGTCAGTCTATGGAAAAGGAGCCCAATATACAGCAAAGTAACTTGTTTTTCCTCACAGGTAACAAGTTCACAGCGGGCAGACGACTTGCCTCTAACTACTGCATCAGATACACAAGTTGTTGTTCTCACTGGCGGTTGTCTTCGCAGTCATCATCACCTGTTACAAGCTGGAAAGAATGCAGAAGAGCAACAGATGAAGAACAGACAGCTGGTGGGTTCAGTATATAACCCCAAAGTTGATTATGTAATCCCTCAAGTCAAAAAGGCTTTCTTCCTCTAAACAAAATCAACCACTTCTTCTATAATATGCCATTAGTATTATATCTATTTAGCCAGGGATCTATTTCGACATTGTTTTACTAGCCCAATATCTAGTGCAAATTGACCAGGGCTAGTGCAATTAACTCTCTACTTGCCCATCTTCACTAGTGCAGGTTTTGCATGGCTGTTAAAACCCATTCTTACTGGTAGCACCCTATGGCGTCAGAATCATCCATTGTTTAACCCAACCCAATATGGCCACACAAGATAGAATGAAAATCCCAACTTTAGCAGACTGTAGTGTAGTCCTCATGTTAATCTTTCTCAGTGTTCCAGATGGCCTGGTGTGATTATGAAGGAGCATGCAAGGCATCACAGGAGGCGAGGATTGTCTGGGAGCAGGAATGGAGGAACATGTGGGCTGGCACGTAGGGGGTAGGTAGCCGCCCACTAGGAGTGGGGAAGGGGCAGGCAGGAGGGAGGTTCCCAGGGGGAGGGTGGAGGAGAGGCAGGGGAGGAGCCAGGCCATTAAGAAGGGTAAATGAAGAGAGAATCCCTCTCTTCCAGGCTGCTCCCAGGTTTCTTCCAGGCTGCTCCTAAGTTCCCAGAGGTTTTACAGACCACCAAGGCATTTCACAGAAAGGATATAGGGACTCCACAAGATCTATTATTCTGGTAGAGGTGAAGGCTGAAACGACAACAAGGGTTGACCAGGGATGTTATTTATATATTTCAGAGTGAGCAGCAATGGATTTCGAAACCCAATGGGTGGCCTTCATTAAGGGGAAAGGCAAGGTATGGTAGGAAGCACTGGTCCAGGGTGAAGGCGAGTCACCAAGCATGTCTGAACCACAGCAGCAGTCGCAGACAGATGGGGGGGCAGGCCAACACCTGGATCTAGAGGTTCCACTGCATCCACAACCCTCTATGTGAAAAAGTACTTCCTTACTTTACCTCTGAGCTGCCCCCCATCTTCAAATTGTACCCCCTTGTTCTTGCACACCTCTTTTTGTTGAAAGATGCTACCCTCTTGGACTTTGTTGATTCCCTTGAGGTACTTGAACGTTTCTATCATGGCCCTCCTCTCCCTCCTTTCCTCGAGGCTATACATATTAAGCTCCTTTAGTCTCTCTTCATATGTCTTCCGGTGCAGACCCTGCACCATTTTAGTTGCCCTCCTCTGGACAGCTTCCATCTTGTCTATGTCCTTGCGGAGATTGGGTCTCCAGAACTGCACACGGTACTCCTGATAGGGTCTCACCAGCTGTCTGTACAGAGGGATAACAACTTCCTGTTTTCTACTGGTGATGCCTCTCCCTAAGCATCTCAGTATTCCCCCAGCCCTCCTTACTGCCCTCTCACTTTGCTTGCCCACCTTTAAGTCATCTGATATGACTACCCCCAGGTCCCTTTCCATTTTTGTTGTTGTTAGTATCTCACCCCCCATTATGTACTCTTCCCCTGGGTTTTTGTTTCCCAGGTGCATTACCTTGCACTTCTTAGCATTAAATCTAAGCTGTCATACATTTGACCATTCCTCTAACCTTGCCAAGTCCCTTCTCATCCTTTCCACCCCACCTTGTGCATCAACTCTGTTGCAGATCTTTGTGTCATCTGCAAAGAGATATACTTTTCTTCCAGTCCTCTGCAATGTCACTTACAAAGACATTGAAGAGGACCGGTCCTAATACTGAACACTGCGGCACCGACTAGTAACCCCCTTCTTCGGAGGACTCCATTTACTATTACCTCTGTGTCCCATTCTCCAGCCAATTCTTTACCCAGGCTATCATCTTGGGACCCACTCCACTGGCTGGCTAACTTGTATATTAATCTTTGTGTGGGACTGTGTCAAATGCCTTGTTGAAGTCTAGGTAGGGCATGTCCACAGCCCCTCCCTGATCTACTACTTTGGTCACCCAGTCAAAGAAATCTATTAGATTCGTCTGGCATGACCTTCCTGCTGTGAATCCATACTGCCTTGGGTCCTGTGCCCCTCTGGCCTCTAGGTACTCGACAGTTCTTTCCTTCAGAAGTGATTCCATCATTTTCTCTATCACTGAGGTTAAACTAACTGGTCTGTAGTTTCCCACTTCTGCCCTGCTCCCACTTTTGTGAAGGGGAATCACATCTGCCCTCCTCCAGTCCTCAGGTACCACCCCATCCTCCCATGATTTGTTAAAGAGGGTTGTCAGTGGCGTCACTAGTTCTATCCTTAGTTCTTTTAGAATTCTGGGATGAATCCCATCAGGCCACATTGCTTTGTCCACCTTCAGTTTTAAGAGTTCTTTCAGAACCCTTTCTTCTGTAAATGGGCTGGTATCAACGTCTGTATCCAGAGTGTTTCTATTGTTTGTTTTAGGTACCTCCCCCTCTTCATTTGTAAATACTGAGCAAAAATATTTGTTTAGTATCTCTGCCTTTTCACAGTCACCCTCTGCCCACTCCTCTCCTTTATTAAGCCTCACTATCCCTCCCTTAGTCTTCCTTCGCTCCCTGATGTACCTAAAAGGTCTTATCCCCCTTCTTAACTGAGTTGGCTATCTTTTCCTCAGTTTGGGCCTTTGCTGTTCTGACTGCCTTCCCAGCTTCCTTTTGCTTTAACTGATACAATTCTCTGTCCTGCTTCTTCTGTGATTCTTTGTACTTTCTGAATGCTTTCTTTTTCTTTTGAACCTTCACTGCCATGTCCTTTGAGAACCATAGTGGTTTCTTACATTGTTTTGTTTTGTTTATTTGCTTCACACAAAGGCTTGTTACCTCTGTGATGGCAGTTTTTATTATTCACCATTGTTCTTCCACCCCTCCTTCCTGCCCATTTGCTAGTGCATTCCTTAGGCACTCACCCATTTTGGCAAAGTCAGCCCTCCTAAAGTCCAGTACTTTTGTCTTTGTATGGCTTGACTCTATTGCTGTGTTTATTGTGAACCACACTGTTCGATGGTCGCTAGTTTCCAGATGGCTACCAACTTCTACATCTGTGATCCTCTCTCCATCTCCATTTGAGAGGACCAGGTCTAAGACTGCTCCCTCTCGAGTGGGTTCCAATACTAGTTGTCTAAGGCATGCCCCCTGTATGGCATCTAGAATAACCCCACTCTTAGAAGTGGCTGCTGCAACTGTACTCCAGTTAACATCTGGCATATTCAGATCACCCATCAGCAATATCTCCCTTTATCTGCCATTCTAAGTATACTTTCTATCATTTCCTTGTCCATTTCCTCCCCCTGAGAGGGGGTCTGTATACAACCCCTGTGCGGATTGTGGTGCCATTGCCTGCCTCCAAATCGACCCACAGTGCTTCTTCTCCCTGTTTACCCCTTTGTTCTGTTGCTTTGATTCCTTCTCTTATGTAGAGAGCTACTCCTCCTCCTCCTCTTTTACCCTCCCTGTCTCTCCTGTAGGTAGTGTATCCTGGTATGTTTACATCCCAGTCAGAGACAATCAAAGAATAAAACAGAGGTGGCCGGGTATGGGGAGCCAGTTGATCAACCTAATGCTATCACTAGCCTGGCACCTTGGAGTTTGGGGCTGCCAGACACAGCGGCAGCAGGGCTGTTGTTACCAGCACATGGAAAAAGTCCATCACAGGGAGCTGTGGAGCTAGGGCAGCGGCAGTGGCTTCTGGGCCAAGGGCTGGTGCCACTGGGTACCTCAGGGTTAAGCCATGACATAGGGTTCTGGCAGGGGCTGGCAGAGACAGGCCGGCAAGCCTTGCCAGGGTCCTCAGTGCAATCTGCATTGGAGCAGAAGCTCGACCGTTTGTTGGCCCTATTCCCAGACAAAGGACTACCAATGGCAGTCACCAGTTCCCTCCCAGTCAGAGGAACACTGCAGATGGTGACTTTGGAGCTTAGCACCATGACCCAACCGGTAGCATCACAACCAACGCAGCTGGGGTTTGTGTCATTGGGGGAACCGGAGGGGTCCCACTTTCCTGATAAGGTTAGGCAGTAAATAGTAAACGGGGGATATATGGATGTTTTTTCTCTTTTTAACCAGCCAAAGGAGCCTGAGGAAGATAAGGAAAAGGATAAGCATGAGAAGGATGATGGGGTTGACAAGAAGTGCAAAGTACTAGTCCGACGCACCTGGGAAAATTGGGAGGCGGGTTTTGCAATATATGCAGGCCTCCTCACCCAGAGCAACCCAGTGAAAGCCAAAGGGCTATGGGTGTACTTTAGCCAGATTATGACTATGTATGCGTGCAAACCAGGGGGGAGCTGGCTAGAATATGATGAGGAGTTTAGGAGAAGGAAAGAGAATGATGCAGGGAGGTCTTGGGCTATGTTGGATCTGCCTTTATTGTGGACCATTGACATGGGGGGTCCAACATACCGATAGTGGGTTTCTGATACAGCGGGCTCCTTTACCTAAAAAGGGGTTTCAGGGGAAAAGGAGTGGGGGGGCATTGCTACAACTATAATCAGGGAACCTGCAAGGCAGAACAGTGCCGATACAAGCATGAATGCATGGCATGCGGGTGCCAGTACCCATTCCAGCAATGCAGAAGAAAGTCAGGGAATGGCCAGCTATTCCAGAAAAATGGTGTGTTTCATTCCTTTCGAGGGAGGCAGGGTAGGCCTGCCAACACCTGTAGGGGGGAAACATCTTGAGTGGTGGCTGGATCAATATCCGAACAAAGAATCTGCTTGCTTTTTGGCTGAGGGTTTTAGGTTTGGTTTCTGCATTCCTTACGAGGGTCCCTGGAGGACATATGAGGTGGACAACCTAAGATCAGCCAAGGAGCAACCAGAGATAGTGTGTAGGAAGCTAGGGAAAGAGTTAGCAGCCGGGAGGATTAGTGGCCCGTACGCAGCATCCCCCATTCCTTGTCTCTCAGTGTCACCAATCGGGTTGGTCCCAAAGAAAGCACCAGGTAAATTCCAGTTGATTAACTATTTGTCATACCTGGAAGGGGAATCAGTCAGCCATTTCATTGACCCATACCATACATCTGTGTCGTATGTGTCATTTGATGAGGCAGTGGAAGTGGTGCGGGAGGCAGGTCAAGGGGCCATGTTAGGTAAGATGGATATCGAGGCGACGTTTAGGTTGCTGCTGGTTCATCCGGAAGACCGTGAGTTGTTGGGAATAAAGTTTAAAAATAGGTATTACATAGATAACTGTATATCCATGGTGTGCGCAGTATTTGAGCAGTTCAGCACGTTCCTACATTGGATGACAATCACAAAGATGAAACTGGCTGAGCTTGTGCATTATTTGGATGATTTTTTGTTTGTGGGTAAGGCAGGATCACAGAGCTGTGGGCAGCTGATGGGGGCATTTCACGAGATTTGCGCTGAACTGGGAGTCCTATTGGCACAAGATAAGACAGAGGGTAAAAAACAGAATGGCTACCCAGTAATCAACAAAAAAGACCTGCAAGCTAAGGTCGTATAAAAAGCTTTTAATAAGACAACTTTAAAAGCAAGGAAAACAAACAGCACTAAGGAGCCACAGACACATGTTTTACATCCTAAACGACGCTTTTTCAATGTGATATTGGCTCAAAGAACTACACACCTTAAATAGATTATGAACCCATTGGCATAGAAATCAAATACAATTAATACAATTAGACCTAAACACACTTGATTCCAATTTAGAAAGTCAGAAAAAACAAAAGCTGTGTAGATCACTAATTAAGTAGTATCTAACAATTTAAATGTATCAACTAAAAATCCCTTCTGTATCTAAAGCAACCAAATAAATACATGTTTAACAAAACAGCCAAATATATCACATCAGATAAATACAACAATACATGGTAAACAAACCTAACAGGTAGTTAATTCAAAATAGAAATAATAAAACTTTAAAGTCATATTATGTACATTTAACTTGATGACATATAAACACATGGAACCTGATTTGAAACCTCATTTAAGATAAGGAAAAATGCTAAACATGGCATTCAAACCTTTATTTCTATGTGCCCCTAACAGGCACTGCCATTTACTTTCAGCTTTTAAGATCCTATTGTTCAAGTCCCCCCCCCCCGGATACCAAGCGTGATTTTTTCAAGACCTTGAAACTTAAAAGAATGTCCACTACCCTTTTGCATAATGTGCATAGCTAATGCATTTGTAACATCTTTGTTTGCAATACTCCTCAAGTGTTCTGCTATTCTATTTTTAAACAATCTTTGAGTTTTACCGATATAGAAATCCTGGCAAGAACACTGTGCTAAATATATAACATTAGCTGTAGAGCAACTGATAAAATCACGATTATAATATTCACTTTTGGTAATAGGATGTTGAAACACAGTACCTGTATGTACATGACAACAAAATAAGTTACTGCAACGAAAAGTCCTGCTTGGTAATGTCGTATTGTTCTGATTATTAGGTGGCTCGAAACCATTACTAGTCACCATATCTGCAATGTTCCATCCTCTTCTGTAAATCATCCTGGGGGGGACTGCAACATGTTTAGCCAATTTAGGTTCCAATACAAGAGTGTTCCAATGTTTCAAAAGAATCTCGGAGGTAGCTGAACTTTGTGGTGTATAATCTGAAATGAAATTAATCTTTGTAAAATTATTCTGCGTATTACAACATTTTTTACTTTTATTATCATTATTATTAAATAAAGTGTCCCTATCCATACTGTTTACAATCTTCTCTGTTTTTAATAAGGATGTTTTATCATACCCTCTCTTTCAAATTTATCAATAAGTTGTTTTACATCAGGGCCCAGATATTCAAAAGGGTTGCACCATGCACAATAGGGTTGCGCCTGCGCAAGTCCAAAAGTGCGCCATTCTGCGATATTCAGCAGGAGGCAGTTGTGCCACTGAAAACATGCTGAGCAACAGCGCAATGCAAATGACAGCATGCGCAACCGAAGGGGGTGGATCCATGCATAAAGAGCGCAATGCGATATCCAAAGACTTGCGCAATGCGCAACAGCGGAACAGCCGGAAGTTGCGCACCAGAGGAAATGAGCCAAAATAAAAAGGCTCAAGGAACAGGTGCAAGAACGCCACAGGGATGCCAAGTGGGGAAGAGAGAGAGAGAGAAAGCCAGTCAGTGACAGGCCAGGGCAGGCAAGGGAAGCAGTGTGGGCCATAGGCTGCAGAGGCCAGCGGGGGGGTGCCCGGTGCAGTGGAAGTAGCAGTCAGGACAGTGGGGGTAACAGAGCAACATCAGTCGGGGGGGTCACAAGCCAGGGAGATGGACAGTGGCAGCTTCCACATGGAAGCTGTAATGAGGGGTGTGAGAATGCAAGGTGCAGGAGGACGTGGCCGTGGATGGGCCCGTCAGCGGTACGCCCCCAACAGGCAGAACCGTGCCCGCATCAGCTTTGAGCTGTACACAGATGTAGAGATCGTGGGCCAGTACCACCTGAACAGGGCAATACTGAGGCAGCTCTGTGAGCTGTGCAGTGATGTGATGCAGGCACCCTCACGACGGAGTCATGCTCTGTCAGTGGAGACCAAGGTGACAGCCTGCATGTGCTTGCTCACCACGGGCACCTTCCAGAGGCCAACAGGGGACACCACAGGCATCACACAGTCGGTCACATCACGCATCCTCACCCAATTCCTCAGCGCACTGCTGCCACATGCTGAGGAGCACATCCATTTCCCCAGCACCGCGGCAGAGCGTACAGCAAATATGCAGGTGTTCCACAGGGTAGCATGTATGCCTGGCGTGCTAGGGGCCATAGACTGCACCCATGTGGCCATTCGCATGCCACTTGGCCCCGATGGGGCCGCATATAGGAATAGAAAGGGTTTCCCCAGTGTCAACTGCCAGGTGGTGCGTGATGCCACCTGGCGTATAATCAATGTCTGTGCCACACACCCTGGCAGAGCACATGATGCCTTCATATGGCATCAGTCCGCACTGTGCCATCGATTCGAGAGTGGGGACATCCCCACAGGCCATCTAGTGGGTGAGTACGCATGTAGGAAATGCAAACTCGGGGCAAGGGTGGGAATGCCACAGGTGCCATGGTAGTGGCACACAGAGATATGGGCAATATGGACCTGAACATGAGACTGATCTCCACTATCTCCACACAGGTGACAGCGGATACCCACTCCATCCCTGGCTGCTCACACCGTACCGGCGCCCCATCACCCCATCGCAGCAACGCTATAATGAGGCACATGCCGCAACATGCAACATCATCAAGCGGGTGTTTGGGATGCTCAAGGCACGCTTCCGATGCCTAGACACCTCCGGCGGTGCCCTACAGTACAGCCCTCAAAGGCTTGTGGGATATTCCTGGCCTGTTGTATCCTGCAACATGGCCAATGACTGTGGGATAGCCGTACAGGTTGAAGAGGGGACAGCGATGGGGACGCCAGCGGCGCCGTGTTGATGGTGATGAGCAGCCTCCCCTTGGACGGCGGGACCCCCCACTGATCCGGCAGGCCCAGCTGCACCGGGACACCATCACAGAGGAGCATTTTGCACAACACAGGTAAGTCAAGGGGCCATGTGCAGACAACACTGTCCTGGCGCAACCCACAGGCACACAGAGTAACACACCAGGGGTGCCTGACGGCAAGGGG
Source organism: Neoceratodus forsteri (assembly GCA_016271365.2). Lineage (NCBI taxonomy): Eukaryota > Metazoa > Chordata > Ceratodontiformes > Ceratodontidae > Neoceratodus > Neoceratodus forsteri. The sequence continues at coordinate 1,416,866,262 of CM028130.1, forward strand.
GGTTGAAGGGACCAGGCACACCAACACACCATCAGGGAGGGGTGAACAGTCAAATGGAGACACACAAACACACCAGGCACAAAGCGTACATGGGCAGGTGCACAGCAGAGCAGGAACAGACATGGCAAACACACAGATCCACAGACCACACCCACCACCTGTACTTGTCAAGCACGTGTGTCAGATGCTGGGCACCCTTGCACCTTGGTGTACAGTACAATGCAGGCATCATCATGCACACGCACCTGTGGACAGCAGTCGGGATGGTGTGCAGGTGGTCCGTATGTCAGCGTGATGGACAGGCTTGGTGTCGCACGACGCAGGGAACGGGAGTGGAGAGCATACTGTGTGGGGTGCGCAGTACAGAAGCACCTGCATGTGTGCCCAATGCAGCCACGACAGCAACCAATGCCTGGGTCTGCCTGTCAATGGCGGCGGTCACATCCATCTGCATGTGGACCGTCTCTGCACGGTCCAGAGCACATTCCCTGCTGTGCCACTCCACAGCTGCACACAGTGCTCCACAGACGTTGCAACCTGCCTTTGCTGCTGTACTGATTCCTGCAGCAGGCAGGTGTGCTCTTCAAGTGGGTACTCTGCCACAACAGCATCCTGTCCCCCAGGGTGTGGAAGGTCCTGATGCTCAACACCCCTTGAGGGTGGGCGCTGTTCACCAGGACCAGGAATGGGCATATCAAAGGGCGGCGGGCATGTGCCACTGCTGGACACTGTACCCCCAGACCTGGTGGGTGACTGATGCTGCTGCCCCTCCAACAGCTGTGCCCCAGGGACCACTCGTTCCACTGCTGTGGCCGCAACAGTGCCAGACACCTGCACAGCCACTGGTGCTGCCCCACCGGTGGTGACAGGCACAGCCTGGGACTGTGCCGACATGCTGGCACACATGTTGGAACCAGCTAGGCCCAGGGGCACGTGCTGGCCTGCTGTGTGTCCTTCATGGGACACACACATGTCACTGCCCATTGCAGTCCTTGCATCACCAATGGTGCAGGTACGTGCTACAGCCACAGTCACAGTGTGCTGGCATGCTTGCATGCCAGACTGCTGAGACACAGGCTGTGCACCCCCCACACCCGACTCACCGACACCAGAGTTGGCAGCCCAGCATGCATGCTGGTGCAGTGCATGCTGGCTGGTGACAGAGGTGGATGGACCCTCCTCCATGTCCAGCAGGTCATCCTCACTGCCTGGACCCACCACCACCATCCCCTGAAGACGAACTGGATCTGTAACGAAAGAGAGGACATGTGAGTGCATGTGAACAACCTTCCCCCAACACCACCACCATGTCATACTGCAGTGATGGGCTTCCACCTGTCTGGAATCCACCTCCTGGTACGCCTCAATTGCACTGCGCTGCATTGATGCAGCCAGTCAGTCCTCAGCCGTGGTAAGCTCCACCACCGCTGGCTGGCCCCCGCCAGTGCCAGCACGTGCCGCCCTGAGGGCTGCCACCTCCTCCTTCGCCCTCCTGCGGTCTGTCCCAATCTTCTTTTTGCATTCCTGCACAGAGCGCTGGTGGCTTCCGTGAAGGTTCACTGCCTGAGCTACCCCCTCCCATGCAGCCGCATGGCCCTGAGGGGTGCCCCGCCGTCCACTCAGTAGTGACTCCTCCAGGTAGGCCTGGAAGAGGGCCTCTGTCTCTGCCATGGTGAAGTTGGGCCTCCTCCTCCTCCTTCACCCACCATCCTCACCCTCACCTTGGCTCTGCTCGGTCATGGTGATCTGTATGGGTGGAAGTGGACACCTGTCACTGTGCAGTCTACAGCACTATCCCATGCCCATTGTCCAGAACATCCCACAGCATGCAACCCACCTCTCACCTGCAGTAACCGAATCTGGCCAGCACTGCCCAATGTCGCACATTTATAGCGCAATGCATGCAAATTAGGAGTGGAGCAACTGTAATGAGATGCAAATCGCACCACTGCACCTTTGAATGGCTGATCAGATGATTTGCATGTGTCGGCTGAATATCGCGCTATTGCACTTTTCACAATACGATTGAGCTGGCTGAGCCAATGGCGCAGATCTGTGACTGTGTGGTACACTGCATTGCGCATGCCCATGTAGCTTACGCAGGCGTCTGCCGCGCTGATGACGTGCTGTGCGCGATTGGCAATTCAGGCCATGGCCACCATTGTGCCAGTGGCGCTACAGCAATTGGCACCATATGGCGCTGTGGCACTACTGCGCAATAGTCCACTGTGGCATTGGCACGCAGGTGGTCGGTCGTGCAGGATGCGTAGATGTCATATGGCGCTGTGCGTGGCCTTGCGTCATAGACCCCTGACCTGGTGTCCGACCTTTGTCCCCTAGCACAGTTCGGCTGCCATGTGTACGGCCCTATTGCGCTGTCTGGTGACAGCGCTATGTGAACCGACGGCGCTGTATGAACAGCGCGATTGGGACCTATGGTGGTCTATTGCGCAACATTTCCACGTGGGGTTGCCGCGCTGTGGGGCACCATTTTGCCTGCTGTAAAGATACAACAATGGCACGCAGGAGGGTGCTCCAATGGAGCCCGGTGGAGGTGGCCAACCTGGTGGCCCTGGTAGAGCCCCACTATGGGGCACTGTATGGGGAGGAGCCCCTCACCATGGCTCGAACCCAGGTCTGGCTGCAGGTGGCCAAAGACCTGGTGGGGGTCACAGGGCGGCGCCGGTCTGCCGAGCAGTACCAGCACAGGTACAGTGACCTCCGCAGGAGGGAGCTGGATTTGCTACACAGACTACGGTCACATGCCAGGAGGCGAGTGCCCAGCCAGTTGGGTGTACTATCTATGCACCTGTATTCTCCGTAGGGGTGTGAGTGTGTTTTGGTGGCTGTGCATGGGTGATGGCTCTGCCATGGTTGGCTGTGTCAGTGTGTGCAGGTGTGAGATGGGGGTCTGGCTGTGTGGGCAGGCACACTCACTGGGGCAGGGGCAGTCTGCTTTGGAGTCACACTGATGTTTTCTCAACATTTGTCTCCCACAGGCCGGGCAGAGAGGATGCAGGCATGGATGAGGAGGGCCTGGCAGGGCCCCGGTGGCAGACGGTGGTGCTGTGAGGGGTGGGCCACAGCAGCAGCAGCAGCAGCCACAGCTGCTTGCAAAGTGTGAGTATCATTACATCATGGATGCTATTGCATGCTGGAGGGGGTGGGCATGACCACCAGCCATGGACAACACAACCATGCACGACACAGGCGACATTCATCACTGTCCAGTGTCACTGTACGTCTGTGTGTGCATCACTGGTGGTCCATGCATGCACTGGGCACATGGCTGTGGAAATGGCATCCCACCACATTGCCACGTCACTTGACAGCCTTGTTTGTGCTGTGATGGACATGGGCAGTGTGTGTGTGCAGTGGTGCACATAGCTGGTGCTGCCTGGTTGGGCTTGTCATGTGCATGGTCACTGTGGGTGGGTGCATACCATCACAGGTGCGGGACATTGGGCTATATGCTTTGCAGGTTGGGTGGTGTTCAGGGTTGCGGTCAGTCACAGCCATTGACTGTGTTCCCTTTTCCTAGGCCTCATTGTGCTCTGCAGGATTGAGCGGGCACTGAGCAGCTGACCCGGGTGTCCCTGGAGAACTGGAACATCCTCCAAGATATCCAGCGCCATGGGCTACAGAGGAGGCACAGCCAAGCTTAGACGGCACCAGGCAGCGGAGGACCAGCCTGCTAGGCCTTAGGCCGCCTTCCCTTCCCACTTCACCCATCCCTCCCACCCTGCCTTCCCTCTCCAGTTGTTCATCCTCAACCCTTGCCCACCCCTACCTTGTACCCCTACCCCTTGTAAATAGTTTTGTTATTGTTCATGTTGTACTTTCCATTTTTAATATATATATATATATATATATATATATATTTTGATATGAATACTGTGGTGGTCTCTGATTTGCAGCTGGCTATGGTTGCTTAGTTGCAGTGGTGTGCTGCCATCTGGGGTGGTATGGTCCTGGTGTGTGTGTGTGTGTGTGTGTGTGTGTGCGTGTGTGTGCATGGGGAGGTGTCTCCAGTGTGGCAGTGACTTTCTGTTGGTCTTGCCATCTGCTGCCGCCCACTGCTGGGTGCACAGGCTGGGTCTGGCTTGTATGGTTCTCTGCTGCATGAGGTTGACGTGTGCCGGGGGGGATGCATGGTGTTTCCTGCGGTGCCAGTCACTGCACATGGGTGGTGTCTTGGGGTCACGGTGCAGGGTGTGCTGTGCATATGGGGGGCTGATGTGCACTGTGGTTGTCAACCCCCTGTGTGTGGCAGTCTCAGCCTGCCAGTGGTTGTGCTGTGGCATCATGGCCGTGCTGTGCTTTGTTGGCTTGTCCCCATGGGCCAGTGGATCATCCGTCCCACCCCCAGTGATGCTGTGCTTGGGGTGTGCAGGTGTCTTGTTGGTTCTGCAGTGTGTTCCTGTGCCCATGTGTGGCATGGCTGGTGGTGGGCCCCAGCCTGCCTCCCTGGTTGTGCAGTTCCATTGCTCTGCTGGGGGTGGGGGCTCTGCTTGCTCTATGGCACCTCTGGACTGCTCAGCTGGCTAGCCTTGTGGCGCTATGGTGCAACCTTTCTGCTCAGCTTCCTTCCTGGTTGCGCTATGGCGCAACCTTTCTGCTCAGCTTCCCCTTCCTGGTTGCGCTATGGCGCAGTTTGTGTGATATTCAGACGTTGGCTGCTTGCGCAATTTGTTTTGCTCCATGTTTGAATATCGCGTTTGTTGCGCATATGCGCAATTGACTTGTGCTTGCTCCTGCTGTTGCGCACATTTTGGGCGCAGTTTGAATATCTGGGCCCAGATGTATACTGCTCAGGTATGGATGTATTTCTTTTTAAATGCATCATTTGACCTTTTGCTATATTTTCCGGAATATGTCTTGGATGACAACTATTGTTTAACAGCAGAGAATTTCTAGCTGTTGCCTTAGTGAACAATTTTGCGTCCAATCCATTCAACTTATTTTTACTGACACTGAGATCCAAAAATTCAATTTCAGAATCTCCCACCTTTCTGGAAAAAAACAAATTCCTATTAGTTGATTCTAGAAAGGACACAAATTCATCCAACATATGTATACTGCCTCTCCAGATAAACAATGTGGCCCAGATATTCAAAAGGGTCACGCCCTGGTGCGATATTCAAAAGGGAAAAGTGTGCAGCACAAATCCCGATGCACCAGAGTGCATCAGTAATGTATGCAGGCACAGGTGGGGGGGTGCCCATGCATAACCTGCACAGCCCGATATTCAGCCCAGGATGTGAAGAGCCATGCATGAGCAACCCCTACTTGTGCCAGCACAAAGTTAAGCCAAAAAAAAAAGGAACAACTGATGGCCTCCCACAGGTGAGCTGCCACATTGCAGGGTGTAACATGGCAGCTGCCACCTGTGGCTGGCCACACAAGTTCCAGCTGCACCTGGCAGCACTCCCCCATGCCTGATCATGGGCATTTGTATAAAAAAAGAAATTCAATATCCCTGGTGGTCCAGTGGACTGCTATCCACCTGATCACGGGCATTTGTATTAATAAATAATCCCTATATCCCTGGTGGTCCAGTGGACCATCTATCTGCCTGATCGCAGGCATTTGTTTCAAAGAAAGATCTCATCCCAATATCCCTGGTGGTCCAGTGGACCAGCTATCTGCCTGATCGCAGGCATTTGTGTCAAAGAAAGACCCTCTATCATCTTGGTGGTTCAGTGGACCAGCTATCTGTTCATCATATTTGTAAACAACAACCAATCCCAATATCCTCGGTGGTCTAGTGTCCTCCACCTCCCACTGAACTCCACTGCCCCGCCTTCGGTCAGCCGGTAGCACCCCACCTGCCTGCCACACCACCGCCCACCGACTGATACTGAAGGTACCACTGGTTCACAGCGTAGCCATCGGGCTAAGTAGCCTTGTCAGGTTAGACATCCCAGATAGGTGAATGAATCTATCTACATATCTGGAATGTAGTAGAGGCCCATTGGCTCACGCCAGAGCCATCACAGGCAGCCCCACCAAGTGTCAGTCGGTATGGTGAATGAATGAATGAATGAATTCATTCATATCTTGAAAGGTAGTACGGTTAGGACACCATTGGCTCACGCCAGAGACCAGTCGGGGCAGCCCCACCGAGATGTCAGTCGGTGGGCGGTGTAGCGCAGGCAGGTGGTGTTGCCACCCACCGCTGACCGGGGAGCGGGCAGGGGTTCAGTGGGAGGGTGGGGGACCACTAGGGATATTGGAATTAGTTGTTGTTTACAAATGCCCATGATTGAGCAGATAGCTGGTCCACTGGACCACCAGGGATATTGGGAGGGGATCTTTCTTTGACACAAATACCCACAATCGGTCAGATAGCTGGTCCACTGGACCACCAGGGATATTAGAAGCGATCTTTTAATTTAAACAAATGCCCGCAATCAGGCAGATAGCTGGTCCACTGGATCACCAGGAATATCGGGAAGGGATCTTTCTTTGACACAAATGCCCATGATCAGGCAGATAGATGGTCCACTGGACCACGAGGGATATTAGAAGCAATCTTTTAATTTAAATAAATGCCCATGATCGGGCTGCAGGGGGCGTCGGTCCCCGATGGCTGCTGCCTGGTAGGGCACCAGGTGCAAGTCTTCGGGGATCAGCGCACCTGCATGCAAATGGGATGCAAATGGAGCCATAATGACATGCAAATGGCCCCATGTGCACCTTGCATAAATTATGGCCCCATTTGCATGTCACCTTTTGAATATCGCTGGTGCTGTGAATGGCACAATGGCACTTACGTTAGCGCATCTCCATGCTCCACTCTGGCCACTTGCGCTGGCATAGTGCCACTGCACCATGCACACTGGGGGTGGCCAGGGTGCTATATTCAAAGCTGTTGAGCCATGGTGCAGCTCCATTGAATATCACCCAGGCCACACCCCTGCACAGCCAAGTTGAGCTGTGCCCAAGCTTGCGCCACAGCCTGGCGCAGTTTGAATATCCGGGCCTCAGTCATCAATAAAGTGAACATAAAAAACTAAATTATGAAAAAAATGATTTTTTTCTTCAGGTACCACAAATTCCTTTTCCCACTGCATAAGATAAATGTTTGCATAGTTGGGGGCAAAAGAAGCCCCCCTCGCAGTTCCCTTCAATTGCAGAAAAAAAGTTTTATCAAAAATAAAAACATTGTTAGTAAGGACCAGTTCAGTTAATGTAACCAAGCAGTCAACAAAAGAATTTGAAAAATCAGTACATTCACATAAAGAGGTTCGTAAAGCCTCAAGACCTCCTTCATGAGGAATATTGGTGTATAGCACAGCAATATATAATGGGCTGGATATTCAAAACGGTTGCACCATGCTCAATAGGGTTGCACCTGCGCAAGTCCAAAAATGCGCCATTCTGCCATATTCAGCAGGAGGCAGTTGCGCCACTGAAAACATGCTGAGCAACAGCACAATGATAATGAATGCATGCGCAACTGAAGGGGGTGGAACCATGCATAAAGGGCGCAGTGCGATGTTCAAAGACTTGCGCAATGCACAACAGTGGAGCAGGCGGAAGTTGCACCATAGCGGAAATGAGCCAAAATAAAAAGGAGCAAAGAAGAGGCGCAAGAACCCTACAGGCAAGCCACATGAGGCAGGGAGAGAGACAGAGAAATAGGGAGAAAGAGGGCAGGTCAGGGAAACCAAAACACAGAATAGGGGCAATGGAAGGTGTGTGGGGCCACAGAGTGCAGAGGTCAGTAGGTGTACCTGGTGCAGGGGAGGTAGCAGTCAGGACAGCGAGGGGAACAAAGCAACAACAGCTGGGGGGGAACACAAGCCAGGGACATGGACAGTGCCACCTTCCACATGGAAGCCGTAATGAGGGGGGTGAGAAGGCATGCTGCAGGGGGACGTGGCCATGGAAGGGCCCGTCGGCGGTATGCCCCCAACAGGCAGTACCGAGCCCGCACCATCTTTGAGCTGTACACGGATGTCAAGATTGTGGGCCGGTACCACCTGAACAGGGCAATACTGAGGATGCTCTGTGAGCTGTGCAGTGATGTGATGCAGGCACCCACACGACGGAGTCATGCTATGTCAGTGGAGACAAAGGTAACAGCCTGCATGTGCTTGCTCGCCACAGGTACCTTCCAGAGACCAATAGGGGATACCACAGGCATAACACAGTCGGCCACATCACACATCCTCACCCAATTCCTCAGCACACTGCTGCCACATGCTGCAGAGTACATCCATTTCCCCCAGCACTGCGGCAGGCGCACAGCAAACATACAGGAGTTCCACAGGTGAGCACATATGCCTGGCATGCTAGGGCGATAGACTGCACCCATGTGGCCATACGCACACCACCTGGCCCCGATGGGGCCGCCTACATGAATCAGAAGGGATATGCCAGTGTCAACTGCCAGGTGGTGTGTGATGCCAGTGGGTGCAACATCAATGTCTGTGCCACGCACCCTGGGGGAGCACATGATTCCTTCATCTGGCACCAGTCAGCACTGTGCCACCGATTCGAGAGTGGGGACATCCCCACAGGTCATCTAGTGGGTGAGTATGTATGTAGAACTGACATATCATGGGCAAGGGTGGGGTATGGCCAGAGGTGCCATGGGTGTGGCCCACAGGGCTTGGGGCAGTCTGAGCCTGAACAAGACACTAACTTCCACCATCTCCACACAGGTGACAGTGGATACCCACTCCATCCCTGGCTGCTCACACCCTACCGGCAGCCCACGACCCCATCGTAGCAACGCTTCAGTGAGGCACATGTCACCACCTGCAACGTCATTGAGCGGGTGTTTGGGATGTTGAAGACATGTTTCCATTGCCTGGACACCTCTGGTGGTGCCCTACAGTATAGCCCCTCAAAGGCCTGTGCGATATTCCTGGCCTGTTGTATCCTACGCAACATGACCAAAGACTGTGGGATAGCTGTACAGGTCAAAGAGGGGGACAGCAATGGGGACGGCGGTGATGCCAGTGATGATGGGGATGGGCAGCCCCGCCTTGGCCGACGGGACCCCCGACTGATCCGGCTGGCACAGCTGCACTGGGACACCATCACAGAGGAGCACTTCAGCCAACACAGGTAAGTAATGGGGCCATGTGCAACCACCAGTGGCTAGGGCACAGCCCACAGGCATGCATGGAAACACACCAGGGGTGCATGCTGGCAAGGGATGTGGCAGGGCACAGAAGCACACACATACAACCTGGGAGGGGTGAACAGTAATACGCCACATGGATGGACACACACACACGCACACACAATAGGCACAAAGTGCACAGGGATCAGGTGCAAAACAGAGCTGGAATGCTAACACTAGCAACACACATGTCCACAGGCCACCACATCCACTGACTGTCTATGTGCATGTGTCAGATGCTGGGCACCATCGTACTTTGGTGTACAGCGCAATGCAGGCATCATCATGCACTTGTACCTGTGGACAGCAGTCAGGAGGGTGTGCAGGTGGACTGTGTGTCTGCGTGCAGGGCCGGACACCCACCCATGCACTGCCCACCGAAACACACAATGCACACAGAGCAGCACCAAACAGTGCCCACACTGGGAGACAGGTCAGTCCTGCGGCACATTGCCACGTCCACCTCAGATGCGTGGGCGGCCCCGCCAAGACCCAGCAGCACTGGTAAGCTGACCATGGGCCTCATGGGGTGGCACCGATGGTCCACCAGGGGTTCCATTGTGCGAACGCGACCGTGCCCGCACAGAGGTCTGCAGCACACTGAACACACCTGCACCAGAAGTGCGCAGGATGCCCACAGCTGAACCTGGCATCGACAGGGTGGGTGTCGCACGATGCCGGAACGGGAGTGATAGCAACCACGCAGTGTGAGCGATACATGGGCACCTGACTGTGTGCCCATTGTGGCCATGACAGCGATGAATGCCTGTGTTTGCCTGTCAATGGCAGCGGTCACATCCTCCCACAAATGGTCAATCCGGGACAGGATCCTATCGGTGTCCCTGCTGTGTCACTCCTTGACCCACTCCAAGGCCACACACAGTGCCTCCACGGACATTGCAAACCAAATCTGCTGCTGTACTGATGCCTGCAGTAGGCGGGTGTGCTCAACAAAGAGGTCGTCTGACACCTCAGCATCCCGTCCATCAGGGTGTGGAAGGGCCTGATGTCCAGCACCCCTTGAGGGTGGGCACTGCTCACCAGGACCAGGTATGGGCAGGTCCACAGGCAGTGCACAGATGCCACCACTGAACCCTGAATCCCCAGTCCCGGTGGGTGACTGCTGCTGCTGCCTCTCCACCCACTGTGCCCAAGGGATCAGTTGTTCCGCTGCTGTGGCCACAACAGTCCCACTGTCCTGACCAGCCACTGGTGTTGCCCCACTGGTGCTGACAGGCACATCCTGGGACTGTGCTAACACGCTGGCACACACATCAGAACCAGCCAGGTCCATGGGCGTGAGCTGGCCTGCTGTGTGTCCATTCCATGGCACACACATGTCACTGCCCATGACAGTCATGTCCCCATCATTGGTGCAGGTCTCTGCCACAGCCACGGCCAGAGACACAGGAAGGGCCTCCCCCACACCTGTCCCAACGACATCAGTGTGAACAGCCAGGCAGACCCACCGTTGCAATGCTAGATGGCTACCTGTGGAGGTGGATGGTCCCTCCTCCACCTTCAGATGACTGTCCGCAGTAGATAGGCCCTCCACTGCTGACCCCTGCAGATGTGACAGATCTGTAACAGAAAGTGAGGTCACGTTAGTGCATGTGATCTACCCTGCCCCCCGACAGATCATGACTTACCATGCAATGATGGGCTACCACTTGTCTGGAAGCCACCTCCTGGAACGCCCTCAATGACACTGCACTGCACTGCATGCTTGCAGCAAGCCTGTCCTCTGCCGGTGTCAGCTGCACCACCTCCGGCTGGCCCCCACCTGTTGCAGCATGTGCCGCCCTGATGGCAGCCACCTTCTCCTTCACCCTCCTCCTGTCGGTACCCATCTTCTTCTTACACTCCTGCACGGAGCGCTGGTGGCTGCCGTGCAGGTTGACGGCACATGTCACCTCCTCCCATGCAGCAGCACGGGCCTGTGGGGTGTCCCGCCATCCACTGAGCAGTGGCTCCTGATCGAGGTAGGCCTCGAAGAGTGCCTCTGTCTCGGCCTTGGTGAAATTGGGCCTCCTCTTCCACCCACCATCATTGTTCTACTCACCCGGAACTCGCTCGGTCATTATTCAGCCTGTAAGGATGACAGTGGTTACCTGTGACTGTGCAGTACAAAGCAAGTCCCTGATACCACAGTCCAGAACCCCACACAGCATGCAACTCACCAATAAACTGCAGTAACTGAATATGGCCACTGCAGAACAGTGTCGCGTTTTTATAGCACAATCCATGCAAATTAGGTGAGGAGCAACTTTAATGAGATGCAAATCATGCTGCTGTGCCTTTGCATGGCTGATCGGATGATTTGTATATGACGGTTGAATATCGTGCATTTGCGCTTTGCGCAATTGTGTTGAACGTGCTGAGCCAATGGCGCAGTTCTGTGGCATGAGTAGTACACCGCACTGCGCATGCCCAGGTAGCTTACGCAGGTGTCTGCCATGCTGATGACGTGCTGTGTGAGGTAGGCAATTCAGGGCATGGCCACCATTGTGCCAGTGGCGCTATGGCGAGGGACACTACATGGCGCTGTGGCACAACTGCGCAACAGTTCGCTGTGGTGATGGCACACAGGCAACCAATCGCAGTAGATGCATAGACGTTCGATGGCGCTGTGCGTGGCCTTGCGCCAGAGCCCCATGACCCTGTGCCCGACCTTTGCCCCCTTGGCGCTATACATCCGACATGGCTGCACCTCTGTTGTGCTGTTCAGTGACAGCACGATAGGATATGGTGGCGCTGTACCGACAGTGCGATAGGGAATGGTGACGCTGTACCGCGCAGCACTGCCACTTGGGGGTGCCGCGCTGCAGAGCGCCATATTGCCGACTATAGCATTAGAGATGGCACGCAGGAGAGCCCCTCAGTGGAGTGCCCTTGAGCTGGCCAACCTTGTGGCCATTGTGGAGCCACACTATGGCCTACTGTTTGGTGAGGAGCCACTGGACATGGTCAGGACCGAGGTCTGGCAAGAGGTGGCCACTAACCTGGAGGTGGCCACTGGCCACAGGAGAATGGCCGAACAGTGCAGGCACCGGTATGGGGACCTTAGACGGAGGGAGCCGGAGCTACTTGCATGTCTGCAGTCGCATGCCAGGAGGGGCGTGGTGCCTCATCCAGGTGGGTGTTATGTCTACACACTTGTATGGTCCATGGTGGACTGCAGGCTGTGTGTGCACAGTTTTGATGGGCCCACACTGGGGGCTTGGTTGCCACACTACTGCGTCCCTGTGTTAGTGTCCCCGTTTGTATGGGTGTGGGTTTGCCCCTGCACTGTGTTGCATCTGGTGTGCTGCATGCTTCCACGCACCATTGTGGGTGTCTGTGCTGGCTGCTGTGGCTCATGGTGGGTCAGGCTGTGACACTTGTCTACTGTGCAGGGTGCTGTATCAATGGCGGTGGTGTCAGGGGCATGCCCTTTCCCGTGTGGGGTACCTCTTGTGCTGACACATGTTCGGTCTCTCAGATGTGCCTCAGGGGGATTGTGTGTGTTGGCACTGTGTCTGCCGTTGTTGCATTGCCATGTGCTGCCACCCACTGCTGGGTGCTCATGGTGGGTCTGGCTTGTATGGTTCTGTGGTACACGAGGTTGCAGCATGACAGTGGGGGTGGTGGTATGCATGGGGATTCCTGCAGTGGTGGTCACTGCTCATGGGGGGGTGTCTTGGGGTCACGGTGCAGGGTGTGCTGTGCACGGGGGGCTGCTGTGCCATGGGGTGGTCCACCTTCCTTGTGTGGCAGTCTCAGCTTGCCGGTGGGTGAGATGGGGCACCATGGCCAAGCTGTGCTTTGTTTGCTTGTCCCCATGGGCCGGTGGTTATTCCAGCCCTCCCCCAGTTGTGCTGTGCTTGGGGTGTAGGGGCGCATTGTCAGTTCTGCAGTGTGTTCCTGTGCCCATCTGTGGCATGGGTAGTGGGCCACTACCTACCTCCCTGGTTGTGCAGTTACATTGCTCTGCTGCTGGGGGGCTCCCTGCTTGTGCTATGGTGCCTCTGGGCTGCTCAGCTGGGCAGCCCTTGTTGCGCCATAGCGCATCGTATCTGCTCAGCTTCCCCTTCCTAGTTGCGCTATGGCACAAGTTGTGCGATATTCGGACGTTGGCTGTTGGCGCAATTTGGCTTGCTCCTTTTTTGAATATCACGTCTATTGCACATGGGCGCAATGGACTTGTGCTTGCTCCTGCTATTGCACACTTTTTGGGCGCAGTTTGACTATCCAGCCCTATGTTACCAAAAAATCCTCTTTTTGAATCACCAATTCCTTAAGACGTAAAATAACATCCGTTATATCTCTGACATGTAAAGGCCATAAAGGAACAATTTTTTTTAATATGCTGATCAACAAATTTAGAGAGGGGTTCCATGACAGAACCTATTGAAGCAACAATAGGTCTAGCAGGAGGATTCCCAAGGTCCTTGTGGATCTTAGGAAGTCCATACAGTGCTGGATGAACTGGAAAAGGAACAGTTAAATAATCATAAGTTTGCTGAGAAAATTAACCATTCACAAACATTTCATGGAGAAAAAATATCAATACATTTTTTACACTCTAGAGTGGGATCTGATAACAATTTCCTATAAAAAAGGGTGTTATTTAGCTGATTAAACATTTCTGACTGATACAGTACTTAACTTTGTCAAGTACTACAATTGCACCACCTTTATCCACACTCTTGATTTCAATTGCTGCATTGTTTCGTAAAGATTTTATAGCAGCTCTTTCTAGACTGGTACAATAATTGTAATGAGGTATAGAGCCTTTAGCTGTAAACTCCAAAATATCTTTTTTACATGCTTTATAAAAGACGATAACTATTGGATTTTTTGGAGGCATATAGATGGAAGTTTTTTTAAGTTGTTTAATGTTAGAGAAGTCCCCATCAATTGTTTCTTCGGTTGACAATTTATCCTGTGCAAACATGATCTTTAAATCCAATTTTCTGACAAATGTATGTAAATCTACCATAACCTGAAATTCGTCAATCTGTGTAGTAGGTACAAAATTAAGTCCTTTTTGAAGTATAGCAGTTTCAGAGTCTGTCAGTTCATATTGAGATATATTAACAACCAAAGTGTCTTGGATGGTGTTTAATCCCACTGAGCTCTCCTCCTGTTCCGACGTCCTTGATTTCTTCCTCGATTCCAACTACCCCTGTATACATTATTTTCTCCCCTTGCCCCATGTACCTCTTCTGGTCTTTCTTCGCAAAAACATACAAAGCATGGACTTCTCCTCAAATTCTTCTGTATCATCGGTAACTCTGGTAAATTTGGGTAAATATTTTCCCAAACTATCTCCCTTCCCACCCGTTTTGGAATAGGTGAACTCGGCGTTGTTTTCTCCTGTTGTTGTGGGATTGGGGTATTTAACTTCCCCACTGTTTTCTCTACAATCTCTGCCTCCAAAACCTGATTCCGCAGAGACATTTCCACTGATATCTGTGTTAGACATGGTAAACCCCTGGGAGGAGGGGGAGGTAAAATTGGAATATTTTTCCAATAGTGCTGTGTCCTGAAAAAGGTTGTGGTGTTAAAACCCTTTCATTCATTGCAATATTGCCATCAGATTCTGAATCAGATCCACTAGTGTATGTATCGCTATCCACATTTCGATGTACATTTTTAAGAATGGATTTAACATTTCCAATATTCTTCTTGCTCCACTCAAAAATATGCCCTACAGCATAATCATGTCTATCCCTTTCAGATTTTGTCTCCTTAATATTTCTGATCCTCATATCATGCCTTTGTATAGTAGATTCCAGTTGTTCTCTATACTTAACATAGTCCACATGTTGTTGAAATTGTAACACTTGTTGCTCTTTTTCTAAAATCAGAGCTTTCATCTCTCTTTCTTGCTCATCTCCATCATCCAAAATTAATTGGATCAGACCAGCACTGTAGTTAAGGCAATGCATTTGCCATTTCATAAGAAAAGGTATCCGATTTTGACCAAATGCAGGTTGCATGTTAAATCTTAAACCTCTCGGGGCTCTATGAACTGTTAAGTAAGCCAACATAGTGACTTTTTGCCAATATGAACATCTAGCTTTAAGCACCACTTTCTCCAATTGAAAAAAAGCTTGCTTAATCGTAAGTGGTGTGTCCTGTATGGCCATATTATTCAGTCTTTTTTGAGCCTCTCCTCTATTAGACTTAACAAGCAAAGGATTAATAGCTCCTTTTTTGTAAAATAAAGATTCTACAAAATCATCCTTTATTTCAGTGCTGTCTGATGAATGGGTGACAAAAGTGTGAGTGGCCATATTCAAAAGATTGACATCTGTATACTCATGGAATAAGATAGGAGTGCTGCTCGTAATTTCCAGTAGATTCAAATTGTTATCCACACCACCACACGCCATAATTATCGTTG
This sequence comes from Neoceratodus forsteri, assembly GCA_016271365.2. Classification (NCBI taxonomy): domain Eukaryota; kingdom Metazoa; phylum Chordata; order Ceratodontiformes; family Ceratodontidae; genus Neoceratodus; species Neoceratodus forsteri. The sequence goes on from CM028130.1 coordinate 1,416,881,792, forward strand.
ACAAAAGATAGTCGATATCGTCGTGCCTGCCATTAATATAACATATATACACAAGAAGGTGGCTACCGATGAAAAAAACTGGAGTCAGGCAATAAAGACACCAGGTAAAAAATAGAACGACTACTCAGTAATCGACAAAAAAGACCTGCAAGCTAAGGTCATATAAAAGCTTTTAATAAGACAACTTTAAAAGCAAGGAAAACAAACAGCACTAAGGAGCCACAGACGCACATTTCACATCTTAAACGACACTTTTTCAATGTGATACTGGCTCAAAGAACTACACACCTTAAATAGATAATGAACCCATTGGCATAGAAACCAAATGCAATTAATACAATTAGACCTAAACACACTTGACCTTAGCTTGCAGTTTTTTTTTTTGTCGATTACTGGGTAGCCGTTCTGTTTTTTACCTGATGTCTTTATTGCCTGGCTCCAGTTTTATTCATTGGTAGCTGCCTTCTTGTGTATATAAGACAGAGGGTCCATGCACACAGTTGTCCTTCCTAGGCATAGAGATTGACATGACAAGACAGGTCTTTCAGCTACTGCAGGACAAGCTGGAGGCACTGAAAGAGCTACTGGGGATGGTAACAAAGGCACAGAAGATTATGTTATGGGAATGGCAGCAGCTGATAGGGCATCTGAACTTTGCCTGCCAGGCCCTCTCCATGGGTAGAACCTTCATGAGAGATGGATGGCCGGGATAGGGTCTGGGTGCACGAAGCCACACCACAGGATTTGGATAACAGAGGCTATGAGAGATGATTTGAACATTTGGCAAGCATTTCTGATGCTTTAATGGGGTAGCAGTATGGCCAATGCCGGTGTCCAGCCAGGAGCTGGAGCTGTTCACAGACATGTCCGGGGGGCTGGGCTTTGGCGCATACTTTCAAGGGAAGTGGTGTGCAAGCCAATGGCCAGAAGACTGGAAGCCATCAGGGGGTGCTGTCTCACATCACAGTCTTAGAATTCTTCCCAATCATAGTGGCATTGGTGGTGTGGGGTGACCGGCTAAGGGACAAAGCCATAACATTCCGGTCAGACAACACCAGCGTGGTTTTTGCCATTAATGGCCAGTTTGGGGGGGCAACAGCCTGATGGGTAACCTTATGAGGGTGTTTGTGTTGAAATGCCTTTTGCTTAATATCCAGTTCAAAGAAGTGCATGTTCCAGGAATTGAGAATGATATAGCTGATGCCCTTTCTCGTTCATAGTGGCAGAGGATTCAAGACTTGGCACCAGGAGTGGACAGACACCCCAGGGAAGTACCAACATACCTTTGGGGTTTGGTAATGCAGAAGCATGGGCATTGATCATGAATGCGCTGGCTCCTAATACACAGGTGGCATATAAAAGGGGGCTGGACAGTTTCCTGGCCATACAGCAAGCACAAGGGTGGAGCAAGACATGGCCAGTGCCTGTGGGGCAGCTATGTGAATACGTGCTGCTTAAAAAATGGAGGGGGACTATGCCGACCATGGTGGAACAACATTTGGCCAGCATAGCCTGGTTTCAGAAGGGCAGGGAGTACACAGATACCACAAGAGCATTCTCTATTTGCAAGATGTTGCAAGGATGGGCATGGTCGGTGCCATGGCTACTGGACCAGCGATGGCCCATCAGCCCCACACTGTTTAGATGTATTTGGGATGCCATTCCTGGAGTCTGTTTGTCAGAAAGTGAGATGTGCCTATTCAGAACTGCTTATCTCATGGCATTTTGTGGGGCATTTCGAATATCTGAGTTGGTGCAACCGAGCAAGGAGGCACATCATCAGCTAGTATTTGGGGATGAGGACGTGGTGATAACCACAGCGGGGGTATTCATCCGACTAAAAAAAGGCAAGACAGACAGGGCCACCCAGGGCCACTGGTGCAGCATGTGGGCCCCAAATGGGGTGCACTGGGATGTCCGGGAGTGGGTCCAGGATTAAATGGGCCAGCAGACAAAAGTGGGGGATGCCTACTTTCGACATGGGGATGAGTCCCCAATGACAGTGAATCGGTTCCATCACATGTTGCAGAAGGTGTTGCAGCTACTAGAGCTGGAGGCCATCCAATTCAACACACATTCCTTTAGGATAGCGGAAGCATCGCATGCCAGGTCGGAGGGGCTCATAGATGCACAGATTCAGGTCCTGGGGAGATGGAGGTCCCAAGCTTTTGAGAGTTATGTCAGACCACTGATGTTTTAATGGTATTTCTTTTCCTTTCTTGACAGGTTGTGGAGTGCAAAAGACACAGATTTGGGTGTGCAGACACTCATTCGTACATTAGGCTGACATAAGAATGGGGCAGCTGGAAGGGGGGAAAGGAGCTGCTTTTGGATCCCAGGTAGACAGAAGTTAGTTGGCTGGGATGATGAGGCATGAAATGGGATGAGTTGTTGCCAATTTTGAGAGCTGAGGTGCAACAAAGGCACGCTCCTCTGCATATCTTAGTAGTCTATTTAGGGGGAAATGACCTGGGTCTGGGGAAATCCCTCGAGCTGCAGTTGTGGGTCAAGGATGACCTGTCATGGTTGAAAGGCATGTGGCCAAGGCTATGCATTATATGGTCTGATATTATTTAGCGGCTGCTATGGCACCATGCCTGCAATCCTAGGGCAATTGAAAAGGTGTGCAGGTTACACAATGTGGCTATGCGGCCATTCATGGTGAGCATTGGCAGTGCAACAGTGCACCACCTGGAAATCAGTATAATGAAGGGGGAATTGTATCGGAAGGACGGGGTGCATTTATCAGAGGTAGGTTTAGATATATTTTTAGATGATATACAGCAAGTTGTGGAGAAAGTGTTGGCGTGATGAACTTGCGGGGGTGTGTGAGCAGGAGAAAATCACCCTGTGGTGGCTCAGTAGTCTTGGAAGGTATGTGCAGAGGGGGTAACAGGGGACTATGAGTCTATGCAGCTGAATCCCCTGAAGATGATGGGAGGTCGGTGCCAGATGATGGGAGTTGCCCTGGTAAAAAGGGGGACAGTTGGGGTGGCAGGCATCTCTTTGCTTACACTCACGGCAGGGCGGAGTCCTCTGATGGAGGAGGACACATCCAAAGCCGGACTTGGGAGCCATCCCTCATGCCCCAGAGCTGGTGCCCTCGAGGGGTTTTGGGATTACTGGTTGGGGGGGCCTCCTAATAAGAGGAGGTCGACCACTGGTGAATCAGAGCAAGCTGATTCAAGATTTCCAAGACTAACTAGCTGTGCATCATGCTGATTGGATGTATCGATAATTACAATTTTGTTTAATAGATACATGGCTGCGACCATCTCCTCCATAACTGGTTGTGGTCTGAGTTTTTTCAGGTGGAACTAAATATATTTTCCCTATAAGACAATAAAGGAGCCTGCAAGGCATCACAGGAGGTGAGGCTTGTCTGGAGCAGGTATGGAGGGACATCTGAGCTGGCAGGTAGGGGGTAGGTAGCCACCCACTAGGGGTGGGGAAGGGGCAGGCAGGAGGGAGGTTCCCAGGGGGAGGGTGGAGGAGTACAGGGGAGGAGCCAGGCCTTTAAGAAGGGCTGACAAAGAGAGGATCCCTCTCTTCCAGGCTACTCCCTGGTTTTCAAACCTACCCAAACTTTACTCTCGTAAAAGCAGGGAGGGAACATGGGGGGATAGGGACCTTGTCGACCCAATATGGGAGATCGCATTAGGGGTCGAGAAGGAATTTCCTGTTTTTTTCCCCACTGGGTTTTCTGGTTTTTTGCCTTCTCCAGCAAGGGGGGAGATGATAGGCTGGTAGTTAGTTTAGTTTAGGATGTTGCAGCTGTGTTATTGCAAGTGTTGCAGGTGGCTCGGTAGTCTTGGAAGGTATGTGCAGAGGGGGTAACAGGATTATGAGTCTATGCAGCCGAATCCCCTGAGGCTGATGGGAGGTCAGTGCCAGACGATGGGAATTACCCTAGTAAAAAGAGGGCCATTCAGGATGGCAGGCCTCTCTGGGCATACACTCATGGCAGGGCAGTGTCCTCTGATGGGGGAGGACACATTCAAAGCCAGTCTTGGGAGCCATCCCTCATGCCCTGGAGCTGGTGTCCTTGTGGGGTTTGGGGATTATCAGTTGGGATGCCTCCTAATAAGAGGAGGTCAACCACTGGTGAATCAGAGTAAGCTAATTCAAGATTTCCAAGACTACCTAGCTGCGCGCATCATGCTGATTGGATGTATTGATAATTACAATTTGGTTTAATAAATACATGGCTACGGCTATTATCTCCATAACTGGTTGTGGCCTGAGTTTGTTCAGGTGGAATTAATTCATTATGAAATATTTGCCCGATAAGACAAACAGCTCATTAAGAGCTGCAGTTATCTGGCAGTTCAAGACGGAATCCCACAAAAGACTCAGAGTGAGTCATTATCACTTCTCTGTTAGCACTTTCAGCTGGTGTCCAGGCTGTGATAAAGGTTAAAGTGCTATTAAGTCACTAGCTGCCAGTTTCTGAACATGTCTCTGTCAATTGGTCCCACATTAAGACCAGTGCCCCTCATTTCCCTACATTTTGAGTGTCTGTATCCAACATTTCAGTGACAAAATGCTAAGTGATATATATACAGAGTCTGCCCCACAGGTGGTGGGCTTTATCCCATCCTCACTGTAGTTGCTCCCTCTCCTCTCCAAATCTCTCTGCTCCTTTCATCCTAAAAACAATGCTTTGCAGCATATATGGTACAAAAATAAACCTTAATTAAATATATCATTTGAAAGGTTAACATAGGCTGTCCTGGGGTGCCTGGATCCTCCTAGATAAAAAAGAGGTAGTATAGCATCATGCCTGTGTACTGGTTCCCCTGGGCTGGTGAAAAGACAATGTTAAAAAAAAACATCATTGTTAGGGCACAGCATGTTAAAATCATTGCCTTTAAAAATAGAAATGTCATAAAAGTTTTCTATTTCCCAAGCCCCTTAGGTTTGTGTACCCCCCAAGATACCTTAGATGTGCCCCTAGCTCACTTGACACTGTACAATATCTTCCAGAAGTGCTAGTCTCTGGTTGTCTTTCTCTGTCCAACTCTGTTCATTGCCACGTAGGTGGGGGTGACAGTGTATGGAGGTGCATGATGATGCCGGCTGTTGTGTGTGCAGAGCTGGGACTGCTTAACTGAACATTTGCTGTTGTGGTATCCTCTGGTTCTGTGGGGGGAAGGGTAAAAAGAGGAAGAGAGGGGGCCATGGTACAAAACAATGGGGGCACACTGTGTGTGATGGCATTGCAGTCTTTTTTTTTTTTTTGCTGGGGTAGGAAGCAATGTGGCACCAGGATAACTGTGCAATAATCAGGGTATTTCTTGGCTTGCATTTTTTCTTAAGTGATCAAAATTTACCATTATAATTGTGGGCTAGTGTAACCTTCTGTGGGTTAGTGCAATTTTGAATCAACTTGCCCTACTGGCTAGTGCAAAAAAAAAGTTAATGTTGACCCTTGTATTTAGCCCCCTTGGGTTTCATGCACTCAACATGGAATTGACTGTGTAGTGTCTGGTTGCGTCAACTCACATTTGTACCTATACAACTGGTGTTGCAGATTTCCTAGTGATTAAGTCATGAAACTAGCTAAATGCAGTCTCCCCTCTGGAAAGATTTCCCATTGGACCTCACATTTTATAGCCATTTCAGTTTGTCAGGGATAATTCACACAGATTAGCGATGGTGAATCTATGTATATTTTTAGCTCCTGGCAGCAAACATTCTACATAATCCAAATAACTGCTTTTGTATTTCCTCACCTACTGAGTCTCAAAGTAAAATATTTACAGTGCTATTTACTTAAACCAATACAGGATAAAAAATAGACCTGTTGAATAAAATAATTTGACTGGATACAGATTTATATGTTCCTGTGGCAAATAAAAACTGAATCACAAGATACAGCATATGTTAAAGGGATAAACAGCTATGCATGGAATGGAAGAATATTTCAAATCTATTAAATGCTTAAAGGAGAACTGCCTTGAATCTGCAAGCCTGTGTTTTCTGCGAAAGCTGCATTTCTAACACTGGTTCACAATCTGTTTTTGTTCCATCTTTACTGACCTTTTAGTAAATGTACTGGGTATTTCTGCTTTACACTGTAGTGGGCAGTTTTACCATTTTAGAACTATATGATGCACTTTATGTTCTTGTAAAAGAATGTACATTGTTTTCACAATGGCGGGACCAGGGAGGATGGAAAGGTCCTTCAGGATGGAGCCCCAGGGAAGGGAGGCAGGGGACTCCAGAGGAGGGGGAAGTTTCTTTTAGTGGAGAACTCTATTGTCCTGGGAGTGGAGTTAGGGACACCTAGCAGGGGAGAGAGGGAGGTCAAATCCTCCCAGGAAGCACTGCATGGAGGGATGGGAAGTGGATCCATAGGATCACTACAGCAATAGCTAGGAGGAATGTCATTGTCCACCTGGGGACCAATAACCTGGCCAGGAGAAGGGTGGAGTTAGCCAGAGTCCAGGAGGATTGCAGGAAGCTGGGGGAAACCTGAAACAGATAGCATGCTCCATTTCATTCTCAGAGGTGCTACCTGTCCAGGGCACAGGGGAAGCTAGGGCACTCCACATCAGTACCTTCAACTCCTAGTTGATGGATTGGTGTGGAAGGGAGGATTTTGGCTTCATAGGGGACTTGGGTCTGACATGGACAGATGCGAGCTTATATAAGAAGGATGGCCTGCATCAGTCCGAGAAGGGGACCTTTGTCCTTTGTGAGAAGTTTAAATGCTTCAGCTATGAGCTTTTAAACTGGCCAAGGAGGGATAGACAGGAGGGTCAGGAGGCTTAGGAACACCCCCAAGGGAACATGCAGGAACATAAGTTGACTACAGGAACAGCTAAAGCAGGCAGGTGAAGAATGTATAACGAGTGATATGGGAGGTAAGAGTACATAGCAAAGGAAACTGGGGTGGGGGAAGACACTGGAGAGGGAGAACAAGAGCAGAGGGAGGGCAGACTGTAAAACTTGGAAGGTCATGCTAACAAATGCCCATAGCCTAGGAAATAAGGTTCCAGACCTGCAGGCCTTGTTGGTAGATGCAGACCTTGACATAGCAGCAATAACAGAGACATGGTACTCTGCTAATCATGGCTGGAAAGCCAATGTACCAGGCTATACACTGTTCAGAAGTGACAGGAAGGGTAAAAAGGGTAGGGGAGTGGCCCTGTACATCAGAGATGGTATAAAGGCTATAGAAGATCAGGGAAGACAGTGGGAGCCTGAGGTCATGTGGGTCACCCTGGAGCCAGGGAATGGAACAGCAATGCGCACAGGGGTTATCTACAGACCTCCAGCACAGAGGGAGGAAGTAGAGAGGGAACTAGTGGAAAACATACATGACATGGCAGCTAAAGGCAAAATCTTGCTACTGGGGGATTACAATATGCCGGACGTGGATTGGGACACCCAGGTGGCTGCTTCAGCCAGAAGCACAGCCATCCCAGAATCCCCACAGGGGGGCTGGACTCAGGTAGCTGGTGCATGAGCCAACCAGGGACAAGTCAATTCTGGACCTGGTATGAACCAATGGGAACAGAGTTGAAGAAATACAGGTGAAAGGGCAGCTGGGGTCCAGTGACCCCCACATGTTATGGTTCAGCATGGAGACATGGACTCAGTTAAGCCACACAAGGGCAAGAGTATTATATTTCAGGATGGCAGATTTCACTGAAATGGGTGGATGTATACAAGCAGTCCTGGGGAAGGGAGAGGTAATAGAAGGGGTGGAAAAACAATGGGGGAAACTGAAAGGAGCCATAGTAGAGATAACAAACCAATGCATTAGGATAGTGGCCAACGGGAAAAGAAGAAGGAAACCATTATGGTTTTCAAAGAGGTGGGGGACAAAGTCAGGGCTAAAAGGCTGAGTTTCAGGAAATATAAGGGGAGCCAAAGGGAGGAGGACAGGGAGGTGTACCTTGAATGTCTAAGGGAAGCAGGGAGGGCTGTTAGGAGGGCGAAGGTGCAGACCGAAGAAGAGGGCTTAGCACAGTCTGTAAACAAAGGGGATAAGGCATTTTATAGGTACATCAGTGAAAGAAGTAAAAATGGGGGGGGTTGTAAGGCTCAAAGGGGAGAAGGGAGAGTGTAAGAAGGGGGATCTGAACAAGACAGAAATACTGAACAAATACTTCTGCTCGGTATTCACTAAGGAGGGGGAGGGTTAATGACCACAGTTGGGTTGCACAGGCAATGTGGGGAGAAGTGGACACCAGCCCATTCACAGTGGAGAGAGTTCTGAAAGAACTCACAAAGCTGAAGGTGAATAAGGCCATGGGGCCAGACAGCATCTACCCAAGGATATTAAAGGAGCTGCGAAAGGAACCAGCAGCACCTCTGGCGGCTCTGTTCACATAGTCATTCAACACGGGTGTCATTCCAGTGGACTGGAGGAGGGCACATGTAGTCCCACTATACAAAAGCAGCAGTTGGGAGGAGTCAGGGAACTACAGGCCAGTCAGCCTCACCTCAGTGTTAGGAAAGATCATGTAGACACTGCCGAAAGAAAGAAAGAAAGAAAGAAAGAAAGAAAGAAAGAAAGAAAGAAAGAAAGAAAGAAAGAAAGAAAGAATAGTGGCACATATGGAATCCAGCAGTGCTCAAGATCAGAGGCAACATGGATTCACAGCAGGAAGATCATGTCAAATGAATCTAATAGATTTTTTGATTGGGTGACTAAGAAAATAAATCAGGGAGGAGCAGTAGACATTGCCTACCTAGATTTCATCAACGCCTTCGACACCGTTTCACATAGATGGCTGCTTAATTAGATGGGTAGTCTAGGCATGGGAGACAAGGTGGTGAACTAGGTTAGGAACTGGTTAACAGATGGGAGACAGAGGGTAGTGGTAAATGGAGTACAATCTGGGGAGAGTGGGGTGACTAGTGGGGTACCACAGAGATCAGTACTTGGACCAGTCCTGTTCAATGTCTTCATTAGAGACATTGCAGAGGGCTTGGAAGGAAAGGTCTGCCTGTTTGCAGATGACACCAAGATCTGCAACAGGGTGGATACTCCAGAAGGGGTGCAGAAAATGAAGAGGAACCTGAAGAAGCTTGAAAGATGGTCGAAGATGTGGTAACTGAGGTTCAATGCAAAGAAGTGCAAAATAATGCACCTGGATAGAGGGAACCCTGGGGAGAGCTACAGGTTGGGGGAGAGGAGCTAACTGTCACCAAAGATGAAAGGGACCTAGGAGTTATGATCTCTGATGACCTTAAGGTATCAAAGCAGTGCACAAAGGTGGCAGGGAGGACCAGTGGCATGCTGGGGTGCATAGGCAAGGGTATCACTAGCAGGAGGCAAGAGGTGGTGATGCCATTGTATAAAACATTGGTAAGGTCTCACCTGAAGTACTGCGTGCAGTTCTGGAGGCAACACCTCACAAGGACATAGATAAGGTAGTGACTATCCAGAGAAGGGCAACAAAGATGGTGCAGGGAGTTGCACCACAAAACATATGAGGAGAGAGACTAAGGGACCTCAATATGTACTCACTGGAGGAGAGCAGACAGTGGGGGGAGGGCATGATTGAAACTTTCAAGTACCTCAAGGGCATAAACAAGGTGCAGGTGGGGAACCATTTCCATTGTAGAAAAAGTGCTAGAACAAGGGGGCACAATATGGAATTGGAAGGGGGTAGATTAAGAGGGAACGTGAGGAGGTTTTTCTACACAGAATGGGTAGTTGACACTTGGAATAGTCTGCCACAGGAGGTAGTGGGGGCAAGCACAGTGGCGGGGTTTAAGCATGCCTGGGACAGGCACAAGGGAAGCCTGAGAGGGGAGGGAGTGATGAAAAGCCATTGATCACATAGGGTCAGTTGCCACATACAATGTATAGGGCCTACGGGCAGACTGGATGGGCCTAGTTCTCCTTATCTGCTGACAATTTCTATGTTTCTGTGTTTCATTCATGTTCTACTCTGGAACTCTGTGACCAAAGGGGACATAAACTACATCATACAGTTCTAAAATGGCACTTACCAGCAGTGTGATAGTCAGAAACACCCACTGTATTTACTAAAGGGCCAGTAAAGATGGAATAATAACACAAAGGGATCAAATAAATAAAAAACATCTACTAGAAAAAATTACTTACAGGTTCAATGCAGTTCTCCTTTAACATATGCTTTTAGAGCCCAATCCAGAAATTGGATCAGCATGTGCATAATTCATGTATAACTGGACCACACAGTTCTGCCCATAATACCACTCCACAAGCCCAACTCACAGGTGGATTCCATATACTCGTGCTGCCTCTGGATTACCAATAAGGGGCCAGATTCACAGAGCCCTCAAAATTCCCAAAATTGCAGGAAAAACCCGGCATAAGCAGGTTGTCATTTGCTGAGCCATATTCTTTCCCGCAGCTGTGGTATTCACAAAGGTGGAGCCAGTTTACGATCGGCTCCATGATTTACGGTAGCTTGAGGGTGGCTTTTCATTACAGCTCTGGAAAAATGTTATGCTTGTTTGGACCGGGCATAACATCTTCCCACAGCTGCAATGGACTGAAAATACAAATCTAGGCAGGTGCAGAGATTTCGACCCACAACTGGAGTTGTAGAGTGGGACATAGTCCCACGTCATTTGTGAATACAGCCTGAGATCCTTGTGAGGATGAAGGGCTGTCTAGGAGGTGGAAATGACACCAGAGAGTTGGTCATCCTGAGAAACAAAGGATTGTGGGATACAGTAATGATTATACTGAATCATAAATAAAAGATTTTTTTAAACTCGCTTGGTCATAGCTTGACCTTCTGGCAGCGATGCTCCTGAAATAGCAGAGGAGCGTGTGCAGGTATTTTTTGTTGCAGGATTATGGGATTTGGCAGTTCATTTCAGCACACAAGGGATCAAGGAGAGGCTGCATCATGTGCCCTTCTGTGGTGTCTCTGTGCCCAAAATCATCTCTCCCCCTTTCCAGTTCACCTTTCTCCTGACTCAGCTATCTATTTAAGTATGCCTGCCTGGCAGCTGTAGCAAGGATCTTTGAGGTGGTTGTGGATGCTGTGGGGTGCTCCACATGTCTGGAGGAAGCACTTTGCAGCTACATTTAAGAAACTGCATGGTTACTGCTGGTGCCTGCCCACTCTCCCCCCTCAACCTACACATGTAATTTTACCTTTGTTAAGTACCTTCTGATGAATAATTCAATCTACACACTCAAGTGCTGTTCAGCACTTTGCTTCTTTACACATCTCTAGGTACTTTAATGGGATTTCATCTTTTTGACCTCCCAGTTGCCTGTAGTATGTTTTCTGACAACTTTGTGATGTCTATTGCTTTGACTATTTATGTTTGTTTTCACTTGTTATGTGATATGGAAATTGATTTTTTAATATGTCTTGCACTGTTTTGGATATACAGTTGAGCTGCAGGCAGATGTGCTATTGCTGCATACCTTTATTTATAGTAAGATGTTAAACAAAGACTGTGTCTTTAATTAACTCTGGCATTTAACCAACAATATCTGCAACACTACCTCCACCCTCTGATGAAGACTCGCCTATGAGTCGAGGCACCAGAGTTCAGTGTTGTCTGCTTTTTGCACATTACATTTCATCTCCACCAAACTTCTGTCTCTCTGACTTGGTATGTTCACCTGATCTAGGCACACAAAGGTTGAATATGAATTGTGAGTACATCCTGCCAGCCACTCATATAAAGAAAAAGCAAGCCATGGAGTTTAATGATTCTCATTAACTGTCAAATGCCCCTGGCTGGCTCGCCATATTAGCTTGAAGATTTTTGGGAAATGTTGTCAGTCTTCATTGAAGGGCTGAAATCCGAGTATAATGATGCTACAGTTGTGCAGAGTGCTGGTTTTGATGTTAGAGTGCAGAGAAATGGAGAGGATGAATCTTCGGTATTATTATTACAGTAGATGAGCTTTTTGAAACTGCACGTAGATCATCTACAGATAATAATGTAAACAATTCTTGTGAAAAATTGTTACAATTACTGGCAGACTGTTACATGTGGGTTTTTAACAGTCAAGTTAGGGGAAATTCTAAGTGGGCTGTGCTTGAGAGGGAGTACAGTGGATTATGTTGCAATCAGAATGGAATGTTTTTCCATAAAGTAAAATAATTGCAGATCCTTGGCAGGGTGAATATGAACCACTTGCCTACACTGCTCACTTGGCAAGGAATGCAAAAACATTAATTGTCTAGTAAATCGTCCCCCTTTTTCCCTCTTTGTCACTGGTTCAAATCAGCCCAAGTCAGATGTCACTAAAAGGCAAGGTAAGGTGATTTTATTTCTATAGAGCTCTATCCTGGGGGCTCTGGGGGCTTAACAAAGGCTAACAATCACTACAGCATTTAAAAGCTGTTATCATCTAATGGCTGTTTCATGGCCCATGTGAAATGGATTGAGGTGATCTTTGCTTATTTATTTATTTAAAAGTTGGCAGCCAGGAAAGGCACAATGAGCCGGATCTTGTTTCCAGGTGCGATCCAGGGGAAGGAGAAGAGGAGTATTTCCTAGTAGACAAGTGTTCACATCACTAAAACAAAATCTCACCACAACTGACCCTGATTGGTACCCTTGTTGGCAGTCAAAGGGCTGAAATGGAATGGAGTCTGAACTATCCATTCAGCTATGTGGCTGTCTTTCTATGACAGGATTGAAGCACATCGGTGGGAGGAATCTTGGAAAGTATGCAATGTAATTATCCATGTTGAGCTTGTCATGATGTGGATACACAGAGGGCTTCAGTTTAAGATTGTTGTCAGTCTAGCAACTGCAAGGGATACTTATTATAGAATGAAATCACCACAGCCAGAACTCTAGTCTGTCTCTGTCTTCCCCAGTTCTTCCTTACTGCCTGTGTTGGCTGCTTACAGTTCAGCTTAGCCTACTTCTAGGGCATTATTTAAGCCTGCCTTCATGGTCTTAAGTTCTACCTTGGATTTCTGGATAAGTCCCTGCTTCTTTTGCTTTAATGTCGACCAATAGTCAAGCAGATATCTTCAGTGTACAGTATACTGCCCACTGCTACATTTTTAAACAGCCTTTTGTAATGTCTTTCTTAAAGGAAATCCCACTGCTAACATCAAATTATAAAGGTAGAACTTTCATCAAAGGGAAAGGGGAAACTGTTTTAAGGGAAACTGTTATCACTAAGAACCCCACACCCGGGTGTGGGGCTCGTCCTAACTTACACTTTGTGGTAGAAACATATTACTGTTTACTACAGTACAGTAGTTTGTATCACACTAATTCTGTTGACTTGCAAGCTGACATCTTCTGCAACAAAAATCCCAGAGTCCATTGCTGCTGATATCAGAGGAGGGCTGCAACAGTGGGAGATTCAGTAGCCTGCAATACATGTTAGAGTTTTATAAGTTCTAATCTTTTGTTTGCTGTTCCTGTTGTCCTCCCTGGACTAAGTACAGTCACAGATGACTGTGCTTAGTCCCAGGAGAACAGCTGAACCAGCAAACATATGATATGAGTTTATAAAAGCTCTAAAATACACTTCAGGCTATTGAGTCTGTAACTGCTGCAGCCCTTCTCTGATGTCACCTGTTGGGGATTCTGGGATTTGTAGTTACAGAAAATATCAGCTTGCAGGTCAACTGAATTAATGCAATATAATCAACTGTACTGCAGTAAACAGTAAGTAAATAAAATGTTTTTGTTCACAGAGTGCAAATTAGGACCAGCCCCATGCTTGGGTGTGGAGCTCTTAATGCTGACAGTTCCCCTTTAACCAGGAAAGGCACACTAAGCCAGAACTTGTTTCCAGGTGTGACCTGGGAGCACAAGGAAATTATGTGACTTGCTCAGGACCACACAGTATGCAAGTGGGGGCTGATGAGATTCAAACCCAGGTCTACAGGTTTGCAGCTCAGTGACCTTAACCATTACACTATACTCAAGACCCCATGTAGCCATAACTTCTGCAGCAGGGACACTGAACTGCTGCAGCACTGTTAGGTGAAGTTCTGTGGCAAGGTTTAAAGTTCTGTGGAACTTTTACATAGAAATAATACAGAGCCAGTATTAGAACTTTGGGGGACCTAGTAAGGATGACCTATAAGGAGGACCCCTAACTCCCACCACATAAATGTAAGATCTGACTTCGGGGGTATCTCCTGCACCAGGCCACATCTATGGAACTACAACTGCCAGCACTAGGACTGCATGGAAATTTTTCTAGCTAGCAGTCTACAAGGGGGCTGCCCACTCCGATGTCATAAACTGACATCGACCAATCTTCTAAGAGTGGGTGGCCCCCATGTCCTCAGTTCTTTTCCCATCCTTGACCAACACATGTCAGACTTCACAGAGATCTGCCAGCTTCAATCGACTGCCATTTCATCTAATTTTCTTCGACAAACTTTACCTTTTTGTTTTCTTTCCCTAATGTATATCAGTTTAGCAATAAAGTGATTTCTCTGCTCTGTTTATACCAAAATCCATCTCTGGCAACCCCTTCAGAAAGTGTGCCTGCAGGCAGAAGATACCTGAGAAGGATGATCCTGAGACCTGTGCTGCTGTCTAGGTCTGAACCACTACACCCAGGCTTGTGAGATCTACTGCAATTTCAACCAGGCCACCACGAAGTGCCAAGAGCAGATCCTCAAAATCTTTCTGCTAAAGGAGAAAGTCACTCAGATGGAGAAGGTCCTCCACTTCCCATCAACATCTGTGAGCTTGCAACCCTCTAAGGCCCAGAACAAATCTTCATGGAAGTATAAACATCAGGACAAGGGCCAGCCCAAGCACAGACCATGGTTCTTCTCATCTCAATCCAGGTCGCCATTCCATGCACTGACTGTGGTTGAGCCATCCTCATCACTGGGGTCAGCGTCCTCTGCCTTACATGCCCTTTCCCCAGCAGGACTACCATTGGTAGCTACTCCAACCAGTGTTGCGGTGGCAAAGGTTGATTCCAGGGTCTCTGGTGCCCCACCAACTTCACAGCCCCTGCTGTTCAGGCCTCTTTTTTCCATGGGCATGCTGTCCAGTGGCTCTCCTGGCTCATTGTTGATGGGGTCAGCAGCTGTGGTTGCCAGGTCACAGCAACAACCCCTACCGCCAACCATGGCCATTTCTTTTGTCATCATCTCGGGCCAGGAACCTCTGTCTTCTGAGTCACCCCAGCCCAGCCCAGGTTGCTGTCACCATCTCTGATGCTGAGCTACACTGGGGAGCTCCCCTGCAGACCCCAGTCTCTGTGGCTGCCCTCCTCAGTGCTGACTCCAACGCTGACCCCCAGTGTTTCCCCCACTTATTGCCTCTGGGTCCAATGCCGATAGGTCTGACGTCAATAGCAGTGGGCTTCCACTCTATGCTTTCAGCCTTATGGGATATCAAACAGGCTAAGCTTGCCCCTTCCCAAGGTTCATCACCGCACCATCCCTCTGCTTTGCCAGTGGGACCATGGCTCACAGCCCCAGATCCCTGGGCCCTCACCCCCCCCTCTGGAAATTCAATCCCACCCTGGAACTTGAATTTTGTGTTGGAAAAACTTACTTTGGCTCCTTTTTAGTCAACTGTGACATGTGAGCTACGCTTTCTGTTATGGAAAGTGTTGTTTTTAGTTGTTATTACTTCTGCTTGAAGAATTTCAGAGCTATAGGTGCTCATTTGTGAGGAGCCTTATTTAATTTTCCACAAACTTTTTTTTGCATACAAATCCTAAAGGGGTGTCTGAGTTTAATTTAACTCAATGCTTCCACCTCCCTGTTTATTACCCAGAGCATGCAAATCCAGGGGAAGCATTGTTCCACACTTTAGATGTGCATAGAATTCTACATTACTACACTCATAGTACAAAAGACTGTAGGAAGTCCAAACAGCTGTTTGTTTCTTTTGCCCCTGGGAAAGAGGGCATTCCCGTTTCAAAACAATGCTTGTTCAAATGGTTGGCCAACTGTATCACCTATTGCTACAGAAAGTATGGCAAGGATCTTCCTGGCATTGTTCGTGGTCATTCCACCAGTGGCATGGCCACTTCTATTGCCTTTTTCCAGAATGTGTCAGCTGCAGAGATTTGTAATTAGAGATGTTATGAAGTCAAACTTTGCTTGTGAATTTTGCATGAAGTGCAGAAAATTCACGCTCCGTGGAATTCGTGGAGTTCTGCCTGGCTGTTAAAACTTCAATTCACACAATTTGCATTAAATTTTCAGCAAAATTTGCCATTTTTTCCCATGAACTGCAAAATGCACAGGTGAAGCATGAAATTCATGGGAGAAATTCTGTGTTTCACAATGGAATTCATCAAATTCACTGACGCGGGTTTAGCGAAATCGCTCCGCAAAATCTGCAAATTACATTGTGGAGCAAATTTCGTGGACTTCACACATCTTGATTTGTGATGCTGCCACATGGAGTACTGTCCACCCCTTTTTCCAAGCACTACAGTCTAGATATTGCCTATAGGCATCGGGACAATTTTGGCCTGGCTGTTCTACAGGATCTACTTTCTTAGGCGCTTGGTTTCCTACCGTCCAGACTGCATTTCTTGATGTCAGAACTGTTTGGGACTCATTTCATAGATGTGGCCTGCCACAAGAGATACCCTGAAGTCAGATAGTACAGTTACATAAGGAATTATCATAACAGTAGATCTGCGCGGGGATCTCTTACAGCAGGCCATGCTGTCCCTCCCTCCTTCCCCCTAGCAATGGGAGGTCTTCCTGTGTCTGTACTGCTTTCTCCTTTCTTTTCTTTTGATGAGACCTCCAGTCCTTCCTCAGTTCCCTCAGCTGGGACAAAGTGGCTTATGGTCTTCGGTTGGAGAACTGAAGAGGGCACGGGAGGCACCCACTTTTATGGGTTTGGTCAACGTCAGCGTGTGACATTGGAGATTGGAGTGAACAGCCCCCTCATAGACTGCTAGCTAGAAAAAATTCTGGGTGGCCCTAGTGTCTGGCTGTGGTGGTTCCATAGGTGTGGCCTGCTGCAAGAGATCTCTCTCACAGATCTTCTGTTATAGTAAGTTCTTACGTAAATGTATTTGACATAATTTCCTGTAAACCTCCAGTTTTATGCTTTTCAGCAGTTTTTCTGACTCTCCGTAGTATTTATCTACATCTATTAAGGCTACATCCATTAAGCCATTCACATAACTGTGCCTGTGTAGTACAGTATGGTCTGTATGCCCATTGGTCCACAGTGTGGACCAATAGGTGTACAGCACATATTGTACGCTGTCAGTTGGCAGGCAGCTGGGTTGTATGTGGGCAAGGTGCTGCAGCCCACCGATGATGGGGGGGAGCTGGGTGGCTGGGTCCTCTGTGGGTGGGATGGGAGGGGGTCCACTGGGCCACCAGGTTTACTATTTTTATCACATGCCCATGATCGGGCAGAATGAGGGGGACATCTGCACCAGCTGGTATAGGGCCTTGGGGTACTACTGGCCATGACTGGGTGGACTGGATGGAGGGGGAATACTATCTCACCGGATATAGGGCTTTGCATCACTACTGCCTGCGATTGGGCCACTCGGTGGGGGGGGAACCACTAGCACACCAGGTGCTATACTGGCATGTGATTTCCAGCAATCGGGCATGTCGGGGGGATCCACTGAACCAGCGGAGAGGGTGTGGGTGCATGCGGACAGTGTCCCTGTGGGTGGCAACCCACAGCTGGTGGGTGCTGTGTTGTGCCCTGCAATGCAGCAGCCCACCTGTGGGTGGCCATGGGTTGTTCCTCCTTTCTACCGGCTCAACATTGTGCCCCCGTATGTGGCGCACATCAGGGTTGTGCCAGCATATGCGCTGCACATCCCAGGCTGAATATCGGGATGTGCGGCATATGCATGGGCACGCCCCCTGCATTTGCACCGCATACATTACCAATGCACCCCGATGCATCTGAATTTGTGCAGCACAACTTGCCCCTTTGAATATTACACTGGGGAACATTGGGAGTTGTGCATGACTCAACCCTGTTGCGCCAGGTGCAACCCCTTTGAATATCTGGGCCCCTGTTCACACTACAGCATGGTTTCTGGAAACATTCTTGAAAACAAACAGTCTTACTGTGCTGTAGTATTTTCACTGTGTAATCCATGTCAGGTTTTGTTTTACTGAAAAAAACTTTGTTCACATTGTGGCTGAGATCCATGTTCAGTGAAGCGTGGTTCAGCAGTGTGTCTGTAAGCTGCTTATCATGATGCACTGCGCAGTCGTCTGGTCGCAGGGTGAGTAAACATGGATGGAAAATGAAGAGCACTCGCACTGTGAGTACAATCATTTTAAGTAGGCAAATGTTTTCAAGAACTGTGTTTAAGCCTAGGTCAGATCAGGGTTTGAACACGGATATTGAAAACGTGCTGTGAAGTATGACAGGCACAAACTCTAATCGTACAAGCATGCTTGTGAAACGGTTCTGTTACCTTATTCCATTTCAACCACTGCAGTGTGAACAAGGCCTTACATACACACACACACACACACACGGATTGTCCACTTATGCCATTTAGGCTTCTCATTTTTTGAAATTTTAAATATTTGATCAGCTGGAATTATTACTTTAACTATTTTGAAAACATCATGTGATTTCATTATTATTTTTACATTTTTTTAAGTCTTAAATTTTTATCACCAGAATGGCTTCAGCAACAGCAAACTGTATATAAATTACACGTATGCATTGTTTGCATAGCTGCATTGTTTGGGTTCCACATGTATTTATATATTCATTGCAAAAGAAACCGATGTTAATGCAAACATTAGGGTTGACGAATGTGAAGCATAAAAAGTAAGGAAATGAAGGTTGTACCTTTTTTCCCCTTGTTCCCTATTTTTTTTATAATAAATGTCATTCTTTTTGTGATAAGGGAATCATACCTTCATTCAGAAACTGCCTAAAATGGAATAAACAAAATAGTGGTGACATTTCAAACTCCATTTTGCATGCTAACCAAATCTTGATGCAGTACATGTCCTCATCAGGTCTTGAGAAGTACATCAATCATTTGTGAGGGAAGGCTCCCCTGTCCACCACAAGGGGTCATCTGTGCAGCAGAACACTGCACAGTGCCATCCCAGGCTAGAAGCGGTGGTGCACAACAGCAGTAGCCCCATCCTTGTGCTGCCCAGGTGACTCCATGAGCTTGTCCCCAAACTCGAACATAACATGCTACCCACTGGGCCAATGACTGGCCCTGCAAACAATGTTTCTTCATAACTTTTTTGTACCTTTTTAACCCAAATTTTCAACACAGTCGTTTTGTGACCCCCCCTTCTGAGCATGACAGATATGATTTGTAAAATACAGGCTGAAATATCATTTGTGCCACAGTGCAAAAACACAAAAGCAGTATGAAACACATCACTTTCAATCAAATTGTTAACGCACAAAAAAATCTTATCCTTAGAACATTCTTTTTTTTTAAACTGAGCATGCTCAGAAACCAGCACATTTTTTACTTAATACTTAAAAATCGATGTATGTCAAAAACCTGTTGGTTCTAAAAGCATGTACCTCAGGCCAGACTCTATCAAACCTGAAAGTTTCAACTTTTAAAACAAAATCAGTTTTTAGTTACAAGTGAGCAAAAAAATCATATTTTTGGTGAATTTTACTGTTTTTGCACCACTGTAACTTTGCCACCTCACAAACTGATTGCCATGACATTTTCAGGATCTTGAAATCCTGGCTCTGACTGCATGCCTGCCAAATGTCAGACAAATTGGTTGAATGGGGGCAGAGTTATTAAGCTGCATAAACTGAGGTTTAACATTAAAGTGCTTACTCATCCCAAATATACAGATGCTACAGTACCTGCATAGTAATGACTTCTTTATGATTTACATACTGTAGCTACTCAGATTAATCGGACATATTATACAATTACACGGCATGTTAACAAATGGGTTCCTGTCAATAGTAAGCAGCTGACTGAGCAAGATCGGGGATATGTAGAGCTAGACAAATGGGCAGAACATACTAGCAGCAGTTAAATACTAAAGCTATACTGGTTCACCTTTTATGCCATTTAACACTTATGTGGTTGGCCATGAACTCCAGCTTTTGTGTGCATCAGTGTAATTGTTATTTAGCTAGCTAGTTAGTTGGTTGGTTGGTTGGTTGGTTGGTTGGTTGGTTGGTTGGTTGGTTGGTTGGTTAATTAGTCAGTCAGTCAGTGAGTCAACCAGTCAGGCAGTCAGTCAGTTATTTATCAATTTATAATATTTGGTCAGTAGGGCACACTGAAATAAGAATAGCTCATTTCCAGGTTTGTCCTGGGGAAAAGGAGTTGGATATATACTATGCAAGCAGAGTGCAACTGTACAAACATCAGATAAACAATATCCATAATGACATAAAGGCAGCAGATTAACATTTCAGTACACAACAAATCACTGATTAGGGATAGTTCTATGTGGAGCCATACCCTGGGGATAGAAGAACCCACAGGGGAGCCTGGGGACATTTGGGGAAGAGGGATGGAGGGAGTTAAATTAGGAGAGCTAAAGCAGGGTGAGGATGAGGAAATGGAGAGATGAGAAGAGAGGCAATGAAGGGAGGAGAGAAAAGGCCAAAAGGTAAGAAAAGGTGGAGTGAAGTGCAGTAGCTGCATGGATGAGTGTTACTATCTGGAAGAGAATTTAAAGGGCAGAGGGGGCAGTGATGTGCTGCCAAATATTTAACAACAGACTGCCAGGCATTAACAACTGGATCCCTACTCTTCCTCTCTCATTAATTTTAATGGGGGGACAAAATTTAGCAACCACCTTTATAGAGCCTGTGAAAGCCCCTTTCAGCATATCAATTACTTAAAGGGAGCAGGAGGCATGAAGGAAGGGAAAGAGGGACACTAGATTACAGGAAAGGGAGCCTATCAGAGAAGTAACACTGCCCATCTAAGCGTCAGTGTTCTCAAGAGGGAAGGAGGAAGTGGAGGGCGGTTTAGTAGAGATTGTTATCTGCCCTCCAAATGAGGTAAGTGAGAAGAGAGTAATCATAGGTGCAAGGGTGTGAAACTATGCCCAAAGTGTCAACCAGGTCAGCAAAAAAAAGGTGAGCAAACTCTGATCCAGCCCCGTCAGGATATCAGTGAGCCTTAGCATGAAAACGAGTGGGATTTCCTGAAGCCAGACTGGAAACTGCAAAGGAAGAAGGAAGAGTGGAGGAAGTAAGCTGGGAGAGCACCAGTTTCTCTTGAAAGTTTGGCAGAGCAGCGGTAAAAGAGACAGAGTGGGTGGCTGCCCAGCATAGAAGGGTGTCCACCTTGTGTGGAGGGGACTGTAGCCCTCCTCCATATAGCTGTAACTTCAGAGAGGTTTACTAGCACAGAAATAAGCATAGAGATAGTGGGAAGAATAGAGATAAAAATATACGGGGCCAATCCAATCCAGGCTGTTACATTTTTAGTGATTCAGCACCAGTAGAGGAGAAACAGTAGTAGTAGGAGAGGCAGGAGAGTAGAAGGTAGATAGAGTGAAACATGAAAGGGAGGGAAGAACAGAACAGAGGAAGGAGCGGGGAGTAGAGAGGACATGAAGCAGTAGAACTATCAAGTTTGAGGACCAAATGGCTGACAGGGAAGGGGGGATTAAAAAAGGAATAAATGATCTTTCAGACTTTCAATGGGTATTATAGTAAGTTTGCTTTGTAGGTTAGAAATCAAGCATTCAGAATCTGCCAGCCTGGTAACTGTGGTACAAGCATATAGAAGCTGCGTCTGTCTTACCAAATCATCAGGGGACCCAGAAGCATTGAGAAAGTGTCAATCAGCATCACAAGCTTTAAGAAATGCTATTGGTTCTGCAGAGACCCAAGTGAGATAGCAGTCTTTAATATATGCCCTCCAGAGTGGGGCATGCCTGTCTCAGGAATCTTTAAATGTGGTGCGAAACATGCTGAGGACATCATCTACATCAGTTGAGGTGGTAACAAAAGACCAATATGAGTTTTACAGAGGTTATTTAGCAGGACAGATAGAGTGAAAGAACTAAATGACCTATGCTAGATGACCTCATGGGAGACCTTTTGGTGATTAATTTTGTATACACACTAAGCCATTCAGTGATCACTGAAGTCCTCCCAGAGGGTACCAGCTTCCACAGTGTGGTGTTGGTGGGTGGAGAGTATTCAGTCAGTCAGGGAGTGGATGGATGTAGATGAGTTAAGAGAGGCAGGTTCTAACACAGCTGGTACAGTGGTGCAGTGGGCTGAGATGTTGGATGCCTTACCTTTTACCATGCCAGCAACCTGAGTTCGGAAATGAGCTTGTGTTGCTGGGGGTCAGCTGAGGGGGACTGGGAGAAGACTGTGTGGACACTTTGTAGCTCTTCTCTCCTGGACTGGGGATGCAAGCCCTCCTGGCTGTTGGCTGTCATGAAATAGAGGCTTGGTGGTAGAGTCAAGCAAATGGGGGGCTGCCATTAGACCATATGGGTGGAGTGGGGTTGCTGGCTCCAGAGCACAAGCATGTACATGCACTTCTGTGTCCTTAAGGTCCTGGGGAATAATGGGGAAAAAAACAGAAAAAAAATTCCCCCACTGCCATAAATTATGGCCCTCAGGAACTCTCAGGTCCTACACTGTGTGGATCCAGGCTGGCAGGATCCACTGAGAGAGCAGATGATGTGACCGGGGGCGTGCAAGACATGGCCCAAAGCAAGGTGGAAGGTGGCCAGCGGTAAGGTTCAAAGCTCTATTAAAAAACACACACACACAACACTAACAGGTAACTAAATTATGCAAGAGAAGAAAAAACAGAGAGGAGGTCAAGCAGAGCATCTAGTTTATAACTAACCAGACTACAGTCTACATCAGTAATGAAAAAATGGAAGGGAGAATGGAAGAGAGAGCTAACTAGACTTAGCTCATGAGAGGAGGGAATGATGAACTATGGTATGTACCAATTTGAGGCAATAGAAAAGACTGAACACCAGGAGGAAGGAGCTACTGGTATAACTAAACTTCTCTACTGGGACTATATTGCCCTCCTTTCCTCCCCTCCACCCTAAACCAGTTCTACTTTTATAGGCACAGGATTTAACTGACAACAGGAACTTCCTGTTTGGGAGCAGGAAGTGAGTGATTACAGAGCCACCAAAGACTCATCGCCCTAGAAGGGCAAGAGTAGCTCTCAGTCCCCCCCAGCTGCTGGAGGTCTGACTCTGAGCAAGTAAGGAGACTGCTGAGAAATATAGGAACTTCTTGTCTCAGAACAGGAAGATCAGGAGCTAAAAGGGCACAGAGGCAGTAATTAAGGAGAGAAAAAAAAGAAATAAACAGAGAAAAGAGTAAGTATTCCAAACTACAGTTAGGGGGCCAGAAAAAAAGATATGATGGGAGTGGTGCAGTGTAGTGGCTGTGGAGCAGCAGTCTTCCGGGAGATGTTCTGGAAGATGCAGTGTTGTCCCATCTGAGGCACCTCTCTGGGCTGAGGGAGGAGGCTGCTCATCTCCAGGCTGAGCTGGCCAGGATTTGTGGGACCTCCTCTCCCACCCAGGGACCACCAGGGCCACTGCTGTTGTCTAAGAGGTTGCCAAGAAAGAGGAGCAGTTGGACCACAGTGGGCTCAGGGAGGGTGAGGGTGGTCTAACAAAGGCGCATCCCTCCAGCCGTACCTCTCCACAATTTCTATGCCATTCTGGAAAAGTGTGGTTCCTCTATGGAGGCACTCACAGTGGAGACCAAGGAGGATGCTGGGAACCTCCACAAGGGAGACCCACAGGAGGGTGGCATGGGACCCCACAGGGGAAGGAAACAACTCCTGGTGGGGGACTTAATTGTTAGGAAGGTAGAACTGGGGGAGGAAGGGGAGAAGTAGGTAAGGTGCCTGCCTGGTGCCATGGCTTGGAGGGACAGGGAGCGAATCCTCAGGATCACAGGAGCAGCTGCACAGGGGAGGGAGCTGGATATCACTGTCCACCTAGGGACAAATGACCTGGCTAAGAAAAGGATCAGAGAAGTGCAAGAAGCATTTGTGGAGATGGGGAGAGGCCTTAGACAAATAGTGCACATGGTAACCTTCTAGGAGGTGCTGCCTGTCTATGGCATGGGTGAGGTTAGGGTGCTCCACACCATGGGATTCAATCAGTGGTTGAAAAACTGGTGCAGAGCTCAGGGATTTGGCTTCATTGGGGACTGGGGGTTCACCTGGAGTGATGCAGGCCTATACTGGCATGATGGTCTGCATCTGTCCAGGAGGGGAACCAGGATCCTAGGTGATATGTTTAAATACTTCATTGGCAAGCATTTAAACTAGCCAAGGAGGAGGCACTGGAAAGGAGCAGGGAAATCCTAGACACCCCAAAAAAATCAGGGTACTAAGTGAGGTAGACACCAACATAGAGATGGCGATAGTGAGAAGCGCAGGGGTAAATGGAGAAAGTGACAAACACAATAAGGACAGAGATGGGGCAAAAAGGGGTAAGGCCATCAAGAAATGGAGGGTAATGAGTACCAAGGCCCGTAATCTGGGCAACAAGCTCCCTGAACTGGTGGCCTTGATGGAAGAGGGATGCCTGGATATTGTAGCAGTCACAGAAACATTGTACACAGAGAACCATGACTGGGATGTTAACATACCAGGGTACAAAACCTACAGGAGAGACAGGGAGGTGAGATGGGGGGGTAGCTCTTTATGTAAGGGAAGGGATAAAAGCAACTGAACAGAAGAGTAACCAGGGAGGAGAGGAGGCACTGTGGGTCACCTTAGCGATTGGAAATGAAACCACAAACCGCACAGGGGTTGTATACAGACCCCCATATCAGGGGGAAGGAATGGACAAGAATATGATAGAAGGCATACTTAGGATGGCAGAAAAAGGGGAGATACTGTTGATGGGGGACCTTAATATGCCAGATGTTAACTGGAGCACCTTTGCTGCAGCCGCATCCAAAAGTAGGGCCAGTCTAGATGCCCTTCAGATGGCATGCCTCAGACAGCTAGTTTTAGAACCTACTCAAGAGGGAGCAATCTTAGACCTTGTACTCTCAAATGGGGACAGTGAGAGGATCTCAGATCTAGAAGTGGGTAGCCATTTGGGAACAAGTGACCACCAAACAGTGTGGTTCACAATAAACTCAGCTACAGAGTCAAGCCATACAAAAGTGAGGGTTCTGGACTTCAGGAGGGCTGACTTTGACAAGATGGGAGAATGCCTTAGAAAAGCACTAGCAAATGGGCTAGAAGGAGGGGTGGAGCAATAATGGGGAAATATCAAAACTGCCATCACAGAGGCAACAAGTCTTTCTGTGAAGCAAATAAATCAAAATGAAAGAAAGAGCCACTATGGTTCTCAAAAGAGGTGGTGGTGAAGGCTAGGGAGAAAAAGATAGCATATAGGAAGTATAAGGAAACACAGAAGGAGCAGGACAGAGAACTGTACCAGTTAAGGCAGAAGGAAGCAGGGAGGATAGTCAGAATAGCAAAGACCCAAACTGAGGAAAAGATACCCAACTCAGTTAAGAAGGGGGATAAAAGGTATATCAGGGAGCATAGAAAGACAAAGGGAGGGATAGTGAGGCTGAATAGAATGGATGATGGGTGGGCAGAGAGTGACAGTGAAAAAGCAGGGATACTGAATGAATTCTTCTGTTCAGTATTCACAAAAGAGGAAGTGGGGGAGGTGCCTAATCCAGTTAACAGAAGCACTCTGGAGAGGGGGGTTGATCCCAGTCCTTTCACAGAAGAACGGGTTCTGAAAGAACTCCTAAAACTGAAGGTGGACAAAGCAATGGGGCCAGATGGAATTCACCCCAGAATTCTAAAAGAATTAAGCAGAGAACTAGTGACAACACTGACTACCATTTTTAACAAATCATGGGAGGATGGTGTGGTACCTGAGGACTGGAAAGAGGCTGATGTAATTCCCCTTCACAAAAGTGGGATCAAGACAGAGGCAGGAAACTACAGACCTGTCAGTTTGACCTCTGTGGTAGGGAAAGTGATGGAATCATTTCTGAAGGAGAGAACTGTTGAGTACCTAGAGGCCAGTGGGGCACAGGACCCAAGGCAGCATGGGTTCACAATGGGAAGGTCATGTCAGATGAATCTAATTGATTTCTTTGACTGGGTGACCAAAGTAGTAGACCAGGGAGGGGCTGTGGACATGGCCTACCTAGACTTTAGCAAGGCATTTGACACAGTCCCACACAAAAGATTAATAGTCAAATTAACCAGCCTGGGAGTGGATCCCAGGGTGGTAGCCTGGGTAAAACATTGGCTGGACAACAGGACACAGAAGGTAATTGAAAATGGAGTCCACTCTGAAGAAAGAGGAGTTACTAATGGGATACCGCAGGGTTAAGTACTGGGTCCAGTCCTTTTTAATGTCTTTATAAGTGACATTGCAGAGGGACTGGAAGGAAAAACATGCTTCTTTGTGGATGACTCAAAGATCTGCAACAGGGTTGATACACAAGGAGGCATGGAAAAGATGAGAAGGGACTTGGCAAAGTTGGAGGAATGGTCAGAAGTATGGCAACTTGGATTCAATGCAAAGAAGTGCAAAATAATGCACCTGGGAAGCAAAAACCCAGAGGAAGATTACACAATGGGGGGGGAGGTAGTAACAACAACAAAAATGGAAAGGGACCTGGAGGTTATCATATCAGATGACCTTAAGGTTGGCAAGCAATGTGAGAAGGCGGTAGGGAGGGCTGGGGGATACTGGGATGTATAGGGAGAGGCATCACCAGCAGAAAACAGGAAGTGGTTATCCCTCAGTACAGACAGTTGGTGAGACCCCATCAGGAGTACTGCATCCAGTTCTGGAGACCCCATCTCCATAAGGACATAGACAGGATGGAGGCAGTTCAGAGGAGGGCAACTAAAATGGTGCAGGGTCTGCAGGAGAAGCCATACAAGGAGAGACTAAAGGAGCTTAATATGTATACCCTTGAGGAAAGGAGGGATGGGGGGACATGATAGAAACATTTAAGTACCTCACTGGAATCAACAAAGTCCAAGAGGGTAGCGTCTTTCAGAAAAACAGATGTGCAAGAACAAGGGGACACAATTTGAAGGTAGAGGAGGGACGGCTCAGGGGCAATGTGAGGAAGTATTTTTTCACAGAGAGGGTGGTGGACACATGGAACAGCCTTCCTGAGGAGGTTGTGGGATCCAAAACTGTGGGAGAATTCAAGAATGCATGGAACAGACATAAGGCAATTTTGAGGGGGGAAGGAAGAAATAGACTGTTGGTTAAATAGGATCTGCAGTTTATCCAATAGGTGGAGAATGGGCAGACTAGGTGGGCCAAGCGGTCCTTATCTGCTGTCAAAGTCTATGTTTCTATGTAGTTCAACCTGGCAAAATCAGCCACCTTGCCACCCCTTTTGCCATGGTCATGCCCAAGGACAGAAAAAACAGTTAGGTACATGGCAGCATTACTAATCCCTTTTGTTTATTTATTTGAAGTGTGTTGACCTGGATTGGCATACAGAGTCAATGCTCATTTCCAGATGTGGCTGGAAGGATACAGAATCAGAGAATATAGTACACAAAGAGTGTGCTGATATTAATAGTGTACAACAATAAAAATAAACAATTAAGGAATAGATCCAAGTGCCATTTTAAATGTCATATGAATTTTACAATATAAAATAAACAAGGTTAGGACAAGGTGCTGGGGCCAGGAAAATTAGGAGACATAGCAAGACGAGGGGCATGTCTACAATGTTTCCAAAGAGTAGCACTTTAGTAGAAAAATGTGAAATATCACCCATTAAAACTCAAATTAGGCTAAAAGGGCTACTGTTTGCTGGTCTAAGTGGGCAGTGGGTGCTACGTTGCTACATAGCTAGATCTGCTGTGAGCGTTTATAATTTTCAGCGGATCAGATTTCAGGAGCTTGTGTGTACAGACTGATCATGGAGGAGGGTTTTGAATGTGAGGAAAGGGGGAGGAGGAGCAGAGAGAGAAGATGTTTCAGAGGTGGGAAGGATAATAGGAGAAGGCTACATATATAGTAGGGGTTTTACAGGATTGAACAAGAAAGGAGCAAGACTTGAAGAAGTGGAGGGAGCAGGAGGAAGGGAAATGAGGTTAGGAGAGAGGACAGATAGTACAGGAGTGAGCTGTACCGTAAGTTGGTACAGAAGCTATCATGATAGACACAGGGAGTCATGAGAGAAGAAGGAGAAGGAGAGCGTAATGTAGCAAGAGCAGTGTTGGGTGCAGGATGGCAATTAAGTGTGAGTGAAAAATGGAGTAAAAAAGGGTGACCAGCATGGTGAGGAAGGATTTAGAGGTAGCACTGTATACCACATCTGCATCGACAAACACTGGAAGGATCTTCTTAAGGATAATCTGTCAGTGGACAAGAAGAAACAGGCAAGATTTGTTGTGGTGAAGAGCACTGAGATTCAGGAGATTTTTTTGTGGAGGGCATGGACGTAGGGGGAGAAATCAAGGGAACAACCAAGTCACACGCCTACTGTAAGCATTTGAAGTGGAAGACTTCCTTAAGTGGAGTCAGCCAGGGTCAAGAAGACTAGGATTCTGTGGCACCTAGCAAGACTTGGAATACTGCCAAAGGTCAGATGTTTTTAGGCATCCGGTGAGAGAGGGCTCAGGTATAACCAGCAGTGGATATTACTGATGTCACACTGCAGAGAAGCATGAAACTTTGGAGCAGAGGCACTAGAAACAAGAAGTATGGCACTGTATCATTAGCATACATATGAATGTGGAAGGAGACACAGAGTAAGGGGAGGTAATTTTAAAGGATAGAGAAGTAAATTAGATCCACAATCGAGCCCATGGGACACCTGAACAGATGGGATGGGGAGGAGGGAGGGCATCACCCACTTGGACAGACTGGATAAGGTTGATAACAGCAGAACCAGTTGACTGAGGTAAATAAATCCTGAACTTGCAACCTTTTCAACCAGAACAGGTTGAGCCACAGTGTCGAACACCTTAGTCAGGTCAACAAAGATGGCCGAGGGGACCTTACTGTCATCCATATGCTTCAGGATAGAATCAGTAAATGGGATAAGGGATGAGATGGTGGAGTGGGATGTACAGAAACCAGACAGGAAAAGGCAAAGAAATGAAGTATCAAGAAAGGGGGATAGCTGAGAT
This sequence comes from Neoceratodus forsteri, assembly GCA_016271365.2. Lineage (NCBI taxonomy): Eukaryota > Metazoa > Chordata > Ceratodontiformes > Ceratodontidae > Neoceratodus > Neoceratodus forsteri. Next base: position 1,416,910,803 of record CM028130.1, read on the forward strand.
AGGGTACTTTTACTGCAGTTTAGCAAGAGCAGGGAAATAAGGCGATACTTCTCAAGGGATGAGGTATCACAAAGGTGATAGTTCTCAGGGGATGAGGTATCACCAACCTTTTGGAGTAGGAGGACTTTGGTGCACTTTCAGGACTGGATAACTTTGCCAAGAGGAAAGGAGAGATTATGCAGTGTTATTTAGCCTGCCATACCATTGGCCATGCCAGCTTACTCTAGAATGGGGCAGATATAATGCATTAGGATAAATGTTCTAGTATGCATGTCAAGGAACTTTTTGTGTTTGTATAGAATGGCAATCTTTTGGTGCATGGTGTTCACTACATATTCTATGTGCTGATCAGAGGCTAATTGGGGGTCTAGCCATATCCCAAATACTTGAGGTTTTGGACATTCTCTAGGCAATCTCTTGCACTTTTATACATATCAATGTCTGCATGGTTTCCATGTTTATCTGAGAAGATAATTACTTTAGTTTTCTTTGGTTTTAATAGTTGCTTCCCCCGATAAACATCCAATCCTGCACTTTATCAGATACCCCTGTAGTTTTTTTTTTATTAGGTCCCATTTCAGATCTGAAGCTACAGTAGTGTACAGCACTGCGTCATCTGCATGTTGGTGAACATTGCTACATCAAAAGGTACTTTCCTGTCTTTCACATTACTGTTTTACCAAGTTGCTGAAAATAATATGTGTACTTTTTTACAGAATGACACCCCAACAACAAAATCTAAATACAAATATTTTAATAAAAATGATGCTACAAGGTTTGATGTTTCCAGATAGTATGACATTTTTTTGCAGATGCAACCAATTCTGTGAGGGCAGCCTCTCTCCATTAGTTTCAATGGAGTTGAATCTATGCAGTCTTAACTGATATACTGTTACTGTCAAGCAAGACAAGGAAAAAAAGAGTATTTGCTCATCTCATTCACATAATGAATGAGATGTGAAATGAGCTCCATGGCAGATGAGCACCCTGGAGGCAGTTCATTTTGCCTCACTGTATGAAGCTTCTTCAGCGTCACTGTATTAGCTGTCCCAAGCTACTGCATGGCAAAGCTAAAATGTTACAATTTTCAAATGACAAATTCGATATAAATGGTTTCAGAAAGAGTATAATTTATACTGATAATGAGATTCTTACTCAGGAAACAATATATGGTTGGCATGCTGTGATGTGCAGGATGCAGTCTCGGCATGCATGTGTTTGGAACAAAAGGCATGAGTTAATACATTCAGTTAGAGTGCAATGCAAACTACTTGCATGTGTTGGGATACTGTTAAAGAGCACATATTTCTCAGATTGTACCATATTTATTTCCATGACCCTGAACCATATTCTCTAAGTCTGCTAATGCCCTGAGATATTTTATTTTTTGTGGCATGATAACCACAGAGGCGAACATTGTGATATACTGTACCAATACTATGTGCTGCAATTTTCAAACTTCACAGTCAATTTTCAAGGCCTACCATGGTGTCTGTGTCCTCTCTTTACCTCTTTCCATGCATATAGAGAAACAATAAGACCATACTGAGATGCAGTCATGGACCTGGAAACAATTAATAAAAACATCTATAAGCATTGATCCATAAAACAACTCTTCAGACAGAAGGGATAAAAGCCTAGCACATTTCACAAGGCAGATCAGTCTACGTTCATCATATCAAGGGAGGAACTACTACAAAAAACATCATACAACCCTGGACTCAAAAACAATTAACGATGTACACTCACTTCTACCACAGAGGGAAACACAATTAAAACTCATTGTCCATACTACCAAATAGTAGTTAATGTTGCCACTGGTTAGAGCAACATGGTGCAGTGGATTCTCATGAAAGGGCTTTATGCTGGACCTGATACTTTCAGCATGGCTGAGAACTGAGAATGCCATGATAATCCCAGTTTTAGAATCCTAGCTAGCTACAGTAGATGCATTTTTTAGCTTGTTAGTGGGGTACATCATTTCCATTTATCCTTACAATGGAGTACGTCACTCTGTACCTAATGCTGAGCACTGTGCCTTGCACTCTCATGAACTGCAGTAGCTGTGGTTTTTACAATGTTTTTAAAATAGCTCTAATGTGCATTGTAGAAGCCACATATGTGATGGGCAGTGATGTAATATCATTTTTATCATTTGTGGTCAATGACCTCTTGTACTCGCACATATAACTTCACCACTCATGAGAGTCAAGAGGTCACTGTCCACTCATGAAGATAAAAATGATATCTCATCACCATCCATCACATATCCCCTATATCTTTGCTTGACCACTATATTGTACACTTTGTGGTCAGGGGGCCTGCCAATACTGAACCACATGCCACTGTAGGGGCAATTATATACCATCTAAAAAATCTGAAGAGTCTTAATGAATTTGAGGTTGTGAGTGGGTAGAATACTGCCCAGCAATGTGCTCAATGCTGTGACTGTAGCTGGGTTCAAAACACAGTGAGGCCTCTTTAAGGGGGTTATTTTAAACAAGAGGGTGATAGGACACAGGGAAGACTTTGAAGGAAAGGCTAGTACATCAAAGGGCATCAAGGCAGTCATAATGGACTGAAGATTTTTTCTGTCCTTATTCTTCAAAGTTTACAAGTATGCTTCTTACTGTCCTTAGTGAAGGACATTTCAAGTGGAAGGCAGACCTCACAATTTCATCCAGACCTCTGCTAGTGATTCCCTAGCACCACTCTATTACAGACATGAGGCCGTTCGCCATAAAGCATCATCATGGTTTGATAGGGGGACTTTAAAGAGCAGGTATCAACTTCATTATGTACAGTCAGAAAGATACTTCAGTGAGTTATTGATATTAAAGGGACACTGTCAACCTTTTTTGCATCATATTATTTCTAGGTAAAAACCCACATTTTATGATTGCTTACCTTCTCTAACATTCATTGATGTTGCTGGTTGTTTAATCTGCCTCCTTGCTTATTAGAACTGAAATGCATGGAAATGTATAGTTATACACAGCCTTGTTTTGCTCAAAATTGTTTACCTAAGCTTACTACGTACTTCCTAAACATTAGAAACACCTTACAGTGCAGCCACTCATGATACAATAGTCTCATCTATGCCCACTGCATGCTGAGTAGCTAGATAGTGTTGGGGGTGTTCTTGAGTCCAGAAAAGATGCAGTTGTAGTTGGTCAAGAAATGTAAACAAACGTGTTTTGGTGTGGTAACACCAGTATGGTTGACACTCAGTTTTTTACATAGAAACATAGAAACATAGAAGTTGACGGCAGATAAGGACCGCAAGGCCCATCCAGTCTGCCCATTTCTTTTTCTACCTTATAAATGTGCCATCGGCCTTTGCTCTGTCAGTGACCTATCTATTCATGGTCATTTGTATTGCTCCTTTATGCCTATCCCATGCCTGTTTGAAGCCCTGCACTGTATTCATAGCCACCACTTCTTGTGGTAAGCCATTCCATGCATCTACCACCTTTCTGTGAAAAAGAATTTCTCACATTCCCCTTAATCGGCCTCCCTCTAATCTCATGCTGTGTCCTCTTGTCCTGCTATTTTTCTTATATTTAAACATGTTAGACTCTTTCACCTTGTTTATGCCCTTAAGGTGTTTAAATGTCTCGATCATATCCCTCTCCCTCCTTTGCTCAAGGGTATACATATTGAGCTCCATTAATCTGTCCTCATATGTCTTCTGATGCAGTTCCTGCACCATTTTGTTGCCCTTCTCTGGACTGCCTCAATTTGGTTAATGTCCTTGTGAAGGTGTGGCCTCCAATACTGCAGCAGTACTCCAGATGGGGCCTAACCAATGTCTTGTACAGAGGATTATTACCTCCCTCTTACGACTTGTGATACCCTACTATACACCCTAACCCCTAGCCTTACCTACTGCTTTAGAGGTCTGCTTGGATGATTTTAGGTCATCAGTGATGATGATGCCCAAGTCTCTTTCTTCCTTTGTGACTGCTAGCAACTGCCCTCCCAGCCTATAGGTGGCTTCAGGGTTTCTCTTCCCTATGTGCATGATTTTGCACTTCTTTGCATTAAATCCCAGTTGCCACTCTTCTGACCATTTTGCTAGTTTATCCAGATCTCTTCTCATTCTGCCCACCCCATCTGGATCATCTACTCTGTTGCAGATCTTGGTGTCATCTGCAAACAGACAAGCCTTACCCTCTAGTCCATCTGCGAGGTCACTAATGAAGATGTTGAATAGGACTGGCCCCAGGACCGATCCCTGAGGTACCCACTTGTGACTTGCATCTCTTCTGACTGTATACCATTTACCACCACTCTCTGTTTTCTGCCAGTCAACCAGTTTGCCACCCAGTTGACCAACTTCTGACCCACCCCTAGCTTACCTAGCTTATTTATTAATCTTCTATGTGGAACAGTGTCAAAGCTTTGCTGAAGTCAAGGTAGGCAACATCAACTGCTCCCCTTGGTCCACCACTCTGGTTACCCAGTCAAAGAAATCTATGAGATTAGTTTGACAGGACCTTCCTTTGTAAACCCATGCTGTCTTGGATCCTGTGCCCTATGGATTCCAGGTGTTGCACTATCCTTTCCTTAAGGAGTGCCTCCATAATCTTGCCCACTACTGAGGTAAGACTGACCGGTCTATAGTTCCCTGCCTCCTCCCTGCTACCACTCTTGTGGAGCGGGATCACATGAGCCCTTCTCCAGTCTTCTGGGACCTCTCCTGTGCTCAGAGACTCACTAAACAATTTTGCTAATGGCTCTGCTAGTTCCTCCTTTAGCTCCTTAGTACCCTGGGATGTATGCCATCAGGTCCCATTGCCTTATCCACCCTGAGCTTAGCAAGCTCTTGTAGGATCCTTTCTTTTGTGAAGGGAGTAGTGCTCACCTCCCTCCCCCTGTGTCCATGATGCTGAGCTGTGGGCCCTGCCCTACCTTCTCTTCAGTAAATACTGAGCAAAAGTATCTATTTAGGATAGATGCTTTTACAGGGTCCTCCTCCTCACATGCTCCCTTTTCTCCATTAAGCTTAGCAATACCCCCTCTGGACTTTCTCCTTTCACTAATGTATCTATAGAAAGTCTTGTCACCTTCTTTTACTGTTCGTGCTAGTGTTTCCTCAGTTTAGGACTTTGCCTGCCTTACTGCCTTCCCTGCTTCCCTTAGGGCAGTTTGGTATGCCTCCCTATCTTCATCCCGCTGTGTTCCCTTATATTTCCTGAAGGCCAGCCTTTTGGCTCTGACCTTTTCTGCTACTGTATTTGAGAACCAAAGTGGTTTCCTTCTTCTTTTGCACTTACTTTTCTGTCTAACACAATGGGATGTTGCTTCAAGTATTGTATCCTTAATGCTTGCCCACTTTGCCTGTACCTCCTCACCTGTGTTTCTTTTTGCCAGGGCTAGCTTAACTCTGTTGGCCATCTTATCAAAGTCAGCTCCTCTGAAGTCCCATATTTTTGCCTTGGAATGGGATGATTTAGATGTAGTAGCCAAATTGAACCATACCATGTGATGGTCACTGGCCCCCAGGTGACCTTCTACCTGGAGATCTGTGATCCCTTCTTTGTTAGTCAGTACTAGATCTAGGATAGCCCTGTCTCTTGTGGGTTGCTGTACCAGTTGTTTGAGGCCCTCCTGCAGGGAATCCACTATGAGTCTAGTTCTGGCAGATGTTCCTGCTGGTATTGACCAATCTGTATCTGGCATGTTGAAGTCTCCCATTATCAGAACCTCCCTTTAGCTGTCATGTTTTGTATATCTTCTAACAGTAATGTGTCTATGTCCTCCCTCTGGTCTGGGGGCCTGTAGACAACCCCAGTTCTTATGGCTGTCCCATTTCCTGTTTCCAGGGTGACCCACAGTTCTTCTGGCTCCTTATGTGTATTCTGAATTTCTGTAGCTTTGATATTTTCATTAACATACAGGGCCACTCCTCCCCCCCTTTGTGCACCTCGGTCTCTTCTGAACAATACATAGCCAGGTACTGAAGTCTCCCAAGTGTGGTTACTGGTAAACCACGTCTCACTAATTGCTACTATGTCCAGTTTAGCCTCTGACATTATTGCCTGCAGGTCTGGGATCTTATTTCCCAGGCTGTGAGCATTTGTGTACATGATTTTCCATTGGCCAGATTTTGGTGTGTTAGTTGTTAGGTGAAGTTTGGCATTACCCCTGTGCGTCGTATGGGGAGACAAACCTTTTTTCTTACCTGGTGATGCAAATGAACGGCAAACACGCTGAATTCCTGTTTGACCACTAGCTGAGGGGGGAGGGGTGTTCTTCCCATTCGACGTATGGGGTGCTGCACCTCTCCCATTTGCTAGTTTAAATATTCTGCAAAGACATCAAACTTCTGCCCCAATGCACTGACTCCCTCTTTAGTCAGATGCAGTCCATCAAATTTAAAGAACTTTCGCTCCCAGAACTGTTGCCAGTTCCCTACAAATCTGTGTCCTTTTTCCTGGCACCAGTCCTTGAGCCACGTGTTTAGCTCCCCTATCTCCCCTTCTCTGACCTTCCGTCCATCTGCTCCCTTCTCCCAGACTGGCAGGATCTCAGAGAAGGAGATGCCGGATGAAATAGATGATAGTTTGTCACCCAGCTTAGTCAGGTGTTCCTTGGTCTCCACAACTGACCGGCTGGCGAGATCATTAGTCCCTATGTGTACTAGGACATCAATGTTTTCTCCTGCTTTGTGAACAATTTTAGAATGCGGTCAGTGTCTCTCCATGCTGATGTACCTGGGAGACATCTGACCATCACCCTGGCTGGAGATGGTATCAACTCCCCGAATCATGGAGTCTCCTATGATCAGAAGTTTTTTGGATTTCCTTTGTGCTTGTTTAGTTTTGGTTACTGATTTGGGTGAGTATTGTTGTGCTAGCTCCTGTGCCTCAGTGTCCTGCTCTGCAGTGTCTTCTGCCTCTTTATTTGATTTCAGAGATAGAGGCAGATACCTGTTTGTAGTGTTTATATGGTTTTTGGAGGTAATGTGTTGGAGAGCAGAGAGTGATGGGGCACCTGATTTGCTCCTCCTAACCACCTGCCAACCTCCTGGACCAACTACCCTCTGCGGTCGAGGTTTTTCTGTTGGATGCTGGGGAAATGGCGGGTGGTTTTATAATGTATTTCCTTCAATATGAAATTTGAGGTGGCAATCTCTGCCCATGCTGCCCGGAGCTGAGACCTAAGATCTCCAAAGGCCTAGCATGTAGGACAGTGTCCTAAATCCTGTAAGACTGTCCTTCTGAAAATTGTTCCACAGTACCTGCAGTTAATGAAATCCATTCCAAATAAGTTGCTGGGTTTGTAACCTAGTCAGAGTAATTAGAAGGAAAAAAAAGGAAAAAATGCAAGTAATGGTTTAATTGTGCTTTGTTTAACTTGTTATAACAAGTTAAATTACTAGTGCCCTGTAAATGAGATCACTTTGTGGAGGCCCCACTGATCCGCCTCCTTCCTGCTCTGCCACAGGAAATGTCACAACTGTGGTACCCTATAAAAGGAGTGTAGCATGGGGTGGTTGGGGATGGGGGTGGGTGGCTGGGCCCTTCCCCTGCCTAAAAAGAAGAACCACGGATTAAAGAACAAGGAGGTAAGAGCAGAAACAATCAGTCAACAACAAATGCAGTAACCCTGAAAGCTTATCCTAATGTTAGATAAAACTGTAAAACCTGTAAAGCACCACCTGTAATAATTTCAGAGAAGATATACCCTGTAAGAAACACTTTGCTCCAGAGAAAAATAAAGCAGTAACAGAAGATATACCTTGCAAAGACAATTTGAATCAGAAGATTACAGCAGTAATCTGTTAGCACAGACCTGTAGGCACACCTTGTAATAATGCAGAGGAAGGTATACCAGCAACAACAATTTGAATCAGAGAAAAAATAAAGCAATGAAATGTTAGCAACAAACAGTAGCAATCCCTGTGAGTAAAAAATAAAAACACCACCACACAGTAAATCTGCTTAGCCAAACTAAGTCTTAATCCTTCTCCCTTGCTCTGGTAAGTTTCTCTACTCTGCCTTTCAAGCAGTCTTAGAAGGAAAGAGCTCAGGTGAAGCTAGGTGCCTTGGCCAGCAAACTAAGTCTTCTACTTTTTACTTTTTAAAAGGAAAAAGGAGTCTGAATCAAACATCCAGCCACATCAGCAGTCTCTTCAGAATGAGAATAATCATAAAATGTGTTTTTTAAACTAGGGACACTTTAAGGCCAAATGGAGTTGACAATGTCCCTTTAATGAGGGCAAGATATTTTAGGATTACAGTTATCCCACTTAGGGCCCTATTCGCTGTGGTCAAAGTTAACATGCATGTTAAACATGGTATGTAATGGTAAACCACTGTAAATATTGAAAACAGGGCCATATTGCCATACACTACACAGCTGTGCAAGACCCTTGCACTAGCAAGTGCTCAGCATTGTTGTGGCTGGCAATACACATTGATTGTGCGATGTGGCTTCATGCAGGTATGTATGTGAGCAAACAATGCACATACAGAAAGCATATTATAGCTGGAAATCATTGAGAATAACACTTACTTGAATACAACTCCCAAGCCCCAGCTTGCAGCATACCAGTGTGTGATGCAGAATACTCCACTACAACTCTTTGCCCCAGTGAAGACACAACACACACAGTAGTTTATATAAAAATAAAAAAAATGTTTTACAGCACAACAAGAATTTTGTAGTACTGGTGCATGCACTTGAAAGAAACACAGTGGTGATTCCTGTACCCATCAATAGCTCCCCTGTGGCTGCAGAGGCGCATGTCCCGATATACGTGCTGAGTGGGCAGAGCCCCAAAAACAAACAAGGTGTCATAAGCAGTGGTGGCACAACACCACTAATAGAACTGGTCAGGGCAAACAGGGCACTCATATTTAGGAAGTCCACCTGAGCAGCAGTGGCATACAGTACCACTGGCAAAAGAAAGATGGCAGGGAAAATATGCCACGTAAGAAAGGTCACATGAGCTGCAGTTAAACTGCACTTGAACAAAAAATGAACAGGCCAAACATGCGGCATAGATAAATAATAGCACCTGGTGAAGAGATGTGACACCACTGTAAATTAAAATTGACTGGGAAAAAATGCCACATAATGCAATGTCACCTTAAGCAGAACTGGAACATCTCAATGAAATTAGACTGGCAGGACCAGCACAACGCCACATAACAGAAAAGCCACCTAAGCAGCAGTTGCATAACATAGGCAGGGTAAACTCAACACCACACAACACAAAGGCCCCTGGAGCAGCAGAGTCACAAGACTGAAAGTGTGCCACAATACTGGTAAACACAATATTCATATGCCAATTATGCATGGCATAGGAACCCTCATATGCCATAACAATAACATTGTACTAGACTGCTATATGGCCCACAATGGCCACAAGCAGCAGAAATAAACCATGTGGTTTTAGTAAAAATGACAAGGCAACAACTGATGAGGTGTTGATGGTAAATGGAGATGTGACACCCATGTCTAGCGTTAACTAAATTAATGAGGATTATGCTGTTAAAGGGGAGATGACACCAGAGTTCAGCAGCAACCAATGCATATATTATGGAAATTGTAGCTTTACATGAATGATGGCTTGTGACACTCAGAGCCCTGGAAAATCTTCAAAGAAAAGCTGCATAAATACACTGGGACCTGTATTAATTAGTGGCTAAAACCTTTCGGTAGTCAGCAAGGCAACAACCATACCAGTGCTAGGCTGCATCCAGTAACTGCACAGCATCTCTTCCTTTTATTTTAAATAAAGAATCATTACTGAGTTTTCAACGACCCAATACATTTGGAAGAAAGCTTAAAATTCATGGTACATTTATGTCATACCATCAAGTACACAAATAAAAATTAAATTAATTAGCATTTACCATAACAAAAGGCATGTAATATAAATTATAAAGTGAATTAATTATTCATGAGCTGTTTCTGCTCTATGATTCGCTACTGGATCGATCATTAATGGCCAGTTTATGACTGATCCAGGTGTGTGAGTTTCACGAATGGCCACCTCATAGAAAGTGACAATATTAGACTGTGCAGCACAGATTTTCATCTGACCCATAGTTTACCGTGACAGCTACGTGCGATAAAAAAAAGTGACAGAAACCACAGCAAGTTTAAAGTGCAGCTGAAAGCATACTGAATACAACTACTTTCTGAATTTATTGAAAACCATGACAGACTTGCTTAGCCCTAGTGGCGTTACTCTGAGGGACAAAGTGTAGTAGCATGTAACAGAGGCCCCATACTCATAGAATCCCCATCTGCATAAAACGGAAAAATAAATCCAGTTCACCAAGCATAAAAACTAACCTGAACACAGATTTCTGTGTCAGCCGGCCACCAAAGCCAAATCGGTTCTCAACAGATTGTTCCCAGAAAAAAAAAAGAAACAAAGCAAAATACCCAAAGCACACAATAAAAGCTCCATTAAATCAAGGGCATTTATCTATATTTTCACCCTGTAGAGTGCCATGCGGCCACACTACTTCACAACAGGTCGGCGGATATGAATACATGTTATCATGATGTGACCAAATTATGAAAGCCAACTTGAGACGTAAAACTGTTGTGCACCCACTCCACCAGCTCTGGACCAAAAAATCAACATAAAAACATGAGTAAAATTCAAAATATTACCATTCTGGAAAAGAATTAGCCTTATAATAGAAATAATGGCCTCACTGATGTTATTTTCCTGGAAATGACTGCCAGTTCTGTCGTTATTGTCTAAGTATCATCCTCCTTAACTATTTTTACCTGTATTGACATCCTGTATATTGATAACCAGTCCTTAAGTGCTACCAATGAAGCCAGCCCAGTAGCAAGGTGGTGGCACTACAGACTGCTATGCTGGTGACCCAAGATCAGGAGTGGTGTTGAGCTGCTAGGGGTCGGTTGGGGTGGGAGAGGATTGAGTGACCAATGGACAGCTCTCCTCTCCTAGGGATAGAGTGCTTTTAGGCACCACCACAATACTGCCATCAAATGGGGGTCTGGTGGCAGTGTGAGCCAGGGCCAGCACAAAGGGAGGGGAGCTGCAGGACTGTGCAGCATGTGCAAGTCTCCACAGGCATGCACCAACGTGCACGCCCCAGATCAGGGGAACAGGGGGAAAAACCAAGGTGAAAAATGGATGATATGTCAGGCATAAATGATGCTCTGTTTACCAGCCCCTCACTCATGCCCTCACAAGGACCCCAACCAGCAATCTGGATTGTGTGTCACTGGGTGGCGGGTGGCCTTCCCCCTCCTGGCCCTGCCATGGGAGATAATCAGTAGTGGATGCAGCCAGCAAAGTATGTCCTGTGGAGGTGATCACCAGTGAGGCGCAGGGGGATAGATGCCAAAGGGAGCCTAACCTGCCCTGGTCATGCAGGACATAAAAATCTTTATGGGAAAAATAAGAAAAAGAAGATCTACCAATATGATTTATTATGTAAGAAGTGGGACCCATTTTGCATTGTAATTGGACATCTTTTCATGAATTCTTGCAATCATTTTTTCTATTTATATGGCATTTAAAAGTTCTTCTCCTTCTCAGTAGGAAATGATGAGGTGGAAAGAGACCACAGCACTGTAAATGGGGTGTTCACCCTCCAACAGCCAGACCATACATTTGATAGGACCATAGTATGCCAGAAAGACTCACAACATAAACGGGAAAAATGTAAAAGACCAGCCTGTGGCAAGTGCCTGACCACATTACATGCCTGGTGTGTTGAGGCATCACCACCACCCCACCCCCATAATCACAACAATGTAACAGATATGTGCTTGATAAAGGAGAACTGCACTGAATCTGCAAGCCATTTTTCCCAGTATAAACAGTTTTTTTTTAAATACTGGTTCCAATACTGTTATTGCTTTAGAGCTGCAGGCTTTTTAATTATTCATGTGGACGTTTCTGATTCATACACTGCTGGTAAGGATCATGTCAGGACTTTGTGATGTTGTTTACGTCCTTGATCTTTCATTGTTGACACACTGCATCTGTGTTCTATTACAGAACTCTTTGGCTGAAAAGGACAAACTACATCATACCGTTGTAAAATAGTGCTTACCACAAGAGTATAAATCAGAATCACTCACTGCATCTACTACAAGGTCTTTCGAGATGGATCAATTACAGGACTTAAGCCATTTCTTAAACAAGCATTTGTCAATGCCGAATGTTGTCTCGCTGGCATTGGCATTGGTAGTGCAGGAGTTAGAGATGCATAATAGGAATGGCAGTGAAGTACTGAACTGACGCCAACCTCACCCCTACCCTGAAGAGACACATTTTCAACATAGGCATTTTGGGACCTCCCCTCATGAACAGTGGCATTGTGATTTTGTTAATCTGTCCCAAAAGCTGATTTCCCACAGAGACCAGTCATTCTGCGCCACAGGTGTGAAAACACATTTTGGGCAGGATGTGAAAAATGACATCTGTACTGTTCATAAGGAGGTGTGAAAAAATGCCAGTGGTGAAAATCTGGCTTGAAAATATTGCACATTTGCGAAGTTACAAGGGTGCATGGAAACTGCACAACGCATGCTTGTAACACAGTCATTTTATGGACTTTCATCACCAGATTTTCAACATATGCATTTTAGGACCTCTGCTCATGAAGAGTGTCACTGTCATTTTGTCAAACTGTCCCAAAAACTGATTTTGCACAGTGACCATGCTATTCTGCGCCAGAAGTGCAAAAACACATTTCGGCCAGGATATATAAAATGACAGCTGTATTGTTGATAAGGAGGTGTGGAAAAATGCCAATGTTGAAAATATGGAGTGAAAATATTACAAATTCTCAAAGTTACGAGCTTGCATGGAAACTGCACAACGCACGCTCGAAAAACAGTAATTTTTTGGATTTTTTTCACCAAATTTACAACATAGGCTTTTTGAGAGCCCTCCTCATGAACAGTGGCACTGTCATTTCATTAATTGGTTTCAAAAGGTGATTCCACACAGTGGCCACAAAATCACCTTTTGGGACTGAACAATGCCATGACAGTGACTGAATTCATGAGGAGGTGCCCCAATGACCCCATGTTGAAAATTTGGTGCCAAAATTCCTAAAAATGCCCATGATATGCACCAAAGTTGAAAAAACCCTATTTATGCCATTATACATCTTACCGATATTTCTTCAGTTCGAGGTCAGCTTTGAAGGGATGTCTTTCGGATGAGACGTTAAACCGAGGTCCCATCTGCCTGGGTTGGTGGTAGTTCAGGTGGATGTTAAAGATCCCATGGCACTTATCGAAAAGAGTAGGGGAATTTCCCCGGTGTCCTGGCCAAATTTCCCTCATTCACTAAAAATACCACCAACAGCTTAATCTGGTTCAAGGTCAGTTGGCATTCATCTGTATCCCCTTCCCCCGGGTCGTGCCTGAAAATAGGCAGGATTTGTCTAGTGCACTTACCCGGTCAACAAAAGCTAAATAAATAAATAAAATAAATAAAAGGGTGCAGGCGTGTTCCTGGTCCACCAAAAATCATCATACCAGACTCCGGAGGTAGGTATAGGGTGAAGGGGGGGAGTGGGGAGGCAGGGTGCTTAGAGGATGGGCGCGGGCTGGGGAGGGAGCAGGACAGACCACGAGGGACCATTTTCTTCCTTTACAGGTTAAAAAAATAAAAAACATTGCGGGACTTTTTTTTTTTACAGGGGCATTGGCACGCTGGGGTGGGCTCCCAGCATGCCACCTGACTGTTGGGGGGGCTAGCCGACAGGGGATTGGGCACCCCCACCGGCACATACCAAAGAGGAGGGGACTGTGAGGGACCGTTTTCTTCTTTTACAGGTTTAAAAAGAAAAAAAAAAACATTGCAGGACGTTTTTTGTTTTATAGATGCATTTGGCATTCTGGGGTGGGCTCCCAGTGTGCTACCTGAGTGTTTGTGGGGGCTAGCTGATGGGGGATTGGGCACCCTGCTGGCTTCCCTGATGAGGGCAAGTGCCAAGGGGATTGGGGCACCCTTGGCACACAACAAAATAAGGGGGGAATTATGCTGATGGGGAGTGGGCTCCCCCGTCGGCACATGAAATGGGTTAGGGCATGCCAACAGGAGGATTGGGCACCCCTGAACTTCAGCATTGTGGCAGGTGGTGATGGCAGTCACTGCCGCCATGTTTGCATCACCAGCAAAGGCACGTCGGAAGATGCTGCTGCATGATGAGCTTGGCACTCATTGCAGTGGACCTTTTCTTTGGTCTGGTGGCCACGTTACATATTGCTGGTATCAGTGCCTGCAGCTGCCTCATTGAGAAATGAGGGATGCACCTACTGATGCATGCCCTGCATTCACCCACAGTGACCATTCCTCCAAATCTGCTACTACTACTACTATATGTTGACTTTGCAAGCATGAGCCAACATAAAAACAGCTACTACATAAAGAAGTAACTTGCATGTTCAGGGCAGTTCTCCTTTAAGGACCCCCTACATCGCAGTGCTGGAAGTGAAATGGCAAAAAGAGTATACCATCTATCCAACTCTATCCAGTCACCCTGAACCAAGGGTGTCCCCGCACTGCCCCTCTCTGATAGCACCAACACAAGTGACCCCTTCCCCAGTACAACCCCTTTCTGTTCACATCAAAGCAAGTGAACTTGCACCAGAACAGCCCTTTCCCAGTGATGGCAAAATGAGAGCCCTGCCCCAACAAAGCCCCTCTCTGCTCAAGGCAAACTAAGTGACCACCTTCAGATCAGCCTGTTTCCAGTGATGGAATGCCACCATCCTGTCAGCAGGGCACACACTCAAGTCATTGTGTGCACATAGGGTGGGACCCAATTGCTAAAAGCACCCAAGTCTGGACTAGTGACTATGTAGATACAATGGTACTTGTACTCACCTGTGATGGCTCCAGCATGGTCCACATGATGCTCCTGGTATTGTAGTATGCATGCCTACTCTTCTCCGATGACATGAGCAAGTTGCTTCATGATAATTGAACCTATGGACATGTTCAATGGTATGGTGGTGGTGGTGGCATGGTCTAGTCTCTAGTCAAAGTGGAAGCCATGCATCTATACACCCCTCTACAATGCAGCCAGACATAACAAAAAGGACACTAGCACAGCCACTGAATGTCCTCCATCCCTATTCAGCCTGCTGTGCACAGCACACTTACTACTGTCAGTCTCTCGACGTCCCAACATCAGTTGAAGACATCATAGCACTCATTCAGGGCCAAAAGAAACAAAAAAGTCAGTAAAACAAAGAAAACTTCTCCAAGGGTACGTACTGTGCACTTCAGCAAAGAAACAGTCTACTATGCTGAAGCCCAGCATCACTACTATACAGTCAAAAAATGAACACACAATGGTCAAGATTCAATTAAAAAAATGTTTCTTTATTTCAGATATACCTGACAGACTGAAATGGATTTCCCTATACACAGTATACCAATGTTTTGCTCCTTCTGCACAGCCATTTTGTCAGGATGTAACTACATAATGGAGTCAAGGGTTTAAAGTGACTGTGGTAAGAAAACGATTTACAGCCTCCACGGAAACTCACTAGTAGTGCAATAATAGTGACAATTCAATTATAGTAGTGGTAAATGGACTTTGCCCATGCAAATAAGTATACACACATGTCATAAATGGTTAAAAAACTTAGAAAAAATGAAAAGAAGTAAACAACAAGTTGATATATGCTTAATTATATGAAACAAACCAGTAATTTCCTAATGGCAACATTTACATGCTGTTATTCATTGAACTGGTCTTTTAAAATGGGTTGGACATTTTCTGATTCCTGATTGGCTAAATGCAGTAAATTATGAGACCCATATGCCTATTCCCCAGAAATGCACAGGTTGGAACAAGTTCAGGCAATGGGATTTAGAGTTTGGGCAAGTCACATACCGAATTCATGAGCCACTTCACTCATCCCTGACTGCCATTGCAAACATGAGCATGGTTACCAGCCTTACTCACTGAAAACCATCAACAAGGCCCTAAAAAAGTAAAACATCCTTAAATTTGAAAAAATAAATAAACATTCTTTCCTCTCATAATACCCTCCTTACACACATAAACAAACTTAAACATGTTTGCGTGCATGTATGTGCTGTGCCTTTTTTTTTTTTTTAACCCCAGCTTTTCAAGACACTGGTTTTATGGTTCACCTTATAAACCTGACATGTACCACTTATAGTACATTGGCACCAGAGCTGCAAAAACACGTCTCATCCAGGATTTAAAAAAATGACACACGTCCATATATGAGGTGGTGTGGACAAATGGCTATGCTGAAAATTTGGAGCCAAAATATTGATTATTAGTGAAGTTATGAATGAATGTTGAAATACTGTAACATTCAGTCATATCCTGGGCATTTTACCATCTTTGTACACCAAATTTTCAGCTTAGCCTTCTTATTACCTCACTCATGAACCCAGTAGGCGAACATTTTCAAATCCCTGCCAGAATGTCATTCCACACCATCAAAATGTCATTCCATGCCACAGGCGTGAAAATACATTTTGGCTAAGATTTCAAAAATGTCAGCTATCACGTTTATGAGATGATGTGAAAAATGGCTATGTTGAAAATTTGGGGTCAAATTATTGCAAATTACTAAAATTATGAGCAAGCGTAGAAAACCTTTAACGTATGTGCATAACTTTCCCATTTGTACATATTTTGAGCTCAGATTTTCAACATAGCCTTCTTATGACACCACCTCATGAACAAGGGTGTTGAAAATTTTTAAATGCTACCAGAAAGGTGATTTTGCAATATGACCGTGAAATCACGTTTCAGCCTGATTTACATCATTCCAATGCCATTGTTCATGAGATGGAGTCCCAAAAAGGCCATGTTGAAAATTGGGGCCAAAATATGTAAAAATGGCAAAATGATGCATCGAAGTTCAAAGCCCCATTGAAATACATTGAAAGGCACTTACCTTAGTTTCTCACATTGCAGTCTGCGATTCCAGCAGCAAGACATGTCTTTGATTGGAGAATGGATCTTCACCCTGGGATTTGTTCATGTGTGTGTGGGGGTGTGGAGTGGTGGGTGCTGAGTGGGAGGTTGGGGTGAGGTGGGGCGGGTAGATTGGCGAGGGACCATTTTTGGTTTTACAGGTTCAAAAAATAAGAACAATGAGGGATGGTTTTCTTTATTTCAGGGATATTCAGATTCTGGGATCGGCACTCCGGTGTCGGGCTCATGTTCCGTGGCACCTTCTTCAAGACTTCAAATGGCAAATTGGCAATCTTTCCTTTTAAAGACAGAGACAGCAAGGTCCTTTCTGCCTGACAGTAGGGCAGTAATGGCACACAGAGCTGCAGAACACTCGGTTCTGCTGAGATTCCACATCCCTGATTGGTTGCTGAATGTCAGGAGGCTGCCAGAAAGTTGCACACGTTCAGTGTGCACTCTCTTAAAAAAAGCTGTGTCATGCCCGTGGAAGCGCCTAAGAACCAAAGTGAATCCACCAGTCTTTGGACCCGCTTCAGCTGGCCAAAAACCACCAAAGTTCAGCGTTTCAATGACTAGCCCTTCGACTTCATGCTCATCCTTAATACATACATACATACCTAAATAAATAAAATAATAAAAGACTGCCTGGCACACAGACAAATAGATGCTACTAAATAGAGCCAAAAGCCTCATTAAATGAAAAAGTCTTAACGCTCCTCTTGAAAATCTCCACCAAGGGGGGCCTCACTCAAAGATGCAGGAAGCAAGTTCCACAGGTCTAGACCAGCAACCTCAAATGCTCGGTCACCTGGTGATTTCAGCCTAGCCCTGGGAATCACCAGGAGGACCACCTTGGAGGAAAAGAGGGGGTGGAAAGATTGTAAGGAGTCAGGAGTTCCCTCAGGTAACCAGAAACCAAAACGGTTTATCCCCCACAGGTTGGACCATGGAGTGGAATCATATCTCCTAGGCAAATACTTCACTCAAAAAGCCTCAGTTGCCAGAGGGAGGAACTGGTGAGGAGGAAACAGGCCAGTTGTCCTAGCTGGGCACGGTGGAATGAGGGTCTTCATCTGTGTCAAGTTCACCCCTTATTTTGTTTGCCCTGTAGCCCCACCCCTTATCCCACACACATGGGGTTCTCTTGTGAAGTGACCAGCCTTGAGCCCCTCAGGACCATTGAAGAGCTGTGCCCCCATTTACGGCAGTAGCCACACACATGGTCAGATATTTCCAGATATTTTGTGAAATTTCTAAAGAGTTTCTCTCTGCTGCCCCTACTGTGGAAATGCATATAGCAGGAGATTTCTCTAGAAATATCACAAAAATTTCTGGAAATATCTGATCATGTCTTTGGCTATGACTATAGCTCCGTGAGAAACAAGCTATTACTCTAACAATATCTCAGCAATCCTTTATTATTTTATCAGTTTAGTTAATTCTACTTACTACCTCCAATTTGGGCAACAGAAGAAGAATTGCCTTGGAAATGGAGCAGGATACTGATTTTGCAGTGCAGTTTGCACCTCTGCTACCATTGCCGGAGTGCAGACAAGACCCCAAAAGACTGAAGGTAGAAGAATACCTGTCTTCCCCAGAAGCTCAACCATTAAAAGCGCTCACCCTAGAAAGGTTCTTCAGACAGCTGGGGAACATCAAAGATGTGATCATCAAGCTGACCAGCGACATCAAAACCATCTGGCCAACCATCGACGCAGGTCATTTATGATGACTCATCATGATCAACACATTAACAGCACAGTAATATCAGGATATGCCTATCCCCATACAGCAAAACAGATGAATCAGGGATACAGAGGTCCATATTAGTTCCATGGAGGACCACGTTGGGACGATCAAATCAGAAGTATTGGCACTAAGGTGCAAACTGTCAAGGCTCGAAGAATGCTTTGAGGACCAGAAGGTCTGTAGCTGCTGCAATAATCTGGTCATCTTGGGGCTACCACAATGCTGCAAAGGTCCATACACCATCCAGTTTGTTTAGAAGCTCTGCACAAAGCTGGCGGGCCCTTCTCCTCATGAACCAAACTGTGTGATTGAGAGGGCGCAAAGATCCCTACAACTAATGCCAACAGAAGGTGAGCACCCAAGTCCATCAATGTGCTTAAGATATAGTGCAAAATCCAAGAGTTTAAGGAGGTTTCATGGGAAGGCAGGAGAATATTTATCTTTCAAGACCTTAGCCCTCAGGTAGGCCTGAAGCAAGTTGCCTACAGGTGGATAAACTCGAAGCTCTTCGTGGCGTATATCAGATTTAAAGTCCTGGACCCAGTCAAACTAGCAATTTCAACAGACACAGAGCAGAAGCAGTTTGCATCTTTGGAACAAGCGATGAAGGAGTTACCAGCTGTATTTCCAAATGTGTTTCCCACGCAGCAACATGAAGTGAGACTAGACCCCTAAACATTTGAGAAGGGAGAATGAGGGCACAGACATGTAAAGCCATATGTTGAAGCATTGGCTGCTTTTCTACTGTTTTACACAATCTGTTTCATAAGTTTTAATACCAGTTATTTGGCATTCCTTTTAATTGGCAATGAGGTAAAGCTGAGCAGACTACAAGAGGAAGAGTGGAGAGATCAGGTGGGAAAGCTGACTGCCCTATATGAGCTTTATGATACGGGCAATAATAGTGACGGGTTGGGTTTGGAGACCAACAATAGAGAAAGGAACTGAGTATAGTGGAGGAAGGGGGCATACAGATGACACTGCAAACTGTAGTCCACAGAGTTAATATAAGAACTGCCTGAAATTGTGATAATCATCCCTCGTAAGTAAAGACTCCTGCTTCTCTCCACCCCCTAGCCAAGTACTGTACCACAAATTTCTTCAACAGGAACATTGGGAGGGTCACAGAAGCACCCAGGTAACAACAGAGCAGGCTGGCTTAGGACCTGAATATCACTAATGACTTAGCAATCATTATCAAGAACTTTATGTACTGAATGTCATGCTTACTCTGGACAGGTACAAATTACATACAAGAGGCACCTTGAGGGCGCAGAGATATGAAAGCATGAATGTTATGTTTTTCTGATTAGTAAATATGCCAGTTCTAAGTTGACATAGGTTTGAAACTCTTATATCAAAGGGAGAGTGGAGGATGGTTACAACACCACAAGGGTTATATATGTGATTATGAGGTGGGGCACTTAACCGGGAGCACCTGGAACTGGTAAGCTACCTTCCAGAAGTGCCTCAGGATCTGCATCCAGTAGAGCTCCCAGGTGACCACAATTAACTACTGGTTCATTAAGTTGGGAAAGAGTTGCTTAGAGAAGTCATTCCAGGTTAACAAGAGTTCCAAGTGGAGTTGCTTGGAGACCTGCTACTGGTCTATCATGGTCCTGAACAGCTGAGGTGAGATCGAGTGGACTGGGTTCAGTTGGTATACTAAATGTTCTATGTTAAGTGTGTATTGATAATGTTGGGGTATGTTATGTGTGGGGGTCTATAGCGGGCGGGCATGCATAGCAGAGATACAGCAGGGTTTTATGTGGGAATGATGATCCATTAGACACCAAGAATTTTCGGAATGGATTATGGGTATTACCTATCAGTTCCCTTCATGGAACATAAAAAGCAAAAGGGAAGAGACACTGCATTTTACAGCACCTGAAAAAACTGCAGATCAACACTGCATGCTTACCAGAAATGCATCTCAAAAGGGATCAAGTACTAAATTTCAGGAAGGAATGGGTAGGGCAAGTGTATGGAGTGGAGGACTGCACCAAATAGAGGGGAGTGATAATCATGATAGCAAAATGTATCCCCTTCAAGCTGATCAAAGAAATCTGGGATCCAAAGGGTCAGTATATCTTCCTGCATGGCATGTTAGGACAGACTGAGGTCCTCACAAATGAAAGTTGTTTATTTAGAGAGAATGATGGTCACCATGCTGAGTGGATGTTGAGATCAGCTCTGATACAAGCAACTCAAATGTTGTTTGGTAATTTCAGTGCCTTTTCCTGTGATAATATTTTAATTTTTAGCTAGGGTAGTTGCAGGGTTGTCATTAGATTAGATTGATTTGTAGTGATGTAGGCAAGGTATATTAGGTTTTATTTTAAGCTTATCTGTTTTAAGCTCGGGTGTTATCAGTTTGACTCCCATACATCTATAGAGGTCACTGAACATGCTGAACGTAAACGCTGAATTTCCATGTTTGTGGTATAGACACATCAGGTCTAATCACTGCAATTGCAACATCAATGTGCAGACTGGCATGTTTTTGCTGTTTCATTTTCATATTCTAGGGGTAATTTTGTGTCTGACCACATTTGTGACCTGCAGGCTGCACCAACATAATAGGGGATAGACTTTCCTGTTTTTGGAACTCTTCCCTTCACTACGCTGGTTTAACTGGGGGAGTCAGTTTTCCCAGCCTTGGATTATAGCAGCAGCCCTGAGAAGAGGAACAAAGAGTATATTACAGACACTGTCTGGAGCATTTAATCTACGCCTGTCTTCCAGTGGTGGTAATGTACCCTCGGCTTAGATTGTAATGATCTTAATGGAGCAGGCACTTCACCTTTAAACTGCCATGGTGAGAGAGCAGCAGTAAGGGAGGGGAGCTCAGTCATTACTTAGCTGCACTGGCCTGGCTGAGAGGCAAGCTGTACATTTTGATAAAGACAGCAGTGGGTTACTTTTGGTTTTATCTATCTGACCCACTAGCAGCTGCACACTGAGAGAGTGTGGTAAGGACTGGCACCTCTCTGGTCTATATGGCTCTTTGTTATGTTGCTCCCTTAACCGTTATCTGAACAGCCTGGACCCAAATGGACATTTTGTCCCTCAGTGGCATTGAGGGGGTCTCCATATACTTACTTTAAAACTTATATGGACATTTGGTATTGTTGTCTATAATTGTTATATGCAGATTTCTGCACCCCTTGGTTACAGTTTTAATTTTTAGTTTTATTGCAGTGGATGGGGTGAGTGAGTGGTATTATCTGATTGTTTAATTTGTATGACTGTGAGTGTGTGAGAGGGAGTGAGTGGGTTAGTGCTGTGGCTCACTGTCGTGAGTTTATTGTTTTATAAGTTTAGTTTATTCTTTTAGTTTAAGTTGACCAGGTCTGGCATTATGTGCACTGGCCTGAACAGTTCCAGGTGTAGCTACACATTGGACCAGCTATGGCTGTTATGCCCTTTCGGGGGATCCGCATATTCCTGTCATCAGAGGTTATAAGCCACTGAGCAGGTTTTGGGATCTTCCAGGGGTGGAGCAACGGCTGTTGTGGAGGTTCTAATTGGGCTGATGGGGAGCATCACATATGGTAATTCAGGACTCAGAGGCACCCAGGGAGGAGATGGAACAATGATGGTGGACCTCCCTGTCTTGTTCCCCTCCCTAGGGCCTTGCTGAATAACAACAGGCAACAGGTTAGCAGGCCAGCTGACTTTGCTCCTCCCCATCAGGCCATTCTTTGTAACATGAGATCATTAAGGAATAAAACAGCAGTGATGGAGGGTTTTGTCTGTGATTCCTTGGCTGATCTTGTCTGTATTACTGAGACCTCACTGGCAGTTGACTCTAGCCCGGTGTTTGAGGCTTTGATTCCAGTTGGGTATTCAGTGGTACATTACCTGAGGTGGAATCGTGGGGGTGGAGAGGTGGGGGTGGGGAGCCATTTGTTTTAGATCCGCTTTGGGATTCATGGTGCACCCCATGGGAACTTCAAGGTCATTTGAGAGTGTGTCTGTAAGAGGTGCGGCAGGTGTAGACTGTAGGGTCATCCTCATATACCGACCTCTGGGTGTGAGGGTGCTTTTCTGCAGGAACTGGCAGATTTCATGGCTGACCGGATGTTGGAGGCTCCCAAGTTGCTAGTGTTGAGGGACTTCAGTGCCTGCGTGGATGATGAAGTCTTGCCTTTTGGTCAGTAGCTCCTCCAATTAATGTCATCTCTGAGCCTTACACGGGCAGTTGCCTCTGCGAACCATGTGCACGGTCATACTCTAAACTTCATCTCGTCATTGGGACTTGAAGTAATTGTAGTCAAGGCTGATCTGGTCATTTGGTCAGATCATCATGCCACATCATTCCTTTGTGGGGTCCCCCGTGTTAATACCACGTGTGCACAGTCATACTCTCAACATCATCTCATCATTGGGACTTGAAGTAATTGTAGTCAGGGTTGATCTGGTCATTTGGTCGGATCATCATGACATGTCATTCTTTTGTGGGGTCTCCCGTGTTAATACTCTTCCTGTGGAGATGGTCTGGTACCACCAAAAATGTAATCTGGAGCCTCGCAAACTCCAGGCGGCACTGTACATCTCAGGTATGATGATGGCTTGTGCTCAGGCAGCCAAGTAAGCTGTGGAGCTCTGTAACACAGTTCTCACAGTTGCCTTGGACTCCTTAGCAGCTTACAGTGTCCATCCCTTGACTTTCTGCCACAGCTCACCATAGTATTGTGAGGAGCTGAGGCTGTTGAAGACTAAAGGACGAAAGTCGGAGCATTTTTGGTTGAAATCTTGCACTGAGGAGGACAAATTGGCTCTGAGAACTCACTATGATGAATATCAGAGGGCAATTTCCTTGAAAAAATAGAGTTCCTGTCAAGGACTATTGCTGCAAGCAAGAACCAGCCGGCTCAGCTTCTTCGCACCATAGGTAGATTGATAAATCCTCTCTGTCTGTGGTCTGAATGAGCCTTTTCCACAAAAAAGTATGAAGAGTTTAGTAGGTTCTTCCTTGGCAAACTGTCCTCCACTGGGACTGGAATAGCTTCAAGCAGCCTGTCATGTGCTAGTGATATTCAGGTTTGGTCGGGCACTGATAATTTGCCGCCCCGGGGTGAGTTCCAGCCGGTTGAAGAAGAGGAGGTGGTTCTGTTGATCTTTAGTCTGCACCCTACTTACTGACTGCTGGACCCTGGGCCTACTTGGATGCTTATTAGTAGCCTTGAAATCCCTTATACTGAGATTGTCAGGTGTTCTCTGAGAGAGTTTTTACATCAGCTTTGAAAAAGGCAGTGGTGAAGCCTCTCCTTAAGACACCATCTTTGGACCCCGAAAGTCTGGTCAACAACAGGCCTATCTCAAACCTTCCCTTTCTAGGGAAGGTTATTAAGAAGGTAGTGCAGCACAGCTTTAGACTCTGCTGGAACAGTATAATATCTACACACCTCTGCAGTCGGGGTTTAGGCCTTGTCACAGTACTGAGACTGCCCTTGTCAGGGTGATGCATGATCTTCTCATAATGAGAGACTGGAGCTTTGTTTCATCTTGGTTCTGGTTCTGTTGCATCTCTCACTGGCATTTGACACGGTGGACCATGGTGCTCTGATTGATTGCCTGAAGAACTATGTGGGACTCACTGGCACTGTTTTGTTCTGGTTTGAGTCCTATATCACTGGGAGATCACAACAGGTAGCCCTAGGTAATTTCATCTCCAGGGCAGTTGTGATATCCTGTGAGGTTCCACAAGGCTTGAACTTAGCACCTACTGTATGTTGTTCACCGTGTACATGTTGCCATTGGATGAGATCATTAGACAGTATGGAATAGAGTTTCACTGCTATGCAGATGATACTCAGCTCTATCCATTTTGCACCCCTGACTGGCTGAATGACGTCTTGGTTATTGGGCATTGCCACAAAAAATCAATGACCGGATGGCCTCCAACTGGCTGTGTCTCAACTCTGGCAAGACAGAGGTTATGATTGTTGATCCAAGTAGACATGGACCAGCTATGATGAGTGGAGACCTACTATTGCCATCTGTGAATGGTCAGCCACTCTGAGTTGTGGATGTGGTGAAGAATCTGGGCATCATTCTGGACTGCAAGCTTACATTAGAGTAACGGGTGTCAGCAATAGTCAGGAACATTTTTTACCATCTTTGTAATATTGCCCAGATCAAACCACATCTTGCAAAAGTCGATCGGGAGATGATAGTCCATGTCTTTGCCTCTTCCAGACTTGATTATCATAATGCTCTCTACTTAGAGTTGTCTGGGGGTTTGATGCATTGCCTGCTGTTGATGTAGAACACTGTGGCTGAACTGGTGATGAGAACTTCTCGAAGGAACCGCATCATGCTGGTGCTGAGTGGTCTGCACTGGTTGCCTGTACAGTGGTGCATCACCCTCAAGATATGCTTGCTAACATTCAAGGTCCTACATGATCTGGGCCCAAGCTACCTGAAAGAGCTCTTGTTACCCTACACACCCTCCCTCTCTCTCTGATCCACTGATCTGGGCTTGTGCTATGTTCCCAATTCTCACTTCAAGCAATCGAGGGGCAGTGCCTTCAGGGCTGCTACCCATTGGTTTGGAACACCTTGCCAGATGTAATTAGATCTACCCATACAGTGGGGGCCTTCAAGCACAAATTGAAGACATACTTATTTGCACAGGCCTTCCCTGATTAATTCATAATATTGTTACTGCTTATTTATATAATATTTCTGTATTTTTACTGAAACTGTTTATGCTATTTTATTGTTGAGAGGTGCCCTGAGCTTTTGGAAAAGGCACCATATAAATGAAGTTGCCTTGCCTTGCCTTTCCTCATTGGGTCAGTCTATGGGCTAAATGTTGACTCTCTCCACTTCTTTGCCAAACTGACCACCGAACTAGCTGATTATATGAGGCTTCCCATTTTAATAGGATGGGACTCGAATATCGTATACCAATGCAATGTTGGTAGAATTGGGGTTCCACAGAGAGGACTGACACCAGGCCTAAGAGCTCTTCGAGAAATGTTAGACACTTTCAGATTACTGGATCCATGGAAGATCTTCCCACAGAGAAGGCTTATACCTTCTAATGTACACCCACAAGTCATTTTTTTCTAGACTGGATTTTTTTGCCATGAGTAGCAAGAGCCTCCCAGGTCTGCAGCTGTCTGAGATAGAAGCCCTGGTTCTCTCAGACCACCACCAGTCCGATTATAGTTCAAGGGGAGCATAGTCAGACAGGATCTGGAAATTTAATACACATCTATTAAAATAAAAGTTATTGCTGACAAAATCAAAAACCACATACAAAACATCATAACTGAAAACTAGGCATCAGAGGTGGGTGGGATGTAGTGTGAGGAGCAGCTAAATGCAGCATGAAAGGGAAGGTTATCAGGCTTCCCTTCAAGAGAGAGAAAGAGTCAGAGAAAAAACTTCCAGCCTCCTGACAGAGATTAACGCCTTGGAGGGAAGCCTGAAACCCTCTACCCCAGATAAAACATGCAGAACACTGAACACGCTAAGAGCCCAATAAGCAGCTCTGACAAGGGAGAAGGCGGAACAGGCAATCTTCTGGGCCAGAATAGGTTATATAAATCAGAGGGAGAAGGCTGTAAAACTGATGGCCCTGCAAACTTCCCCACCAGGAAGATGAGAGGGTGATCAAAGGCATGAGGAAGTATTGGACAGACTCTGCAGTAACACACTCCAGCACAAGCTGAGGTATTTAAACAGTTCTATTAGGTCCTATATACAGAAAAGCAGGAGAACAGGAACATGGTGGGAGAGGTTCAGAGATACCTAACAGATTTAAAGCTTCCACAGCTATCAGAGGCACAGCAGAACATGATAAAAGGACAGATTACAGAAAGGGAAGTACTAGTAGCCATACTTTGTATAAATCTAGATAAGGCCTCTGGACCAGATGGGTTCCCATTTAACGTCTAACATCTTTAAGAGTTTTGGATCAGAATTAGCACCACTATTGACCAAAACATTTCATTAGATTTTTGAGAATTGCACCAGGGATCTCACTCTTACAGATGCCAGAATTACTTTGTTAGCCAAAAAGGAAGGATGATACGCAGGCCAGTAGTTATAGGCCCATTTCGCTTATTAACTCAGATCATAAATACCCCAAGCCCAGCTCAGGATCTTCCACTGAGTGGGCACTCCCGCTGTTTGCAGCCCTGGTTCTGCATTGGCCGGGTGCTGCTCCTTGGACCACTGGCTGCTACCTCAAGCCCAGCACAGGATCTTCCACTGAACGGGCATTCCTGCTGTTTGAGGCCCCAGCTCTACATTGGTCGAACGCTGCTCCTTCGATCACCGACCGCTACCCCAAGCCCAGCACAGGATCTTCCTCTGAGTGGGCACTCTCACTGTTTGCAGCCCCGGCTCTGTATTGGCTGGGTGCTGCTCCTTGGACCGCTACCCCAAGCCCAGCTCAGGATCTTCCTCCTAGCAGGCACTCCTACTGTTTGCAGCCCTGGTTCTGCATTGGTCGGGTGCTGCTCCTTGGACTGATGACCGCTACCCCAAGCCCAGCTCAGGATCTTCCACTGAGCAGGCCCTCCTGCTGTTTGCAGCCCTGGCTCTGCATTGGCTGGGCGCTGCTCCTTGAACCACTGACCACTACCCCAAGCCCAGCTCAGGTACACTCACTGGTAGAACCTTCAGGAACTTGGCAGGCTCAAGACCAAGGATGTCATTGGCCGGCCCTGATTTGGAACAGCTGTGATTGGCTGCTTTTCTGACTTACCGAAGGGTTTGAATTCTTGGTGATCTGACAGTGGAGAACACTTGCAGGGCTCCTCCCGAGAGATAATTCTGCCCAAATTTGTAATTAATTAACTCTAGACTGTTGATAACTGCCTAGATGTAATTTATAGAGAAAAAAAAGAGAGAGAGAAATTTTAAGGACTGCCAGCAAATGTTTCATTGCAAGCTAGATAACAAAAGTCTCAATTAATGTATCAGGACTGTTGGTAACTGCATAGATGTATTGCTGAAAAAATAATAAACAGACTGCTAGTAAATGCTTTATTTGTGCAAGTCAGTTAGTCAATGTTACTGTACCAAGGCAATAGTTAACCTGTTCCTGACTGCCCACCTCTACTGCCCTCTATGTTGAACTGCTGCAGTTTTTATCTACCTTATTTAATACATCCCCTTCTCGCTCTTCCACTCTCTACGCAGGATCTTACGCTGAGCGGGTACTCCCGCTGTTTGCAGCCCTAGCTCTGCATTGGCTGGGCACTGCTCCTTGGCCTGCTGACTGCTACCCTAAGCCCAGCTCAAGATCTTCCTCTGAGCGGGCACTCCTGCTGTTTATGGCCCCAGCTCTGCATTAACCGGGCACTGCTTCTTGGACCGCCGACCACTACCCTAAGCCCAGCTCAGGTACGATCACTGGTAGGACCTTCAGGAGCTCGGCAGGCTCAAGGCCGAGGATATCATTGGCTGGCCCTGATTTGGAACAGCTGTAATTGGCTGCTTTTCTGACTCACCAAAGGGTACGAATTCTTGGCGGCCTGACAGTGAGGAACGCTTGCAGGACTCCTCCCGAGAGATAATTCCGCCCAAATTTGTAATTAATTAACTCTGGACTGTTGATAACTGCCTAGATGTAATTTATAGAAACAAATGAGAGAGAGAAATTTTAAGGACTGCTAGCAAATGTTTCATTGCAAACTGGATAGCAAATGTCTCAATTAATGTATCAGGACTGTTGGTAACTGCATAGATGTATTGTTGGGAAAAAAACAGACTGCTAGTAAATGCTTTATTTGTGCAAGTCAGTTTGTCAATGTTACTGTGCCAAGGCAATAGTTAATCTGTTCCTGACTGCCCACCTCTACTTTTCTTACTTTTTCCTTACCTGTTTTTCGATTTATTCTCAGTCTAACCTCTTCCTTCTCCCCCATTTCTACCTGTAACCTGTCCCCCTCCTGGCAATTGTTTTTTTTTTTTCACTAACTGCCAATCTAGTCTCTTCCTTCTCCCCAGGTCAACCTGAAACCATCCCCCTCTCTGCTGACCTAGATCGTGCCTCTGGTGATGCTCAGCTTAACTCTGGGAGATTCCCAATTCCAACCCCTCTTGAATAACTTAAGTACCCTGCCTTTGTCCGAGCAAGGGACCTTGGCACCAAAGCCCTAAGCTGCACTCATCACCAAATCCTTCCTGTGCCCCCCACACCTCCTTTTGGCATTCCCTCCCCTTCTTTTGTACTCTGCACCTGCCCACCCTCTGTGTTGAACTGCTTCAGTTTTTATCTACCTTTTTAATACATCCCCTTCTCACTCTCTCCCTCTCTCCGCAGGATCTTCCACTGAGTGGGCACTCCCGCTGTTTGCGGCCCCAGCTCTACATTGGCCGGGCGCTGCTCCTTGGACCGCCGACCGCTACCCCAAGCCCAGCTCAGGTACGTTCACTGGTAGGACCTTCAGGAGCTCAGCAGGCTCAAGGCCGAGGTTATCATTGGCTGGCCCTGATTTAGAGCAGCTGTAACTGGCTGCTTTTCCGACTCACCAAAGGGTTTGAATTATTGGTGGCCTGACGGTGAGGAATGCTTGCAGGGCTCCTCCTGAGAGATAATTCTGCCCAAATTTTCTTCCACCCCCACCCCTCTCCTGTCCTTTATTAAATGCTCCTCTGACATGGGCAGCTCCACCCCTGGTCTCCGACTGGCCAATAGATGGAACTATACATTGAGAACCTCCCACAGTATACTTAAAGTAACCTGTAGGCTTCAACTCTCCACTAAATTTCTCATAGACTACTGACAGCCTGCTAGTCATGACAAGTCTCCACTCTGCCTAGTACAGAGACAGGCTTTCACACTGCATAGTGAAGTGCGCTGTTACAATACAAACCTGCCCTGTATTCAGCCCCTGACCTTCCAGCTTGCATCTAACCACATTGGCTTTATTCCTTCTGCCTCTCCAGCATAAGAAGGTATTAAGTTAGGCATAAGCCTAATTCACTAGTCGCTGAATAACTGCACCTCAAGAGTGTACCTTAGGGTAATAAGTTTCCATGTCTCTCTTTTAGGATGGGCCATGCTGCTAATTAGCATTCAGCCCATCCATGAGTCCCCCTATGGCCATAGTGCACAAGTATCTGACACTAGCTGTTATACAGTGTTACAGGACTTGGCATGTTTGGGTGCAGGTACTCATGCCCTTATAACACCCATTGCCCCTGCCTTCCAATCATCACCATCTCCCCATCCACTAATTATTGCTGCCAGAGTATTGCTGTGGGCCCAATCCTTCACCCTTCATGTTCCTGATCCAAAAACTTGTCCTTCCACCCGACACACTACCAAAAAGGGAAGGATTCAGTTTTTAAAGATGCTTTTAAACATCATCAATAAATTACTGTCTCTCTTCCTAATCTGCTCTTGCAACGCTGAGCTAAACCCAGGTCCACCACAACCTGTCACTACCCCCTCTGACTTAGCGAATTTAAAGGGGATAAGCTTCTTGCACATTAATGCATGTAGCTTGCTCAAAAAACTGGATGTCATACAGTCCTGGATTTGCCACACCAAACTGGACTTGCTAGTGATTTCTGAAACTTGTCTGAGAAGCGCAACTCCAGACCATGAAATAAACTTTCCAACCTACAACATTTACAGAGCTGACAGGCAATCGAGGAGGGGGGACACCATCTATATCCGCTTGAAATCTGAGGTCTCTATAATAATGCCATCACTGTCCCTAAACAATATGAATGTCTCACAGTAAGGATGCAGCTATCGTCTGCTGAGTCCTTAATTATTTCTAGATGTTATCGACCCCTTCAGGTGGATTACAACTGCTAAACCACCTCCATTGCCTGCCTGGACTGTCACTCCTCAGAAGTGATTATTTTAGCGGACTTGAATCTTGATTGGCTGTCCCCAAACTCAAATCCATTGAAAGACCTTTGCGACATGTACGGTCTTTCACAGCTCATTTCTGAACCAACCCGCTTGAATGACAAGAACCCTGCTCACAGTATTCTCCTCAACTTGATTTTGATAAATAAGCCGCACAACTTCTCCCACTCAGCAGTGTTCTTTAAAGATGTTAGTGATCACAGCACTGTAGCCTGTGTGAGGACCACCCTCAAACTTCCTTTAAACTCAATGTATATTTACAAAAGGAGCCATAGAAATTTTGACTTTAACAACTTCCTAAGAGATTTACGTGCTATAAGATGGCAACAATTCTACCTTGCAAGATCTATGATGGCAGCCTATAACCTATTTCAAAATCTTGTTTTAGCAGTAATAGACAAGCATGCTCCACTCACCAAGGTCAGAATGAAAAAAAGGTCCTGTCCATGGTTCAATGAGCACATTAAAGCTGTCCTTCGCCATAGGGATGTGCTATGGAAATGAGCCCGCAAATCCAAATTACCCTCAGATTGGATGGCATTCAGAATAGTGCGAAACCAGTGCACCAAACTAATCACATCTGAAAAATCAAAATTCTTTAGGACGAAACTGGATAATACCTCCTCCAACCCTACCCTTTTTTGGAGAGCTTTGAGAGATGTCGAAGGGCACCATCCACCATCAATGCTCCCTGCAAAAATTGTTAACTCATCACATCGAATAATCCTCAAATACTGAATCTACTTAAAAATCATTTTGAGACTGCGAGGCTGGCCTTTGTCTACTCCCCTACTAGCAAGCTGCTCTCCAAGCTGGAGACACCGGATATACAAGGACAGGTGATTAAACTACCCCTTGCCCTTAGACAAATTCTGCTTCAACCCAGCATCCTTCAAAGAAGTTGAGGGCCTACTACTAGCTCTTGACACTAAAAAAAGTGCAGGCGCAGATCTAATCGACCCTTTCTTCTTGAAGTTGGGATACCGCATCCTCACCGCCCCCATCACCCACCTGTTTAATTTATCTCTATCGCAAGCTACTCTCCCTGACATGTGGAAAATCACTCATGTAGTCCTTCTTTTCAAAACCAGTGCCCCTTCAGATCCTAATAATTATAGACCTATCTTCCTGTTGCCCATTCTATCCAAACTCTTGGAAAAAATTGTTAACTCACAACTACGGGAATACCTGGATTCTCATAAAAAGGTAAATCCAGTTCAGTCCGGCTTTTGACCCAGGCATAGTACTGTATCCACCCTCACCAGTGTCACCAATGATTGGCAGTTGGCACTGGACTCCAAACTGCATGTGGGAGCCATATTCCTTGACCTTAGCAAGGTCTTTGATAGGGTCGACCACAACCTGCTGCTATCTGAGCTTCTTAGCATAGGTCATGATGACACAGCTGTTAAGTGGTTCTAGTGTTACTTGACTGGCTGCCAGCAGCAAATAAAAGCTCAAGGAGAACTATCCACGCTCAAAACTAAACAGAGGGGCATCCCGCAAGGGTCTATTCTGGGCCCATTCCTCTTTGCATTTTATATAAATAAACTCAACACTGGTATCAAGGCTGCAACTGTCCATCTATTTGTGGATGATATTGTGATCCACATAGCCAAACCATCCTTCGAACAAACTTACAACACATTACAGGATGATTTTGAAGTTTTACAGAATAACCTCTTGAGCTTGAAGCTGCTACTAAATGCTAAAAAAACAAAGGCTATGCTCCTATCCACTCAGATCTATTTCCTTAATTCCGCATCTGAGGGGTCAAAGCTGCAAATCACTACACTGCTGAGTGAAATGCTGGAACTGGTGGATAGCTTCAAATACCTGGGTGTCTGGATCAATAGCAAGCTGTCCTTCACAGCACACATAGATGCACTGACAAAAAAACTTAGGCAGTGCCTGGGTCTATTCTTTCATATAAAAAATCTTCTAACGCCGGATGCGAAAATCAGGCTGGTACAGACAACCTTCTTACCACTCCTGGACTATGCGGATATTATATACAGTCATGGTCCAAGTTCTGCCCTGGCCAAATTGTACACTCTGTAACACAGAGCTATTTGATTCATAACTGAGGCACTCTTTAACACCCATCATTGTACCCTATACTCCATGTTGGGTTGGCAATCGCTTAAAA
The DNA here is from genome assembly GCA_016271365.2 of Neoceratodus forsteri. Taxonomy (NCBI): domain Eukaryota; kingdom Metazoa; phylum Chordata; order Ceratodontiformes; family Ceratodontidae; genus Neoceratodus; species Neoceratodus forsteri. The sequence goes on from CM028130.1 coordinate 1,416,943,495, forward strand.
CCAGACAACTATAGTATGCAGCCATCTGGACATTGTAAGCGCTAACCAATAAACTCCCAGAATACATTAGTAGCTTCTTCACCATCACCCAGGGGAACTATTCCCTCTGGAGCTACTCCTATATATCTCTTGTTATCCCTAGAATTAGAACCCGTCATGGCGCCCATGCAACAAGTCATGTGCTACCCACAATTTGGAATACTATGCAAAAAACACTGAAGCTCACATACCTTGTTAGCCTCACAACATTAAAAAAACCTTATTAACCAGTCCCTATAAGACTGCTGTAGCTGTTACTCCTAAGTTCCACTATCCATGAGTAGCCACCTTCTAATTTCCCTAATCATCAAATCGTCTAACTTTACCTTAACTTTCCTAACACGAAACAAGCACTCTATGTATGAGTCTAGTCCTAGCCTGAGCCAGCACTTGTCATGCTACGTTGGCTCCATGCACTTATTCATGTACAGCATATATCAACCTGAAGTTATTACCGATGTCAGTATGTAACAATTGTGCTTGATCAATGCTCATTCTGTTGTTGACTTGTTATGCAGTACATTATGAGTCTTGGAGGGACAACTCTTGACTCCTCTGTGTGCTACGTATTCATTTATCCTTGTATTGTAACTCATATATGTTGTATTATACTGACCGTACTTGTATTATTGTTTTGTTTTGTTGCCGTGGGAAAATCCCCCAGGCCCACATTGTAAATGAGTACTCTTAAAGGTGTTCCACCTGGTTAAATAAAGATTGATTGATTAATTGTTTTATAATGGCTAAAATTCTGGTCACGAGATTGGGTAAGGTATGGGAGGTGCTCATTGGTCCAGAGCAAGCAGAATTTATGGCTGGGAGGGTCTCAAATGACTACCTCAGGAAACTATATCACTTGGTCTCTGCATCAAGGGGGGCTGAGGCAAATGCAGTTTTGGTCTCTCTGGATGCAGAAAAAGTATTTGACAGGGTGCCCTAGAGCTTCCTCTTTAGGATCCTGAGGGAGTACACCATATCACAATAATTTATACAATGGATCCAGGTGCTGTACCATGGTCCCACGCCCAGATCCTATGCAATGACATCCTGTCAGAGAGAATTAGATTAACCAGAGGCAAAACACAACTGTGTCCCTCATCACTAATGATTTTCAATTTATACTTGGAGCCACTGGCACTGCACATCAAGCACAATCCACAAATTAAGTGTATAAAGGTGGGGGAATGGAGTTTAAACTCTCTACGTATTCAGATGATGTCTTATTACATATATCAGATTGTACAGTCTCCTTTCCAGCAGCCCTGGTGGAAACAGACAAATTTAATAAGCTCTTAGACTACAGGCTAAATATTGGTAAAACCAGTGTGCTGCCTTTAAGTATAAATGTAAATAAGCAAAGCATGGCAGGTCTGTGCTTACAATGTGAGCCCAAACACTTGACATTCTTGGCCATAAAAATACCTAGACATTACTTAGACCTAAAGACCCTAAGTTTGGACCCCCTGATAAAATCCATTAAGTTGGACCTGGATTGTTTGGGGTGCCCTCCTTATGTCTCTGTGGGACAGAATAAATATTATTAAAATGAATGTGCTACCTTGAGTTATGTACCCAATGGGGATATTAAATATTCCTTTGCCTTTAAAGTGGTTTAAACAGCTACATTTCCTGATTGCCAGATTTTTATGGCAAAGGAACGTGGCAAGACATTAATATTGTAAACTGACAGTTACAAAGGCAACAGGTGGGTTATGTCTGCCAGATTTCCTGTTTTACTGCTTTGCCCTGCAGGGACACAAATATCTGCAATGGGGAATGCAGGAGGGCCAGGAAGATGGGAGTCCACACAAACCACAGTGGCTGCTTAGAGAAGAGGAGTTATGTAATAAAGCTGGTTACAACACTAGAGCCCTTTTGTTTGCCCCACCAGCCAGAATACCTAAACTCATGAGAAGCGCGTCTATGTATTGGTCAGTGAGGGTGCACCAACAGCTTTGTAAATATTTGGGGCTTTTCCTAGGGAAAGCCATTACCAAACCAATTTTAAGCAATTCACAACTTTATAATAGATAATAAAAGCATAAATCAGAAGTTCTAAAGGGACCTGAAGATATCAACAGTTGAGCACCTCACCCTAGAAAGGGAACCTATAACCTTCAAAAATTTTCAGGTGAGATACAAGGTCAATAATGCAGCATGTTTAAAGTTTTTACAGATGATACATTGCATAATGCAGACTCTGGGCCCACCCCTTGGTCCAAAGAAGGTAGATAACAGTTGGAGTCGTAGGTGACAGCAGCAAATGTGCCTCATTCCATCTCCAAATCATATGCAGTCCCACAGGACATAGATCATAAGAAGCTGACAGGATCATGCTACTACTAGGAGGAACAGCTTAATATCACATTAACAGCCCAGGTCTAGTAACAAATATGGCAAAATTATATAAATATGTTAATCAGGACGGACTGTGATTTATGCAGCTCAGAATATTGCAGAACATGTACTTTACACCTACCAGACTAATTAAAATAAGCAAACAAGCCGGCTCAGTGGCGCTTGGGGTTGAGATGCTGGATGCCACATCTTGCGCCACACTGGCGACCCGGGTTCGGGAATGTGCTCAGGCAATCTGAGGTCGGCAGGGGAGGGATAGGATTGATCATCCAGAGGACTGCTTTCCTATCTCTGGGGAGGGATTGGGGTTCCTACCGCACTACAGTGGCCCCCGATGGAGATCGGGTGCTCTGAAGAGGTGGTAAACTGGTGGGTGGAGTGTGGCGGACATCAGCACGCAGTGCCTCTGATGTCATTGCAAGTCTGCACTCCAACTGGGGCACTATATGGCAGGAAAATGGCTGGGCGCGATCGTGCAGCTTGATGGCCATGCCCAACATTGCCTGGGAGGTCTGTCGTGGAATTGCTCTGGGGGTCTGGTCCTGGCCCGGCATGGGGAGGCATAAGGAGTCCCCAGCAGGTTGGGGTGCAGCCGCAGCAGACCCCATCATGCGAATGAGCCTGCTGACTCCCGTGTAGTTGGGGCCGGCGGCTGGATGCCCTCGCCGATCGAGCCGCAGAAGGCGGAGAAAAAAGATCAATAAAAAAATTAAATAAGCAAAGAAAAGTCCAGACTTTTGTACAAGATGTGACAGGGCGGATGGTACCTTGTTTCATATCCTATGGAGCTGCGAGAAAGAGACACCTTTCTGAGATGATATTAAAAGAAATCTCGATCCTCTGTTAAGTTTGCAGGATACTTTCATCCCAGAAACCTGTTTACTAGGGTGCTACTCAGCCAAAGTTTTTAGACCCAGGAAAGGGTACGTCACTTTGATTGCTGTCACTGCCAAATTGGTTATCTTGCATCACTGGTTAGATGAAGAGGTGCCCACCAGGACAAAATGGCACAAAGAAATGTCATTTACCCTTAACACAGAGAAACCCACTGCACATTTTAATAATAGATATAGGGCATATCGCAAAAGATGGAAAATATTACATGCATCAGAAACATGGAAACATAGAGTTTGACAGCAGATAAGGACTGCTTGGCACACCCAGTCTGACCATTTCTCTACCTATTGGATAGGCTGCAGATCATAGTTAATGAACAGCCTACTTCCCCCTACCCCCCACTAGAATTGCCTTATGTCTGTCCCATGCATTCTTAAATTCCACCACTGTTTTTGACCCCACAACCTCCTCAGAAAGGCCAGTCCATGCATTCACCACCCTCTCCTTGAATAAATACTTCTTCACGTTGCTGCTGAGCAGTCCCCCTCTATCTTCAAATTGTGTCCCCTTGTTCTTGCACATCTCTTTTTCAGAAAGATGCTACTCTCTTGGACATTGTTGATTCTCTTTAGCTACCTGAAAGTTTCTATCATGTCCCCCCTCTCCCTCCTTTCCTTGAGGATATTCATATTAAGCTATTTTAGTCTCTCTTCATATGGCTTCTGGTGCAGACCATGCACCATTTTAGTTGCCCTCCTCTGGACCACCTCCATCCTGTCTATGTCCTTGTGGAGATGGGGTCTCCAGAACTGCACACAGTACTCCAGATGAAGTCTCACCAACTGTCTGTACAGGAGGATAACAACTTCCTGTTTTCTACTGGTGATGCCTCACCTTATGCATCCCAGTAACCCCCCAGCCCTCCTTACTGCCTTCTCACATTGCTTGCCTACCTTTAGGTCATCTGATATGACTACTCCCAGGTCTCTTTCCATTTTTGTTGTTGTTAATACCCCCCCCCCCATTGTGTACTCTTCCCTTGGGTTTTGTTTCCCAGGTGCATTGTTTTGCACTTCTTTGCATTGAATCTAAGCTGACATACTTTTGACCATTCCTTCAACCTTGCCAAGTCCCTTCTCATCCTTTCCACACACACCCTTGTGTATCAACCCTGTTGCAGATTTTTGTGTCCTCTGCAAAGAGGCATACTTTTCCTTCCAGTCCCTCTGAAATGTCCCCTATAAAGACATTAAAAAGGACTGGTCCCAGTACTGAGCCCTGCAGTACCCCACTAGTAACCCCCCCTTTCTTCAGAGTGTACTCCATTTACCAGTACCCTCTGTGGCCTTTTGTCCAGCCAGTTTTTTACCCAGGTTACCACCCTGGGACCCACTCACAGGTTGGCTAACTTGTTTACTAATCTTTTGTGTGGGACTGTGTCAAATGTCTTGCTAAAGTCAAAGTACGCCATGTCCACAGCCCCTTCCTGGTCTACTACTTTGGTCACCCAGTCAAAGAAATCTACTAGATTCATCTGACATGACCTTCCTGCTGTGAATCCGTGCTGCCTTTGGTCCTGTGCCACGCTGGCCTCTAGGTACTCAACAATTCTTTCTTTCAGCAGTGATTCCATCATTTTCCCCTATCACTGAAATCAAACTAACAGGTCTATAGTTTTCTGCCTCTGCCTTGCTCCCACTTTTTTGAAGGGGAATCACATCCACCCTCCTCCAGTCCTCAGGTACCACACCCTCTTCCTATGATTTGTTAAAAAGGGTAGTCAGTGGTGTCACTAGTTCTCCCTTTAGTTCTTTTAGAATTCTGGGGTAGATCCCATCAGACCCCATTGCTTTGCCCACCTTCAGTTTCAGGAGTTCTTTCAGGACTCTTTCTTCTGTGAATGGACTTGTATCGACCTGTCTATCCAGAGAGCTTCTATTGTCTGGTTTAGGTACCTCCTCCTCCTCTTCCTTTGTGAATACTGGGCAGAAGTATTTGTTCAGTATCCCTGCTTTTTCACAGTCACCCTTTGCCCACCCCTTCCCTTTATTAAGCCTCACTATCCCTCTCTTGGTCTTTCTACGCTCCCTAATGTACCTGTAAAAGGTTTTATCTCCCTTCTTAACTAAGTTGGCTCTCTTTTCCTCAGTTTGGGCCTTTGCTATTCTGACTGCCTTCCCCACTTCCTTCTGCTTTAACTGGTATAGTTTTTTGTCCTGTTCCTCCTGTGTTTCCTTATACTTCCTGGCCCAGATATTCAAAAGGTTTGCGCCATGCACAACAGGGATGCACCAGCGCAAGTCCGAAAATGCGCCATTGTGCGATATTCAGCGGGAGGCAGCTGCGCCCCCCAAATTGCAATGCGCAAGAGCACAATGGTAATGAATGCATGTGCAACTGAAGGGGGAGGAACCCTGAATAAATGGCGCAGTGCGATGTTCAACAGCATGCGCCATGTGCAATAGGGGAGCAAACAGAAGTTGCACGATAGCGGAAATAATCCAAAATAAAAAGGAACAAGAGAAAGGCGCAAGAACGCTATAGAGAAGTCAGATTTGGGAGCGAGGTACAGCAACCAGGCAGACAGTAGCAGTGAGCAGGACAGGGCAGGAGCAGGACAGAGCACACCTGGAAACTACCAGGAACAGGAAAGGAGTGGGGAGCCTGTGCCACTGTGCAGGAGGAAAGGGGAAGTGCCACATTGGACTAAGAGCACTGACAGTGGGCAGGATGTCCAAATCTGGGAGGGGCTTCCGGTGCAGGGGGAGTAGCAGAAAGGACAGTGGGGAGAATGGGAATACAGCTGCCAGGGGGGGTAACAAAAGCCAGGGACATGGCCAGTGCCACCATTCAGATGGAGACAGTAATGAGGGGTGTGAGAAGGCAGGCAGCAGGGGGGCCCAGCCATGGAAGGGCCCATCGGTGGTATACCCCCAATGGGCAGTACCTAGCCCGCACCAACTTCAAGCTGTATAGTGACACCGAGATAGTGGGCCGGTACCACCTGAACCAGGTGATCCTGAGGTGGCTCTGTGAGCTGTGCAGTGATGAGATGCAGGCACCCATACGACGGAGCCATGCTCTGTCAGTGAAGACAAAGGTAACAGCTGTCATGTGCCTGCTCATCACGGGTACCTTCCAGAGACCAACAGGGGACACAACAGGCATAACCCAGTCAGCCACGTCATGTCTACTCACACAATTTCTCAGCGCACTGCTGCCACATGCTGTGGAGTACATCCGTTTCCCCAGCACACTGGCAGAGTGCACAGCACACATACAAGAGTTCCACAGGGTAGCATGTATACCTGGCATGCTTGGGGCCATTGACTGCACCCATGTGGCCATCTGCATGCCACCTGGCCTGGAAGGTGCAGCATACATAAATCGGATGAGCTATGCAAGCATCAACTGCCAGGTGGTGTGCGATGCTAGGGGGTGCATAACCAATGTCTGTGCCATGCACCTTAGGGGAGCACATGATGCCTTCATCTGGCACCAGTCTGCACTGTGCCACAGGTTCAAGAGTGGGGACATCCCCACTGGCCATCTAGTGGGTGAGTATGCAAATCACGCAGAAAGATATGGATCTTGGGAGGGGCATAGTCAGAGGTGACATGGGCACTGGCCTAGATGGCCCATGGCAGGGCGACGCTGATCACCAAACTAATGCCCACCCTCTACACATAGGCGACAGTGGATACCCACTCTGTTCCTGGCTGCTCATACCATACCGGCTGCCCGTGGCCCCATTGCAGCAACACTACAATGAGGCACATGCCACCACACGCAATGTCATAGAGCTGGTGTTCGGGATGCTGAAGGCACATTTCCATTGCCTGAACATGTCTGGTGGTGCCCTACAGTACAGCTCCTTAAAAGCCTGTGGGCTATTCCTGGCCTGTTGCATCCTGCACAACATGGCCAATGACTGTGGGATAGCTGTACAGATCGAAGAGGGGGACAGTGATGGGGACGAAGAGGACACTGGTGCAGATGGTGATGGGAAGCCCCCCCTTGGTCGAAGGAACCCCCAACTGATCCAGATGGTGCAGCTGCACTGGGACACCATCACAGAGGAGCACTTCAACCAACCCAGGTAAGTCATGGGGCCATGTGCAACCACCAATGGCAAGTGCACAACCCATAAACACGCATGGACAAACCTCAGGGGTGCATGTCGCAAAGGGAATTGGCTGAGCATGGAACCGCACACGCCATAAGGGATGGGCAAGGCCTAACACGGCACGCAGTCACACACACACACACACACACCCACAAGACATGCACAAAGGGTAGGAGGCATGCTGACCACAACCACCACCCCTAGCCACACACACATCCACAGACCACCACGCCTAGTGCCTGTCATTGTGCATGTCTCAGACGCTGGACACCATTGCACAGTGGCGGACAGTGCAACGCAGGCATCAACATGCACATGCCACAGTGGCCAGCAGCCGGGAGGGTGTGCACATGGAGTGTGTGTGTGTGTGTGTGTGTGTGTGCAGGGTTGGGTACCCCACCCATGCATTGTACGATGAAAAACACACTGCACACAGAGCAGCGTCAGACAGTAGCCATGGTGAGAGACAGGTCAGTCACATGGCACAGTGCCACGGCCACCACGAATGCGTGGGCAACCCCGCTGAGACACACCAGCAGTGACAGGCTGACCAATGGCCTCATGGGGTGGCACCAACGGTCCCCCAGGGGTTACGCTGTGGGAATGCAACCGTTCTCGAGCAGGGGTCTGCAGCTCACCGAACATGCCTGCGCCAGGTGTGCTCAGGATGCCCACAGCTGAACCCGGTGTCGACAAGGAATGTGTCACATGACACCGGGAATGGGGGGTGGACATTGCACTGTGTGGTGTCTGTGACGCATGGGCAAATAACTGTGTGCCCATTGTGGCCATGACAGCTGTGAATGCCTGTGTCTGCCTGTCAGTGGCGGCGGTCACATCCTCCCGTAGCCGGTCCATCCCTGCCAGGAGCAGAGCGGTGTCCCTGCTGCACCGCTCCTCTGCCAGGCACAGGACCGCACTGAGTGCATCTCACCACCATCACAAGCCGCAACTGCTGATCCACTGAATCATGGAGTATGCGGGTGTGCTCATCTAAGAGGTCATCCGCCTGATCAGCATGTTGTCCCTCATGGTGTTCATGGCCATGATGGGCAGCACCCCTTGAGGCTGGGTGCTGCACACCAGGGCCATGCCTGGGCATGTCCACAGGTGGTGCACTGACGCCACCCCCCGACACTGTCCCCATATCACCATTGGCTGACTGCTGACACTGCCCCTCCGGCTGCCGCTCTCCAGGGCTCAACAGTGCCACCACAGTGGCCGCAACAGCCCCACTGTCCTGGACAGACACCAGTGCTGCCCCACTGGTGCAGACAGGCACAGGCTGGGACTGTGATGTCGCACAGGCTTCCACAGCGGCACCACCCATGGCTATGCCCATGCTGTAACCTGCTGTGCGGCCATCCTCCGGCCCACACGTATCACTGTCCATGATGTGAGCTCCATCGTCATCACTGACGGATCCAGCACCAGTCCGAGTCTCAGCATGCTGGCATCCATGGACGCTGGCACACTGGGACACGGGCAGGGTCTTCTCTTCACCTGCTCCACCAACATCAGTCCAGACAGCCAGGCGGGCCCACTGCCGTCCTGACCCTCGGACACCTGTGGAGGTGGATGGGCCCTCCTCTGTGTCCAGGGTATTGCCCTTAGTGGATGAACCCACCACTGCTGACCCATGTAGATGCTCAGGAGCTGTAAGGGAACACAGTAGCATTAATGTATCTGCCCTACCCTGTGGCATCCCCCCCACCACAGACAGATCAGGACCTACCATGCAGTGACGGGCTTCCACCTATCTGAAAGCCACCACCTGGAACACCCTCGATGGCACAATGCCGCATGCTGCCAGCAACCCGCTCTTCCTGTGGGGTCAGGTGTTGCATGGCTGGCTGTCCCCCACCGGTAGCAGCCCATGCTGCCCTGATGGCAGCCACCTTATCCTTAATCCTCCTCCTGTCCGTGCCCACCTTCTTCTTGCACTCTTGCACAGACCGCTGGTGGCTGCCATGCTGGTTGATGGCAAGCCCCACCTCTCCCAATGCAGCAGGGATGGGCCTGTGGTGTTCCTCGCTGTCCACTGAGCAGCGGTTCCTGGTCAAGGTAGGCCTCAAACAAGGCATCTGTTTCTGCCTTGGTAAAGTTTGGCCTCCTCTTTCTCCCACGTCTCTGTTCCTCCTCCTCCACCTCACGGTTGTTCATCATTGATCCTGTGGGAATGACAGGTGTTACCTCTGATTGTGCAGTCCCATGCATCTCCCACACACCACAGTCCACACTCCCAAACAGCATGCAACTCACCACAGTAGACTGCAATACCAGACTATGGCCTCTGCAGCCCAATGTCACATTTATATAGTGCAACACATGCAAATGAGGCGAGGTGCAATTTTAAGTGAATGCTAATGCAGTATCTGCGCCATTGAATCACTGATGAGCTGATTTGCATATGCCGGCTGAATATTGCACTGTTGCGCCTTGTGCAATTGTGTTGAACGTGCTCAGGCAAGGGTGCAGTTCTGTGATGTGCCCAGTGGACACCGAACAGCGCATGCCCGGGGTGCTGACACTGACTCCTGCTGCGCTGCTGACGTGCTGTGCATGGGAGGCAGTGCAGTGCACAGCCACCATTGTGCCAGTGGAGCTACTGCACTGTTCACATGTATGGCGCTCTTGCACCGGGGTGCCGTAGGCGCCGTTGGGCCACAGCACGGTAGGCCACTACAGGGCATCTCACACAGGCACCCAATCGTGCTACACGCAGGGAGTACCAATCGCACTGTGGCGGTCCATGCACGAGAGCCCCTTGACCCTGTGCCCGACCTTTGCTCCCTAGGCACCATGCATCCGCATAGGTCACACTATCGTGCTGTTTGGTGACAGCACGATGGGGAATGGCAGCACTGTACCATGCAGCATCTGCACGTGGCAGACCGCACTACTGAGCGCCATTTTGACTCCGACCAGCTTCAGCGATGGCAAGACGGAAGGCTGAGTTTTGGAGCCAGGCAGAGCTGGCCAATTTGGTGGCCATAGTGGAGCCCCATGCTGAGGTACTATTTGGAGATGCACCCTGGAGAGGGCCAGGAGTGCTGTATGGGAGGAGGTGGCGGTGGTGCAGGAGGACGCCACAGGAATGGAGCGCACAGCTGAGCAGTGTTGCCACAGATACAGGGACCTCCAGCACAGGGACTCGGATAGGCTTGTCTGCCTGTGGGCACGCGCCAGGAGAGGCACAGTGCCATGACCAGGTAGGTGCCCCATCCATACACTGGTTGCATCAGTACGGGTATCGCAGTGGGCATGTGTCCACCACATGGGGGTTGGCCGTCCAGTGTGGGCAGTGGTGTTGGTGGTGGAGGTGATGTGGGGGGGTTGCGGCATGGCTGGGCTGTGTGGGATTGCACACACCTGGGGGTGGGGGGCCTTTGATACTGGATTGTACTGATATTCCCCTCTCCATGTTTGCACCCTAGGCCCTGAAGAGCGGCGACAAGCCCAACAGGACCAACACCGAGGTGTGGGTGGGGGAGCTGTTCCACAGCCACAGGCAGCCGCTCGCAGTGGACTACAGCACCCAGATCAGGCCGATGATGGTGAGTGCCTTTCTTCCAGGATATTCTGTGCATGCTGTGTTGCAGGGCAGGCAGCGGGGCATGGCCACTATCCATTGACACCACTGACGTGCACGCCACACAGTACAGTCAGTACTGTCCAGTGTCACTGCATGTGTGGGTGTGCATCGCTGGTGGTCCATGTGTGCACTGGGTACATGGCTATGCCACTGCCTTCGCACCGCATAGCCATGTCACTGTACAGCCACGGTGGTGCTGTGCGGAACTTGGGCGGTGGGTGTGTGCAGCGGTCCACATGGATGTGTGCACCTGGGTGGGCAGGTCTTGTGGACACGATCACTGTGGGTGGTCGCACACCATCACAGAGGCATGTCCCATGGCCGTATGCCATGCACAGTGGGTGGGCTGCAGAGGGCTGTGCATTCACACCTATTGACTCTGCTCCCTTGTCCTAGGTGGACGGCGGATGTGGAACATCGAGAGGGCACTGCAGGAGCTTCTGCAGGTGGCCAGGGCCTCCCTGGAAATTTTACAGAGGATCGAGCAGCTAGGAGTCCGCAGGAGGCATGGTGGGAGGCGCCATCAGAGTGGGGAGCGGGGCTTCCACTGAACTTCATGCACCCCAGGAGTTCCTCTACCCCCCTGGACCCACCCTCACACCCCTCCTTTCCTCTACCATTTGTTCACCCCTGCTCCTTACCCACCCCCACCTGGTTTGTGGCCCTCACCCTCAACATTTTTGTAAATACTTGTAAATAGTTGTTTTCTATCTTTGAATATACATTTGTTTTGTTATGCCTACTGTGGTGGTCTCTGATCTGCAGTGGGCCACAGCTGCTCAGCTGCAGTGGTGTGCATGGCATCAGGGGTGGTGCAGTCATGGGCGTCTGTGTGTGTCCGTAGGGGAAGCGACTATGGTGTGGGCATAGCTATCAGTCACTGTCTGTGGTTTGTGTGTTGTTCCCTGTGCACTGGATGACTGTGTGCAGTGGTCCATAGTGCATGCACTGCGTCCATGGTGCAGCTGTCAGACCGTCCATGGCCTGTGCAGCTGACACACTTGCATGTCTGTGACCTGCACGGTCCGCTGGCATGTCAGTGGTGGCTGTCCATGCTGGACAGCCACTGTAGCCAGCACAATGCCGGGTTGCCTCCTGTCACTGGTGTGGTGCATGTCTGCCTCAGGTGGCACTGTGGCCTCTGCTGTTGTTGTCCCACCTCCATGCTGTCACTTGTGTCTGTTGCAGGGGCTGTGCTCCACTGTCTGTCACTTGTGCTCCGGGCGCATACTGGTGGCATACAGCTTCATGGTGCCTGAGCAGGGTGGCTGGCACTCCTGTGCCATGGAAGGGTGTTGGCCATGTGTACAGGGTTTCAGTGGCAACACGCCAAGGGCTTGGTTGACCCGCTACTGTGTCCCTGTGTTGGTGTGCCCTTGGGTATGGGTGGGTGTTTGTCTATGCACTGTGTTGCATCCTGTGTGGCGCATGCTTCCATGCACCACTGTGGGTGTCTGCACTGGCTGTTGTGGCCAGTGCTGGGTCAGGGTGTGTCCTTGGAAGGGTGTGCAGAGTGCTGTACCACTGGTGGTGGGGTCCGGGGCATGCCCTGTCACATGTGGGGTGCCTTGTGTGCTGACACATGGTCAGTCTCTCAGCTGTACCTCGGGGGGGACATGTGTGGTGGCACTGTGTGTGCAGTAGTTGCATCGCTGTCTGCTGCCACCTGCTGAAGGGTGCTCATGGTGGGGCTGCCTTGCATGGTCCTGTGGTGCACAGGGTTGCATTGTCACAGTGGGGGTGGTGGCATGCATGGGGTGTCCTGCACTGGTGGGCACTGCTCCTGGGCAGGGTGTCTGGAGATCATGATGCAGGGTGTGCTCTGCATTGGTGGGATGGTGTGACAGGTTTTTTTGCTGGTATCCACGGGCCGGTGGTTATTCCAGCTCTCCCCCAGTTGTGCAGTGCATGGGGTGTGGGGGACGATGTCTGTTCTGCTGTGTGCTCCTCTGCCCATCTCTAGTATGGGTGGTCGGCCCATCCATCCTGTCCCTGCACATCCCTGGTTGTGCAGTTGCACTGCTGCCCTGCCCCACTGAGCATCCCTGGTTGTGCTATTGCACATCTGAACTGCACCACAGCACATCCCTGGTTGCGCTATGGCGCAGTTGGCACGATATTCAGTCATGTGCCACAGGCGTATCTTGACCTGCGCAGTGTTTGAATATCACACGTATTGTGCATGGGCGCAGTGAACTTGCGCTTGCTCCTGTTGTTGCACACTTTGATGGCACAGTTTGAATATCTGGACTCCTGAATGCTATATTTTTCTCCCTAACCTTCCCTGCCACCTCTTTTGAGAACTATAGTGTTTTTTTCCTTCATTTTGTATTGTTTATTTGCTTCACACAAAGGCTTGTTGCCTTTGTGATGGCAGTTTTGATTTTTTCCCATTGTTCATCCACTCCTCCTTCTTGTCTGTTTGCTAGTGCTTTTCTGAGGCACTCTCCCATTTTGCCAAAGTCAGCCCTCTTAAAGTCCAGGACCCTCACTTTTGTATGGCTTGACTCTATGGCTGTGTTCATCATGAACCACACTGTTTGGTGGTCACTTGTTCCCAGATGGCTACCCACTTCTAAATCTGAGATCCTCTCTCTGTCCCTGTTTGAGAGTACCAGGTCTAAGATTGCTCCCTCCTGAGTGGCTTCCAACACTAGCTGTCTGATGCATACCCCCTGTAGGGCATTGAGAATGATCCTGCTCTTGGATGTGGCTGCAGCAAAGATGCTCCAGTTAACATCTAGCATATTCAGGTACCCCATCAACAATATCCCCCCTTTTTCTGCCATTCTAAGGATGCCTTCTGTTATTTCCTTGTCCATTTCTTCCCCCTGAGACAGAGGGTCTGTATACAACCACATTGCGGATTGTGGTGTCATTTCCTGTTTCCAGGGTGACCAACAGTGCCTCCTCTCTTCCCTGTTTACCCTTTAGTTCCATTGTTTTGATCCCTTCCCTTACATAGAGAGCTAATCCTCCTCCTGTTTTACCCTCCCTGTCCCTCCTGCAGATTCTGTACCCTGGTATGTTGACATCCCAGTCATAGTTCTCTGTGTACCATGTTTCTATGACTGCCATGATATCCAGACACCCTCTTCCATCAAGGCCACTAGTTCAGGGAGCTAGTTACCCAGACTACGTGCATTGGTACTCATCGCCCTCCATTTTTTGATGGTCTTACCCCTTTTAACCCCATCACTGTCTTTACTGCCTTTTTCTCTATTTACCCCTGTCCTGCTCCCTATCGACTTCTCTTTGTGTTTACTTCACTAACTACCCTGTTGTTGCGGGGGGCTGAGATTTCTGTGGTCATTTTCAGTGCCTTCCCCCTTGGCTAGTTTAAATGCTTGCCAATGAAGCATTTAAGCCTATCACCTAGGATCTTGGTTCTCTTCCCAGACAGATGCAGACCATCGTGCAAGTATAGGCCTGACCATCACACCAGTATAGGCCGGTATCCCTCCAGATAGACCCCCAGTCCCCAGTGAAGCCAAAACCCAGAGCTCTGCATCAGTTTTTCAACCATTCATTGAATCCCATGGTGCAGAGTACCCTAGCCTCACCCATGCAATAGACAGACAGCACCTCCAAGAAGGTTACTGTGCATGCTACTTATCTAAGGCCCCTCCCCAACTCTACAAACTCCTCCTGTACTGCTGTGATCCAATTCCCAACCAGGTCATTTGTCCCTAGGTGGACAATGACATGAAGCTCCCTCTCCCATGCAGCTGCTCCCATGATCCTGAAGATCTACTTCCTGTCCCTCCAAGCTGTGGCACCAGGAAGGCACCTTACCTCCCTCTCCCCTCCATCTCCCAGTTCTACCCTCTAATGATTGAGTCCCCCACCAGGAGTTTTTTTCTTCCCTTTTGGGGTCCCCTACCACCCTCCTGTGGGTCTTCTTTGTGGAGGTTCCCAGCATCCTCCTTGGTCTCCACTGCAGGAGGCTCTATAGAGGACAACACTCTGCCAGAATGGTGTATGAATTGTGGAGAGATAAAACTGGAGGGAAGCACCTCGGTTCCACCACCTTCTCCCTCTCTGAGCCCACCATGGTCCAACTCCTCCTCTTTCTTGGCAACCTCTGAGGCAGCAGCAGTGGCCCTGGTGGTCCCTGGGTGGGGGAGGAGGTTTCCTGAATCCTCACCTGATCAGTCTGGAGATGGGCACTCTCCTCCCTCAGACCAGAGAGGTGTCTGCAAATAGGGTAGCATCAAAACCTCTGGAACATTTCCCAGAAGACTGCCACCCCACAGCCAATGCATTGCACTGCTCCCCATATGTCTCTCTCTTCCTGTTTATTTTTTTTTTCCTTTTTGTTAGTTTTTGTGAGAGTGTGTGTGCCTTAACCCCTACGCAGTGTGCTGGGCTGTTAAGGTTATGACAGGTGTATGTCCTTTGCCCTTTGGGGGAAATGATGTCAGAACCCCTGGCATAAAGTAAATGATGCACTTGGGGTGGGTGGGCTGAGGGACAGGGTGGTGGACCAAGCCCATGCCCTCCAGAAACAATCAGCTACAGCTCTTACCCACCACCCCACAATACCACATCTGTGGCCTATCTGGCCACATTGCACATGCTTTCCTTCCTTTCAGCAAGACAACCTGCATAACAATTTAACAGAAAATATACCCTGTCATAAACAATTTCAATCAGGGAAAAATAAAGCAGTAAACCGTAAAACAAGTAAGCACAAAACAGTAACAAAACCTGTAAGCACAATCTGTAACAATTTAACAGAAAATATACCCTGCCAAAAACAATTTCAATCAGAGAAAAGTAAAGCAGTAAACTGTAAAACCTGTAAGCACAAAACAGTAACAAAATCTGTAAGTACAACCTTTAACAATTTAAAAGAAAATATACCCTGCCAAAAATACTTCAATCAGAGAGAAATAAAGCATTAAACTGCAAAACCTGTAAGTACAAAACTGTAACAAAACCTGTAAGCACAAAACAAAATAACAAGACAGTAACTCTGATTAGCCTAAAGAAGCCTTAATGTTTCACCTTGCTCTGTTACTGTTGCTCCTTGCTCTGTCCTTTCAATCAAACCTAGAAAAAACAAAGCTCAGGTGAAGTGCTTTTTGCCAGCAAACCAAGTCTTTCTTATTGCTTATAATGTAACATACTGCTGCAAGATTCAAAATGTAAAGCATGCTGCACCTCTTGTCAATCAGGCCAGGTTTGTGGAGATGGTTAATGAAAGAGATGTAGGGCACACCTCTGTCATCCCTAACAGAGCAAACAGAGGGAATGTTCTCCCAACAAAGTGCAGTGTGGATTTGCAACATGTAATGTATGCCGCAGGGGAGGAGGCAGGGAACTGTATGACTGTATGATGTACTGTCTGTCATTTTTGTTGCTGTAAATGTCCAGTGTATGTACTATATTCTGAAGAATTTCAATAAAATATATTCTGTTTAAAAAAAATATCAAGTTATTCCAGTTATGAATCTTAGGAATTGTATGTATAATCTATCTAATAAGGAAATCTACATTTAAAACATCAAACACTTTTTGTGAAATAATACCATCATGTAACGCAGAGTTCAAGAATGAGTCAATGTCCCATTTAAACTGACTAGTTTGATCAGATGTGTTCAAAAATGTAATGTTAAATCAACATGGTAACCAGCCCCTCTTACCCCTGGATGTAACAGGTGAGGCAATTGCAAATTCTGCTTAGTAGTGAAAAAAAGCATCTGGATTTAAACACATTAAAATAAATAGTACAATATCAAATTAAAACATTTGTAAATTGCAATACCACATCTGTGGCCTATATGGCCACATTGTACATGTGGCAGCTTCTATACAGACAAAGCAGTCTGCAAAGTTGAAATCTGCATTGGCAAACATGAGGGATATTTAAAATGGAAACAGGGAGATGTGTTTGACATCATATGTTTTGGATAGTGGGACACACAGTTTTGAATTTGTAGGGTCGGGGCATGTATAGTTCAGTCCTCAGGGTGGAAACCTGGATAAATTATTGTTACAAAGAGTATCTTTTTGGATTTACCCCATAGGTGGGTATCACCCTCAGCAGTCCAAAAAATGTTTGAGCTACCTCCTTTCCTTGGTTGAGTTTTTTAACCTGTGTATTACTGTGCTACATAGTATTGTTTTTATTACTTGTATCTGTTGTTGCTTCATAAAATCATATTTATAACTGTTTACTCCCTTTTTCCCTTCTTTCTTGTTTTCCTGCCCCTTCCTTGTCGAAACCTCCCTTCCCATACACCATCATCACCCCTCTTCTCTCCTCCGCTAACCTTCCTTTCATCCCTGCCTATTTTTTCTTGCTGATTGCCAATCCATTCCTATGATTTATTATAAGGCTGATGATCCTACAAACATCTAATAGTATGGACTTTGCTGTTTTGATTGGATTTATATGTAATGTAATGTTTAAGTTATTGCATATAGCAATTTTGACTTTTTTATAAGCATCTAATGATTAATGCATTTATAGCCACATCTGAGCATTTCCTGAGGTATTATATTACCTTACCTGAATTTACTTCAGCATATCTTAAAAGTGCCCTTTACCTTCATAATATCTAAATAATATAGGGTATGCTATCTGTTTCTGAAGATTGCACTAGTGGAATTCTGTATGATTGTTAAGCAATTTAGTTATAATATTAGGCACTGTCAGTTTAATTTATTGAGCATAGGGAAGTACTACTAGAGTCCCTCTTGTTTATACTTACAATGGTTTTCACACAGTGGTCGCATGAAACATTGGGTGGCTATTTCTTGGGGTCTCTGCATGATTTGTCTGTATGCTGCACTTTAAGTTTATTAAATGGACATTTTCATACTGATCCAGCTCAAGGTTTGTGAGGGTGTGTGTAACCCCCGGACCCCTGCCTTTTTGCAAAATGACAGGTGGCATGCTGTTGAAGCT
The DNA here is from genome assembly GCA_016271365.2 of Neoceratodus forsteri. Lineage (NCBI taxonomy): Eukaryota > Metazoa > Chordata > Ceratodontiformes > Ceratodontidae > Neoceratodus > Neoceratodus forsteri. The sequence continues at coordinate 1,416,961,366 of CM028130.1, forward strand.
GACAGCAGTACCTAGTGGGGACTGGGTTCGGGGAGGATTAGGTTACTCGGCACAGGGGCCCTAGGTTTGGCTACTCTGCACAGGGGCACCCAAGTAAATCCAAACACAGGAAGCAATAACTGTAATGTCCAGAACCAGGAATGGGATTCTACAGTGTGGCTTTTATTCACATCCAAACTGAACAAACAAAGCATAGACGGACCCCCACGGGGCTACATTCCTGGTAATGCAGATTAGAGACAACAGCAGAACACTTTTTCATATTTCCAGCCCTCAGGCTCTGAACCCACCAGGCACATAGCCCGGACTTGCACGCAGCTTTGGGTACACAGCCTGACTTGTACACTACTTGGGTTTTCTCCACTGGCCCAGCTCCCCCGACGGCCACTTGATCCACGGTCCATTATGGGAATGAACCAGTTTTCCTATTGGTGGCTCCCAAACCACCTTAGAACCTTTGACTCCTAGAGGAATTTTCCTTCCAATCCCACGTCTGGTACTTCCCTCATCACTGGCCAAGTGCATGAGGCAAAGTAGAAATCCACAGAGCAAATCCAGAGAGTGTGGACCTGGTCACTCAAAGATGGGGGTCTCCACCCAGCTCCCACAATCCATACCCGGCCGCTTTCTCTGAAACTAAACAACTCTTTCCTGAAAGCTTGGCAATGTAGATTACTGGTAGACGTATGTCACATCTCCTCTACATGTCTTGACTTCCCCTATGTGCTGGACTTGAACATACTTTTACTTTTGGCTAAGCCTATTACTCTAGGCCTCCCACTACTTCAGTAGTCCAATCCCCACAATCACACAAGTCCCAGGGTGAAAACATGGGCCCTTTAGAAAGAGCAGAAACTCACCCTCCGGTTGCAGGTGCCCCACAGGCGAATCACAAAATCTTCTTGTTTCCCATACTCTTGGACAAAATAAGGCAGCTTCTCCACTAGCAGTAGCCAGGGGATTGCCTTTGGAAATGCAGGTAAACCTTCCTGCCCCATCCCCTGAGGGATGGGGCACTGAGACCAGATTCAGTGGTCTCCACCACTTTAAAACTAGCTTACTGTGTCTCTCTTAGGTGGAAACACATACCTTTTCCCTACTGGTAGCCCTATGTCAGGGCTGAGGCTCCAAGAGCCTAACACAGAGCTGCTGTGCTCCTTTCACAACAAGCTCCAAACTCCAACTGACCTACAGACTACTGTTCAAACCTCTCAACATTCTACTCCAACTCCCTGCTGCAGATTCCATTGTGGCTCATGCTGCTGCGATAGTTCTATGGTGATGTCATCCCTCAGTCTCAGATGAGACTGAGAACAGAGTGAGACAGTGTGAAATCCATTTAACTGGAGTTTCACAAGCTGCCTTCCCTGCCCACCACTAGGTCTTACCGGGATTCTAGTAACCCCGGGTAACAAGGGGGTTACATGTGGAATAGTGCATATTCCATTTTCTATGTTCTGGACTTTGACATTTTACAGAGTGTAACACGTATCATGGTGGTGGCCCTATTGCCCTTGTAGAAACATAGGACCAGGATTTTTTTTTGCACCCCAGCAATGATAGCTAAATATTCCGACCCTTCTTTGGGTGTATGCTGGAGGGGCTGTGGCTGTGTCTCAGCGGGTCTCAGACACATTTTGTTGTCTTGCGACTTGCTTTTTTTATTTAAATATTTTATTAAAGTTTTTATACAACACCAAACAACATGCAGTACAGGAATAATATGAGTATAGCAAAGAACACAAAAACTATCAACAACCCCAACAAAACAAAGGCACCTCCCCATTTCCCCCCACCTCTCCCCCCAGAGCACCACAACCTAACACAAAAACAAACTAAGAAAAGAAACAAGGGCCCAAGCTGAGGAGATAAGGGTCACTCCCCACCAAACCAGACTCAACCAAGTATTGTCTGAATAGAAAGAAGAGTGTATAACTGCTCCTATCTGTGCTGGAAAAGGTCCAGCCGTTGGTGCAATCTGGCAATCTGCTTTTCCACCATAAGGGCCTGCATGATCTCACTATACCACTCTCTATAAGGTGGGCAACAATCAGCACACCAATGGTGAAGAATGATAACCTTCGCTACCACTGAGATCAGCACAATGTGAGCTTAGCGATGATCAAACAGGGAGGGCGGGTAGTCCCCTACCAAGCAAATTTCATGGGTAAAAGCATCTTCAAGGCCCAAAAGCGGATCCAGTGAAGTCTTAATTTTAGACCAGAGGAGTGCTACTTTAGGATATTCCCACATCATGTGATATAAATGCCCTGTCACACGCCCACAGTGAGAGCAGAGTTGGGTATCTGTCCTTCCCATCTTAAACAATTTAAGAAGAGTGTAGTAGAGATTATGCAGTATGCGAAACTAAGTCCTACGATAACAGTCTCTATTAATAAATTTATAAAGGTTTCGCCAAATATGTTGCCAATGGCTAGAATCAAAGTGCTAATTAAAAACCTGTTGCCAGCAAAAACAAACACCCGATAAGGTGGTGGGGTCTATAGATTGTAAGTAAGCATATAAACTAGCTACTGAGTGGGGTTGGGCAGCCAGGGAAATCAGTTGAGAGATAAGGTCCCTGTTGGCTGAAACCCAAGAGGCATGACCAAAAACAGAGGTCAGAACGTTAACCAGTTGTAAATACTTGAAAGTGTGGAGTGTGGGGATAGAAAAAAGTTCTTGTAACCGCTGATGGGTAAAATCTTCCCATTTTCAACTATAGAGGAAACAGACAAAGACCTAAGATGGGGGCAGAAAGAAACAGGAATCTGACGACCACCAATCTTAATATTTGGGTTTGCCAGTACAGGTTGGGATAAAAATCGAGACCAATCTACCTTAAGAAATTGTTCCAATTGAGATCTCACTTTAATGGACCATGATATGGGAGGGTTTTTCAAGGAAACTGGGATACTGAAAAATCTAACATACAGTATAAGAGACTAGCAAGATGAACACCTACTTTCTTACATAGGCCAAATTCGATTTGAAGTCAGAGTGAGAAATACCCCCTATCGCTCAGATCAACCAGAGCAGACCCCATTGCAGGAATTTAACAGCATGTAATGCCAAATAGTAAAGGTACAAACCACCTCTATCTCAGGGGAAGTGAGTTTAGAATAAACATGGTGGACTGCCCCCTCTCTCCAAAGAAAGCAGCTCAGAAGCCATTGCAAAGAAATGAACCATGCCTTCGGGAGGTAAACCCCTAACATACCCAGCGGATAAAGCAACTGAGGGAGGATGTTCATCTTGATAATATTAAAATGACCCCAGAATGTCATAGGAAGGGAGGCCCATCTCTCCAAATCAGCTTTAATATTATGGAGATGAGGCAGAAAATTCAGGGGTACCAAATCCGAGAGATGACGGGGCAAGAAAATACCCATATATTTAAGAGGTCTTGCAGCTTGCTTAAGCAATATCAGCAGGAGGTTTTGGAAGATATAATTTCAATTTATGATTGTGCGACCCTTCTTACGCCAACATACATCCTCACTGCTACGGTACCAAGGGGTGTGAAAGTTAATAAAGGCATGTATAAACAGACTACCCTTCTTTTATTGATATCAAAGGTGATAACCAGACTTTGGCATACAAAAAGAATCCCCACCCAGGAAATGTGGAGGAATTTGATGCAGGAAGTGTACAGTATTCCTTGGAGAGGCTATCAGCTGGGTTGCAGTCCCGCACCACTCCTTTTGAGATCAGGTGGCGTAAATGGGTGCTGCACCAAATGGAGCACTGCCCGAGCTTTGTGCCACAGCCCTAACCAGGGGTATAACCATAAGATTGATCTTCTGCAGCTGTGGTGGGAGCTTCTCCATCTCTCCTTTTTTCCATTTCTTCCTTCTTTTCGCTCTGTCTCTTCTCTTCTCTCCCTCCTTTTCTGCCTCATAATGCATGTTGGTTTAAGAATATAAAGTAATGCACGCACAGAGAATCTTATTATGAGCAGTACTCTTTGACACAGTACACATGCAAAACTTTGCTTTAATTTAATATCTTACTACAGAAGAGCATCCCCCAAGGCAGGATTTCCTGACTCTGGAGAACAAAGGAGCATGAATGCTTGATATATGGACATATTTCTCAAGCACAGAGAGCTGCATGGGATAAGGGCTAATGTGTGATAAACACAGCCCTTATGGCTCACAATAGAAGCTAATAATTTTACTAACATTCGACCTTGAATGCTGTAGTATCTGATGTAATAGATGATATATATATAGTTAAGTATTGACCAAAGATTTAGAGTAACTTAACAGTTATGTTTTATTGACGTATAAGTTGTGGCAGTGATGATATGGAATATGATTTCTTGTATGAAAAGTTTCTTAATAAATATTTTCAATTAAAAAAAAAAAAGAAACATAGGACCAGATTTTCAAAGCGTGGCGCCGGGCTTGTGCCAAGCGCCATGACACTTAGGTTCTGGCAGTGCGCCGAACCCCTTTGCTAGAAAACTGCACCCAATTTTACAATCTCGGGCACAGTTGTGACAATTTTCACATTTAAAGGCAGCTTACACCAAATATCTGGCACAAGCTCTGTAAAAAAGGCCCATGGGATTGCTGAAAGCTACATCAGAAAAAGTTGGTCTAACTTGCGGCATTTGGTGCACAGGATAGAAAATCCCGATCACCAGCCAGGAGAATGCTGCAAGCCTGGTGCGCCATATCTTCAGCGCACCTGGGGCTTGCGGCATTCTTACCGGTTTGAAAATCAGCCCCATAATATCCAGGCTATTGAACACATGGACTCAGGAAATATCACAGTACAATGACAGCTCTTATAAGCCTTGCATAGTGGGGGCTGTGCAAAGGTGATCAATAGAGATCTTGCAAAAGCATTTGATCTTGTAAATAATGAATTATTGCTAAATAAATTACTGAATCTTGGTCTGTCTTTGAACATTCTAGGATGGTTTGAGAATTACTTGCAAGACCAAACACGACACGTTTTTTTCTGAACCCAATAGGGGTACTTCAGGGATCTATACTGGGACCCTTATTATTCAGTTTGTTTGCAGACAAGCTACCTGCAGTGTGTAAAACAATTAAGTTTCTAGTATGTGCTAATTATGTTGTTTTGCTCACAAGGCATAAGGATCATACTGCATCATTAGATCAACTTCAATCAGATTTTATGAGCTTCAAACTGGTTTCTCCAAAATAAGCAGGTGATTAATGAAAAAAAAAAAACAGAGTCTGGGATTGCTGAGCAAAGAGCTAAATAAAAGAGTATTCAAAAGCTGGAAATCAAAATGCACAGTGAGGATCCAACAGAGCAGGTTGATAGCTTTAAATAGCTTGTATGTTACATAGACAATGCATTGTCATTCACATGTCATGTCAGCTACTTAATTAAAGGCATTACTATTTGGGATTATTATTTAGAAATTGTTCAAGCTTACTAGGGATAAAAGGAAACTATGAATGAAGCAGCAGCTTTCCCTACTTCTAAAGTGTGAGAAACATGTGTTACTCCTAAGAAGGAGAGAAAGGAAATAGTATTTCCTAGATGACCTCTGACATTACTGTATTAAAACTATACTGCACAGAGATAGGAGTTGGAAGTACTATCACATAACTAAAGATTATCTGATATGTGGAAATGCAAAAGAAACAAATGCCATAAAGTTATAAAATTGCAAACATCCCAGTATTTTAAAAATAAACAGGCACATCTAGGAAACCAAAAGGTCTTCTAGGATTCATTCAACAACTACAACTAAAACTGACATTACAAACTGCAACAGGACAGTTTAAAAGGTGGACCAAGATATCTCTAAATATTGTAAAAAGCAGTTAATTATCAATAACAGTAAATATTCAAGAGAATCTCCCTCTTTGGGACACACCTTTGGAACTGTAAGTAATCAGCGTCAGGATTACTTGGAAACTTTTCCCAGCTGGGAGCCACCCATGATGACATGCAATGTTGGCATCTATAAAATGTGGGTGGCCCCATCACCCCACAGTTCCCCACTGGAGACAAGCTTGGAGGGCCTCTTACCATGAGGAACTAGGAGACCAGACCAGTATCAGGCACACAAGGTGAGGCATGAGACTGAACAATAAACATAAGGCACTTATGGACGCCTCCAGACTAGGCAGTAGACAGCTGCCAGCAAATACCTCAGAAATACAGAAAAAAAGGGAAGGAGTACTGGTGCACTATGACCTAATGCAGGAGAGTCTCTCAAAGATCTACTGTTACTGGTAAGTAACTGCTCTGTCTTCATTAAGGACATCTCCTCCATTGAGCCATACCTTTGGAATGATTCACAAGCAGTACATTAGCTACTCAGGGAGGATGGGAAAGTCTAATATGCAATCAAGACAGAAGGGCTTGTAGAATGGCGGGACCAAAACTAGCATGTCCCTGGGAGACGATGCCTGGACCGTAGTGCTTAAGTGAAAGTCTGCACAGTGTTCCATGTGGCATCAGCACATATGTCAGTTGCTGAAACATTCTGAAAACAGGCACCAGAAGTGGCCATACTACCACATGTACAACGGTGACGCACAGCACCAGGAAGTTCCTTACCGTACTTCTTATAACAAAACTCAATACAGTGGGCCAGCCATTTGGACAGGCACTATCTAGTAACAGGTGTGGCCACTTTTCCAGGGGTGAATGAGACAAACAGCTGAGAGGACTTTCTGTAATCCATAATGCAACCGAGATAGAAATGCAGTGACTATGAACATTAAGTGTATGGAGTACTGCCTCACCTCTGGTAGCATGCTCGCAGTAATGCACAGAACAATTTATAGACTGATTCAAAGTGAAACCAGAGACAACTTCACGTAAAAACTGTAGACTGGTATGCAAGAACATCCTGTTCTTGTGGAAAATCAGGTAAGGAGATTCATGGATGAAGGCCAGAAGCTTGGAAATCCTCTGAACAGACATTATGGCAACCAAAAATAGTGTCTTCCATGAAAGGAAGCACATATCACAAGTTGCGGTTTTCTCAAATTGAGCCAGAGTCAATTTTTCAAGTATGAAATTAATGTCCCAAGGCAGATCCGGTTTACGAATCAGGGGACACATGTGCAGAATACCCTTTAGGAATATATGCAAAACTTTTAGTTGTGCCACTGTGCACCCATCAATAGAGGTATGGAAAGCCAAAATGGCAGCCAAGCGCACTTTAAGGAATGAGTACTGGAGACTGGAGTCAGATAGAGAGAGGAGATAGGCCAGTATAGTATTGACAGGACATGTAAGTGGGTCTCCTGAATGAAAAGCACACCATATTATGAAAACCTTCCACAACAGCAAATAGGTGTGCATGTGGAAGTCTTTCTGGCTGCCAGAAAGACATCAGCCACCTGAGGAGAAGCCCTGAAATGGGCAATAGCTACATATCCGGGAGCCAAGCGTGTTGAGATGCAAGGACCACAGGACCAGATGAACCAGGGACCCCTGTACTGTGACAGTAGACTCTCTAGCACAGGGGCAGTCAAAGAAGTGCTTCACTGCCTGATGCTGTAGCAGTGGAAACCATATCTGACATTGTCTGTTTGTATCAACAAGAGACTGGGACTGAGGTGTTCGTCAAAGACTTGGAGACCAATTAGAACAGCTCTCATCTCCAGAATATGGATGTGGAGATCTGGGTCCAGGCCTGTCCACAACCCCTGGCTCTGAAAATGACCCAAATGGGCATCCCAGAACAACCTTCAGTTGTCCATTGTGAGGATCTGCGCAGGAGGTAAGGGAGAAGAAGTGGGCATCCTGCAACAGGTGATGGCAGTCCATCCATTATATCAGGGCATTTCAAAAAGGAGACATGATGAGAATCATCTGTTCCAGCTCATCTGTCAATTGATCATACTGTACCCAAAGTGCTCATTAGGGTATGCACATATGGAGGTGGGCAAAGTAAACTGCTGCAGTGGCAGCTGCCATTAGTCCCAGGAAATAGAGCACTGTCTGTGCAGACGCATAATGACTCCTCTGTACCAGCTGGTCCTTTGCAACCAGGGTCTTGGCCCTGTCTGCAGGCAGAATTGCACTGCCCACCCTTGTGTCTAGTATGTATTGGAGGCACTGACAAGGAACTAGTATTGATTTATTTTATTTAGCTTTTGTTGACTGGGTAAGTGCACTAGACAAATCCTGCCTATTTTCAGGCACGAGCCAGGGGAAGGGGATACAGATGAATGCCAACTGACCTTGAACCAGATTAAGCGGTTGGTGGTATTGTTAGTGAATGAGGGAAATTTGGCCAGGACACTGGGGAAATTCCTCTACTCTTTTCGATAAGTGCCATGGGATCTTTAACATCCACCTGAACTACCACCAATGCAGGCAGATGGGACCTCGGTTTAACGTCTCATCCGAAAGACAGCACCTCAGAAGTGCAGCACCCCTCTCATGCTGCACTACAGTGTCAGTACTGGGATATTAACCCAAGTGTCAGATGTGGGAACTGAACCCACAGCCCTCTGATCTCCCGGCCTCAGAGGCGAGTGTGCTACCTACTGAGCCACTGACACTGCCAGATTTCAGTACATTGACCATAACACCGAGGTCCTGGAACAATTGTTCCATTCTGGACAATGTGTATTGAACCCCTTCCCTGGATGGACCCTTCAGGAGCCTGTGATCCAGATATAGGAAAACATAAAGCCCTTCCCTCAGGATGATTGCTGACACAACCATGAAGCATTTGGTAAATACCCACTGCACCAAGGACAGGCCAAAGGGCAAGACATGGAACTGATAATGGCTGCCCTCCAGTGTAAAGAGAAGGTACTTCCTGTGGCATTTTCAGGTCTTGACATGAAGGTATGCATCTTTCATGCCCAAGGCACGGAGCCAGTGCCCCTTTTGCAGCAGGAGGATGAGAGCCCAAAGAGACAACCTTTGTAATTTCTTGTATTTGATGAATTTTGTTCAGGCTCCTGAGGTCCTATGTCAGATACATATCTCCTATCCACTTGAAAATCAGGAATCATCTGGAATAGAACCCATTGTTCTTTTCCTTGGGAGGGATGGGTTCAATAGCCTTTCTTTTGAATTAGTAACTGTAAGTCTTCTTTCAGAAGGGACAAGTGGCCCAGAGGATAATGAGAAGGAATTTGAAGATGAACTGGAGGGTTAGACAGCAACTCCAGAGCATGCCCCTTTCCACTGTTTCCTGGAACCCTCATCAGTGGTGATCTTTCTCCATTTTGACAGATGAATGGAGATTCTTCCCACCAATTGCACCCCTGGAGGTGACAGCAGAGGAGGAGGAAGTGGAGAGTCAGAAGGCACAAGGGGTGGAAGGCCACTTGGACCGATACCTTTGGATGTCTTGGAATGGGCACCAGGGATAGGGGGCCACCTCCATGACCACAGGACTGCTGATGGTAGCCATGACCACCACGGCCTGCTGGTCTAAGAAATTAGCCTCTACCATACCCCCTAGCAGGCTGAGGGTTTAGAGATTTACAGGCCTTAAAGTCATTTTGGATGATTGAAGCTCTTTAAAGGCATTGTTAACATCCAGTCCAAACAGCTTGGAGCCCCCAAAAGGAACATTCAGCACAGCTTGTTGTACATCAGTAGGAAATCCAGCTAACCTGGCCATGAATATTTCCCAAGGCAAATGCTGGAGGCAGCAGCCCTGGAAGAAGCATCAGATACAATATATGCTGAACATAACAGATGCTTTCCAGTATCAATACCAGCTGAAGCAGCCTCAAGTAGTTCAGATTTGGCAGAACTATCAGGTAAAGCTTGAAGAGTAATCATGGAAGATTTCCACAGGCTATTCTGATATTTTGTCATGTAAGACTGGTAGTGTGCAATTCTTAAAGAGCTAGTATCACCAAAAATAGCATGCAAGACATTTTAATATTTTTTATGTAATACCTTATTTTTTATTTCTGAAGTGTTTTTCTTTTTCTATGTACTCATTAGATGGCTTTCTACCTAACGGCCTTGGGCGTGATATGAAAAGATGTTTTTCCTATAACATCATCAGAATTTGATCTCACTCATTTCATCACAAGCCCTGCTGCCTGACTGGTAACATTTGGCACAAGTTACTAATCAAGCTGCAGCAGATTAGTTCTTACTAGTGATGTCACAGTCAGTGAGGTCACAATGCTGAACATGTATAGGGAAGAATAGAAAAGACTGTGTCAACCCCCTCATGGAGTGCTGTTCCACACATCATACTTAGTACTGTCAGGTTGAAAATCTTCTAATTAGCAAAACAGAAAAGAGAAAAACACTTCTGATATAAGAAGTGATAGCATTAATTCCAGGCTGTACACTAGCTCTTTGAGCCATAGGATGCAGGGGCATAAGTTATTTTGCCCATAACATTCAGCCTCCAAAATTCCTTGTCAGGAGGCAAAGTACTTATGATTCTAGGTGCTCTAGAGTGATCATGAGCTGCCACAATTACCACAGAATCAGTTTCTGGCTAGAAAGCATAAAATGAATTAATAGACTAAGCAAAGTACTGTTATCAAGCTTTCTAGAAACTGCAGGTGAGGTGATAGGCCTATGCCAGACAGCAAAGGCAGCATCCTCCAATGCAGGATACACAAGAGGCACCACACTAGAGGGTGTTGCAGCAACCTCTAAAAATTCCAGTAAACTTATTTTACTGGCATCTTCTTCTTCATCCTCAAAACCCATAATATCCTAAATTTGTCTGAGCAAGGCCTGGAATAAGGGATCCTCAGGAAGAGACCTTGGGTTGTACGCCACACAATCCTCACTGCAAGAGGAGAGGGTAGAGCTTGAAGGTAGCCCCTCTTCATAGGGATCTTCATACCTCTCCTCAGCCTCTAAACTTTCTCCATGATTAGGAGATCAGGGTTATATCCTACCTTTTCATCACCTGGAATGAAGATGGGGCAATCATTAGAGCTCGAAGAGGTGGCTGCAATGAAGAAACAGCAGGCATGTTTCTATGTCCCATCAATGACAACTGTACCAACTGGGGAGTCCTAATCAATGAGACTGCAGGCATTGTCACTGGCAGTGATGTGAACAAGTGAAGTAACATTTCAGAAAACAATGCCAGCATAGCCTGGGAGTTGACAATGCTCATTAGAGGGTTTGTGACTACCACTGTCAATGGAACAGAACCCAATGAAGGATGCAGCATACCATCCATAGCAGTTATAGCAGCATTAGAGCCAAGCCCCAATCTTGTTGTCTCAGTGATGGTTGGGGAGCTATAGTGGACTCCGCTGGAGAAGTCGATGATGCAGACTTACCCTCCTTTAATGGAGAGCTTGACCTCACTCATGAAACAGGTTTCTCTCTATGCTTATTTATTTATTTATTCATTTATTGATTTGTTTTACCAGGAAAGCTCCATTGAGGAGTGTTCACTTACAAAGAGGTCCTGGGGAGGACAGAGCAAAAAGTTAACATACAAACAATACATATGAGGAAACATAAGGAACATAAGATATAGTTACGCCCCCTTGGAAGGCACTTTGCCAAGGCGCTAGGGGCTGAGCGCAGTGGTGGAAATAAAATACAAGTTATTAGACTTCTACTCTCAATTTGTACTGTTTACCTGCCTAAGAAGAGCTGTTACATTTGGAGTTTTTTTAACATAACAGTCCTACTGGCAGCTACACTTTACTGTGTAGTGTTTATTAAGGAGATATTGGAAGTGTCAGATACTAACTTGGGTAGGCAACCTAAGGAGATTCTGCATGGTGCTCCAGGCTTTAGGAGTTGCCCAACTGAAGGCCATTTTGCCATATTTTGAGAACGGCCTACGGTCATCCAACATGAGGACATTGTGCATCCTGAGGGAGTAATGGCCTTAGGACTTGCGAAGAAGGGAGGAATGTATTGGAGGAAGAGAATTACTCAATGCTTTGAAGGTCTAGAGAATGAGATATCTGTGCCTTCTTAGGTACAAGAATGGCCAGCCTGCATTATTGTATAGTATGCAGTGGTGTGTAGAGGGTGGGTGGATGAGGATGGCTACAGGAGGAGAGCTTCGACAATGATTTTTCTTTTTCTTTACTTCTCTCTGAAGTTCTCGTAGACCATGGTGATGACAGTGTCACTGACACCTGGGATTATCTTTCCCCATGGCAGTCAGACATGAGGGAGAAGCCAGTTTGGAACCCTGGGTTTGGCTTGAGCTTCCATGGCCTTGATGGTGATAAAGGCCATCATTAAAAGTGGATTTTATCATCTGAGGAATGTCACCTGGATCCGACACCTTCTACCACCTGAGGACCTGACCTCACTGGTACACACTTTTGTCATGTCTAGGCTAGAATACTGTAATGCCTTCTACCTGTTGATTTCAGGAGGTAACCTCTGGTGGCTGCAGCTGGTGCAGAATGCTGCGGCTCAATTATTGTTGGGCGCTCAAAGGTATGATCATATCATGCCTGTCCTCTGCGAACTGCACTGGCTGCCAGTCAGGTGGAGGATTATCTTCAAAGTCAGATTACTGACCTATAAGGCCCTACACAGTCAGGGACCAGTCCACCTGCAAGATCTCCTCATGCCCCACTGCCTGTCCCGGACTTTCCATTCCACCAAGGATTGCCTCCTCAATGTTTCTAGGGTGAGACTGTGGCATACTGGTGATCGAGCTTTTTCAGTGGCCATGCCCACCCTTTGGAACTCTCTTCCTCAACAACTTAGGGAGGCACCCTCGGTGCCATCCTTTAAAAAGGGATTAAAAATCTTTTTATTTCACCAGGCATTTGATGTTTTTTAATTACTGTGTTATATGATAAAACGTTTTTCTTTGTATTTTGCTGTTTGCTTTGTACTGGATTATGTATATTGGCAATGTTTTACTGAGTTTTTTAAATTGTATTGTAAAGCACTCTGAGTCCCCGGAGATGGGTGCTATATAAATAAAATATCTATCTATCTATCTATCTATCTATCTATCTATCTATATCTATCTATCTATCTATCTATCTATCTATCTATCTATGGTTTCTATAGCCTTCTTATCAACTCTTTGTGTCCTGCTTGAATCCCTTGCACATCATGCAGGCCCTGACATTGTGGGATAGGCCCAAACAGCAAACACAAACTAAGTTGGCATCTTCTTTATAGATCTTGTAACCAAAGGTACAAAACCTAAACAAAAGGCTCTTTCAACTGCAGCATGCAAAGACAATGTCAATAAATTCATTCACAAAGAAACTAAATCAAAGAGATGACAGTGTTGTTTTGCTTTGTGATCCAGTCAGTGGTCAATGCCAGAAAAGAGAACTGAGGAGTGATGGGGTCACCCACATTTTATAGGTGCCGACTCTGCACTTCATTGTGGGCGGCCCTCAGCTAGCAAATATCTCTGAGTGGTCCTGACACCGACGGCTTACAGTTCCAAAGCTATGGCTCAATGGAGGAGAGATCCTCGATGAGGATCGGTTTCTTTTCCAATATATGGCAACAGAACCAGTTTCAGCTGAGCCACATAGAAACAATGGGTCTAAAATGCAATCCTACGATATCCATTCTAGCTCCCCCTTTAAATGTAACTTTTTTGCTATGACTGAAATGGAAGTATTTTACCTCATATCAGAGATTAACACTAACAAAAGCACTGGCCATGATGATATGTGCTACAAAATTCTTAAAATTAGCTGCCCCCATGTTAACAAAACTACACATATACAGTATCTTATTCATGACACCAGACTCCATTCCTATTGTTTGGAAAGTTTCTACTATATATCCCCTGTTTAGAAGTCTACACACAGAGGAAGCATGAACAATTACTGATCTATATCTGTGCTCTCTGCCCTGGCAAATGGGGCCAGATTTACAGCAATGCCAAGTACGCCAGTGCATAGGTCGCAAGCTGTTAGAGGGGCCTGATTCCCGAGGCACCAACTGACACTTTAAATCTTTTTTTTTAACCTGCCACCACCCACCCACCTGGATGGATGTCTCACTGGGGAGTGGGGGGCATCACCACGTGATCAATGATTGTATCACATCCAGTCAGAGTTAAAAAAATGTACTACTGAGTCATCATGTGACTTGTGCCGATTCATGCATGCTACTGCTACAGACAGACTAGCTTGTGCTCTGTGACTGTCCCCCTCCCCCAGCTTGCCGCTTCCACCAGTAATATTCTGAGCAGTGAGCACACATGGCCCGCCTTTTCCCTCACCCGACTGATGCTGACCTATGAGCTGAGGCTGTCACCATATAATTAGCATACCTAGGTGCAGTGCAGTGCAGGGAAGCATGCGCGGAGGGCGGTGCCAGAGCAGGAGCAGCTAAGCGCCTTTGCAACTTTTCATCCACCACCATTTCAGCTTGGATCCAATGTGCGAGAGAGTGAGGTCATCGGAGAGTGGAGAAAGAGAGACTGAAGAATTGCTTAGTTTGCAGCCTGACTGAGCCTGTGGCAGATGGCAGTGACGGTCGGGTGAATTTTTTGAATCGCCACCGTGTGATTTCCTGGCTACCAGCATCTTTAATTTTTTTAATTTAGTTTTTTATTTGTGTCCCCATCCAAGTCACTCTTGACGTCTACCATCTCGGTCTGGGCCAGCTGCACCTTGCCTGGCTTGTCACCGCGCTCGCTTATTGTTCTGTTCTGTTCTCGCCATCACACCTTGGCCCTTGGAGCAGAGCCAGAGCCACTAGGACAGTGGAGTGTTGAGTCGATGAGAACTGAAGAAGTAACTCAGTCAGACAGACTGTGGGAGGTGAGAGCTCACAACCCCACATTAATATCATTTTTATTAATTTCTTTTTTATGTTGAATTGAATTTGCTTTGGTTAGGCAGGCTCTTACTTTCCCCTCCTTGTTTCTGCCTAATTTTGAAGGAGCTTGCTTTGTTTCAGAGTTTGACAGCTTGCCTTGAAGTTAAAGACAGCAGAGGTCGCCACCAGGCTAGAAACATCCCTGACTGGCTTGCCATCTTAGTTCGCCATCCCACACTTAGTTTGGACTGAATGATTTATTTGACAGGGCCCCGGGTGGGGGTTAACTGTATCACCTGCCTCTCATTTGGCTCCTATGTGCAGGTTGTTAATCAGATGATGACTGTTTGAACTGCCCCATGTGCCCATCCCACCAGCTAGTCATTGTGAATTGTGGTAGATTAGCAGGCGGGAGTCAGAATGGACCACGGAACCGTGTCTGCATTGAGTTGTACAGTGGCGTGCCTCCTCAGCCTGCCACCATTTTGTAAGATTTGTTTGAAATTTCCCACCGCCAGCCTGCTGGCTGGAAGCAGGTTGTCACTTGGCTGACTAGTATATGTTCTTTCTGAACCCCCCCACCCAATGTGCTGAAAACCTTTGAATCACTTGGTTAGACCCTGGCTGGATGGAAAAGGCTAAAATCCTCTTAAAAAAGAGCTGGGCTGAAATCAAATGCAGAGTTAGGTTTAAATCTCTTCTGCTAGAGAGATAAGGGCTTGCTGTCATGAATAATTGTGCTGGTGCTGGGCTCAGTATAAGGTGAGAGCATGGCTGCTGCAATAAAGTCATATTTTAGTTTACCTGAAGGCACCTATACAGAAACAGTATTGCATTGTACCCAAATGTAAGCAATAAGAAAACAACAAAACAAAGTGCATTCATGAATGAAAATGTGTATAGGAGGGGTTAAAAAATAAAGAGTAAGTTTACAATATAATTTCAAAGAAACACAGCACACAAAGTATTCCTAAACGTTTAAGGCATATGAGTAAAAGAAAGAAAGCAACCCCTTTACCTATTGTCCCCTGGCTTTTTCTAGTCTTAGGAATCTGCAGATCTTGCCTGCCCCCTTTTTATTTTGGCATGCTTGCACAGCTAACATCTTGCAGTAGTGCAGCTTTGGAGGCGCGGTCGCTGTTGGGCGAATGCAGGGCACTCACCAGTAGGTGCGTCCCTCATTCCCCAATCAGCCTGCATGCTGCACCACACCATGCATACATAATGTGGCGAGCACATCTGAAAAGCGTCCGCTGCAATCTGAGCAAAGCTGGTCAGATGCAGCGGACCTTTGATGTGCTCGCCCACATTACAACAATGGCGGCACAGTGG
The DNA here is from genome assembly GCA_016271365.2 of Neoceratodus forsteri. NCBI lineage: Eukaryota > Metazoa > Chordata > Ceratodontiformes > Ceratodontidae > Neoceratodus > Neoceratodus forsteri. The sequence continues at coordinate 1,416,977,380 of CM028130.1, forward strand.
CTGCCAAACTGCTGACTTCGGGGTGCCCTAACTTCTGTCGGTTTATCCCACTTATGTATGTGCCAACGAGGAGCCCACTCCGTAGGCATAAATCACCTCCCTATTGTTAAATGCCGAGGGAGGGTGCCCAATCTCTTGGCTCGGCCCCCCACTTTCTTTGTGTGCAGATGGGGAGCCACTCCCGTTGGCATAAAGAACCCCCATTGTTGAATGTGAGGGGGTTCCCAATCCCCTCGGCTACCCCCGCTGCTCTTGTGTGCTGACGGGGTGCCCAATCCCCGTCAGCATAACATCCTCCCCATGTTGTGTGCTGACGAGGGTGCCCAATTTCCCATCAGCTACAGACCTCCCCAAACATTTAGGTGGCATGCTGGGAGCCCACCCCAGCATGCCAAATCCCTGAAACAAAAAACTGGCCTGCTAATGTTTTCTTTTTTTTTCACCTGTAAATGAAAACGGTCCTCATAGTCTCCCTGCCCCCACCGCACTCCACCCACTGTGCACCCTGCCTCCCCACACACCCCACCCCATACTTACCCCGGAGTCTGGTGCAGCGATCTTCGGTGGACCGGGAACACGTCTGCACTCTTCAAAGCCGACCGCGAACTGAGGAAATGCCAGTAAGCTGTATAATGGAATAAATAGGGTTTTTTCAACTTTGCTGCATATCTCAGAAATTTTGGGAATTTTGGCCCCATATTTTCAACATGGGGTTTTTGGGACCCCTCCTCATGAATTCTTGCACTGTCATTGCATTATTCAGTCCCAAAAGGTGATTTCACAGTCACTGCGCTGAATCACTTTTTGGGGCTGAGTAACAAAATGACAGTGCCACTGTTCATGAGGGGGGCTCTCAAAAAGCCTATGTTGCAAATTTGGTGGGAAAAATAAAAAAAATTACTGTTTTACGATCATGCGTTGCGCAGTTGCTACGCACACTCATAAGTTAGCAAATTCGCAATATTTTCATGCCAGATTCTCAACATTGGCATTTTACCTCACCTTCTTGTGAATGGTACAGCTGTCATTTTTCACATCCTGACCAAAATTGTTTTCACACTTCTGGCACAGAATAACCCGGTCGCTGTGCGAAATCACTGTTCAGGACACATTACAAAAATGACAGTGACACTGTTCATGAGCAGAGGTCCTAAAATGCAAGTGTTGAAAATTTGGTGACAATATTCTATAAAATGACTGTGTTACGAGCATGTGTGGCGCAGTTTGCACGCACGCTCATAAGTTCGCAAACTTATAATATTTTCACTCCAGATTTTCAACAGTGCCATTGTTCTACACCTCCTAATGAACAGTATAGCTGTCATTTTTCACATCTTGACCAAAATCTGTTTTTGAAGTTCTGGCGCACAATAGCGTGGTCGCTGTGGAAAGCCCGTGTTCAAGACACATTATGAAAATGGCAGTGATGCTGTTCATTAGCAGATGTCCTAAAATTCCTATGTTGAAAATTTGGGGATGAAAGTCAATAAAATGAGTGTTTTGCGAGCATGCATTGCGCAGTTTGCACGCACGCTCGTGACTTTGTGAATTTGTAATAGTTCCATTCCAGCTGTTCATCACTGGCATTTTTCCATACCTCCTTATGAACAGTACAGCTGGCTGAAATGTGTTTTCGCACGTCCGGCGCAGAACTGCATGGTCGCTGTGTGAAATCAGTTTTCGGGACAGTTTGAGGAAATGATGGTGACACTATTCATGAGCAGAGGTCCTAAAATGCCTATGTTGAAAATTTGGTGCCGAAAGTCCATACAATGACTGTGTTGCAAGCGTGATCGCACAGTTTCCACGCACCCTTGTAACTTCGTCAATCTGAAATATTTTCATGCCACATTTTCACTACTGGCATTTGTGCACACCTCCTTATCAACAGTCCAGCTGCCATTTTTCACAGCCTGCCCAAAACGCGTTTCTGCAGCTGTGGTGCACAATGGCATGCTCACTGTGCAAAATCACCTTTTGGGACACATTAACAAAATCACAGCACTATGCGTCTCCAGCTACGCCACTGCCAATGCCAGCGCGACAACATTTGTCATTGACAAATGCTTGTTTAACAAGGGACTGTTAGGAGGGGAGGTCCTATGAAAGAAGCTAGGGCAGTATTAGGGTAATGATTACCCACAATTAAATGATTTGTCTCAATAAAAATGTATTCCATTAAACCTAGCTGGCAGTGTTAGCATCTACAGTATATGTGTAAAGAAAAATAACTACTGTTATCATGTATTAAAGCTTGGTGTCTGCTTTAATAAAACTGAATTAAAAAAAAAAAAGTATTCCTTCAGGTTTTAGTGTTCAGTAATGTTTATGTGGGCTGTTGAGTTCAGGGTCAGGCAATTGAAGCTGTATGGGGTGTGGTGTGGTGAGGCATGTTCACTTGCAGTGTGGTCGTTGTTGGGTGCCGACGCGTGGTGCGCCGCTGCCGCACAGTGTAAGGGGGGCCCTTGCACAGTACTGTGCATATGGGCCATTGAAGTGTAAATCCAGCCCTGCTGGCAAAGCCTCTAAAAGGTTATTTTACGCCAACTAGAGAGATGTTTAGAACAAAATCAGTTATTAATTTTCAAACAACACATCTTTAAAATAAAATATTGTACCATCACAACCCTGACTCTGAAACTGAATTATTCACCAGAACAATGCCTTCTAACGGGTCTCACTTTCATGGACTTGTCAAAGGCTCTTCATCTGGGGAATTATAGAATTCTGTTGGACAAGCTCACCAACATAGGAGTTGCTCTATATATATACGTACTTGATTTAAGAACTATTTATCAAAGCAATACCAGCATGTTTAGGGTTGGTGACACATTTGTAAGCCCCCTCCAAGTTGAGAGGCTTACGTTCACCATTGGAGCCCCACTTTTTGTGCCTTCCCCTCCGGTTTATGGGATTGTAGGTTTTTGGGGAAGGCACCTTTTGGGCTATACTATGAGACTGCCACTAGGGCAGGCTGTTTTAGCCCTTAAAAGCTGGAAGTGCAGGTTTCCTGGGGGAGATAGAAGACCCCCCAGTGAGTCCAAGGTAGTGTTGGGAACAAGGCGATGTGGTACCAGTAACGGGAGGTGCAGGGGGAAAGGCATCAATTAGTCTTCAGCGTTGTGTGGGGCAGTTGGAGCACCAGGGAGAAAGGGGTGGTGAGAGTGCCCTAGGAGGTAGCTTGGTGGGCTCCCAGGCCCATGGGAAGTAGGCCTGGACCACCAGGGCCGAAGGTTTTGTGCCATGATTCTTCCGGGGGGGGTGGTGCCAGCTCCCCTCCCATCTCCTGGTGTGGCAGGGTGGCCCAGGTTTTTTTAGGGGGTGCTGAAGGCTTCTCACCTACTTTGGGGCCTGCTTGGAGGGGCAGGCCTCAGGGTGCCAATCACAGGCTGTTCGAGCGAGCCGCAGGTCATTTAGGATAGGCCTTGGGAAGCCTTCTGGACCCTGTAGCTTAAAGCAATCACAGGATAAAAGGTGTGTGGGGGTGCATGCCAGAAGTAATTTGAAGGCCCCCCCCCATTCTGTATGAGGAAAGGAGACCTGGTGTGACTTTGGACACAGTGTAAGGGGATTCTGTCACCCTTAAGGAATTGGAATGACTGGTCACAGTTGTCTGTGTCCCTTGACATGGGACCTGGTAGAGAAACAGCTCGATTCTCCAATGGGCGGAAGACTGACCAGGGAAATATAGTAAAAATATGTAAAATCAGAGATCAACTTACCAGTGCCAAAGAGAGGTTGGGCTCTAAGCTCTGGTGAAGGCCCAAGGGAGGTCTTGGGTAACAGCAATTTCTGAGGTTTCATCATCTGCCTGGAGTGGAATGCTGCCTAGTACATCTGTTCTCTCAGTCGTATGACCCCCCCCGGGTTCTGTAAATGGTTAGTGCTCCATGGAGCAGTACGGCTGATAAGTTTTAAGCAAGCAATGAGAACCCCTGGGTCCTGGCTGAAATCGTTGGGACCGCAGGTGTAGCAAATTGGTTTGTTGCTTATTCCCGAGTGCGCGAGAGTGTTTTTAAAGATTACTAGATAGATGAATTCCAGAGAACTTAATGAATTTCTAACCAGATTTCTTTGGGTGGAGTTTAAAGTTTGCAACCCCTGTGATGTTGGTGCTTCCTGGGCCGGGATGCTGGCGGGAGACCCCGAGGTAGAAGGAGAAAAGAGGAGGTCTCGGGTTCCATCGGTCAGTATCCAGAGGAGTGGCGAGGGGTAGCAGTTTCCATTATGCTGCAGTAGCACCCAGGCCATGGTAAAACAACACCATTTTATTCTCCATGGTAGTTTGATGTTCTAGTCTGAGTCTCTTTGAGTAGGCCCCCCCTTCCCTTCGTGTAACATCAAGAGCCCCTGGACAAATGGGAAGGTGAGGTGGCTACACGTTGGGTCTAATCTAGGATATTTTTGGGGACCCCTCGCACCCCAGTCCTCTGTGTCCCAGAACAGGGGGCTGGTGGTTCTGTCCCTGGCTGGGTAGGCTGAGTGGCATATTTAAATTTCCATCCTGGGTGTGGTGATGCAGGTGGAAGGCCACAAACTGGCTCTCATGTGTAAGCTCACGTGATTTGCCAGTCACGTGATCCCAGCCTGTTGTCTGACTGGCTGGAGGGCAAGCTAAGGGGAAAAACAGTGAAGAAGGCATCACCATTTTGGAGAGAGAGCAGGAGCTAGTAGAACAAGGAGGATTAAGCCAAGACATATAAGCTTAGGGGATGCTTGGAATTGAGAACTGCCGAAAACCACCAACCCTGAAAAGTTTCTTGAGCCTGGCAGGTAATGATCCATTTTCATGGATGGCTGGGTTGGGGTTTGGAGCTGAAGGTGTGCCTCCCTCTGGGGAACCCATGTCTATGGTTCCTTCATCATTACTGTCTAGGTTATGGAACACTGCAGGAAAAGGGCAGGCGGAGGAGAGACGTGTTAGATGTGGCTACAAAGGAGAGGTAATAGCCCATCTACCAGTGTGCAGCTTGTACTTGAGCTTGGCCCCTGGAGGCATATTTGACTGGGCCCCTCCAGTTGGATGTACCCCCTTAGCATGTCAGAAGGCCCATCCTCTGTATGGTCACAAGGAAGCCTGGAACCTGCTGCTGTGGAATGGCTTTTGTTAAAGAAGCAGACCCCAGAGTGGGTGAAGAAGGCAGTCAGTGAGAGGGCCCTTCAATGATGTGATTATCAAAGCCGAGGAGGTAGAGGGGAAGGGTGCACCTGCAACAGAGGAGAAGAGGGATGAGGAGAGACATAGTTGTCTGCCCAGTTTCTTCTCACCAGCTGCCTCTACTCCCCACGGCAGAGGGAAGGGCAGGGGCCTTGGATCACCAGCGGGTGAACCCCCAGGGCTTAGGGGAATGCTGCCAAAGCCTCTGTCTGGAGGTAGCCTTCCAGCTACAAGGTCACGGTCAGCTTCTCCAGAGCAAGTGCATCTTAAAACTGCTGCTGCTGGTCTGGGATCACAAGATAAGAAGGAGAGAAAGCCTAGTAAAAGGTTGTTGGCTGACGATGAGAACTTTGATGAAGGCAGGTTTCTCAGCAAAAAGTTTCAACTAAACAATTATGACATCTATTGGGTCATACCTAAGCCTTTTCACCGCCCGGTGATTACAGCTAATGATAGAACCCCACCCCCACCCCCGCATCCCAGAGCGCTTGCATGCCCTACACAGCAGGATGAATGGACTCAACAGGGAGGACCCTCTAAATGCTGAACAGGTTACTAACCCCCTAGGACTAAATTGCACTTAAGAGAACTGATGATGGACTAGAATGATGTTTCTTCCTCAAAAGATTATACCTTTTGGACAAAAGTTTGTTATTTGTTGAAGTGTTTCACAGAAAAAAAAAAATTATTAATCATTAAAGTGTGTGCATGAATTAGTGGGTGCGTGAGTGATTCTGTGTGTGGGTAGAGTGATTATAGTTTGAAATATTCATATAAATTTCTATCTATTTGGTGATTACGGTTATTCTAATCAGTGTTAGTGCCATATTCAGTGATTAGTTAACCCAGTAGAGAGTGATACATATTATGCTGTTATTATCTGTATTCCTTAGGCAGTGTCTAAAAGTTTGATCCCCCTAGCACAGAGAAAAAAAAAGGTTCCTTTTTATAGGTTTTTGGGTATGGCAGCAGGTAGGCAGGGACCCCACCTTTTTCCTTTTTCTTTGAAATGGGGGCCCACCATAGGTGACTTTAGCTGGTGCTGGCTTCCCCTGGGAGTGCGCATACTGGTGGGGGGGGGAGTTGGATGAACTGGTGAGGTCTTTGCCTTCATTCCCCTAGGAATGACTCCCTTGGGTGGAGAAAGAGTGAAAGGCCCCTCCAGAAGAGGGGCTTACATTCACTATTAGGGGCCCCACTTTTTGTGCCTTCCCCTCCAGTTTATGGGATTGTAGGTTTTTGGGGAAGGCACCTTTTGGGCTATACTGTGAGACTGCCACTAGGGGCAGACTCTTTTAGCCCTTAAAAGCTGGGAGCACGGGTAGCCTGGGGGGAGAGAGGAAGCTGGCTGGGAGATGGCAGGACAGGCAGGCAGGCAGGAATGAGCTTGTCGGTCTAGGTTTGGGGCTATATTCTGGGGGGAGGAACCCCCCCAAATGAGTCCAAGGTAGTGCCAAGAACAAGACGACTTGGAACCGGTAATGGGAGGTGCGGAGGAAGGGCATCAGTTAACCTGCCAACATCATGTGGGGAAGATGGGGCTCCAGAGAGAAAGAGATGGTGAAAGTGCCCTAGGAGGTAGCTTGGTGAGGTCCCAGGCCTGTGGGAAGTAGGCCTAGACCATCAGGGCTAGAGATTTTGCGTCAGGATTCCTCCAGGGGAGGGGTGGTGGTAGCTCCCATCCTGACTCCAGGTGTGGTTGGGTGATCCAGATTTGTTTAAGGGGGTGCCAGAGGTTTCTCACCCACTTTGGGGCCTGCTTTGAGGGGCAGGCCTCGGGGCACTGATCACAAGCTGTTCGGGTGGGCCAAATGAGTCCAAGGTAGTGCCAAGAACAATGTGACTTGGAACCGGTAATGGGAGGTGTGGGGGAAGGGCATCAGTAAATCTGCCAACATCATGTGGGGAAGATGGGGCTCCAGAGAGAAAGAGGTGGTAAAAGTGCCATAGAAGGTAGCTTGGTGGGCTTCCAGGCCCATGGAAAGTAGGCCTGGCCCATCAGGGCTGCAGGTTTTGTGCCATGATTCCTCCAGGGGAGGGGTGGTGGCAGCTTTCCTCCCATCTCCCAGTGTGGCAGGGTGGCCCAGGTTTTTTAAAGGGGTGCTGAAGGCTTCTCACCCACTTTGGGGCCTGCTTTGGAGCCAGCTTGGAGGGGCAGGCCTCGGGGCACTGATCACAAGCTGTTCAGGCAGGCCGCAGGTCATTTAGGATAGGCCTTGTGAAGTCCTCTGGAACCGATAGCTTAAAGTAAGCACAAGATGAAAGGTGTGTGGGGGAGCAGGCCAGAAGTAATTTGAGGTCGCCCCCCCATTTAGTATGAGGAAAGGAGACCAGGTGTGACTTTGACCACAGCGTAAGGGGATTCCAGCACCCTTAAGGAATTGGAAGGACTGATCAGGGAAGGAAAATTCCTGCATCCCTTGGCACGGGACCAGGTGGGAGAAGCAGCTCAATTCTCCAACAGGTGGAAGACTGATCAGGGAAATATGGTAAAAACAAGTAAAATCAGAGATCAACTTACCAGTGCCAGAGGGTAGGTTGGGCTCTATGGTCCAGTGAAGGCCTGAGGGAGGCCTTGGGAAATAGCAATTTCTAAGGTTTCATCATCCACCTTGAGTAGAATGCTGCTTAGTACATCTGTTTTCTCAGTCGTATGCCTCCCCCCCAGTTCTGTAAATAGTTAGTGCTCCATGGAGCTGGGTGGCTGAAAAGTTTTAAGCAAGCAATGAGAACCCCTGGGTCCTGGCTAAAATCATTGGGACCTCAGGTATAATGAGTTGGTTTGTTTCTTATTCCTGAGTGCGTGAGAGTGTTTTTAAAGATTACTAGATAGATGAATTTAAGAGAACTTAATGAATTTCTAACCAGATTTCTTTGGGGAGAGTTTAAAGTTTGCAACCCCAGTGATGTTGGTGCTTCCTGGGCCGGGATGCTACTGGGAGACTCCAAAGAAGAAAGAGAAAAGAGGAGGTCTCTGGTTCAATTGGTCAGTATCCAGAGGAGTGGTGAGGGGTAGCAGTTTCCATTATGCTGCAGTAGGACCCAGACCATGGTAAGACAACAACATTTTATTTTCCATGGCAGTTTAATGTTCTGGTCTGAGTCTCTTTAAGTAGGACACCCTTCCCTTCGTGTAACATCAGGAGACCCTAGACAAATGGGAATGTGGGGTGGCTACACATTATCTGATCCATCTTTGATATTGGCAAGAGCATCCAAAGAATCAGTTTTGGAACCGCTGCTATGTTCCGGTTTCACAGATGATGTACCTATGGAATGATTTAATGTAGGTTCATAGGTTCATAGATGTACGAGTTATGTTGCTTTGAGCCATTATAATGACTCACCATCTAATGGTGGAAAAACATTTTTTTTATCCTGTCCCATATGATTGCCTAAAGCCTTTCTGAAGGATTCCATACTTGGCTAGTAACCACCCATACTGGTAGAATATTCCAATGTTTCACCACATGTTGTAAATACTATTACATATATACATTGATGACATAATCATCCTAGTCTCGGGTACTACTGTGAAAGTGGATCCAGAACAAAATGAAATGAACAGTTGTAATACACTTAAAAATAGTTCCTTTTTTTTTATCTACTGTTTACCCCCTCTGGGCAGCTGCAAGCAGGGCACTTCCTCCCTACCAGTCACCTAGGACTGTCCACTGCTCCCCGTCAGTACAAGCCCCATTCCTCCACGGATTCTCACCCCCCCATGGTGAGGTGGGAAGGGGAGGGCCACACACACGGCCCCTGCTAGGACACAATCCAGACTGGGGCAATTATCGGCAGTCCAGTGGCAAAGCAGGGTGCTGGTCAGCTGGTAGGGCTTCACAGAGCCTGCAGTCACCTTCCTTTTTCCACTTTCTATTCCTTCCCCTCATGGCTGTGAATGTGCACGTTTGGAGGTGCATGTGCATCACGTAGCCATGCTCTTGCCTCCCTAACTCTGATGCTGCCACCTGGCCTCCACCAGGAGGCAGTCAAGGAGTGGGACAACATTCCTCCCATCCCTGTGAGAGGAGAGCTGTCATCAGGCACTCAATCCTCTTCCTCCCCTGCCAACCCCCCGCAACATGAGCTTGTTCCTGAACCCCGGTCACCAGTGTGGTGCGAGGTGTGGCGTCCAGCACCTCAACCCTCAGCATCACCAGACCAGCCATAAAAATGGTTTCTTGATCATAAACTCATATTTACCAAATCCAAAATAAAAGTAATGCTGTTTGGTACTCCTCGTAGTTTAGCCTGAATCGAAGGTGATCTGGTCATCATATGATTTAATGGATCTTGCTTGGAGATGTTTTGGGTACATGGAACTCTATCTGGACAGCAATCTGAATGTTGAATCCTACACTCTGTAGATACCCCATCCAAGAAAATTAACCAAAAGTTGGGCTTTCTTTACAGGAATTTAAATTCATTAACAGATGAAGATCATATTACAACTGCTGAACAGGTACTTTCTCCTATGCTGGAATACAGTAACTGCCTACGGAACAAAGCCCCAGAAAAATTTAGATACTCTCACATTGGAAGAAAAGAATACTTCTAAATTTATATCCGCTGACCCATGGCATTCTTATACATAAATAACCTCCAGTTTTATTTATGAAATGACAGGATATGCAAACTTCCTATCAAACAAAAGAAGCACTATTAAAGCTCTTCAAAGAAAAATGTATAAAAAATAAAATCAGGTAAAAGATCTTTTTTCTTTCGTTGGCCCATTTCTCTTAAATCATGTTCTTGCTAGATTAAGCTTAAATCTGTCACCAGCATGTTTTAACTCTGTGACTAGATCTACTTTGATGGGGCAATCCAAATGTCAATGCACAGAAAAATTGCTTGTCATGCTGAAAGTGTGTAACCTGTAGTGTTTACAGTTTTCTATAATAGTTTGTCTTACTGACAGTAAATTTCTTGGACAGTAGACTGCATACCATTATTTTAATGTTCAGTGACAGACATGGCAGAAAACAATTTTTTACCTAGCCCATTACATTGTAAAACAAAATATAAAAACTAGAATATTTTCTATGAGTAGAATACCCAAAGCTCCAGAGGGTAGATACATGTTAATGTCTGTATTATTACATAATATTTAGAGATACGCAAAGCTGATTTTGTTAGCAATTAAGTTTACTGAGATTTGTGGAATTTCAAGATTCAGTTTGTATCTTTTTAAATTGGGAGACAAATAAGAAAAAAATCAGCTTTTGAAGAACATTAGTTTGACTCAGCTTTATATTGCAATATGTTATTATTCACATTACATATGCTTTACAGTGCATTATAGTACCAATCATTTATTTTTCACAGATATTGTCCAAGTAGATAAATACATATTTATTTACAGTATGTGTTTAATTAGTACACAAGCGTTTTAAAGCATCATACAATACAAACAGCAGAATTTATTATTAATCAGAAAATAAAAATGTTTTTAACCTTCTGTAACCTCCCTCCCTCCCTCCCATAGTATGGGGATTAACTGGCTCCAAAGAGTCCTCACCTCCAGCAAGACTGCTGCCTGCTTTGCCGTTGCTGTCCAGCCCCCATGAGACTGTTGTAGCATGGGCCAGAAGCAATGAGGAAACATCTTCGAGACTTCCATACCAACATAACCATGGCACACTAATGGACGAGCACAACTGGTGCTGAAGACTGTGGAATACCCCTACGACAGAACTGGACTACCAGCATGACATGAATAGGATGAAAGGGGACAAATAATTAGTTTAAGGTAGGAGAACGGTTTTAAAATAGACTTTGAGACAAGTGCCTCAAAGCAAGCAAGATCATTCCCATCTAGTGCACCCTGATTCCCATGATCATAGCAATAGGTGGTCAGAGGCTGCACCATTCACTAACTGGGCTACAGAGCTGGAAGGTGAACCACAAGGAGTTGATGGGACACTGGAGGACTGCAGGATTCCTTATGCGAATTAGGGGTCAGTCATCTATCAAGTGACAGACCTCCAGCCTGGCCTCAGAGTGATTGTCATCCCTATGGACCTATGGTGAGCTGACATTTTCCAGTGAACAGCAAGAACTGCTCCGTCCAGTCAGTCTGTGTGTGGCTACAGTGAGAAAGAGACTGGTGGAGTTGCTGTAGAGGAAGACTGTGCATTTGTCAGAGACAAAGACAGAGTGAGAAGCAATGTATTTAACCCATTTATCAGTAAACGAGGGTGGTGTCAGAATAATCAATCCCATAGTTTTCTACTGTAGTATATTTTTATCAGATAACCTAGGGTAAATTCTTCAGAATGTGCCACATATATGAGGTATCTGGTTAATGGCCAAAAAATCTGGTATACTAGGCACAATCCTGCATAGAAGATGTAGTATTTAATATTTAAAAATGGGGCACATCTATCTCTTTGCTGCAACAGTCCAGTAGGAACGCTTTTTTATGCACTTTCAGTTTGAGTGTTGCTTTTTCGGATACCCCTAGTTTTCTGTCAAAAATTTCTAACAAGGAAGAAAGAGGTCTTAAATACATTAAACAATGACTGACTCCCCCACAGAATGTGGACTTTGTAATGGCTTGCTTGCCATGGGCGCCTGGAGCTCAGTAATTGCAAACATAAAAGCCTCAAAGAACGATATTGTCTGACAGAGTGATGTGCTTTCAAGTTGGAAACCCAGTACCATATCTTTCTGAGTTGCTGCTTTATTAGAGAGGAGTTTGGGGAGTATGTGGCAGACCTATAGAAGGAACTATTATTTCAGCCCATCCAGTATGATAATAAAGGTATGGAATTGTTTGTCTTGCATGGGAGGATTATCATTTGAACACTTTAAGGGTGTGAGCTGCAGTAATTACATTCTTACATGATAGTTGAAGTGCCAGTCTGTACTGCAGGAAAGGATAATGTGTGGCCCAGAAATAAAATAAGAAAAAATGGTCATGGGGTCTTTACTGAGCATGTAAGGGTAAGCTTGGGAAACAGTCTGTTGATCAAAGACTGGTGTTTTGGGAAAACATGTCCTGGAACTTTCCAAGATGATTGAAATTGTTGATAACCACTGTTACAACCTAATGTTTGAATGTTATGATACTCCCTTGTTTCCTTTTTTTGCTTCTTTTTTACTCTTTTCTTCTTTCTTTCTTTCTGCTCTCTCATCCCTTTTCTCTTCTCTCTCTTTCTCTCTCTCTCTCACTCACTCTTTTATGAAATTTGTGTAAAGATTCTGTAATGGTTGGATGACGATTATCTCACGGTTTGTATTTTTAGTAATTCCTGAACTTTAATAAAATTCCGCTACTTTTGCAATCCATGTGAGAGGTAGTGGCTGACTTACACTGCCAGTATGGCAGCTGGAGGGCGGTGCAGGAGAAGCTGGAACAGAGGAGCTGATCTACCATCCTGCTCTCAAAAGTCTTGAGATTTAGATGGATTTCACTACAAGCAAGACCAAGCAAATAAGTAAAACAAAATGATGTAATTTACTGCTTAGTCAGCATATTGTAATGTTACACAGCACAACTGTTTGTGAGAGGGGAAGGGAAGGCAGCAAGGGGTTGGGGGCAGCAGCAGACGTCTAACCTGTGTGCTGCACAATTAAGCAGATGCGATAGACCACTTGGCCTGTATCTGCTGGCATTTTCGTATGTCTGTATGTTTGTTTGTTCATATGTTTAAGCTAGGGCAAGACGTTGTCACAACCTCGCATGATCTGTTGCATCCTGGGCAACAGAATCAGAGAGCAGCAACAGAGACAATGAAAAAATGGAGATCCTCCCATTGAAAAACAGAGGTATGCATTCTTGAAAAAGTCAGTAAACAAAACACTACTACTGACACAGACAGCATAGATAGATTCAACTGGGTAGCCTGGAAGACATATCTCTTTGAATTGTTTCATGTTAGGGCTTTTTTAAGAAATGCCTATGACAAGCTGAGGTGTGGTCTTATCTGAACTATGGCCATACTGCCTTGTATTGCCCAAATCCATTTTGTTGTAATCTTTGCAGTGAACATGGTCACTCATGCCATAAGTGTCCCTGTGTCATGCACAATCGACAACAAATTGAATCAAGAACACATAGTGATCCAGGCCCAAAAAAAAGGCTCAGGAAAAGAACAAGTGCCCATAAATATAACCACACAGGGACAACCGAATAACACAGATCTGGAGGAAGAGGTGACGTCTTTACCAGAGGGAGCTGCAGATGATCAGATCATGTACCCCCCCAAAGCAGTATTGCCTACTAAAATAGAAAATCAAGCCCTTACATAGGGTTTACAGATAGTGATCTGGGGGTCATCATATCTGATGATCTGAAGTTAGCAAAGCAGTGTGATAAAGCAGTGGTGAAGGCTAGTAGAATGCTGGGGTGCATAGGGAGGGTTATCACCAGCAGAAAGAGGGAGGTAATGATACCCCTGAATAGAGCAATGGTGAGACCCCACCTGGAATACTGTGTCCAGTTCTGGAGGCCCCACCTCAGGAAAGACATAGACTGGGTGGAGGCAGTACAGAGAAGAGCAACCAAAATGGTGCATGGACTGCACCAGAAGCCCTACAAGGAAAGATTCAGTGAGTTAAATATGTACTCTCTAGGAAAAAGGAGAGAAAGAGGAGACATGATTTAAACATTCAAAGACCTCAAAGGTATCAATAAGGTACAGGAAGGTGGCATTTTGCATAGAAAGAGATGCTTATGGACAAGGGGGCATGATCTGAAGCTGGAAGGGGGAAGACTTAGAAGAGATCTGAAGAGATATGAGGAAATACTTCTTTACAGAAAGACTGGTAGATGTCTGGAACGGTCTCCCAGCAGAGGTGGTGGGTACAGAAATGGTAATAGGTTTCAGACATACATGGGATAGACACAAGGGAACTGTGCTAACAGGGCAGACAGCAATGCCGGATATTAATTAAGATTTCAGGTAGCACAGTAGGAAGGGACCTTAGAACAGATTGGGTGGGCTAGGAGGTCCTTTTCTGCTGACAGCTTCTATGTTTCTATGATTTCTGAGGAGATGGATACTTAGCAGTAAGCTCAGCATAGTTATCAACTTGCTGAGAATAGTTTGGGAGATTTGAGTAAAAGGTCAAAAAAAAACCACCCCTCTGACTGATGGACACATGACACTGGTCACTAGAAGGAACCAATAGTCCAAAATGACAATTCTAAAGAAAGATGTTTTAAACTTGAAGAACTTTTGTGAACTGTTACAGGTATGCAAAAACTTGGGGTGGGGATACAGAGGGAGAAGATGATGACTCAGAGACATCCTCTGTAGCCTCTTCCCAAAATGATCTATACTCAGATACAGAGGGGTCCATTTAAGAGCCACAGACCTCCAAGAAGTACAAAGGAAGATCTGTCTTGAAGGGAGGAAAGACATGAAAATGACTCTGGATAGACCCCTTTTTGACTACATCTCATACACAGTATGTCCACAAATAGATTCATTCTCAGTCACTCAAAGTGGCTTCCCTTAATGAGAATAGTATTAAATATGCAAAAAGAAGACTAATCACTGTTTCCATGTTGCAAGCTTGGAATCAGGATATAATTTTGTACAGGATGCCCATTTAAAATCTCCTTACAACATTAGCCAAACGCAAAAAGCCTGGCCTTAGGGACTCTTGTTCTAGTCCATAGGGGAAGACATTTGTTCAGGTACAGGTCCTGTTATGCAGACCTAGCATACTGGCAGACATATACACAGGCAGAGCATTACTGCTTGATATAATTATGGATGATATACAGTATAGGCATATTGGCATTGTTGCTCCACAAACCAAAACCTCTAGAATAGAATTGTTGAAATAAAATAAATCCTTTCTTGCTTTCCACTAAAGAACACACACCAGAGATGCAGTTGCAAAAATAGAAGGCCCAGACACCTAGGTCCTGCAAAAGGTGGCAAAAATCCAACATTTATCACAATAATAGGTACATGGATACAGAATACTACATGCAGAAAGACAAGGAAGAATGCCGCAACAGACTCTTCATCAGGAAGCAAAGCCCAGCAGTAACTGCTCCAAATTTAAGGCCCTGAATTAAAGAAGAACAGTCCCTACCACATAATCCCTAGGGAAATTCCAAAAAGAGTTGAAGAAAAAAGAGGGTGGGAACTATTGAGGGATTACAACATTTTAAAGCAACAAGTTTATAAGGGTTACTGTCACTTAATTCTTTAAACAGTAATCTGCATTCATCAAAAGCTCACTTTGAATCCTGCTGGTTGTAGATCAAATGTAGATGAGAATGCATTCTCTGTCTTTGCTCCAGTGTTTTGGAATTGCCTTCCCAAATTTCTGCAGCATAGTGGGTCCTACTGCGCCTTTAAAAATGTTCGCAGCAACATTTGTTGGAAGAATCAAAATGTTACTGTTAAATGGATTTTTGATTTTGATGTTGTATAATTTGTATCTTTTCTACATACTTCATCATGGGTCAAGCCTGAAAAAGGACCTCTGGTCCAGCACTCCTACCCGATAAACAAACTTAAAATAAAACAATTAAATAAGGATAAGTGGGTTCCCTGCTGCAACCAAGTCAGCCCAACGCCACGTGTGGTAATGGGGACTAAGGCAACATGGACACAGAAGGGCTGCAAGGAAAAGCAGCAAGAGCAGTGGGGTAGAACCTGATGTTTCTGTGAACTTGTAAGAAAGAGCACAGTACTCACAGTGGGAAGTCGGCAACACAAGCTCCACTAACTCCGAATATGACCAAAACACCATCATGAAATGAACTGGACAAGAACCATAAATCCCATCAGGAAGTTCTTTAATAATCCAAAAAGGTGAAAACATCCATGGTAAAAACGGTCACAGGACACGGAGTGAACCCCTCCCCTGCAGTCTCGCAAAGAACCAAACATTTTCATGCAACAGCACTTTCTCAAGGTTGGCAAGACTTTGTATGACAAGCTATTTAAAAGTAAGATTTAAAAAGACAGTGCAAAAACACAGATAACACGCTCATCCGCTTCATAGGTATGAACATGGTTCCCCTGTGCCTATCCCATGCATTCTTAAATTCCCCTACCATTTCTGTAATGGGGGTTCTCAAACTGTTAAGCAGTATTGTGATGCTAATTTTTTCAACCAAATAGTAAACATCACAGGAATTATGGATCGGTTTCTATATAAGCAATGGGTGGTATACCTATTTTAGGAAATCAAGTTCTTTAAGAATTAATTTCTTTGTTATTTCAAAAAATTTTGTGATGACCAGTCTGTGGTTATGGTAGTAGAAACATTAGATCACCCTTTGTTACAATGTCCAATCGAAACTCAAGAAGCTACTGTAATATGTAAGGGATCCAGATGCTTGACTAGCTCAAGTTTAACCAAAACCCATATCCAGTCAGAATGGTTAGATTTATATTTTGCAAGGAAATCAACAATATGTACTATACAGTGGAACCAGACAGTATGACACACAGTGTCTCAAATTACTGCACAACAAAAGGAATTAACTGCCAGTGAAATTGTCATGTTTCTGGCAGTAACTCTACTGCAGTATGCTGCAGTATTGCATTGCATCGCATCCTGGCTGCCTCCATTAGGATCCACCGCTCCGGTTCGACAGAAAACTTGTCGACTGCAAGTACAGCGACAGCTGTTATGCTGACAGTTGCTTAATTTCATTTCAAACAATAATAAAAATGAAGGACACATTAATACCCAAAATAGGAAAATACAAGCTGAAATGAAGAAGTATCACTATAATAAAGCTGTGACTTTACAAGCTGAATTAAAGAGCAATGGACACCTTGGGGTAGGCAGTTCACGGCAAGGAGCTGCCTGCCCCAAAACCTAAATTAGTCCAAAATATAATTTTTGTAGCCAAGGATTATTTAGCAATTTAACTTACTATAAATGCAGTCTCACTTCCTACTTTCAGGCCAGCCACTGAGCACCAACCACAGCCCTGCACACAAAATGGTGTTGTTCCAGAGGACTGGAGGAGGATGGATGTAGTCCCACTACATATAAGTGGTAGCAGGGAGGAGGCCGGCAATCATAGGTCAGTCAGCCTGACACTGGTGGTGGGAAAGTTAATAGAATCACTGTTGAAGGAAAGGATTGGGGAGTATCTTGACTCCAGTTGGTTACAAGACCTGAGGTAGCATGGTTTCATAGGAGGGAGATCATGTCAAATGAATCTGATTTCTTTGACTGGGTGACCAAAGAACTAGATCAGAGTGGAGCGGTGGACATGGCCTACCTAGATTTCAGTAAGGCGCTCAGCACCATTCTACATAGGACACTAGTAAGCAAGCTGGGTAGCTTAGGAGTGGGTCCAAAGGTGGTAAACTGGATAATAAAATGATTAGAACATAGGCCACAGAGGTTGGTGGTAAACAGAGTTCACTCTGAAGAAGGGAGGGTGACCAGCAGGGTGCTTCAGGGATCAGTGCTGGGACTGGTGCTCTTTAATGTCTTTATAAGTGACTTTGCAGAGCAGCTAGAAGGGAAGATCTGCCTCTTTGTGGATGTCACCAAAATCTGCAATAGGGTGGACTCTCTGGAGAGGGTGGAAAGGATGAGCAGAGACCTGAGAAAACTAGAGGAGTGGGCAAGGGTATGACAGCTGAGTCTTAATGTAAAAAGTGCAAAATATTGCACTTAGTGCACAGAAATCCAGGGGCAGAGTACAAAATGGGTGGAGTGGTATTGTAGAAGTGGCCTACCCACACACAATGACATAGTCTATAATACGTCATTTACTTATCCACATGCACATGAAGTACTCCATAATACGTCAAGATTAGATACTTACACAACACATGCATAAGGCACGACATGACCATTACACACAGTACACATGCTTATCCACACACCCACATATGGCATACGCACAAATGAGACATCATATGCTCACTCTCATGCACGACATACACATATGATGTCACGCTTACCTGCACATATATGACGGGCATTAGGCACGCCATGATCATGAGGACACTTAGCTACAAACACATCATGCTTGGAAACACAGACATACACACACACACACACACACACAAAGCTAGGGACACACACACTAGCTCTAGAGACAGACACACACACACACACACACACACACACACACACTCAGAGCTAGGGATGCATACACAAAGTGAGAGGCCTACACATTAGATTAGTGTAAGGTTTACACATACACATAAGGCTAGGTGACTCTTTATTTTTGCATAGAACCTGGACACAAACTATGAAACTGCACTGCTTCTGAAGCACGATCTTCACCCTACATGCGATCCTGTAGGGGAGAGACAAAACACCACAAATGATATTCTAGGCTAAAACTGCACTGCTATTTTGCTGCGATAATGTCAGAAATATAATGATTGATGTACCTGGAGCACCTTCTATTGCTATGGTGTCATGTGCAACTTCAACAGTAATTATAATGAATCTTTCAGAGAACATGATGATACATTACAAAATGTATCATCCATAAGAATACATATTTGAGTATAAGCGTATTCTTATGAACAGACTGCTGCAAACTGTAGGAACCAAAAGGGCAACTAAGATAATACCCCATCATCCCACCAAATTGACCAATGAGAGTAATAGTAAGTGTGCCCATCCATGTGCACATGAGGTGGTTATCAATAACCAGCCTAGATGTTATCAAAGTATAAAATCCTGTGCACTCCATAGCCTCTCTGAGGAAAATGCAGGCAGACCCCACACAGCACTGCAGTGTATGAGAGTTCCAGACTTCCGGATGAGTATTCAGCATAACTAGTATGTAGAATACAATGACTGTCCTATATGTAAGCTAGTAAGATAATAAATGTGCCTTATGCAACTTTTATGATGACTTCTTTTTTTATTGTCCTTTCTTTAGTCCTAGGAACTGTAAGAGGTGTATTGCATGTTTTATTATGGTATGGTGATCTCACAACGTTCCCCAAAGGGTTACGTTTCCCTGCAGGTAACAAGAGTTTATTAGATCATAATACCGTAGTCAGAAGGTATCCAACAGAGCCCAGTAATATACCCAACATAAATTGGTGACCATGGCTGAGGACTAAAATAGGACCTAGAGTCAGAAATTGTATCCTTAGTGATGCAAACTGCTTAGAGATAGAGTAGGGGGTGGACCGGTACACTCTTTAATTCTGTTAATGAGCAGGATATGGAAGGTACTCTCAAAATGGTCATTACAAATAGAATTACTAGTAGTATTAGTTCACAGCTTAGACTAGATATTTCTAACCTTTTTTACTTCGCATGGAGGATGGGGTGATTCTGCTTCCAATGCCCATACCCACAGTGCCCCAGTATAGCATTTGTGCCCACTGTATTCGGATACTAAACATGCGATGAGAAAAATGCAGTTCTAAAAAGGGTTAATGATAGCAGTGTTGTATTCCATGATTCAAATGCTGGAGCCGGAGAACTTGTCTTTGAAAAAAAGACTTGGGCTCCACTGCCAGTGAACTACAGGAGAAAGACAAAGAGATCACTCAGCTGAGGGTAGAACTGGAAGCCCAAATTGAAAAAAATGAAATGTGATGCTGATAATGAAATGCAGCGTATGATGGAAAGGAATAAAGAATGTCTTGAAAATGTAAAGCAGGATAAGCTGGTACAAGATTATGTGAGTAAAAGACAGTGCAAGGGAAGAACTAGCCATGTGAAATGTAGAATGTTGTTGGAAAAGGAATGAGAAAAGAATGCAGTCCTTAGGGGTCATGTTAAAGCCTCTTCATATGTGTCTCCCATTGATTTCGGATCATTGGAGGATGACAAAATGATCGATTATGAGCCCAAAGCCCAGCCCACTCAGGGTGTCAGAAACCCCAGGCATGATGCCAGAGAGGAAAAGGGAACTCCTATCCCTCCGGAGCACACAAGTCCTGGTAGACCTCCACCCCTAGCCCCAGTCACCAGCAAGCCCCCACCCCTAGAACAAACTGTAAAGGAAAGTAGAAGCAAAGAGTGAAGTCAGAGACCCAAATAGGGAAGATCATGTTACTAAACAGCAAACTAGCCATGTAACATACAGAATGCATTTGAAAAGCCATATGTAAATGCTTTGCTGTATGTGCCGTTTATCAGCCTTGAAGTTTTGAATGTTGTATGCTACATCATTTTTCACATAACTGTCCTATGCAATTTTAAAAACTAAACTGTACCTCTCTACTTTCTAAAGAGACTGGCCAGTCAAACTTTGTTTTTTGTTTTTTTAAACTTAAAACTTACTTCTGGTTCCTGAGCCTGATAGCTCAGAGCAAAAGAATATATATACATATATATATATATATATATATATAGGCATGAATACAGTATTCGAGAGATTCATACCTACTGCACATTGACACCCTGTAACTTTTTGCTGAATTGTTAAAAGGTTCACATGACACACTTAATTTGTAGTCCCACATTAGGAGAGATATTAAACATAACAAGACCCAGTTTGGTTCCACTGTGCTCTTTCAGTTTTATCACAAACATCGATTTGCCCCTTCAAATAGGGTTCCATTTTGTGACATTGCTTCCATTCCCAATTTAAGTATTTAAATACAGCCCTTTATTGTGCCTTAGAAACCCAACTGTTGTTAATGTGTTATCTACTTACTTCCTTTAAGCCTCCCCCAAGAACTCCCTGTACAGAATAAAAGTTTTTGTGTTTTATTTAATCATTTTATACAACTGTAATGTTCATTACATGTAGTGTCCATCTAGTACCTCACCCTAAGCAGACTGTGCCTTTAATTTGCATGAACTGTGGTCCAAAAGCATTATTGTGTCTGGTGAACTTCTTTTTGTTAATGACATGCTGCCAAAACCTTGCAGTTTGTTATAACTCATTTATTTAGAAAATTCCCTTTTTCCATGGCGTGTTATTTTCGTGTCCTTTTGTTACCCACGTTACTATTGGTTCCTCCACTGGCCCAGAATGTTCAGAACCAGAAATGCATGCTGACACCTTCAGTCATCACCCCATGGCTCTTTAAAGCTGTGGACCTGGTGGGTCTACATTCTTTGTACTGACACCTACATTCTGGACAATACATGTTGTCCTCCTGAAGTTTGGAGTTATGCACGTTACGGGCACTACCGTGGGCTATTTTCTCTGCATCTCAGCTGCTCTTTTGTTCTCCGGTGTGTCAGATGTCTGCAGATTGTAAAGGTACACATTTGCTTTTTGGGAAACACAGAGACATGTAGTCGGACCTTGCCTCATGGTCCCAAGATGCTGAGCTCGAGGTATGAAGGGTGGGGTGGGGCAGAGAAAGTTGATTATAAAGCATTTTAAAGTTGAACAACTGCAGGTTTCCTAGATTAAATGGTTATACATATTTACCTATTCTATAGACCAAGTCTCTACATAGGATTCATTTTGTGTGGCCTGGTCCCTGTTGGGGGGGGAGGGGACATTTTGTGTGATCCTATTCTCTATCAGGGGCACCTTTAATGTTACTGCTGCTAAATAGTTTGTTCTATACTGGGAAAAAAAACTGCAGTTTTGGGGAGTATGTCAATTGGATCTGGTTAGTGCTGGGGCTCATTTTGTAATAGGCATCAGAACACCATATCTACAGTTTGGAGAGTTCTGTAATGAGAAATAAAATACATGTTGTATTGGGGAGTAAATGAATAGGACCTGGTCTCTGCAGGTGCTCAGTTTGTGTAGACCTGATCTCTTTAGGGGCTTATATTGTGTGGGAGGCATCAGAACACCAGAACTGCTTTTAAACTATCTGCTTATCCGCTAAACTTAAAAAGAAATCCTGGTTAATATCATATTTATTTTTGTAAAAACACTTCTGTAGAACAGAAAAATGGTCAGCACTCCAAACATACTCACAGTGCTTATTTATTTTATGTGCAAGTGCATCAAAGCCATTTAGCAGCAGAAAAGCAAATAGCAGCAGTAAACGAAGAGTTGGGTAATCCACAAATTTCTCAGATCCACAGGAGTCTATAAGATGGCAACTTTTTAAAAAAACATATTGCACCCACCTACTCAACAATGAGCACCCAAACGCCAGCACAGAACCATTTACATTTCAGTAATATGTTTTGTGATCATTAGGTGTGGCATGTGCTGCATGTTAGGCCAAGAGTCTAGCATGGCACATTAAACAATAACTGAGATTCACTGCAACAGTAAAATGAGCCTAAAAGGGCACAAACACCAAAAATGGATGTAAAATGACTGTAATTGATGGTAACCAGGTTGCAGTCACCAAAAACATCAACCCTGTTCATTGTTTTTTGTGCAGTTTTAGGCTCATTTGGCTGCTGTTGCAGTTTATCTCAGTGACTGGGCTATGTGCTACACGGTATGCCCTAAATGGCTTCCATGGCAGTACAAGTGAAGAAAAATACTGTTTTTTCCTTACTGGGATGATTGCTGTCAGTGACTGTTAAAGTGTTACCCTTTGTTCTGTATTTTATTTTTATTCTGTTTTTTTGTGCACTTTTAGGCTTACTTTGCTGTTGCAGTGAATCACAGTAATTGTTTGGTGTGCCATGTGCTGCATGATAGGCTGAGGGCCTAGCATGGCATATCAAACAATTACTGACATTAACTACAATAGCTGAAGAAACCTAAAAGTGCACCCCTCCAAAATGCACTGGTTGCCATATGCACCTGCAGGACCATGCTGTGGACACAGTGAGTGACAGTACCATGGAGGGTCCATTTGACAACAGGAAGGGCTGTGCCTTCAGTTGTGGCTGTGATCTGGGGGATGGCATCATTAGTAACAGGGATAATTGTGTATATCTGCACCATACAAGGGGGCCATGCAAAATTACCTGGCACTCTGTGATTACAGGACTTCACCAGATTTCAGGTCCATGACTTTCCATTTGTATTGTGCCAACCTCACAAAATCTCCTGGACACAAACCTTGTTTGCCCATAACAGGGCTTTGGAATATGGACATCTCTGCAAATCTGGGTTTGTGCAGAAAAACTAGGCTTTGCACATGGGCAAGCTTTTAAAGATCTGGCCCCTGAAGTTAGTTTTTAATTTCATTTTCATTTCTTAAAACACATTTTAAGATTGAAGCAACCCACTCAAGGGCATAGTTCTATTAGTAGGAAGTAACCCACTACAGGGTGTGCAGTAATTAGGGATTAATCAATACCCTGAGTGCATTGTGAAGCACGAGGCTGCTGGCTGAGTGTCCTCACAACACCCAGTGTGTTGCTTAATCTCCAATAACCACAAACCCTGGAGTGGGCTATTACACTTATAACAAAGGGTGCACTACAAAACAAGGAGAAAGCAATATACATGTTTTTTTCTCATTTTATAAAAGACAAGCAAATTACTGTATTCTGCTGCCTAAAAAAATAGTCCCCAACAAAAATGTCTGTCATGCACATACAGATGTCAGAAGGAAAGTGTTGCTATGCTTTCTCTGACATTTGTTGTGCATGATATGCCTTCTGAGACAGCACAGTAGCTCTGAAGTGCAAAATATGGAGTTGCTTCTTGTGGTACAGACATGGTGTCTATACCTCCACTGGCTTAGCTGCTCTGTCTCTCTGTCTGTGGTTACATTAATGCATGGCAAGCAAGTAAACATTTTCCCCAGCAGTGCAGTCACACAGTCTACCAGACTGTATTCTACCAATTAAGAAATGGCAACTAATGGGACTCAGAACTTGCAGGTCTTTCTGGAACTCTGTTTCTCTGTCCACCAGCATAAAGCTTACTTTCAGATGATGACATCATTGGGGGGGGTATCCCTCTCGTCACACTGTTCCATCTGACTTTATGCTACAACTATGGGATTTACCTGTCAATCTGGCTGTGCAACAGAAAAATGACCATGGGGACCATACACTTCACTCTGGGAACAAGCTTGGGTAAGAAGCAAGACTACAAACGTTGAACACTACAGCTGCTGTTGCTGCACTACCTGGGACTACATGGCAGGCCTCAGCTCTCACTCACTAAGCAGGGATAGTAATGGCTGCTCCACAGGCTGCAATTTTGCACTATAACAAGATCAGAACAGAAACACAGGCTAATCTCTCAGAAGGATGGTTCACCACTAGCTGTCATCTATTGTGGAGTAAGCAATGGTCACCTTATGGTTGTTTACCATTCACCTGCCTTTATCTACCCCATGTTATAAGTCACTAATACACTTTCAGTGTTTTGCCTTCAGCCTTGAATATCACAAGCAGCAAGGGCATGCATTAATCCCAAACATCCCCATTCATCTCATAAATATGTAGTTGGTTTCCCTTTCTCTCTCTTATTGTAGGCTTGGGACCAGCTGGTATATGTAATAGACAGACCAGGTGAGATTCAATCCATACTACACTGTAACATAAAACATTTGTGAATATCTTAAGTTAATATAATGTTGTGACTACAGTACAATCTTCAAAATGTTTAAAAAATGTTATACCAAATATCCATAGTATGACAATCATTTTTTTGGTTGAACATTAGCAATAACTTTTGGTATGACTTAGTGAGACACTTGGCATGATACTGATACTACTGTTCTGGTGTCCATTTTACTCATGTGACTTCTTGTGTTGTGTCTGTGTTATTCACGTGACATCCTGTGTAGTCTGAGTTACTCACGTGACATCCTGTGGAAAAAAATCCTTGTAAATAAAGTATAATTCACTTTCTGAAAATTCAGTGACTTCTGTCTTTTCCTATGAGGGTAATATAGTTGTGCAAACAAACAATGGTCTAGAAAATCAAGGACATGAATGTGGTAGCCAAACTTAAACATGTCCAGATTTGGGCACACTGTGATCAGTAAACATATTGTGGCATAATTACCAACAAGTTAAGTTTATGATAAAAAACTGAAAATTTAGATATTATGCTACCTAAATAGATACCATAGGCATAGTAATATCAAAAAATATATGTTTAATAATATGACAAATTTGCAGTCAAGGATACGATGTTACTCACATTACGTTGCCCTTGTGGGAACTTTTAATCCCATTTTTTAGCACCTCTGAACTACAAACTATCTTTATGTTGGGGACTGAAATACTACCACATGCCCCCAATGTAAATATGATATGGTTATGACAATTGGCCCAAATAAATTTTGGAACCTGATTGTCACACTTTGTCTCTCGAGTAGCATATTGGTACATATATATATAAATTATGGTAGAGTAGCCCTTTTAAGGTTAAAGGGTAAAACTTTGCATCTTAATAACTCTGTCACTGTTCAATGGATTTGCCTGAAATTTGGCAGGTACAGACTGGCAGTATAGGTCTTGGGATCTGCTAACATTCGTACCAGTCAGAGATACGGCTGCAGAGTTATTAAGCAACACTCGTGTGCACAATTATGTTTTTTGTGAATTCTTTGCTCACCCCTACAGGTTGCACGGTTTGCGCAACTGGTCTGAAAAGTTCAGGGAACATGCGACTGGGGTCCCTAATGTGCCTTTTAAAGATTTTGTGAAAAAATATTAAACGGTTCAAAAGTTATTCAAAAAAACAAGTTCCCATTATAAGTCAATGGGAAAAGTTAACAAAAAGTTTGAAAGTGTCGCAAATGCACTTTTTAGTGTCACAAATGGCCCTAGTAGTATCGTAAATCCACCATTTTGTTTTCAGTTGGTGATCAGAAAAATGCTTGGCATTTAAAATTGGGACCATCTAGGGACACAATTCTTTTTGTGTTTACCTAGTCGAGCCCTGACGATGCTAAGCATATCTTTATTTTGGGGTTAAACACCCCAGAAATGTGTTTTTCAAATTTCTGGAAAAAGTAGTGTCGCACGTTCGACACTTATGCAAAATCAGCGAAAGCTTTCGCAAATTGAAACACTACTTTTCCAGACTATGGCCAAAATGACAGGAGTTCTTTGCCACCCTGCTGCAAAAGAACGGTTTGGTCTTTTGGGCTCAAATATGAAGGGAAGGCAGCCAACATCTCACAGATGTGCCTTTTGGTGGTTTGGTGACAGAATATTGCATGGATGCCAAGTTATGGTACTCTGAAGTTGCTATTTTTTCCCATAGATTAACATGGTGGCATCCGTCACGCCTTTTGGGGCTCGTGTCTTGGAAACGGTGCGAGATACAGAATTTTTGTCGCAACAATGCATAGCCCCTATACATTCAGTGAAAACCTAGCCAGCAAACTGATTTTTTCTACATTGCACGGTTCCTGAGATATAAGCAATTTAGTATTCCAACAGGTCATTTTCTGCTCTGAGGCCCATTATTATGCATACATTCTTTTTACACACTGTGTTTCTCTATGCAGCTGTTGGGCAAAAACAGGGTGTGTGCTTCCGTTACTGTTACAGTTAGTGTTTCCACTTGCGTTTCTGTAACCATTTGCGTTAGCGTTCCCGTGTATGCCACTGTGTGCATTACCGTTTCTGTTCCCGTTTGTGTACATGCTTGCATTTGCATTTCTGTTTCTGTTTCCTTTGGTGTTATTTCTGCTTTTAACATTACCATTTGCATTTCAAATTGCGGTACCGTCACCGTGCGTGTGACGGTTTGCGTTTCCTTACATGCTTGTATCTCCTTTTGCGTCACTGTTTGCTTTGGCGTCACTTTGCACTTGCATTTCTACTAACATTTGCTTTTCCATTTACATTTTAATCACCATGTGCGCAACTGTTACCGGTTGTTTTTCCCTTGCACTTACCGTCACTATGTCACAAAAAATCATGTGGCCCGTGCTCCCACCACCACATTCCATTCATTATTTCTACTGCACATTCTCAAAAAGAAGGGGAAATTCATGGCAAAAAATCCATTTAATGCATCAGTTAGGGTTGTTCCACAGTGACAAAAGCGAGGAAATTTGGTGTTAGGGTTAAAAACCCTAACTCCACATCCCCCCACACCCCCGCTGCACACACACACACACACACACACACACACACATATGCAAGTAGGGGGCAGGGCCAAGGCAACACGACCAATCACAGACAACCAGCAGCAGGTGACAGAAATAACATACAACTGTCTAAACATGCTACAAGACACATCCATCATCATGGGCCAACAAGTGTGCAAGTTCTGCTGGCATCCAAGTGAGTTTATCCTCTGCATGCATGTTTCCCAGCAGTTGTTACTGTATTACAGTATACATTTTTAAAATCTAATAGATTTTGTATATCTTCTCAATGACAGTGTGTTGATAATCATTACTGTAATAACATGCCAATATCTGGCAGTAGTGTTACAGCCCTTTGTTGATTGTTAATGCCTCCTGATGTTACCACGGAATAAGACAATCCTGTGTCAGTATAATATTCTCTGCACAGCAGTACTGTACAATCATCTCATATTGTAGAATATAACATCAGTGTGGGAATCTCAGACCTGATAACTCACATGGTAACACTATACAATAGCTTAGTTGTTAAAACTTTGTCATTTTAAACAGAAAATTGTGTGCCTCCACTATTTGATATACTGCTGCTACCATGGTATTCAAAGCATCAATGTTTAGACATCTATATTCATGAGCACATAGTAGCAGAGATCAGTTTAAGACACTTTAGTGTGTCTAACAACGCACTGATCTTACCATCCTATAAAAAACAAAATTGCAGCAGTACAGTATTATCTACTAAGTCATTCTCCACTATTATTTGAACCTTTACAGTTCTATGTGACTCTGTGTCACCCAAAGTATTCTATGTCACTAGTTCAGTCTTTTTGTCTTGCTCTGACTCTGTAACTGTAACACATGTTTATGTTTATATACACATTACTACCTATGTGGTATTAGTGGTGGTCAAACACAACATTTTTCCACCTCTGTACCTATGAATGAATGAATAATATTCGACAGGCTTAATACCAGGGTTTCATGTCTGTAAATGGCTCCTAATATCACCCCAGCAGTAGCAAATAATGTCTTTTAATGCAGTAATCAACACTATGCTGCTCACTGCTATCTAATCCTAAACACATCAACAGCAATGTCAAACTGCAGGTAACAAACTGTTAAATATCATAATGACTCTTGGTGGAAATTATCATGCAAATCATTTTCACATATTCACGGTCATATGACTATTGTCATAGGCTGCTAACATCATGAGCCATCAATAGCACTGTTAGTTTTGTTACTGGCTCTGCATGAGGCAGTAAAATTACAAAATATTTATTTTGCATACTGTTTTGAATCGCTAATAACAGAACTGTCACACAGGTACTCAGTACTGTATGTATTAATAGATATGTGACAAAAAATTATCATTCATGCAATGTGCGTGTCTCAATGTGAACAAGCACATCTTGATTTGAACAAGTGTCTATTTAACAAAACATATTACTTAAGGGGTCTCATACTGGGTTTTTTTTCTGTGTTTAATGCACAATGTTATAGAAAGATTCTTGTATGTTGATACCTCATTATATCGTCACAGCATGAACAAACCATCTATATCACAGAAATTCTATGTGTAATAGTATTGTTGTAACATGTGACCATATGAAGATGTGCACAACACTCTGTACACCCATGACTGCTCAAATGCAGCAGTTATTGGCCCATGATGATGGATGCGTCTTGCAGTATGTTTAGACATTTGTATGTTATTTCTGTCACTTGCTGCTGGTTGTCTGTGATTGGTCGTGTTGCTTGGTCCTGCCTCCTACTTGCATGTGTGTGTGTGTGTGGAGCTGGGGGTGTGGAGGAATGCGGAGTTAGAGTTTTCAACCCTAACACCAAATTTCCTCGCTTTTGTCGCTGTGGAACAACCCTAACTGATGTATTAAATGGAGCTTTTTGGCCATTAATATATATATATATATACACACACACACACACACACACACACACTACAAGTTGTAAAGAATGAGTTTTTTTTCCTTGTCTTATCAAAACGTTCTGAAAATTAGCAGTTTTCAAACGTGCCATGTAAATATGCAGAGAAAGTTTTTTTTTCCCTTGGTTAAATAAAAGAACGAAGCAGCTTGTGTGACTTTAGAACATCATGGTTATATTTGAGTTGATGAAGATAAGCTTTGTGAAGGGGAGAGAGATGTTTTGTTCAGAGGTTTCTCAAGAAGGGGAGCTCAGCTGCCTCCTAGGCTGTTTGATATGTACAGTGTTTTATTAATCTAGTCCCCAGAAAGATATGGGGAGAATCCTTATTCACAAGTTTTCTTTTTTTATATATATAATTGGACTTATTTAGAGAGAATTAGATTGCTTGGTTTATGTGCAAGAAATTAAATTAATTAAAGGATGACGTAATTGGTTTGAGCTGTAAGTGAAGGGAGTTAGCAATGGTCTCGGGTGTATGATGCAGAAAGATTATGTCTATGCAAGGAACTTGTGATTTGGATGTGGTTTAATGGCAGCTCAAGATGCCCTTGTTGGTTTTAAAAAGAGAGTTTTTTTTTCCTTTCTGTCCTTTCAAAAAATGTTTTTTTCTCAAATGGAAACTATAGCTGACACCTCAGCCTAACCCCACGTCAGCAGTTGAGGCAGCTAGCCATGCCAGGGGGCGTGACTCACTAGCTGATAACACAGCTCTATTCTCTAGCACCCTTCATTGCCCAATACTAAACTTTTAAAAGCTTTGTTTGGTTTTAAATGCTATTATAAATAGTTTTTTCCTGTATTTTGTTTTGTATAATTTATTTATTTATTGAATTTTTATGACCGGGTAGGCCCACTGGGCCCATAGAGGTCCCTTTTTCAGGGGCGACCCGGGTGCAACAACAACATACAGGTAACAGTTCAGTACAGACTGGAGAGTGGAATAATATTTTAAAAGTAGGAGTACATATCTTTGCAGACGCAAAAGAATGGAGAGCATGAAGGTAACAAATAATGAGCACGTTAAGCCTTAAACATCCTAAGTAGTAGGTTAGATACCAGGTCCACAGGAGGTAGTGGGCAGCGTCTGTAGACCTAGGGTTAGCTGATATGTACACAGGGATGGAAGGGGGACAAGTTAGGGACCTAAGTGCACCCCTTCTAAGAGAAGAGGACCAGATGTCCTGCCAGGATGGCTGTTAGGAGGTCAAGTGAGCTGCTCAAGAGGCTGAGCTAGGTCAGGTACTATGGCATAGACATATGCTCCTATTGAGCAGGTGTCCCTTCAGCAGCGACCGGAAGCTAGAAACAGTCTCCACCTCCGGACCTCCAAGGAGGTTGTTCCAGGTGGAAGGGGCGGTGTACGCAAAGGACCTAGACCCAGCTTTGGTCCTAATCTTAGGGACCTTGAGGAGAGATTGGCCTGATGAGCGCAGGCACCGTGGGTTGGGTTTTGCCCTGACAAGCCCAACCAGGCTAGGGGGAGAGGGACCAAGTATCTTGTATGTAAGGCAGAGGGAAGGGTAAGCTAGACGAGCATCTAGCGACGGCCACCTGAGCCTGGATTGGGCCTCGCAGTGGTGAGTCATAGGGTGAGACAAGGTGGCAAAGTGGATGATCTTATTGTACAGAGTCTGCAGCCTTCCTAATTCCATCGTGGCCACACCCTGGAGGATCAGGGCCCCGAATGTGATCTTTGGAGGAGTACGCTTGTGGCAATGGCTGCCCTGGCTTCAGGAATTATTTGGTCCTTTAGTCTATAGAGGATGCCTAATTTCACATGTATGGATTTTGTGATTTGATCTATGTGATTCTTTAGGGAAAAACCTTGGTCCAGGGTAAGGCCAAGGTATTTGGTAGAAGAGACCACCTCGAGTTTTGCACCCACCCTGGAATGGAGTTGAAGGTGGTGTGACCTCTCTGTTCCCAGGGATCTAGGGCCAAAGAGCATTACCTTCATTTTGTTAGTGTTTAGAACCATTTTGTTCAGAGTTAGCCAGTCCTCCATCAGGTGGATGTCTTCTTGGAGGGCTGTCTGCAGCTCAGGTAAATTTTGGGAGCCTCTGTAAATGACTGCATCATCCGTGTACTGAATGGCACTGCTACTACCGCAGATAATTAAAATTTAAATATAGCACTGTGTTTTAAGAGGGAAAGAAGGCCCCATCCCTTTTGATAAGCTACTTTATACTACAGTATAGTTTAAACTGTACTGTTTGCTTTTACCATACAATGTTAATTTTTGACCAAATACAATCTGTTTCCCACAAGAGGTCTGAACCTCCTGTGCAGTACAGTGCAGTTATCAATGGCACTAACATACAAGACTGGTGGCCTCGGTTTAAATTACCCCAGCACAGTTTGTATATTGTGTGACCCATGGCAAGTCACTTGACCTCCTTGTGCTCCTGGTCACAATAAAAAAAGAAAAAACAAGCTCCGGCTTCATGTATCTTTACTGGTTAATTTTTTTTTTTTTTATCCACGCGTCCCCAAATACACATCAAATGGTATTCCTGTCATTTTACTTTTACAGAAGAATGCATGTTATGCTGCTGCCAGTACCCTCTGGCTTATCTTTTAACAATGCACAAGCCAACGTATCCAGTTCTTTACCAAGGTTTATTGTCACCACAGCTTATTTTTGGCCAGTACCATTCACATATGATTCCCCTGCATAGCAGGGCAATCAGTGGGGAAGGGGGACACAAATCTTCTAACACCCTAGCATCTATAACAAGCCATTTATTTTAGCAGCTCGGAGAAAAAAACAAAGCAAGGTTACTTACTATGCAGTTTAACTACTAAGGGAAAAATATCACAATTTGTTTTTGTTTCTCCAATACCTACTGTGCCCATGGGTCACATTGGGGGACATATAATCCAGAAATCAATGATATTGCATATTAATAGGGAGAGTCTTCCAATTATTTTGACTTGTTTTAACCTTTTTTGTTACAGGCCTGAATGTTACTAACTTTACATGTGTACGTACACAGTGCCATGAAATACGACTATTTTTGAAGTTAAACTTTTATTGAGTTTTCTTTAAAGAACAACAAACAAAACAGGAATTTGATGCAATACATACACAATTGTAGTTACTTTTAGAACTTATATATGACATCAGAGTTATTATATGGATTACAAACATATTTACCAAGATCTTGATCAAGCAGTCTAAGTAATACAGTGGCACTGAGGGCTGAGGAGCTGGATGCCTTACCTTGCTTCACGTCAATGACCCATGTTCTTTAACAAGCTTGGGCCATCAAAGGCTGGCAAAGGGGGAAGGGTGTGGAGCTGGATAGAGTGGCCGAAAGGCAACTCTCCTCTCCAGGGAGGGAAGGTGGCATCCCTCAGCTCTTTTTCTGCCTCCTGATGGAGACCAGGGTGCAGTACTGGCTAGAGGGTGCACAGGCACTAAGCTGACAGGCGGGTGGAAGGGGCTGTTACCAGGGGTCATAGTATGCTTGTGCGCCTCCACACACATGCCTCTACTCCTGGGGCCCCGGGTAATTAGGGTGAAAATGGAGGAGAAAATAACCTGGCGGCAGGGAGAATCCTGATCCTCCACAGGCACTGCTCCCAGGCCGGGCATAAGGTAATCACTGGTAATTCTAGGTATCGGGGCTGGGGGGGCAGTCAGGCTGAATGTGGCAAGCCACTGGCAAGAAACAGTGTAGTGATATAAAAAAAACTCCATTAACATAACTGCGTAAATAATAGAATGTGATATCTTTCTTTATTAATACAAGTGGTATGGTTTCCCCCCTTAAATAAACCCTAGTGATGAAAGTATGTCTTAATATAGGTATGTATAAAATTTCTAAAGCATTATCAGAAAATGTAAAACTATATATACTTCTTAAGTAGTAAGGTAGAGTATTTATATTAATATAACATTACATGCACTTAGACTTAGTACTTGACTGGTGAATAGCTAAGATTTGCAAGAGTAACCCAGCTCACCCTGTGAATGCCAGGAGCATACTTCTAGTGGTCCCTATGAATATTGTTAGAAAAACTATCCTAGCCTATGCCCTGTCTTGGGTGTGGGATAGTGGCCTTAGCTGTAGTAAAACAGGTGGTATTTAGATACTAATAAAAAGGTTCCCAAATCATGATGTGACTTTGAACTTTATTTTGAGAAATGTGGGATAGGTGATCAAAGATAACTAGCTTAAAAAGATTATTTATGAATTCTGTAATAGTTGGGATATCAGTGGTATGCCACTTCTGTAACAGCAGTCATTTAGCTGCAATACTTGCTTATATTAAAAAGGAAAAATGTCTCTTAGGAATAGGGTTATTATAATTTTCCAGGCCTATAAGGAACATCCTAGGGGATGACACAACAGGGCAGTGTAGGATGGTAGAGATAATATGGATAACTCTAGCTCAGAAGTTTTGGATAGCTTGACAACTCCATAAGCTATGAAACAGATTCCCATGGGGTTGAGCACACCACCAACAATAGTGTGATGGTGCAATCTTGGCTGTGTATAACACTTCAGGAGTACAGTACCAACAATGTAATATTTTATTTTGAATTAAATGACTCTTAGGGTCTTTAACAAAATCATGAGCAGCCCGCCAACGTTAGCACCATTGATTAATTGAAATACATGTATGGAGACTTGTGGACCAGTAATTCCTAGCTGGGGCTGTTTGGTCAGGGATATTATCTCTTATACTAGAGTATATTAGGCCTGCTTTCCCTCTTGTGGCTTTTATCTATTTGGTCAATGGGGGTTGCTGATCAGTTTGATCAAGACTTTTCAACATTTTTAAATGGTTGGATAAGGCACTATGTATTTGAAGATACTTCCAGAAATCAGATTGATGAATATTATAGTGGACTTGCAGTCCTTGAAAGGATTCTAGCAAACTAGATTGAGGTATTAATAGATCTGAGATAGTATTAATGTCCTTCCCCCTCCCAGTCTGGCCAATGTACATGTTTTCTAGCAATTTTGATAGAGTCATTGTACCAAAGAGGTATTTGATTGCACTGCAACAGATCTATGCACAGCCATTTGTTAGTCATTTGCCAGATTGTACGAGAGGCTTTGACTGTAAGGGGCATACGAGAAGGTATTTTTATATTAGTATTCAGATGTGAAACAGGGTTTATTTGCCCACACATGGCAGTCTCTATTGGTGTCCCTAGGAGAGGGGGCTGACCAGAAGTGGTGATTCACTGTTATAGTTTGGGCATTTGTAAATGCCCAATAGTATCCTTTAAACCAAGGGAGGTTCCAGCCCCCTACGTTGCAGCTGCTTCTAAGTTTATTTCTGCTATATCAAGATTTCCATCCCTCCCATAGGAAATTGCCTATTAATTGATCGATATGGTCAAACCATTTATTAGGAATGGGAAGGGGTATGTGAGATATGAGATGGAAGATTTTCTGGGGTAGTGATCATTTTTATTGACTCAATTTTTCCCACCATAGAGAGTTGTAGTGATTTCCACCTATCCAGTTCAAGACGTATTTTAGGCAGTAGGGAATTAAAGTTTAATTCACAAAACATGTTTAGCCTGGAAGTTATTTTAATCCCTAAGTATGTTATTGAGGTCAAGACCCATCACAAGGTAAAAGATGAGAATGTCTGTTGGGTGGTTGCCTTATTCAGTGGAAGAATTTCTGATTTGGAATAGTTTATTTTTAATCCTGAAAGGGATGTGAAATTGGTTAGTATTTCCAATAATGAGGTTATGGATTTGTCAGCTTGGTCTGTAAGCACCAAAAGGTCATCAGCATAAAGTAGGGTTTTATATGTATGGTCCCCAACTGATAGTCCCCTAATACTGGGTTCTTGTTGTATAGCAGTGGCCAATGGTTTGATGGCTATAACAAAGAGGAAGAGAGATAAGGGGCATCCCTGCCTTGTTCCTCTATAAAGTGAAAAGGGTGGGGACAGATTAGAATTAGTGAATATCTGGACTTTGGGGATGGAATACATTGCTTGCAGGGCAGAGAGAAACTTAGGGCCTATGCCTAAATGGGTGAGAACTGCATATAAATATGTCCACTCTACTGTATCAAAGGCTTTTTCAAAATCTATTGTTATTGCAGCCACTGGGGTTGAATAAGAGGATACTATCTGCATAAGATTCAAAAGGGTTCTGATATGGTCTGAACTCAATCTGCCCTGTAAAAATCCTGCTTGTGAGGGGTGAATTAGGGAGGGTAAATAGGGTTCTAATCTTGCGGCAAGTATTTATATCCTAAATCATCCCTTAATCCAGATGGGGGAGAAAAAACGTGAGCAGTTAAGACCTGCTACACTAAGGAGGGTAAAGTCGGTGCCAATTAAGAGATTTGCAAATCCTGTGCTCCACTAGTTCTCTCTTTTTAGCAGAAAAGACGTCCATATGGCTGTCCTCTACAACCAGAAGCATCAGATTGTGGTGCAAACCTCCTTTGGAATGACATAAATTAGAATCTGCTAAGAATTTGCAAGGAGGATAATTCTGTATGGAGAAACTAGTTCATAATCTGAACATTCTAAACTCCGTGACCCTTTTAAATTGTATTTGTGCTCAAACCTTATGCAATTGGTGAAAAATAGTTATAAAGGTTAGCAAGGGACCGTGGTAGGAAGTGAATCATAATTATATTTTAACAGGACTTTCCATAACAGAGATAGCTTAAAATGCATCTATATGTTACAAGAAGTTAGCCCTATGACAATCAGTATTATTGGGCTAAATATCGGTTGTTCTAAGTGCAGCTCACTAGATGGCAGTGTCTCCTAGAAATTTTTGCTGCTTACAACCCATAGGTTGCATATTACCCAGGTAATTAAAAAACCTACTGTGTTAGGGAGAATCTATCTTTTTAGAGTAGAGAAACAAATAATTATCTTGCTCTTCCTAATGGAACACGTAGTATTTGTTCCTTGAATGGCAGATCCTCAGAACCCAGACTTATTCCACTGTTGTAACTGGGATGGGAAGAGAGGTGAAAAATGAGACCACAGTACCCTGGGTCTAGTGCTTCACTATGGGCGTGGTGGACACCTGTAATAACAGCACTTGTCTAAACTATGGGTCATCAGACTCAATTACTGCTTTATAACTGCGTGATGGGAGGCCACAGAGCCTTGTTTTAGAGTAGCTCCAAGTACAGTCCAAAACTGTAACTGGTCCAGCTGTTTTAACACCTCATTCTGTCTCTGTCTATGTACAGTTAAGGGATTTCTTGCTACAGTCAAAGTGACACTACTAACCTATGCTGGTGTTATCACTTTTTAGGGAATTTCAGGGCAGCACAGATCGCATGATCTATAAACCTATATCTCAGCTATACGTGCCTGATCCCTAATGCACAAATCACCTTAACATCTACACTTTAGGACTAGTAGGACATTAACAGTTGCCTTATACTGCAGAGCAAGTGCAATCTTTGACCCTGTGACGCATTAGAAACATATAAGACAGCCATCCAAAGTTCTGTGTGACACTAAATTTAGGGATCTGTGTACCTAATGCCTGGGTAAGTACCCTGACAATAGCCATCTGATAGCTTCAAGCCAATTACCCTATCTCTATTATCTGACAGACGATGAAGCAGGGGATGAAGGTTTATTGGCCATCCAAAATGAGGTACCAACATAGCAAATACAGTTGAAAAAGCCATTACAGTAAGAGACATTCAAAACATCTGGAGCAAGACTTCTAAAGTTAGGAGACTATGTAGGAGTGTAGTCCTTTCCTTCACTTAAATACCTGTTTCTTTTGTGTTCATATTTCAGGTATTCAGTGTTGGTTTCATAGATGAAGCAGATGCGGCCTCAGGGCCCTGGAGTACATTCATGGGTGTGGCATCGTTACTTAAGGCTGTGGATTTGTTGGACCCTGCCACCTTTGCTACCCAGGATTGACCAACTTTGGGAACAGTTTCAAGTATGAGATCAATCAGTGGCTGGGTGGCCTTAGGTAGTGTTGTCAGTGGCAGGTTATGGGTTTGAGCCTCCCCGTTGTCCAGATTCAGCAGTGCATATCTGTTGCTAGTGATACATGCAGGATGTATATCTGCTTGCTTTTCCAATCGCTCACTGTGGCTCCAACTCCTGGATCTTTCTCTATTAGGCAGTGCATGAGGGGGTTCTTGTTGCTTATTTCTCTGCTTCTGTTTGGGGGGCAACATCCATAGATCTTCTATTGTAGCTTGCTGTTTATGGGCTTTAAGTAGCCCCGATTGTTCTAATGCCGCTGGTGGAGTGATGTTCATTGTTTCTTGTGGGGAACTGCTTTCTTCTCTTTGATATTGTCTAGTTTTAGGTGTCAAGTTAGCTTTAGACCATTCCATAGAAATAAACGCCATTGCTGCATCAGGAGTGCTAAACATCAGAAAGGATCCTTTATAAGAGATACGCAAAGTAGGCGGATAGTGAAGCAAAAAGGATACCCCTGCTCTGTGGAGAGCTTGCCAAGCTTCAGTGAAAGCTTGCCTCCAGTTTGTAAGGTCCTTTGAGTAATCCTGGAAAATCATTATTTTGCTGTTCTGCCAATCTAGTGATCCCAATTCTCTGGTATGTTGTAGAATAAATTCTTTATCCTGGAACTTGAGGAACTGCACAAGTATCAGGTGAGGTCTGTCACCAGCTCTAAGCATAGGAGCTAGGAAGAGGTGGGCTCGCTTGATTTCATAGTAGCCCTCATCAGTGATTTTTAATAAGCTGGGTAAAATATGATGGATAACGGCAATGCAGTTGCCAAGCTCAGCTTTTCCGGTATTCCAAAGACCCGGAGATTATTTATACGTCCCCGATTCTCGATGTCATCCAATTTAAGTTGCATCTGTTGTATTGTGCATGCCTGCTCCCTCATTATATTTTGGAGATCCCTGCATACCTGTTCATTTTGTGTACTCCGTACTTCATTTGCAGAAGCTTGGTACTTTAATGTTAGTAGTTGCTCTTGATGGATAGTGGCCTGCTGCTTACAGTCCTTAATTCTATGAGTGCCCAATTTAGCATACTTTCAATTCTGTCCATTTGGTCTTGCTTGTCGGGTTGCAGTCAGGATGCCATGCTACTGCTGTAAGTATTCAACCCTTGGGACATTTTGCAGCCTGGTTTAGTAGTATTTCTGGTAGTTATAATAAGTCACTTATTTTAAGGATTTTTGGAACCAAAATCACTGTGCTGATTCTTCAGGTGTTGCTCTCAGGCCAGGATTGATTTGGCAGCAATAAGATAGTTAAAGGAGCCAGGATGGCATTAGGATATATTTCTATTGTAGAGGAGCTAAAGGCTCAGATCACCATCTTTTTCCGGCTTTACCCACACCCCACACACACACACACACACACACACACACACACACACACACACTCCATGAAATACAACTATTGGCATTAATCCAGATCTTGTATAGCTCAGCTGACCTTGTTTTGTAATTTTAAAACAGGAGGAGAGGGATGCCTTTCTTCTGGTTTTATTTGTAATTCTATTTGAATTTCAGGAGTCAAGGAGTGTGTGGCTAGAAGCTACAAAACCATCTATCCTGCCTGGGGTAGCCGAAGGCATACATCTGTATAAGACTAATACAGCAGCATTTTTAAAAATCAGTGCTAATCTATCACAGAGCAAACTGTCTACAAGACCTTACTCTTTGTGTTGTGTTTAGTTTCTTCTTTCTCTCTCAGGAAGAAGAGGGTCTCTCTGACCAGGGACTGAATTGCTCAGTATACTAAGACTTACCCCTCCGGGGAAGGGGCAACAACCATCAATAACCTACATACCACCTTTGGTAATGTATAAAGTAGGCCAATTTTAAGTGGTTTTTTTTTTTGTAAATTTATGTTTATTGAACAATTTTAAACATTGGCAGAATTCATTACATTTATGTACAGTTTCCATTGATTTATGCAGCTTTGAGAGGACAGAGTACATTTCATTATGCATAAAAGTGCAGTGTTCTGAGTTACATTGTGTCATCTATACTTTAAATAGCAATAAATGGGGATGAAGGACCATCACTGTAGGTTATCACACTGATTAAGGGGTGGTGTAGGCCTTTCAAGGTCCTGCACACTCCTCCATACCTCTGCGGGAAGTGGCATGTCCAACCCCTCATCTCCTTCCAAGGCAGGCCTGGCACACAAGGCTGAAGGCAGGGGAGGGAGACACAGGAGCAGGGGAGCCTCCGTATTCGACCGTGGGCCCTCTCTTATTTATGTTTGATCCATTCTACTCTGTGTTGCCTCTCCGGCTCAGGGGACAAACTCAGAGTCCTTTGCCATATAATATAGCAGCCACCCTGTCCATCTGGAGGAGCATTTCTCCTCCTGGTCATTCAATCTGTGAGTGATTTTCTACATATAGTATATTTGGTTCATTACTGCCCACCTTTCCTTAATTGCGGGAACCCTGGGGGTCAGCCGGGCTTTGGTTATAGCTTTTTTTGCTGTAGTGAGTAAGATCCCCAGGAAGTATCAGGAGTTTGGGTCTTCATTTGGTTTATTGTATTGCAGTAATAGGTAAGATTCTGGAGTCAGAGGAACTACCCTCCTGAAGAGCTCCTTCAGCTCTCTCTAAATACTTTGCAGGAAGGGAGCCAGAGTAGGGCAGCTCCACATCACATGCGTATGATGCGCATTTGCTTTGCCGCAGGCACTACAGCAGCTAGAAGAACTTGATGTGGAGTAATGTTTAGTTATAGCTGGGGTTAGAAAGTACCTTATCAGGTGTCTCCAGGTGTATTCCCTCCACTGATGTGAGCGTGACACCCTAGCTGTTCTTTGTGTTGCCACCGCCCATTGGCTGTCTGTGATTGGGCATCCCAGCTCCTCCTCCCACTAAAGTTTTATGGGTCCAGCAAGCTGGCCCAGGGACTCCATCAATGGTCTGTACAGAGTGGATACCAAGTGAGCGCCCCCTTCTGTTCAGATAAGGAACAGAATTTGTATCAGGATTGGAGGGTAAATTTCAGGCTGCCTAGTGGCATGTGGCAGCTGTGAAAAGTAGTGCCTAATTTGTAGGAATCTGAAAAAGTCTGTTTGGTTCAGTCCATATTCCTGTTGTAACGTGTCGAATGTTTTGAATATGCCTATCACAGTAAGCTGGTTTATATAATGAAATGTAAGGGAGCCCCATTCTTTGAACCTGCCATCCATTGTGTTTGGAGTAAAGCCCGATAGGAGGTTAATTGGGCATAGTAGTGGCAAGAAAGGGGTTAGGCTCAGGAGGCATCTGGCATTGACCCAGGTGTTTTGTCTGTGGTGGAAAATGGGATTGTCTTTGGGGGTGTCTCTGGATTGGCCTCCTATGTCATATATAGTTTGAAAGTACTCCTTATCAGGGAGCATTGCTTGCTCGATTGTCCACCAGTGTGAGTTTGCTGTGCCTAACTGTCTCGCTAGGAGGTGTCCCAGCTGGACAGCTGTGTAGTACATTTGCAGGTGTGGTAGAGAGAGGACACCCCTTCCCCTTGGTAGGCACAGTATCTGGAACTGGATCCAGGGTTTATGTCCAACCCAGATAAACCTAGAAATGCACTTATTCCATTGTCGGAATAGCTCTCCATGGAGGGCCACAGGTATATCCTGGAATAGGTATAGTGTCCTAGGTAGGACTACTATCCTGATAAGATCTATTCATCTAGTCAGGCTTAGAGGTAAGGTGTTCCATTGTGTGAGATCTGCGTTCAGCTGTACCGTGAAACTGGTATAGTTATTATTGAGGGCTGATATGTGTGTTCTTGCCAGGTGTATTCCTAGGTATTTTAGATTTTCCAGGTCCCATCTGTATGGGAACCTCTGCCTGATGTGCTGGGATGGCTGGTGTTGGAAGGCTAGGACCTTGGTTTTAGAAATGTTTAATTTGTATCCTGAGAGTCTGCCAAACTCCTCCAGGATATCATGCATTACTTGCAGTGTTTCCTCTGGGTTGGGCAGATATAGGAGCACATCATCTGCGTAGAGGGCCAATTTATGTTTTATGTTCCCTATCTGGATCCCTGCCACCGGGGCTGATTCTTTAATCCTCTGAGCCAGGGGTTCAATGTATAGGGCAAACAAGAGTGGTGATAGTGGGTATCCCTGATGGGTGCCTCTGCAGAGGGGGACGTTTTGTGAATGGTGCCCGTTGAGTTTTACACATGCTTGTGGGGATCTGTAGATGTTTCTAAGCACCTGTATAATTGGTGCTGGGAAACCCTTTCTACCCATTACTCCGTACAGAAAGGGCCATGACACCCTGTCGAATGCTTTTTCTGCATCCTAGCTGATCAGTGCTGAAGAGTTCTGTAGTTTTCTCATTTCATGGATGATACGTAAAGTGTGGTTAACATTGTCCACTGTTGTCTTTGACTTAATAAACCCAGTCTGGTTTGGGGCAATTAGCTGGGGCATCAGTGGATCTATTCTCTTTGCCAGGATGCTCATAAAGAGCTTGTAATCTGTGTTTAGGATTGATATTGGTCTGTACGAGGAGCAGAGTTTCAGGTTTTACCCTGGCTTTGGGAGCACAGACGTAGCTGTATAGTCCCAGAATGGTGGAGGGGGTCCCCTTCTAGTGCACAGTTGTATACTGCCAGTAGGTTCCTTGCAAGGGGGTCCCTTGTGGCCTTATAGAACTCTGGGCTATATCCATCTGGTCCTGGGGCTTTCTGTGTTTTGGAGCAGCTGATAGCCACCCATACCTCCTCTAGGGTGATTGGTGATGTCAGTTGTTCCCCCTGCTCTGCAGTCAGGCTAGGGAGCTGCAGTGAACACAAATATGTGTTGATGGAGTCCCTGGGGGCTGGCTGTTCCTTGCTATACAGGCTTTTGTAAAAGGTACTGAAACCTTCTGCGATTTAATGTGGTTTAGTGAGTCTGTGTCCCTCTAGTGGGTGCCTGATTGAGGTGACCATGGCCAGGCAACCTTTGCCTCCACATCTAGTAGGCAAGGAGTCTGGTGGCTCTGGGACCTAACTTGTAGTAGCATTGTTGCAGACATGTGAGTGTGATTTCCGCTTGTTGCTTAGCTAGGGTGTCAAGCTCAGCTTTTGTCTATTGTAGCTGCG
This sequence comes from Neoceratodus forsteri, assembly GCA_016271365.2. Classification (NCBI taxonomy): domain Eukaryota; kingdom Metazoa; phylum Chordata; order Ceratodontiformes; family Ceratodontidae; genus Neoceratodus; species Neoceratodus forsteri. The sequence continues at coordinate 1,417,019,324 of CM028130.1, forward strand.
GTTCGATGGAGCTATCCCCCTGTTTGTGGGCCATTCACAGGAAATGAAGTGTTTCCTGCAGTCTTTCCATCCGCTCCCTCCTAGCCCGAGTCTGCACAGATGTGTACTGATTAATTTGTCCCCTGAGAAATGTCTCAAGGGTGTCCCAATGTATTGCTGGGGTTGTGTCTCCTATTGGGTTATCCCTCATAATCTCCTCAATTGTTTCACCCAGAAATTCTTTAAACTCCTAGGATTTAAGATAGTGGATGTTTAGTCTTCATAAGGTGTTGCTACGCTGGGATCCTATTTCCCATGTGCTGACTACTGGGCCATGGTCCGACACCTGTATGTCACCAATTCCGCAGTCCACCAAACATTGAAGGTACTCCACCTGTGTACAGCAGTGATCTATTCTGGAGTACGTTTTGTGGACTGCAGAATAGTGGGTATAGTTTCTGGTGCATGTGTGCAGATGTCTTCAGGCATTTATCCAGCCCACCTCCCTCACAGACCTCTTGAAAAATGTTTGTGCTGCTGTCTGTCTGTCTCCTGGGTGCTGGGTTTGAGGAGTCCCATCCTGGGTTAGGGGCTATATTAAAATCTCCTGGCAGTAACAGAGTGCCTTTCGTTCATTGGACTATTTTGTCCAGGAAGGGTTTCATAGCAGCTACCGTTATGCCCAGGGGGAGGTAGATATTGGCCAGGGTGACTTCCTGGTCATTCAGCTTCCCTTGTGCAACCACCAGGTGGCCATCTGGGTGCACCCACTAGGACATGATAGTGAACGGGGTATTCTGAGGGATCAGGATGGTGACTCCTTTTTTTCTTCCACTCCCTATGTCAGGTGGGTCTCTTGTAGGTATACTTGACCCACCTTAGCCCTCCTTTTGTGTGTCATAACCCTTGCACTTCAGATTGGAGTGGGCAGCCCATTTACATTGAGAGAATATAAAGTCAGCCTATCAATCATCATTATTAATACTCAGTAAGGGTTGCCTGAACATTTTGTTTTTCTGAACCTTCATATCTTGAGTGTCTTTTCCCCATCTCTGCTCAACTCTTAGTTCTAGGAATTCATGCCTTGTACTCTTTAATCTGCCCTTGTAACCTTGGGGCATTAACTACTGCTCTAATAACATTTAAAACTTGAGGTCCGTATGTCGACCTATGAACAGTAGGGAACTGAGGCTCCAACTGGGTGCCTGTATAACCTTTAACTAAAACTGTGACTACCATTTCGTTGGATCTTTTAATGGATCCATACAGCAGGGCAGCCACCCTGCATGAAGGATTTGCCTCTGTAGAGGGGCCTTCTAACATCTTCGATGCCTAGGGTTGTGTGATTGGGGTCGTTCGGGAGGGTGACTTCACCATCCTCCTCAGGAACCCCTTCCTTAATGTGAGTTGTTTTCCCATTGGGGTTCACCCCCCAGAGTATCCCTCTCTGTTCCCGGCAGGAAGGCCAATTGGAATTATGGATTATAATTCAACTCCCCTTTCCTCCTCCCTTTTGTGGGGGGACTGTCTCCTGCCCCCATCCTCCCCCTTGCTGTGGGCGTTGCCACTGTGTCCCAGTGGGCTTTTACTGGTGTTAGGGTTCCCCCTCCCTGAGTGGCTGTTTTACATAGTTACAATGTTATAAATGCTGAGGAATTAAAGATCAGACTGTACCTATTCGTAGGTGTCCATACCTCATCCAGAGATTGTGAAGCGAGTCCATGGTGCACAGGTCTGCATCGTCACTGCATTTATTTGCAGTCAGGACCACACGAGGCAATGTGTTTCTCTGTCTGAGGCATGAGCCTCCCAGGGTGGGCATGGAAGGAAAAGAACAAAAAGAAAAAAACACAACATTCCAGATATCTTGTTCAGTAATTCAACTACCTTATACAGCTGAGGTTTCTGATGAACAAGGCATGCATAGTTTTGCAACAGAAAGTAGAGTCAAATGCTTATCTGATTGTGTGCAGCCAGATGCATCAATCCAAGCATACCCTGGTCCTGCAAGGGAGATGTTTGGCAACTGTGAGTCAGTTATTACTGTGACTTTGTTCGATATTTAAATTGTTTCACTTACCCTTCCCTTCCCTTCCCCACCCCAACTCTGTTAACTTGGAGAGTTCCCCACAGAACCCACTGTCAGGTGAAAATGGCAACAATCATTGCTCTCAACCCATGTCTCCTAGCTGCAGTCTGGTCATTTATTAATACGCAGCTTTGTAGGCCATTCTGGTGTAATGGCCTGTTCCCTTTGGATCCCAAAATGATTTGCAGTTTTCCTTCCCTTTCCCAACCCTTGTAGGTCGAGTAGCATGCAAGTACATGATGACTGGGGTCATTGTCCCCCCCCTTTTCCCCCATTATTACTTCCCTCCCGGCTGCTGCAGGGGTCCTCCGCCAGATCAGGTGGGCTTAGCCTGTACTGTCGCATCATATATTGTACCTGCGTGGCAGTCGCGTGACAGTCCGACCACACCAGGGCAGGCCGCGAGCCAGCAGGGCTCCTCTCCTGCATTAATCCTTAACTAATGTCGGAGGTGCATCAGAACGTGCAGAGGCTGAGCAGTCTAGGGATGAGCAGCCTCCTCACTTCAAATAGTTTCCTGGCTTGTGTTTGTTGGTTGTTAAGTGTTGGCTCCCCCCATCCCTACACCCCATTTCACCCAACGCACTGGCTCATCTCCGACTGTCGGTTGTCATCACCCCCTGACCAAGGCCCTAACGTCAAAGCTGCATGGATGGTAGGGAATTCCATAGGCCTGACCACGCAGAGGCTGAATCAGGCAGCTCAACTTGAATCTCACCTCCCACCCCCCTTGCTGCCACGGTGGCACCACCCGCCCCCTTCCCACTGGGTCTGGTTCCTCTTAATCCTTAGGGGGACAGAAAAGAAAAAGAAAAAAAAAACAGGGAGTACAGGTCCACTGTACAATGTTCAGTCTCTGGGGAGGGCAAGGGGCTTGTTCTGAAGCCTGCTGTTGAATCCTGGTGGCCTGTGTAAATACATGAGCTGTCCCATGGCAGAGCCATTGTCAGTTCAGTTCTGGTAGGAGTTAAGCTGCACCATTCTGATTCTCCATTTCATCGTCGAGGAGAGCAAACAGAACAAGGCTCCCACAGCCCCAGCCCTGGGAATCCAGCAGCAGATCCAAAGAACGTGAGGGATGGGCCATCCGCCTGCTTCCAAATTTATTTGTTCAGGCTCCCCCAACCCCGGAAAACAATTAAACTGTCTTACCAGAGGGTAGTCATTTTATGCTGGAGGAGTTTGGCGATGTTGGCCCGTGTTGATTCCTTAAGTCTTCTATGATCTTCTGAAGGGCATCCACCCCGACTGCCTCAGTGTGTCTCTCTGGCCCTGCTGCCATCTCATCTGTGCTAGTTTTGTTGCCGAAGCCACTGTTGAACGTGGGGGTTTTGGTGGCAGATCCATCTTTCGCTTTGCAATCTCTCCCATCACCACCTCTGGGGTGTTGAACTGCTGTGTACTGTCTGGAAAGAAAATGGTCATTTTCACTGGATATGGTGTCCTGAAATACAGTTTGGCATCCTGTAGCACTTTCCTAACTGGGATGTATGCCTTTCTTTTCTGCATCGTCTCTGGTGAGTAGTCATTCTCTAAGTATATTCTTTGGCCATTTAGCTTTACTATTCCTTGCTTCCAGGCAGTAAGTAGAACCGTTTCCTTTTCCTGAAATCTGAGGAACTTGATAAGGATGATGCATGGACAGCTTCCTTGTGGGGACTGTGGGCCAAGTGTGCGGTGGGCCCTGTCTATCTCCAAGGTCATGTTGTCCGGTAATTGCAAGCTTGATCGTAACAGCTGTTGAATAAAGAGTATAATGTCTGGACCCTCGGAGCCCTCAGGGATACCCGAGAGCCTAATATTGTTTCTTCTGTTTTGGCTCTCTGTGTCTTCCGCCCACTCCTGTAGTGTCTTAACAGTTTGGTGGAGTTGGACGATCGCCCGTTCGGACGTGTCTATGCAGTGATCCGTGGTTGTGAGCTGTTCCTCCAGGCCTTCATGCCTGGTTTCAAGTTTGCCTATGTCTGTTCTTAAGGCAGTTGTGGTAGATCTTAATTCTTTTCTGAACTCTTGCATCTCAGCCAGGAGCAGGGTCATCTGTTTCTGCAGGGAGGTATTACTCACTTTCCCGGTTCTGCTGCGACTGTGTCTGAAGCGGAGTGAGGCCGGTGAGCTTTTGCTCTCCAATCCTCCATCAGTGTATCTCTCTCCATCCTGGGACCCCATCGGGTTGCTGGTGAGTTCTCCCCATGGGTTTGGCATGGATTTACATTTTAGGATGATTTTAGGTTATATTGTTTGGTGATCACTGTTGAAAAAGGTAGTTTGTTGGGGCTCCTGGGGAGAGCTATTCCTTTAGCATCTGATCTGGTGCATGATATCACTGGAAGTTGCCAATTTCAAGTGTAATGTTGTTAAAGTTTGAAAAACAGTGCGATTCTCTGTTGCCTTCCTCCTAACGGCAAATTAAGGTTACCCCATCAGTATCTATTCAGCACATATCTTTTAAGGTGATGACTGATTGGCAAATGAGATTGCTGGAACATTTGTGGTTAAATGTCCACACCCCTACTGTAAATAGTGTCATCTGACATCGAAGCAAAACTGTTGCAGGTAAATTTATTGGGAAATAACTAATTTGTTGCCTGGTCTCTGATCCAGCATTGGTCAACCCAAAGCATGAGCTGCCTCTTTAATCAACAAAGGAGCTGGGGGGGAGATATGGACCATACCTCCTTCCAGTGCAACACCTATGGTGGCTGCAAATAGAAGAAACAAAAAAGTCCCTCTGGACCTGACTAAGCCACAGCTGACAGAACCAGAAATGGAGGAAGTATACCAATATCTCTCCAAAGTCACACAAAAAAGATGTCCAAGTATACAGCTATGTAGCTCCCTCACAACCCCCTGGGGAGGGAAACTTGCATTGTAACAATCACCCATTCTTTGAATTTCAGATTAAGACATACCAAAACACATGGATGGGAGACGAGTCTGGGTAGGCCTATTCCAGGCCTACCTATTCATGACCCTGTTGCCATGCTTGGGTCAAGGAGGTCCAATCCAAGAACCTGACCAGAGGGAGACATCTGTTCCTGTGCTGATGAGACCATCCCCAGATGACTACACCTTGGAAGGAGACCCTGACTAGAAGGATTCAGTTCCACCCCCGGAACCAGGACTGAGACCAGGACCATTTCCAGTCCCAGAACCGACACCAGTTCCAGAGTCCAGACCCCCTGTCCAGGTGAAGTCAATCCCAAGCCCAGTCCCTGATCCAGATACTTCAGAGAAAGTTCCAGATGACTCCGGAAAGGAAAGAAGTTTACCCCGCTTCACCCTTTTGGTTGACCCCTTGACCCTTGACCACCCATCTTATGCCCCTTTTCAGATTTTGATTCCCAAATCCTATTACATAATTCATGAAGGAAATCATGTTGATTTACTGCCACAAATACATACACTTAATCCCCTTGTTTTACAGCTGGACATTTTGTGGACATTTATTGATATCAATGAACTCTTAAATTTGCATACAATTTAAATTGCCCACCTTCACAAAGGAACTTTTCAAGGCTGGCCGAATACTTTTATTGCATCCAAATGAACTTTAACTATCAGACAATTGACTTTAAAGAACACTGGATTTTATAACATTCCCATCGCTGCAAACCCGGGCTATTGTCTCCGTTTTCACATCTCCATTAAAAGACTGTGCCAAATGAACAATGTTCTTAAAGACTCAATTTACCTTAATGTGATTTCACAATCTGTTTCTGAAAATCATGAAAATTGCCCTACAGATGAACCAGGCCCAGAAAGTGGCCTCACTGCTATGTCTGTTCCTGGTGTATTAATTAATAATATTAATTGTGTTCATATAGCTGTTATTTTAAACCTATCTGCATGGAACATGGCCAAATTTGGTCATTGTTCAACAACTAATAGTTCAAAGTTTTATACAGTAATGCTACTGACATTATGGCAGCATTTCAAACTAGAGCACAGGACCCTGTAGCAGGGAAGTACTGTACAGAACACCATGGGGTGTTCAGACCTACTCGTCGAAAGAGAAGGTTAGGTCTTCCTGGTGTGACAGGCTTACTATTGTCTGCCACAGGTATTTTGGGATTAGGCTTATTGGTATGGAACCGAGCTGACTTGGCCAAAATGTAGAGACATGCTAAAATGTTAAACTGTAAATTAAACCAGGATGTGATACAGCCAGTGCTACAGGGTATTGCCGGTCTTGCACAAGAGGAAAGGTTCACAACATACAACATACACTCTATTGCTAGGATATTTAATCAAACAAGAAATAAGTTAATAGAACTTATACACTGCAACAATAGGGAAGCTAGATAGCAACACATAGGTAGGGAAATTCTATGCTTTGCCTATGGAAGTTTTGCACTCACCACAGTTACTAATCTCTTGTGAGATACAGAAACTGGCAACATTCCAGATCTAAGCAATAACAGATGTATGGCCAAGTGTTATTGTTCCCATTGTCACAATATAGCATGCACCACCAAATACATGGATCATACCATCACATCTGCCATAGCCACAGCCAGAAACCTTGTCTATGTCACCGTTCATCCCAACCAGGGCCCCTGTTATAATAAAAATGGCTGCAATATAGGGGAAACTATGTTTGTCACATTTACTGTCTCACTGCCTATATTTGATAAGGATACTGCAGTATTTAACAAACTGGTAAAGGCACAATCAATTGAGCACTTGGAAGATGACAGCTTTCTAGCAAGGATGAAGCTGCCAGACCTCCTTCCATCATCACCTCAATGCCTGGGTAGCCCCCATACGGACTGCTGTACTAGGAAAGGCTACCACTATCTTTGCAGATGTGATGTCTTCAACGTGGTAATGCTTGTATGTGGATATGCTCCAGACTTCATAGATGGGTGAGTCAGTTTTCCAGATGACCAAGCCAATATGAACTTTGATATAACTGAGGTAAACACGCCCAATGTTTCCTCACCAGCACAACCTGGTATCCATCACAATAAAACTTGTGATGGTACTGAAGATTCACCTATATCTGGTGTCAATGCAATCACTGGCACCAATAAAGACATGTCTTCAATCAAGCCTTTAATCAAGCAAAATGCCAGCACCTTTACTAAAGCTGCAGAAATTCATCTTTCTACTGAACTCACCAACTCCTCCATTCTGTGCCCCATCAGACTCACAAAACGGACTGTACCTGAAGTTAGAGTATCATGCAGTTCTGAAGGTCATTATTGTGTGATAATTAATCATAAGTCTTATGTTTATAATGATATAATTTGCAATGTGCCACACCCCAACTTTTGTTTCACACCCCTTGAATGTACTGTCATTGGCCATACAGTCATTATCCAGTGCCCCTCCATGAACAAGATTCTATAGATAGTGACCCCACCTATTTAAAGGGTATTTAATAATATCTTCCAGTATTTAATGTTTACATGAACCAACTACATTTTGGTGTTAAGAGATTAATGCAGAGGAAAGACACTCACATAAATCAAATAAGCAATACTGTTCATAAGGCAGAGAATTCCATACAATCCATGTTTCATGATGGAGACTTAAGCACCTCACTCTCTAACACATGGTTACAGCTCACTTTCAAAGGATTTGTTATTCAAGTGTTTTTCCTTATCATACTTATTATTACTACTTGCTGCCTTTACAAAACTTTACAATTTCATAGATCTCAACTTAAATTTCTCTATGCTACCCAATCTGTTACTTCTCCTACTCACTAATTCTCCTTTTCTTTACTTTTTCTCTGTGTTACCAGTATAATTGCAGGTAACATGGCAGGGGGGTATGTAGAAGTGGTCTATCCACATGCAGTGATGTAGTCTATAATACGCCATACACTTACCCACATACACAAGACATACTCCATAATGCATCATGATTAGATACTTACTCACACGTGATGTGCATAAGGAATAACATGACCATTACACACAGTACACATGCTCACCCACGCACCTACATATGATGTACACACAAATGACATGTCATGTGCTCACTCTCATGCACATGGCATACACATACGATGTCACGCTTACCTGCACTTACATGATGGGCATTAGGCACGCCATTATCATGAGGACACTTAGATACAAGTATATCATGCTTGGAAACACACACACACACACACACAGAGCTAGGAACCCACACACATGCACACACACACACAGATAGGGACACATACACAAAGTGAGGGGCTTATACATTAGATTAGTATAAGGTTTACACATACACATTAGGCTACGTGACTATTTTTGCATAGAACCTGGACACAAGCTATGAAACTGCACTGCTTCTGAAGCATGACCTTTACCCTACATATGATCCTGTAGGGGAGAGACAAAACACCACGAATGATATTCTAGGCTAGAACTGCACTGCTATTTTGCTGCGATAATGTCAGAAATATAATTACTGATGTAACCGGAGCGCCCTCTACTAAGGTGCCATGTGCAACTTCAGCAGTAATTATGAAAGGACCTTTCAGAGAACATGATACATTACAAAATGTATCATCCATGGGAACACATATTTGGGTAGAAGCGTATTCTTATGAATAGACATCTAAAAATTGTAGCAACCAAATGGGCAACTAAGATAATATCCCATCAGCCCACCAAATTGACTAATAAGAGTAATAGTAAGTGTGCTCATCCATGTCTACATGAACTGGTTATCTATAACCAGCCTAGATGTTATCAGGGTATAAAATCCTGTGCACCCTAAAGCCTCTCAGAGGAAAACACAGGAGACCCTGTACAGCACTGTAGTGTCTGAGAGTTCCAGACTCTCGAGTGTGTATTCAGCATAATTAATATGCAGAATATAATGACTGTCCTATATGTAAGCTAGTAAGATAATACATGTGCCTTATGCAACTTTTATGATTACTTCTGCTTCTTTTATTGTCCTTCCTTTAGTCCTGGAATCTGTAAGAAGTGTATTACATGTTTTATTAAGGTATGGTGATCGCACATTTCCCAAAGGGTTACATTTCCCTGCAGGGATCATAATAACGTAGTCAGAAGGTATCCAGCAGAGCCCAGTAATATACCCAATAGTACTGACGATCACCAAGCAGGAAAAAGAACTGAGGTGATATATTGGATGGCCTAAAGATGACCAGGCAGTGTGACAAGGCAGTATGGAGGGCGAGTGGGATGCTGGGGTGCATAGGGAGGGGTATCATCAGCAGAAAGAGGGAGGTGGTGTTGTCTCTCTATAGATCACTGGTAAGATCCCACCTAGAGTACTGTGTACAGTTCTGGAGACCACATCTCTGGAAGGACATAGAGTGGAGGCAGTTCAGAGGAGGGCAGCTAAAATGGTGCAGGGTCTGCATCAAAAGCCCTATGAGGAGAAACTAAAGGGCCTCGATATGCACACCCTGGAACAGAGGCGGGAGAAGGGGATATGATAGAGACCATTAAATACCTTGCTTGGGTAAATAAGGTACAGGAAGGGAGTATTTCTCAGAAGAAAAGGTGCTCAAGAACAGGAGGACATGCCATGAAGCTGGAGTTGGGTATATTCAGGAGAGAGATGTGAGGAAGTACTTATTCACAGAAAGAGTGGCAGATTCCTGGAATAGCCTTTCTGCAGAGGTGGTGTGGCAAAGACAGTGGTGGGGTTCAAGGATGCATGGAATAAGCACAAGGGAATCATAGAGGAAAGGAAGAGGGAGTAAGAAAGAGCTGTAGATCAGATACAGTCTGTGGTAGTAGTGTAGGTAGGGAGAAATGGGCAGACTGGATGGGCCAAGTGGTCCTTATCTGCCATCAGATTCTATGATTGTATCATTCTATGTTTCTATTTTTTAATGATGCAAAGTAGGGAAGAGGTTGTAGGGCTATAGATAGCATTATAACGCAACTGGGGGAAGTGGTAGCCTTTAGATGCTACTTGTACTTATTACAGGCAGTTGTACATGTTAAGGTGGGGCAGTATACTAACCTCCTTAACATGTACAATTGCCTGTAATGAGGACAAGTAACATCTAAAGACCGCCAATGCCCCGATCGCATTATAATGGCATCTATTGCCCTGTAGCCCCTTCCCTACTTTGAGTCATTAAAATGCAGTTTTGTGGGCGGGGCTGCAACAGATGCTTGTCAGCTGGTTGAAAAGCAGAAAGTGAGATTGCTGTCATCACAAGTTAAATTATTATATAATCCTTGGTTAAAAAAAGAAGCATTTATTTTTTTTTTGGTAATTTAGATCCTGGAGCAGGCAATGCATTGCCCTAAGCTGCCTGCCCCAACTAAAATAATGTGTCAGCATCTCTTTAAGATATGGAACTCGGGAGAAAGCAGAATTTTGATATTGTTCAAGGCAATAAATATAGAAACATAGACATTGATGGCAGATAAGGACTGCTTGGCCCACCTAGTCTGCCCATTTCCCTACTTGCAGGACAAGCTGCAGATCCTAGTTAACCAACAGCCTATTTCTTCCTACCCCCCACAAGAATTGCCTTATGTCTGTCCCATGCATTCTTGAATTCTCCCACAGTTTTAGACCCCACAACCTTCTCAGGAAGGCTCTCCCGTGAGAGTATAACATCTGATTCTTCCTGGTCCGAAAACAAGTTTGAGGCAGTTCTGTACATACGAACATACAAAAGAACCAGTAGAAGAAGACCATTTGGTTTATAAACTCTGCTCGTATTGCAGGGTCCCTAGCTTATGCCACTGACCCTGCCCCTCCTCCTCTGTCACCCCTCTCTCCCTATCTAACCCTTCTAGTTACCATGGTTTCCCTTTATGCCTATCCCATGCCCTCTTAAAGCTGCCCACTGTCTTCTCTGACAGCACTTCCTCTGGCAGCACATTCCAGTTGGCCACCACCCTCTTTGTGAAGAAATGCTTTCTAACATCTCTTCTAAACCCCCCCACCACCACCACTACCGCCAACCTTAAACTGTGCCCCCTCGTGATTTGGCTGTCTCTTAGTTTGAAGAAACCTTCCCTATCCATCCTATTTATCCCCTTTAAGTATTTGAAGGTCTCTGTTATATCCCTTCTCTCTGTCTGTCTCTCTCTCTCTCTCTCTCTTCTCCTTTCCTCTCCTCCAGGGAGTACATTCTCAGGGCTCCCAATCTCTCCTTGTAAGATTTCCCCTGCTGACCCATGACGATCTTGGTTGCCCTCCTCCAGACTTTCTCCAGCAGTCTGATGTCCATCTTAATATATGGAGACCAGTACTTTACTCCATAATCTAGATGTGGTCTCACCAGTGACCTGTATAGGGGCAGTATAACTTCCTTCTGCCTACTACTGATTCCCCTGGCTATGAACCCCAACATCCTGTTTGTATGTGCTGCTGCCTTTTTGCACTGCAAGAAGTGCTTCATGTCACTAGTTATTATCACTCCCAGATCCTTTTCCTCCTCCGTTACTGCTACCCAGACTCCCCTCCCCAAATAGTACTCAGTCCTTAGGTTCCTGGCTCCAATGTACATAACTTTGCATTTCTTGGCATTAAAGCCAATGTGGTGCTCTGAAGATGGTGAGGAACACCAAGGTCTGAATAAATTAGGATAGATGAAAATTAGCCACACATGGAGAGGCAGGAGTCATCCATGAAGTTTGATGGCCGCAGGGCTTTATTCAGTAACAATGAAAAGGGTGACACAGTCACAGCAGGGGTAAGCAAAACAATCAGGGAGAGTACAGGATTACTTTTATCATACACTACTTAGACTTTGCATATATTACTAAAACAACTACAAGAAAGTGTGTTGAGGTACACCTCGGCCTAATGCCACTATACTCTAAGATGATTTCCTAAAAGTTAACTAACACAGAAAACTATACTGTATATCACTCTAGTACCACTCAGAAAATCAGATGACATTTACTACCCCAAAGGAATTCTTACAAAATCCACCTACGTTTATTACAGCCATGTCTACACAATGATAACAGAGTCCAAGTGTCTGAAGTCTGAAGTCTTCATGCGCACCATCAAACACTGTTGGTAGTTACAAAGATAGGCAGAAAAGAACTTTAGGGTACTTAGGCAGTGATCTCAGCACAGGCCTGGTTAAGGCCACTGGGGTGGTGAGAGGTTTTGTAAACAGACTATAGGTTTCTCGGCATAAAACCCACTTTCTCCAAGGCTGCCGGCAAGAAAGAACCAGAGAAGCTGGTTCCTGGGACAAACCCACCGGTGAGTTGTCGGATTTAACATTGGATGTAGAAAGTTCCCCAGCCATAACCCACTCTTGGGGCTGCCAAGGATGAAGAAGAACCAGAAGGATGCGTGGTGACGAACCCACTGTAGGATTACCACCACTTGGACGATGCTGCAGCACTTCAGGGGCCTGTAAGAACTCGAAGAATCAGAGGCCAAGATGGATCTCTGATGCAACCAGGAACCAGAAGGATCTGAGGTGAAGTCAGTTGGTTTTGAAGTATTGACACAAGGAACTGGAACAAAGCAATGAAATGGTGGATGCGTCCCGCACTGGGCACTTGTGGCAAATGACCAGGAGACACAGACCAGGTACTTCCAGGATGTGCACACTCTTCTGCTGAGGGCAACCAACTTCGGGACATCCAGATCAGGACTGAAAGACAACACTGGCACGGTGGACGTGATGCACTCAAACTTCGGGGAACCCAACTCCGACCTGGGAAACAGAAGGAATGACGTATGCAACTTGCACGGATGTCGATGGACTCAACTTCAGCGAACAACAAGGACAGAGTCAATGATCTGCTGGACAGACACTTCCTGGAGAAGAAGGATGATAAAGACGTCTTCCTCTGGGTAGAGACTGATTCTAAATGCATAGAACGACAGACCACACCATGGAACATCAACATGGCAGAAGATTGCGTCTATCCCCATGGGTTAGCAGCACTGTAGCTAGTAGACATACCTTCTCACTGTACCAAGAGAGCTGCTTGATGATAGAGTAATTTGCCAGGTGCAGGAGCAAATTATCATAATTTGGGGCAATTGTTCACTTGTGGGGACAATTCACCTAAACAGGGGTAAATTGCACAATCTGGGGCAATTGCATCAATTCTGTAGTAATTGTTCAGATGCAGGGCAATTCCAACAATTCTGGAGTAAATTGTCCAGATGTAGGGGCAATTGCAACAATTCTGGAGTGACCTTCAGATGCAAGGGCAATTGTTCAGATGCCAGGGCAATTGTTCAGATGCCAGGTGCAATTGTTCAGATACCAGGGGCAAATAACCACAATCCTAATGTGTCACAATACAGTATTGGTGCTTAAGCAATTAACACAACCTTTCAGATGCTCGAGTAATAAACATTTTGTATAAACAGTACCCCTTGTTTGGACCCCTTTCCCACTTAGGGTCTTCTTTAGAGGATCTGGCTACCCCTGAACACTTTAATATGAATGCCCCAATCACTGCACTTGGATGCACTAATTGCAGCTAGGCCTGCTGCCTTAAATACTCATGGCCTAAATGCCCTATCCAATACTGGGCCTGGCTGCCCTAATTATTATGGGCCTGGCTTGCTCTAACTGTACTGGGCCCGTGCTGCCCTGATTACTATGGGACTGGCTTGCCCTAACTGTACTGGGGCCTAAGGCTGCCCCCTGGAACCTGGGCCTGTGCTGCCCCTTTTACATTGGGCCTAAAGCTGCCCCATTAAACCAGAGCCTAGAGCTGCCCTTCCAGTGCTGGGGCCTAAGGCTGCCCCCTTAAACCTGGGCTTAAACTTGCCCTTATACTGCACTTTGCCCCTTTAACTCTATAGGCCTTACTGTGACCCTTTTAATTACTGTGGGCCTGTCCTGGGACTAACTTGGGCCAAACTGCCACTTCTTCCCTTTTATTTTGGGGTCTAAAGTGCCCCTTTCCACCTAAGGTCCGTCGTTGCCCCTTTAAATAAATTTCCCTTATGGATCTTAAGGCTGGCCTGCCTTGTCCTGCCTCCCGTATGAATATTCAAAGGCCTCCTCTATGGTCTGGCTTGCTGGCCCCTCCCTATGGGCGTCGCTAGCCCCACAATCCCCATGATCCCCATTAGCTGGCCCTCGCTCACCGATCCCACAAGAGCGCAACTACAGTGCTAACAATTTATTATATTTTTTTACTGTTGGGCAGTCAGCACTCTGCATTGTGCTGCTGCCTGACTCACTGCCCACCCGGGGTGAAGAAAGCTGCTGTCAGGGAGGAGGGAGGTTGTTTGGCAGAGGGAGGGAACCTTTGGGAGGAAGCTGGCAGCACGGCAGACAGCTGGGGGCCTCTGGAAGGCCGATGACCCTTGCATCACGATGCGGCTCTTCTCTGCCGCCGCCGAGGGACCAGAAGACTTTTAAAATTAATAAAATAAGAAACCGATGTGGCTTTCAGCCCAAAAGGCCACACCGTACAGGTTTCACTTCTTCTTGGTGCCTTGATGGCACCGTGGACCACCAGACTCAACTGCAGGACACAGCACAGGATTTGCACAGCAGCAATAGCAGCAGGAATCTTCACTGGCTGGGGGAGGCACCAGGCAGAGTCAACAAGACGGCTTCAACCAAACTCAGGTAAACCCCTGTCCCAGTTACACTCTGTAGATCCTCTCAACTCCATAGCCAGTCCGAAACTGACTCAAACAGCTAAAGCTCCATTTGAAAAAGCGCTCGGGGTTCTGATTCTCAAACTCTGAGCTCACGCCCACAAAATGGCCAGGGACTTGAACAGAGCACCACGCGCTGGCCAGGAACAGCGGTCCCTGCATGTTGGTGCCCACTCTCTTGCTGCCTACTCTGGGAGGGGGGTGGAATGGAGCAGGCAGGCAGCAGAGAGGAGAAAAAAATACTTATTTTATTTAAAACAATGCCCTACCTGAAACTACTCAGGGGAGACACTATAAGGGCTCCTAAACACAATCCCAGCATACCCCTTGACACAACAGGGACCCCTGGGGCATTATAAACCCCTTTACATTTCTATGAAGTCCCCATTTAGTTTAACCCCTTACTTTGGGGCATTACACCAAGTTGCCAGATACCTGACCGTCTCTCAAGTTTTCTGAGGTCTTCCTGCAGGTCCTTTATCCCTTCCACTTTGTCCACCCTCCCACAGAGTTTGGTGTCATCCACAGACAGGCACATTTTGCCCTTAGTGCCCTCCCTGATGTCATTGATGTAGACACTGAATAACACTGGCCCAGCACCAAGTCCTGCAGGACCCTGCTGGTGACTTCCCTGGTGCTGGATAACTCTCTTCCCACCATCACCCTCTGGGTTCTGTCTCTCAGCCAGCTTTCTACCCTTTGGTCATTTTTCCCCCAACCCTGAGATCCACCAGTTTTCTAATCAACTTCTTGTGGGGCACTGAATCAAAGGCATTGCTGAAGTCCAGGTAAAGGATGTCCACCACTTGGCCCCATGCCCACTACCCATGTGACCCATTCAAAGAAGTCAGTCAGATTCATTTGTCATGATCCTTCTCCCACAAATCCATGCTGCTTCTCATCCTGGAGACCATTCTCTTCCACATACCTTACCAGCCTCTCATTAAGAATGACCTCCATTAGTTTGCACACGATTGAAGTCAGACTGACCGGCCTACAGTTCCACGGGTCATCCCTGGGTCTGCTCTTGTGAAGAGGCACCATGAGTGCCATTCTCCAGTCCTGTGACGCCACACAACACCCTACTCCAGGTAACTTTTGAAGAGGTTTGCCAGTGGCCCCACAAGCTCCTCTGCCAGCTCGTTAGCACCCTTGGGTGTATGACATCTGATCCTGGGGACTTGTCTACCTTTAGTTCCAGTAGCCCCTTCCTCAGTCTATCCTCTTCTATCACTACATCTGTGCTTCCTCTCCTCTTCTCCTCCCAGATGGCACTGGCCTGCCATTTTCCCTAGTGAAGACAGAGCAGAAGTAATCATTCAATACCTCCGCCTTGCTCCCTTCTTCCTCCACCCAATCTTCCCCTTTCCTAAGCCTAACTATCTCTTTCTTCTTATCCCTTTGCTCACTTATGTAGCAAAAAAAAAAGCTTTCTCCCTCCCTCCACCAATGCCGTTGGCTATATGGAGTTCATTTTGTGCCTTAGCTTGCTGGACTACCTTGCCTACCACTTTGACCAACATCAGGTAGTTTTCCTTATCCGCATCACTTGCAGTCCTCCTGTATCTCCTGTTGGCTGTCTTCTTGTCCCTCACCACCCTGACAACCTCAGAGCTGAACCAGATGGGTGATTTGGTCCCTGATTTCATCCCCCTAAGCTAATACACTCCACTATGGCAGCCAGTATTGCCTCTTTGATGGTGGTCCATTTTTGGTCTGTCCTCATGGCCACCTTGACACCCTCTAGGTGCATCCTTGGCACCTCTCCCATCCTCCTGAAGTCTGCCCTCTTGAAATCCAGGATTTGGGTTTTGGTGGGGATGCTTTCCCTGCCAGTTTCCTACCTGAACCACATTGTGTTGTGGTTGCTACCTCTCATGGGTTCCTTGACCATTACCTCTTGTACATGCTCCCCATTTGTGGGCACTAGATCAAGGATTGCCCCTTCCCTGATGGGCTTAGTGATGCCCGGAGTCATAAACCAACTCTCTATCACATCCAGGATCACCTGGCTCCTGGCACAGGACATGGCCAGTATACTCCAGTCCACCTTGGGCAGATTAAAGTCCTCCATGACTACCTCCTCCCCCTTTTTTACAGCTTCCAGCAATTGTAAAATCAGTTCCCTGTCTGTTTCCTTCTCCTGGTTGGGCATTCTGTAGACTACCCCCAACCTCACCTTTCTCCCTCTATTGGTCTGAAGCTGAATCTGTAGTGTTTCCACTTCCCCTTTTCTGTCTCCTCCCTCGTGCACATTATCCCCTGCCAGACATAAGCCATCACCACCCGCTTTGCCTATCACCCTGTCTCTTCTATATAACTTGTAACCCGGGATCGAGAGGCCCCAGTCATGGTGTGGTGTAGCCCAGGTCTCAGTTATTCTGCTATGTCTACCTTCCCCTCCACTAAGAGTGCCTGCATGTCTGCCATCTTGTTACCAAGACTATGAGCACTGGATAACACCACCCTCCACCTCCACTCTGTGCTTTCTTGCCTTCTTTTTATACTTTTCCTGACCTACCCTTCTCCTGTACACTGTTCCTCATTCCCATAGTTTATTGCTCCCCATCCCCTCCATGCCCACTCTCCCAATGTGCAGACATACATGAAATGTTGGCCATACCAGGGAAGTATATTCAGGAGACTTTTGGTACAGAACTTCCTATTGCTATGAGGTTAGAGGATTATTTAAGTGGAACAGACATCCCATCTCTTCCATTAGCAATGGGGCAATCCTTACTTGCATCAATTACTGAAAAAGAGCTAAGAATGCCTATGAGTACAATGAAGAATGACATGGCCCCGAGGATAAATGGTTTGCCAGTGGAATTTTATAACGTTTTTCTAGAATATTTGAGCCTGAATTTTGGTGCAGATATCTAACACTATGTTAAATTTATTACAAAATTTAGGAACAATGGCTCAAGCCATTTTGATATTTTTATATAAGAACGGTGAAGAAACGGATTTACACAATTGAAGACAAATAAGGTTATTGAATGTCTGATTTTTTTTTTATAAAAGGCTTGTACAGACAGCAGAGCACCTAGTGTCAGAACCCAATCTTGGGCAATTACAGGTTGGGCCATAGAGAGTCATTTAATAATTATCTGGGAATTGATGAACAAAAGTTGACAGGAAAATGGCATTCAATTAAATAAAAGCATTTGACCAGCTGTCACATCAACACCTTTTTTCCATGTTCACCCACTATGGGATACATGAGGAATTTATACAATGGATCAAATTCTTGCATGGTTCAGCTACTCTTATGCCTTTGCTAAATGGAAGATTTGTAGAAGAAATATCAGTTAAAAGAGCGGTCAGTCAAGGTTGGCCTCTCAGCCCTTTGCTGTATTTTGTTGTTTACACCCTGTTTTGAGGAAATTGTAAGGCACAAGGGAAATTAATGGAATACAAATTGATAAGGATTCCCCTCAGTTAAAGGTTCAAGTGTATGCTGATTAAGTCTGGTTATTTTTTAATGATACTGAGTCTGCAGAAAAAGCACTTTGGTGTAGAACAATTTTTCTAAAATAACGGGGGCAAACATAATCTTTGGCAAGTGCAGAGGTTTAAGTCTGAAAAAGACATAATATGGTGAGACCATAGCTAGAGTTTCAGTTGTGCTCCAACAATCAAGGTTCTGAGAATAGCTTTTGGGAAAGGGGATATGGGTCAGGTAAATTGGAAGCAAAAATTGACGATAGGGGAATCAAAAGTTCAACAATGGAAACAGCTGAATTTTCAAAGAAGAGGGCCTTCTTAATAAAGATATTGCTAGTACCAATATTTTTATATGTAAGTTATGTGTAACCCCACCACCACCACCACCAAATTTAGAGACATGGATTTATAGTGGGGTTTTTTCAGTTACTCTGAGGTAACTGGCTTAACCTTGAGAAAAGAAACACTGCTTACCTACCAATCACACGAAGAGGCTTCAATATGCCAAATCCAATTGTATTTGTCTTTAGTATATTTTTTAAGTAATATAGGATCAGCTCTGCATTGAGCCCTAATGTTATGGGCCAGCTGGATTAAAGAATGGTTGTTACCTTATTTTGGGAATAGGAACCATGGTCATCTTCGAGTACCAAATAAGCAGAAATTGGTTAAGTCACCTCAGTAGCAGTACCACATTTTAATAAAGGCTAAGAAGTGGGATTTGAGACCAGATAATATACTTCATGCTGTACTTTGTGACTTAGACCAACAGAAGGCATAATGCCCATTTAGTCAGCTTCCCATTTTAATGGGGCCATTTTGTAGCCTTTATAGGTAGTAAGGGATGATCTAATCTTTTTTTGAACAAAGAGTCAGCATTCACTATTTCACTAGAGAGATTGTTCCTTATTGATACAACTCTTTATGTAAAGAAATGCCTTCTAGCATTCTTTTTTGGATAGGTTAACTTAAGATGATATTTGTGACTCTTTAGGGTTGTCTTTCTATTATTCAGCTCTAGTACTAGATTTTCCATTAGTTGGGTATCCCCTATTATTTTGTACATTTCCGAAAGATCACCTCTCTTCTGTTTCAGCTCAAGTGGGTAAAGTCCTAAATGTTGTAGACTAGACTCATCGGACATGTCCCTTAGCCCAAGAATAATTTTTGAAGCCCTTCACTAAACTCTTTACAGATTATCAACATCTCTTCTCAGGTAGGGGTTCCACAGGGGCGTGCATTTGTCCAACTGGGGTCTTGCATAGCTTTATACAGGGGGAGTATGCAATTATTATATCTAGATATGAAGTCTTTTTTATGCATCCTATAATTATATTTGTTTCCTTTACTACTCCATTACATTGTAGACTGAATCCCAGATTACTGTTGATTAATATCTCCATGTCTCTTCTACTTTCCACACTTTTAAATGTGTGCCATTTAGGGTATAACGTTTTTTGTTATTACTTGCATCTATCATAAAAGATCCACATCTTATGAATGAATACAACATTCATTGGGCCCTCAAACCTGTAGGGCTAAGGTGTCATAAAAGATAATTGTTGATCCCAAAATTCAACACTAATAAAAGGAAGAATGATTTTAATATAAGAGTTTGTAAACTTTGAAATTCGTTACCCGACTATTTAGTGAACATTACTTCCATGGGGATGTTTAAAAATAGTTTGGACAGATATTTACTTGATATTGGGTGATAAATATACCCTGCTATTGCAGGGAAGGTGGTCTCGATGGGCTCAGGCGTACTTCAACCTTTAACAACTGAGTATTACCGAGTATCTTGGCTCTATATATATATATATATATATATATATATATATATATATATATTTATATACGAACATACCTAAATTTGCCAGCAGATAAAGGCCTAGAGGTCTATCAAGTCTGCTCGAATGTGCAGCTAGCACCCCTTATTCTGCAGCTGCCCTCCCTCCCACCCTTCCTTCGTTAACCCTCCCTTGTCCTGTCCCATCCTCATTTGAAGCAGTCCACTGTTCTACTGCATACCACTTCAGCAGGTAACGATTCCACCCAGCCACCACCCTCTCTGTAAAAAGTGTCTCCTCATCTCCTCTCCTGAACCTTCCTCACTCCAGTCTCATATCATGGCCCTGGTGGCCCTCCCTCCTTACTTTGAACACCCCTCTGTACCCGTCTTGTTTATTCCTTTCATGTATTTAAAGGTTTCAATCATGTCACCCCTGTCTCTCCTCTCCTCCAGTGAGTACATGTTCAACTCCTTCAACCTCCTCTCGTATGATAAGTCCCCCAGCCCCTTGATCATCTTTGTTGCTCTGCGCTGCACCCCCTCCAGTAACTTAATGTCCCTTTTCAGATACGGACACCAGTACTGCACGCAGTACTCCAGGTGTGGTCTAACTAATGACCTATACAGTGGCAGAATCACCTCCTCCCTCCTCGAGGATATACCTCGCAATACAACCCAGCATTTTGTTGGCCTTTGCAGCTGCCTTCCTACATTGTGCTGAGTTGTTCATTGACCCTGTAATGAGCACACCCAGATCCTTCTCCTCCTCTGTCTGGGCTAGCTGCACTCCCCTAGCTGGTAACTCCTCTTGCGTTCTTCATCCCAAAATGCAGCACTTGACTTTTGGCATTAAAGCCCAGTTGCCAGGTGTCTGACCAGGTTTCAAGCTTTGCCAGATCATCCTGCAACCCCTGCCATCCCCCAGGTCACCCACCACCACGCCTACCTTGGTATCATCAGCAAACAGACTGATCTTGCTCTTGATGTCCCATGATATGTCTGCAATGAAAATCCCAAACAACACTGGTCCCAACACTGAGCCCTGTGGAACACCGCTCGTCACTGCCCTTGGGTGTGAGAGCTCCCCACCCACCACCACCCTCTGTTGCCTTCCCTGCAGCCAGTTTCCTACCCATCTCACCAGCTTTGCACCCGCCCCTGTACCTACTAATTTCCTTCCCAGCCTTCCATGTGGCACCGAGTCAAATGCCTTACTGAAGTCCAGATACAGGACATCCACTGCATGGCTCCTGTCCAGTTGCCTAGTTACCCAGTCATAGAACTCGACCAGGTTGGTTTTGGCAGGATCTGCCATGTATGAAGCTATGCTGTCTGCTGTCCTGTAGGCCACCAGCCTCTCCTTCAGGATAGTCTCCGTTAGCTTACCCATGATGGATGTGAGGCTCACTGGTCTGTAGTTTCCTGGTTCATCCTTGGGGCCACTCTTGTGGAGGGGCACCACATGAGCCATCCTCCAGTCCTGAGATACACACCCTGAATGTAGTGAGGCATTAAATAGGTCTGCCAAAGGTCCTGCAAGGACCTCTGCCAGATCCTTCAGTACCCTGGGGTGGATACCATCTGGGCCTGGCACCTTGTCCACCCTCAGTGCCTTCAAACCCTCTCGAACTCTGCTCTCCATGATTTCCTGATCTGTCACCACTTCCCCCCCTGCTTCTGCCATTTCTCCCACCTTGGGTGTCACCCCCTCTTCTCTTTAGTAAATACTGAGCAGAAGTACTCATTTAGTGCTTCCGCCTTATCGCACCCTGCTTCCACCCAACCCCCCTCCTTCCTAATCCTTACTACATGGTCCTTACAGCTCCTTTTCTCCCTGATGTACTTAAAGAAGTCCTTCTCCCCCTTCTTAATGCCTTGTGCCAGCCTGAGTTCCGTAGATGCTTTGGCTCCCCTTATTGCCCTTGTCACCTCCTTCGATTCTGTCAAGTACTCCTCCCGTCCTCCCCTCCCTGTTTTCTTGTACTTCCTAAAAGCAGCTCTTTTCCTCCTTACCTTTCCATGACCTCCTTGCTCAACCAGATCGGTTTCTTAGCCCTAGCCTTCTTGCTCTGGGCTTTGCAGCAGGTTTTGGTTGCCTCCACTATCCCCAGCTTTATGAGCTCCCACCTCTGGTTAGTGTCCATACTAGATTGAATTCTGGCCAGGTACCCTTTTACCACTTCCCCCATCCTCCCAAAGTCGGCCCTTCTGAAGTCCAGCACTATTGTGCCAGATTCCACTCCTTCCTTGCCCATATCCATTGTGAGCCATACTGAGTGGTGGTCACTCCATGACAGCGGTTCCTCCACTGTAAGTTCTCTCACAAAGTCCCCATTTGCCAGCACAAGGTCAAGGGTATTTCCTAACCTGGTTGGTTCACTGACCATTTGCAGCAGGAAGCTGTCCTGGAAGGCATCCAGCAGTACCTGCTCCCTTCTGTTCCTGGTTGTTGGGGTGCTCCAATCCACTCCTGGCATGTTGAAGTCCCCCACAATCACCACACTACCCTTCTCACAGGTCCTCCTGATCTGTCCCACTAGTTCCCTGTCTAACTTCATATATATTATAATGGTACAGTCGCACCACTATAGTTAGGGTTCAGCGGTCAGTTACATACTAAAGTCAAAAGTTTGGGTGTTAATAACTTTGGGCCCATTCAATGGATTTGCCTGAAATTTGGTACGCGCATTGGGGCATGGTATTTCTCTTGATTTGCCAAATTACATTTTGGTCAGAGTGCCGGTCTTTGTGTATGAAAGCACTGAATAATGCAAAATTATCCATTTTTGGAGGCACCTTTTGACATTCTGAATGTGGTCTTGCACAGCCGTTGTGTGGTGTGCTGCTCTGCAAGATGGCTCATTTGAAAGAGCGTTGGTGGCTGAACATGCTGCTTTTTGTTTGGTGAAAAAATATTAAGGCATTCAAAAGTTATGGCACTTTTGAGTTCCCATTATAAGTCAATGGGAAAATTTATATGTATATCTTGTGATAAAGAATGGGGTTCTAGCCATCTCATCCCACCTGGCGGTCAAAGAATTTGCAGCCTCGTGGTTCAAGAATCTTTGTCCTCAAGGATTTTTTCGAATTCTTTGAACGCGAGGTCCGCCATCTTGTTTTCAGTTTTATGATCGCACCAACACAAATATCTCGGCTCAGGGGTCACTTCTGAAGTAAAACTTCGATTGGTTTTACTCAGGGGAGCCTGCTCTATTGAGCCATGGCATTGGTTCCATCCAAATCGGTCTACAAATAAAGTTTACAGCTTTTAAATTCTTTGTTTGCAGCTTGCCAATGGTATATGATCGCAAGCCTGCAAATTCTTTGATCGCGAGAATCTTTGATTGTGATCGTGCATCGTGAGCGAGGGACAAGATGGGTTGATTTTAAATTGCATTTCCATAGTCCAGGAGTGCCCTATTAAGTAATATAACAGTGGGTTTTGCTCAGGGGGCTTCGCTCTTCCACATGTCAATAAAAAACTGCAGTTTTTATTATCGTTGGTAGTCTAGTGGCTCCCTCTCCATCATGGCAATGTACATAATGATTTCTCTTATCCCTGGTAGTCTGGTGGCCCTCCAATGAGTATCAAATAAATATATTTATTTATTATCCATGGTAGTCTAGTGGGCCCCCATGTGTCTTTATGTATACTTTTTAATTATATTCCTGGTAGTCTAGTGCCCCCCAACCCCGATCTGTAGTTCTTTATAAATTAATATTGCTATCCCTGGTAGTCTAGCAGTCCCCCACCATCATAATAAAATAAATGTAAATTTAGCAATACCTGGTAGTCTAGTGGCCTCCCACCCAGCCCTGCCAGCCCACCCAGCACCCACCCCACCCTTGCCCACCCGGCAACTGGCACAGCCACACTCTCACCTCCACGGCCAGCCGCTGACTGTGTGTATTACCAGCAGCAATTGAAACAGGCATTAGGAAATTATTTCTGGTGTCTGTTTCAATGCCGCTAATACACACAGGTGGTGGCTGGCCGTGAGATGAGGTGGGCTGTGCCAGTCGCCAGTTGGGGAAGGGTGGGGTCCTGGGTGCTGGCAGGGCTGAGTGGGGTGGGGCTACTAGACTACCAGGTATTGCTAAATTGAAATTTATTTTATTTTGATGGGAGGAGGGACCGCTAGTCTACCAGGGATAGCAATATTAATTATAAAGAACTGCAGGTCGGGGGGGGCACTAGACTACCAGGGATATAATTAAAAAATATACATAAAAGCGCCAAGGAAATCGCCCCTATTCAAGTTCAAATTTTATTTCACTGGCTTGTGAGACCCTTTTGTCCTCCTCCAGTACTAATTTGACTCCTCTCTTCTTCCCTCTTCAGCCGAGACCCTCCTAGGTCTCCCAGCTTTACTGCCACACGATCCACCACCACCGGGCAGTCGACGCTCCACAAGCCAACACCCGAGACCACATGCTCGAAGTCAATACACTGAGAGGTACGGGAAAGCCGCAAACTTTACGCCCACCCACCCATCCTCCCTGCACATTCTTATATAGACGATCTTGCCCCGCCCACCACAGCTATTGGCCTTCACTATATACTTCTCTTCTTCTTCTCTCCCACCCTTTTTTTTCGGTCAAACCCACTGGGACGCCACCTAGCGTATCACTCTAGCTCTTAACTTTAAATAAGTAATTGTAACTCACAATAAGCATCTCTAAATAGATCCTTTATACAGCAAATCATGGGAAAGTGGCTTCAGCTCATTAGCACCTTATGCATACTACCCCTACTAGGGGAACTTTGAGATTGGACTTATACTACTGGGAAAATCCATCCTTCCTCCATCGAATGTGTGTACATCAAGCCTTTACTATACTCCTGCAACACCTCTGCACCACTGCACTCTTACCACGGAGGATACTATCGGCATGCATCAGGACATCAAATACCAGTGGGAAAGAGTCAGCCACCTCCCCCAGTGAAGTTACCCCATGGTTCTTCACAGCTAGGGCCCTGTGTTATGTAATGGCAGGACAACATACCATCTATAACAAGCCTCCACAAATAGACGCAAATGATACCTCCACTAGGAGAAGAATGAAAATCTCTAAAATATCACTTGCAGCCTTAAGGAAACTTGTACTCCTCCTGCTACTATGTTCAGGTAACATGAAACTCAATCCTGGGCCCACAAAAGACATTGCGTCACCCTCAGATCTCCATAGGCTTAAAGGTATCAGCTTCATGCATATTAATACATGTAGCCTCCTAAAAAACTGTCCTCTATACAGGCTTGGATCACTCACACAGAACCTGACGTGCTTGTCATAACAGAATCTTGGCTCCGTCCATCTACTCCAGATGAGGAGATTGCCATACCAAATTATCTCCTATTCAGAGCGACAGACAAACCAGGGGTGGTGGAGTTGTCATCTACATGAAGGACAAACTGTCAGTCACTATCCTTGACTCCTCCTTGCTCTCTAATGCATATGAATGTCTGTCCCTAAAAATTGAAACATCCCCTGCCTCAGCCATCAGACTAATCGGCTGCTACAGACCTCCTTCCGCGGGACCTCAGCTACTAACACACCTATCATCCATGATAGACTCCGTCAACCTTGAAACTATAATAACAGGAGACCTCAAATATGCCTGGCTGTCCAACATCTCACTACCACTTAAATCTTTTTGTGACTCCCATGGTCTCTCACAACTTATCAACGAACCTACACGCACCAGTAAGAAAAACCCATCAAGTAGCACCCTTCTAGATGTCCTACTAGTAAATAAACCCCACCTTTTCTCCCATGCAGGAATCTTCCACGCAGATGTTAGTGACCACTGTTTTATCACAGGTGTGAGATCTAGCCATATGCCAAAACCAACCTCGAGATTTTTGACTAAGAGATGCAAAAGAAACTTTGACCCACTGGCCAATATCAATGACCTCAAGGACTCTCCACTCTGGCAGAACTTCTATCTAGCAAAAACAGTAAACAATGCCTTTACCATCTTCCAAGAAATCTTAACCCATGCCCTTAATGCCCATGCTCCCATGATCAAAACCCATATAAAGCCAAGAACATACCGCTGGTTTACTGCAGACCTCAAAGCTGCTTTACTAAACAGGGACAAGCTTTGCGCTCATAAATCACAGCTGGATAAGGATTGGTGTCTCTTCAGAACCGCTAGGAACCTATGCACAAAGCTGATCAGGGAAACCAAATCCAAATTCTATCGTTCAGAGTTAGACGCCGCTTCAAAATGCCCAACAAAATTCTGGACCACCATAAAAAATCTCGCTGGACACACGACAGGTAATGCATAGTTTTAACTTGGGGGTTGTTGTGCTATTTAGAATCCAGTATCCATAAGGAAAATAGAATACTGGTAATAGGTGACTCAGTAATATGCAGATGTGACATTTACATCTTCGGTAAGGACAAGGAAAATGGATTGGTCTACTGCCTGCCATGTGCTGGAACAGGGGATGTGCATAATATGTTACCTGGGCTAACTGGAAATACATGTGAGAACACTACAGTTGTGCTTCATATTGGTGCAAATAATATAGGCAGGGACCACGAGAAAAATAATAAATTTAGATGGGTTCCCTTCCAGAGTGGTTTGAAAAGTCCTGAGAGTTCCTATTTGGGGCTGGTAATATGGACCTCATCAAAATTCAACATAAATAAGAAAGCCAGCCACACATCTGAGTTCATGTGAATAATCTCTTTTTTTATTTTCCATTTACTGTATGATCCTCTGTGGTGCCCTGTGTTTCATCCAATTATTGGGCTTCATCAGAGTTGGGGATCTACATAAATATGTAAATAAGTGTTATTAGCTTAATTAATACTACAACATAATTATCAATCAATCAATCAAATCTTTATTTATTCAGGCGATCATCATTGAGCAAGGCTCATTTACAAGATGGACCTGATAAGGTCAAGGTTCAAGTTGATTTATTATTATAACTGAAAATTTTTAATTTTTGGCAATCAACCCTAATACTACACACTCACCACCAGGTGTGAGTGCCTACCCTATAGTGCATATTGTAAAAGTGTATAAACATGTTATTGCGTTAAGAATAAACTCCTACCAATAAGCTACTAGTCCTTTGTAGTATCATATTCATAAGCAATAGTCAGTTCCATATATACATTCTCAGATAACTACAAACCTTCGCTGCTGATCCTGCACCAGCTTGCACTCCTACTTTCTTATTCTGTCAGGTATATAGATCTATGTATGTCTTCCTCGGTAGCACAGAAACATCTATTATTCTTTCCCTGCTTGTATTTGGTTATTCTAATTAATCTACTTTATAAATACACGTATAAACAACATTACCTTGTTTTTATAATGTTCACTTCTCTTTGTAATTGGTCAGTCTTAGTCTTAGATTTTCTTATTTCTGTTAACATAGAGGAATTAATGCTATTTCTTATAATCATTATATAACATTGGTGTTATTAATGTGCTTTTAACCATTCTGGTTTAATACCCCCATTATGCATACTGAAACTTTTACTTCTGTTGTATAAACGTTCACAGTCATTCCCCCATAGGTACTTCTCTGGTAGACAAAAATATATTGATTCAATGGTTACATCAAATATGAATCAAATGGTGTACCAAATCACAAGGGGAGGCAACATTCTGGACTTGGAGTTTAGTGACATACATGAAGAAATCAGTGACTGTAATGTGAGATAACCCGTGTCTAATAGTGACCATAATATGGTACAACTTTCTATTAAGGGCATTAGCATGGGCACCATAGGGATAACAAAAATTAGGAACACTGGCCCTGTGGCACTGAGGGTTGAGGCGCTGGATGACACACCTCACACTATGCCAGTGACCTGGGTTCAGGAGCGGACTCGGGTTGCTGGGGGTTGGCCGGGGGAAGAAAGGCTAGGCATTCCGACAACAATTCACCTTCTCCAGGGGAGGGTTGGGATCCAACCCAGTGAGTGGTGACCCCTGGCAGAGGCTGGGGGCATGACAGCACGTCGGCACCTCAGGGGTTTGATAGGTCATGGGTGGAGGCCTGTAGACCAATCACCTCTAGGGGCTGCATCCTTGAGGGGGGAGGACGTTGCGGACATCGGCGCTCATGCCTTGACATCAAGGGGGTAGCAACATCCTCATAGAAAAACAGGGAAAATATCCCCGCCAGAGCTGGGAAGATGGAGCACTGAGCCTGGTCCCAATGTGCCAGCATTTGCCTGCAGTTCTGGGAGCCTGATGAAATTGTAAGATTCGGGGTGTTTTGCCCCACCTTGACCCCACCCGGGGGGGGGCAATCCATGGCTGGATGGAGGAATCCATGCTAACAGACAAGACTGGCAGGGACGGGCTTCATTGGTGACTCCTGATGGGGCAGCTCTGGTAGGGATATGGGAGAGAAAAACAGAAATTAAAAAAAAAATTAAAAATCAAGAACTTTGCCAAAGCAAACATTAATGAAATTAGGAACTGTTTGAGCAATTGGGACTGCAGAAAAGAATTTAAAGGTTTAGATATGGCACGAAAGTGGGATAAGCTGTATTCTAAACTTCAGCACTGTATCCAGCATTATGTACTCCAGAGAACTAAGTATAATGGCAGGGGTAAAGTCCCTGTATGATACAATAAAACTATTGGTGCCATGATTGGGGGGGAAAAGCTTATAAGAAGTTTAAAAGTTTCCCCTCCTCCAATACTTGGAATAATTATAAATCAAGGACAAGGAAATGTAAATATTACATTAAGAAATCGAAAAGGGATTTTGAACTGAAGTTGGCTACTAATTCCAAAGATGATAAAAAAAACCTTCTTTGGATACAGAAATGGGAACAGAAATGATCAATAAGGAATGGGACCAATTAAATTTGGGGATAACATAGTCTCTGATGGAAAATCTATGTCCAATATTTTCAACACACACTTCCTAAGCATTTTTGGAAATTCCCTCCTCCTCTCCATCACCATCCTCTCCCATGACCCTCCCAGAACCTTCCTTCTCCATTGGGCCAGTAACCCCTACTTCTGCTCTAAATGCTCTCCTGGCTCTCAACCCTCAGAAAAGCAGGAGCTCTGATGGGCTTGACCCCAAGCTCCTGCACCTCTCTGCACCTGTCATTGCCATTCCCATTTCCTCCCTTCTTGACCTCTCATTCTCATTCACTTCCACTTCAGTCCTGGACTCCTGGAAACATGCAGCAGTCATCCCTCTCCCAAAAGGCAGTAATTTCTCCTCTCTGGGAAATTTCCACCCCATTTCTCTCCTTCCAACCTTATCCAAAATACAAGAACATGTAGTCCTATCTCAACTCTCCCCTTTCCTTGTCTCCTTCTCTTTTTTCACCCCCTTCTAGTCTGGCTTTCACAAACACCACTCCACCACTGCTTCTCTCCTCAGGCTCACTGACTCCATCCATACTGGCGTGGACAAAGGCTTCCTCACTTCCGCTATCTTTGTCGACCCTAGTGAATGATCTGGACACTGTCTCCCATCCTCTTCTCCTTAAAAAAACTCAAGTCTGTGGGTCTGTCAAATTCTACAACTAACTGGTTCTGCTCCTACCTAATAGGAAGACCTCAATCAGTGAGAACTGGAAAATCCATGTCCTCCCCCCTCCCCATTTACACCAGCATCCCTCAAGACTCCATCCTCAGCCTGCTGTTTTCCATTTTCCTCAACAATCTCCTCTCAGCCTGCTCCTCTGCATTCATCCACATGTATGCATTTGACACAGTCCTGTTTGCTTCTGGGTCTTCTCCATCTGAGTTAACATCCAAACTCCAACTTGATTTTGACTCCATCCAGAAATGGTTCAGACCAAATCAGTTATCTCTAAATGCTAAGAAAATGGTCTCCATGTGCTTTGGCACTAGGCTGAGGCTTTCTAGGCTCCCCCTCCCACCCCACCTTCCACACCTTTGATGGGGGTGCAATTGATGATGTACCCTCATGTAAATACCTACGCATCTGGCTTGACCAACACCTTAGCTTTTCTCAGCACATAGATGCCGTATACAAAAAGCTTCACCCAATGCTCAGAACCCTTTTTAGAAACAAGAGCTGCAACCCTTTACCTGCTTGGGGAGACATCATCACCAAGATGCTCTTCCCCGTTTTTGATTATGGCGATATTCTCTATGGTGAAGCTCCAAAGTCTACCTTAGCCAGACTGGACTCCCTCTTCTACTCTTTCTGCTGCTTTACCTTGGACTGCCCTCCTTGCACTCACCACTGTTCTCTGTACTCTGCGTGCTCCCTCCCCCCCTTAGAAGATCACTACCTAATGAACTGCACCTCCTTCATTTCTAAATTCTGGCTGGCTTCTCTCCCCCTTATCTCAGCACTCTTCTCTCCCCTATGCTGCCCTCCTCATACTCTCTCCATAACTCAGGCTATCATTTCCCTGAAGTAAATCCCTCACTGGTCAGAATGCTTTCTCTTTCCACTTCCCTAATATCTGGAACTCTCTTCCTCTAACAATTTGCTCTGCCTCCTCACAATGACCTCTTTCCTCACTACTCTAAGCCCACACTGCTCCCTTCTGCAAATGCCCATAGCTCATGACTCTACCCTCCCAGCTCA
The DNA here is from genome assembly GCA_016271365.2 of Neoceratodus forsteri. NCBI lineage: Eukaryota > Metazoa > Chordata > Ceratodontiformes > Ceratodontidae > Neoceratodus > Neoceratodus forsteri. The sequence continues at coordinate 1,417,049,742 of CM028130.1, forward strand.
TCCAATCACCCACTACACTCTTTATCTCCTCTCATCTGTGCCTTCTCTATTCCCTCCATCCTCTAACCCCCACCCTATCTCCTTTCCCCATTCTCCCCCTCCCCACCTCCTCTCCCTCTTCCCTCTCCTCACCCCACTACTCCTTCCAGCCCTCTCCCACTCTCCCATCTATCCTCTCCCACCTACCTTGCTAACTTCAATATCATTCACATTTCTGACTCTTCCCATCTCCTTTCCCTGTGACTTCCTCTTCCCCTTCCTCCACTCAGTTCTCTTTCTTTTCCCCAACCCCTCTCTCTCTCCTCCCACTCTTTTCTTCACCTTCCTCCCCCCCATGGCCTGCACCTGTTTGTTGATTATCCCCCACCCCATCCTGTTCCTGACATTACAGCTGAGGTGTGCTGGTATATCTCGCCCTTTATGTTATCAACTGGTTTGGCTATTATTAGTTGCTTATATGGTTTTGTATACTTTGTACATTATTATATCTTATTGTACCACTGTGTTTGCTACGTGTACAGTATTTCTACTTATCTTTTTGTATTATGTACTTATCCCTTCCCCCTCCCTCCAGGATGTAGCTGGAAATGAGCTTTATGACTCAGTATATCTTTGCTGGTAAATCTCTTTTAAATAAATAAATAAGGGTAGGGCTAGTCTGGATATTGGCAATCTTGAGAATAAAGAAATATTTATGAATGAAAGTGATGTAAGGAATAAATTAAACAAACTGAACCAAAAAGTCACGGGGACCAGATGGAATGCACCCTAGATCCTTAAAGGAACTGACTAATGAAATCGCAGTCCTTTTGTGGTTATATTTACAGACTCTGTTACTGAATGTAGAGCGTTATCAGAGTGGAAACTAGATCATGTTATTCCCATCTACAAAAAGGGTTCAAAGCAAGATTACAGGAATTATAGACCAATCAGTTAACATCAGTTGTCAGTAAAATTATGGAAGAATTCATCAGGGATGAGACAGATAAACATATTACTGATGAGGACTGGTCGATGTAAGTCAACATGGGTTTACATCAAGGAGATCATGTATGACTAACCTATTTGCATTCTCTGAGCCTGCCTGTTAGTAGAGCACTAGATGAGACTTTACCAGTTGACTTACTATTTATGGACTTTTCTAAGGCACTTGATGTAGTACCACACAATAAACTGATTGATAAAATGCTTGAATTGAAATTTAGTGCAAATCTTAACAACTGGGTTGGATCCTGGTGTGATAACAGAAAACTAAGAGTTTCTATAGCAGGACACCTATCTGATTAGGGGAATGTAACAAGTGGGGTGCCACAGGGATCCGTCCTGGGACCAACATTGTTTAAACTATATGTTAGTTCTATGCAGTCTAAATGTAATGCCTGGAATTGTAAATTTGCAGATGATGCAAAGTTAGGAGTAGCATTAAATAATAAACAAGCAACTAAGAAATTCCAGGAAGAGATATGGAATTTAGAAATATGGGTAAGGGAGAATGAAATGATATTTAATTTAGATAAGTGCAAAGTACTTAATTTGGGGAAGAGAAAGATGAGAGTGTCATATATATTGGAAGGGAAAGAATTAAAAGGGACTGACTCTGAAAAAGATCTAGGAGTAATGATAAACAGTAAATTAATACCTGAGAATCAATGTAGGGAGGCAGCATGTAAGGGTATGAGTATGTTGGGTAGCATACTAAGAAACATTAGGAGCAGGGATAGGCAGGTGATGGTCCCTCTGTAGGTATTGGTGAGACCTCTCCTGGAGTATTGTGTTCAGTTTTGGTCCCCCCATACCAAGCATTGCACTGGAATCCTTGAAAGAGTTCAAAGGAAGGCAACAAGATGCATTAACAATAACGCAAATAAAACATATGAAGACAGACTAAGAGAAATGAACATGTACTCTCAAGTAAAGAAGATTACGAAGTAATCTCTGCTTAGTCTATAGAGCTATACATAATGAAGACCTATAGGAATGTGTTTGATTAGAATGTAAGGAAGTTGGGATAGAGCTTAGGGCTCACAGATATCAAATAAAAGGTCAAAACTACCAGAGAAGCAGAAGAGGTAAATGGTTTAACCAGAGAGTGGTGAATCAATGGATAGTTTGCCCGAAAACATAGTTGAAAGCAACACACCGAGTACTTTTAAATTAGCTCTGGATAGACATATGGGGAATGCTAGGATGGCGTATAAGGTTTAACCTAAGTCGAGCCCCTATGGCCTATGGCTACTTGACTCATACATTCCTATGTTTCTGTGTTCCTATAATATGTAGCAAATAGCAAACCATTCTTAGTTTCTCTAGGGAACTTATTGTAACCCTCCGTTGTTCTGCTTTCACCATCTGCTTGGGGTATGATTTACTAGTTTCAACAACTTGCAGTAAAACATGGACATTGGTATTTCTACAGAGTGAGGCAAGGAGTAACCCAAGGCTTCTAACCCATACAGTAAAATGGGGTTAATCCTTACCTCATATGCCCTCAAGGCAAGTATAACATTATTGCCTCTGTATACAAAATTAAACTTATTGAGTGTCTGAAAATTTTGTTTAGTATTTTTAATTTGTATCTGTGTATGTTTCACCAACCTTCCATTATATGTAAAGATCACCCCTAAGTAACAATATTCCGTAGCTAACTCCAATTTCTGGTTATTTAGGCAAAAAACAGCACTGCTTCCTTCTTCCAAATATCATGATTTTTAATTTGCTGTAATGTATAATTAACTTATGCAAAGAGGAAAGTTGAAAATGTCATTCAGTTTATGTTGCAGACCAGTCTGTGGTAGAGAAAAAAGACTCATGTCTGCATAAGCAAGAGCAGGACATCAAAATTGTCAATGAGCTCAACAACGCGTTCACTGACCTTTCAAGTGTACTCCCTGGTGACTACTTCAAAGACATGCATATTCAGCAATGCCCAACTGCCCCTCAAGATCCCCCAAGGAAAGATGTACAACCCTTTTACTTTAGATGTGTCACCAAAGACGAAACCATCAAGCATATTAAAAGGGCGATTGGCAAGACCAGGATGGGGGCGGATATGCTTGACATGAAGCTAGTTGGTCTACTCCTTCACGAACTTGCTGGTCCTCTTACCATGGTGTTTAATGCCTCTCTAAAATCAGGAGTATTTCCAAATGCATGGAAGTCAGCTAACGTAACTCCTGTCTCTAAAGTGGAGGAGAAAACCCAAACATCCATCTACAGACCTATATCCATCCTTCCTCCCCTTTCAAAAGTATTCGAAAGAATGACCTCGGAGCAGCTTACTGAATACCTTGATAACCATAGCCTACTGCTCGCAACGGCATGGTTTCTGTAAAAAGCACTCCACACTCATGGATCTAGTTGATTATTCATCCAAACTATATAATGCCTTGGCTAATGGTCAGGCAGTTGGATCAGTCTGCATTGACCTTACGAAGACTTTTGACTGTTAATCATAACCTCCTCCTAAGTTGCTTTCTGTCTATAGGTCTATCCCCAGATACGGTACTATAGTTTGGCAGCTACCTTCCTAACAGATCACGAGTCAAAATTGGTGATACCCTATGCGCAGCTAAGGATGTGCACCTCGGGGTTCCGCAAGAGTCAATCCTCAGTCCTCTACTCTTTAGCCTTTTCGTGGAACAGCTGAGTAGAGCCGCAAAGAGGGATGAGTGCTCTGAGATAGAAAAATACATGAGCATAACAGTCTTGGCACACCACAGGGACACACAAAAAAGCTCTCCATACAAAGAAGATAGTAATAATACTTATTTTACTTGCCAGATTCAAAAAACAGTGGTAACATATGAGTACAACTTTGCAAAGTGCAAGTGCAGATACAGAAAAACTTCTCGTGCACGTTTCACCCGAACGTGGACTTTGTCAAAGGTAATCATCACCAGGTGTAAGGTAGCTTAAGTAACACCCATTACCAGTCACATGACCCTACTTAAAGTGTAAGTGCTTCATTTATCTACCACAAATGCTATCATCTTATACACAAACACATCTAGTGGTTTATATTAAAATGAAAAAGACCACATGTTTTTTCTATCGTCAACTTTCATCATATTATCCATTATACATTAATATTAAGTAATTAAATAAATTTGTTTGACCAATATTACAAACTATCAGACCCAAACATATGGTCAGTAAAAATCTATCTCACAAAATTTTTCATATTATTTTAAACTAATTACTCACAGCAGTTGAAGGTTAAAAATGTGTCAAATGGTGCAACAACAACATCCCAATTGTCATGTAAGGACAAAGGGGAAGGGGAAGAAAGAGGAAGCAAAGAACAGTCATAAACAAAAATGGAAAAAGTTGCTTAAAAATAGTAGATAAACACACTGAATAGCATTACCAGAGGTAAACTATACTATGTCATGTAATACATATCCAGTACAGTCACTATTTCCTACTTTTTATTAACATTATTTTACCCTCTCTAGACAATACCTCTCATGTAGAAATTTCCAGGGAAAATGGAAGGAACTGATATCCTATATCATTCATTCTTATGAGGCAAATTTATATATATACATATTATATATATATATATATATATATATATATATATATATATATATATATATATATATACAGTATATATATGTGTGTGTGTATATATATATATATATATATATATACACACTTACTATACTATCTATTTTTCACTCAATTGGCATATTTAGAGGACCTGAAAAAAGGGAGGGGAAAGAGGGACTTTTCAATCTACCTACTAGATCATCCTCACCCCTCTACTCTTACAAACCCCTTTTCTCTAGAAAGGGTTTAAGCTCAACATGGTCATTTAGGCCTTTACCTTCATATGCTCCCATCATATACATCCAATAATTCTCTGACTCACGAGATTTTCAATATTACCTCCCCTAGGGCCCAATGTAACCTTTTCAATACCTATAAATTTAACTTCATGCCCCTCCAACTTATTCAAATCTCGTACATGCTGGGCCCAAGCATACTGTATGTTGTCATTTTTGATAGCATTTAAGTGCTTCCCAACTCATTCCTTCCATTTTCTCTTGGTCTTCCCTACATAATATCTACCACATGTACAAAAGGAATAATAAACAACATTTGTGGTATCACAGTTTATAAACACCTTGATGTCATACATCCTATTGTCATGGGGGTTTCTAAACATACTGCACTCATGTATGTTTGGACAAAACTTACATCTCCCACATTTTCTACACCCCCTTGGTGGGGGAAGGGGCAGCCAGTTTCTAGGCTTCTCCACTTCCTTTACAGATGACACCAAAATGTCCCTTAGATTTCTTGCCTTCCTATATGCCATCCTTGATTTCGTTAGTACTGTTTCCCTTAGTCTATTGTCCACCCCTAAGACATGCCAATGTTGGTAAATAATATCCATAATCTGATATGACCTAACATTATATGTAGTAACAAAATTAATCCTATCACTATCTCCATTTATTTTAGTTTTTATTTTCTCTTTCAGTAAACTTTCTCTATTTCTTAGATCACATTCCTCCCTAGCCTCATTAATAGTGTGTTGTGAGTAGCCTCTAGCTTTCAGTCTATCACCCTGTATATCCAACTTTTTAGTCTGATCCTCCACTTCACTACAGTTTCTTTTCACTCTAAACATCTGACTTTTAGGGATATTCTCCTTACTATGTCCCAGGTGGCAACTACTTGCCAACAATAAGGTGTTTTTATCCATCTGTTTTCTAAACAGAGAGGTAACCACCCTATCTCCTCCTGCAGCTTTTATATTGAAATCCAAAAAGGAAACTTCTTCCCTACTTGCAGTGTAAGTGAACCTCAGATTCCTGTTGGTGTCATGGAGATATTCAATGAACCCTTCAAGTTCACTGTTTGTACCTCTCCATATCATGAGTATATTGTCAATAAACCTTACCCATAGGGCGATCTTGTCCTTAAATTTGTTAGACCCTACATCCCATATGACACTTTGTTCCCAATAACCCAGATATAAATTTGCATAATTGGGGGCAAAACTCACCCCCATCGCTGTTCCCTTAATCTGGTGTAAGCACTTGTCACTAAAAAAGAAAAAATTGCCCTCCAACACCGTTCTGGTCAAATCCACCAGGAAGTCAGTATCCGGCTTTGCCTCTGGCCCTCTTACATTCAGATAATAGTGCATTGCCCTTAATCCCCCATCATGGGGAATATTCATGTAGAGTGATTCTATATCTAGGTTTACTAGCATATTCCCTGACTCCCATCTATATTCGCCCAATACTCTCTGGACATTTCCAGTATCATTAATAAATGAGGACAATGTTTTAACTATTCTCCCAATGTTATCATCTATCAGCCTGACCAGGGGTTCCATCACTGACTCCACACTTGATATGATAGGACATCCAGGTGGGTTCAACAGGGATTTGTGGATCTTTGGCAAGATATAAAATTGTGAAATTAAGGGGTGAGACACTGTCATATGTTTCTTTTCCCTCTCAGTTATCATTCCTTCCTTCTCTGCTCATGCAAGAAAATTGTCAACCTCCTGTTTAAAACTAACAACAACATCCCTTTCAACTTATCTATAATAATCTTTATTAAGCAACTGTCTTTCTACCTCTTTCTCATAATCATTCACATCTTGCACCACCACACTCCCACCTTTATCTGCCAGCTTTATTGTAATATGTTTGTTGTTCTTTAAAGCAAACAAAGCCTCTTTATCTTTAGATGTTAAGTTATTGAATCTGGGCACATAGTCCTATTTTTTTAATACTTCTATATCCCCTTCACACAGCCTTTGGAACATCATTACTGCATAGAGTACAGGCAGACAAAAACTGCAAGTTTTTTCCTTTTAACCACACCCTCACCTCCTTCCAACAACCCACCCCCATTTCATCTCCCTCCCCCTCCCCCCAAGAAAAATCTGAAAGGGCCAAAAACACTTCCTGAGTAGGTATAACACTTACTTCATTAGAGTCCACATCATCACTGTTCATTTCTGCATTTTCCATACTTCCCATATTCATAGATTTCCAAAAACAGCATCTTAAATTTAAAACTCTACACAGTCTATATAGATCTATAGTAACATCAAAAAAGTTTAAGTCCACAGTTGGAACAAATGAAAGTCCCTTATTCAGCACACTTATTTCATGTTCATTTAGTTCATATGAGGACAGATTAATCACATTTATCGCATTTATCTCATCATGTTCCTCAATTACTTCACCATTTGATGTTCCTGGTACCTTTTCTTCTGCTGTGTGTGCATCTGTCCCCCATACACTATTTGTCCTTCCACTTCTTCTCCTTCCCCTCCTTGTGCATTTATTTCCACATAATATTTACCCTTTCTTTTCCCTTTCCTTTGGTTCCTCCATTCCAAAAAAGGCCCCTCTGAGTTCTCTGAATCACTGTTTATGCTTGTCTCCAAGCCACTTGTACCACCTGACCCCGAAGTTGTTCCTGATGTGTTTTTCAAAATGAAAACCAGCTGAAACCTCACTTTACTAGGCCTCTGTTTGGTAAAGTTCCATTTTTTATTATACTGTTCATTTCCCTTTGGTCAATTAAAGATGTGTCCATTTCTATATTTGTTTAAGTCTCTGATAAACTTCCTTTTCTTAGTGGCAATTATTTTATTTTCCTGGAACTTAATTTCTTTTCCCAATTCCCCTTTAAATTTTGTAAAATTTTCACTATTTTTAAAGATCTCCAAAGCACTCTCTTTCACTTTCAATTCTCTTTCAATTTCCTTCTCGAGTGCCTTGGA